>CM068382.1:95388959-96588959 GCA_034770075.1 Aralia elata
GTGTAGCAGCCTCTTAGTAAGAATCCATTGACTTTCTTGAAATATATATTTATATATGTGTATTGACCTTCTTTTTATTTCTTTTTTCTTCTCAATATTAATTATATATATATATATCTGTCAAATTAATCTATACAGGTGTGTGGTTGATGCACTGTCACTTGGATGTGCACTTGCCGTGGGGTCTGGGGACGGCTTTCGTGGTGGAGAATGGTCCGACACTGTCGTCTACATTGCCTCCGCCACCGCCTGATCTACCACACTGCTAGAACTCATTGCTTCTTCTCCAAGGCACTCCCATGCATTATTTGTGTTGTTTGTCAACCTTATATACTTCTTTCATATTTTGTGCAGTCCGGATTTCATTTCAATTATTTTGTTCATTGGAACGATGTTGTAATAATGTCAGCCAGTATTAATTACAATAAAAACTCAGTCAATATTTCATATTCTTGCCAACTTAATTTGTTGTATCAAATAGTACTTATTCTTTTCAACTTTAAATGTTGTACACTACTTGTTTGCTTAATTCCTTGTTCTTGGAAGAATTGAAGTTTGAATTTTAATATCCCAAGCTACTTTACAATTAAATAAATTATTTTTTCCTGTTTAGCTGATAACGACAAAATTTCTATAAAAAATATATAATAGAAAACTAAGTTGATGCATTGCACGACAATTAATATATAACGCATAAATTAATTGGGTTATTTTATTTCATATATACTCCAATAACAAGTCCGTGCATGACTAATTTATTTTTAAAAAATATTACTTTTTTATAATGATGAAATTAAATCTCAAATGTCAATAACTTAATATGCAGTACAAAAGGTTTGGGATTATGTGATAACCGACAGTTGATAGAGCAAATTAAGTCTACAGAAATGATTCGTTTATTTAATTCTAATTAATTTATAATTAAAGTTTGGTTTAATTATTTATGTTAAGTTGAGTTGAGGTGATTACCTCTTGTTCACTTAACCTAATATAGATGATAACACGTCACTAAATGAATACTCCATATAACAACCAAAAAAAAGGTTCTAGAAAGTCGCTGACTTCGTTTTGTTTCCCGGAAAGGTATGTATAACCACGTACCACGAGTATTTTGGTCTCTACATTAGTACGTTTTGGTCACACATTAATAACAAATTAATAGTTGGTCACAAAATACAATTCTTAATATTACAATTGATATAATATTTCACTACAAAATGGTTCACATTTATTTTCATTTAATTTTTCATCTGCTAAAGTAATGAATATTCTAAAAGCTCAAAATTTTAATTACTCATTGGAACTAGCTAGGGCAAACAATTCCAAGTTTCTTTTCCATGAACCCGAAAGTACTCTTCAATGACAATTTTAGACAAGTGAAAATATAAAATGTTCATGTCTTAGAAAAAAAATTAACCCTAAAAAAATTAACTATATTTTTAGATAATAATACAAAATAAACAATTATTCATATTATACTTATTTATCGGTTCAATTATTTAGTATCAACTAATGAGATTATTTAATATTATTATTAAAAAATAGGATGACTATTTTTTTTTGTTTAATTTTCTTCTATTTTATATTTCTATAGAAGTAATTACGAGATTTATTTGTCTTTTTATTTTTGATAAGTACTACGTAGTGTTTAAATATTCCATCTTACATAATTGTTGTATTTGTTTTAGTTGTATTTTATTTTATAGTTATTATGTATGTGTAATATGATAAAAGATAAAAGAAAAAGATGGTAAATAAGTGAATTGAGATCTCATTTATCAAGAGTAAACTAGTCAATTACTTATATTTAGGTATACAATTAGAAATTTAGGATAGGTATATATCATTATCCTATATATAAATATAGAGTCGACAAATGGCCGGGTTTAGGTGGACATAAATGGATTTGAGTTAATATGGGTTGGGTTTAAGTGAGTTGAAATTTAAGTGAGTTGTAAATGAGCGATCATAAATGAATATGGACAAACTCATATATCACATTTAAAAATGAGAATTAATAACTATATATATATAGTTATAAATTTCTTACATTCTCTTTAAAAAATTTCTACTATCTTTTGGTTTCTCTCTAAAATTTTGTATAACTTTATATTCTAGAATTTTGTACAAGTTTCTCTCTCTAAAATTTGACATCCCTCTCCCTTTCTAGAATTTCACATCAGTTTCTCCCTCAAATTTTTTTTCTGGCAAATTCTATCAAGTATTTTCTCTCTCTAAATTTTTCCGTAATAACAACTCCACACTAATATCCAATAATGAAGTATGAGAAGCGTATTAGCAACCTAGCCATGGAAGTTGAGGTGGTTTTGTCGATTGAGCTTACGTAGAATATTGAATAAACAAAATGCATGCTAACATAAATATTCTAATAATTTATGAAAAAATAGAACAAGGCAGTTCAATGAACCAAGCTGGCAACTGGCAAGGATATTAACGTATAAAGTAGGGAACTGGATCCTCTCCATTTCATTTGAAATGGAGAGGATCCATTTCACCTCATTTTACCAAATATTAGATTATAATAATTTGGTTAGTAATGATCCAAATATGTTAATAGATAGTTAATGATATTAAGATCAATTCTAAAAAAAAAAAAAAAGCAATCCGACATTTTTTCACCGTTAAAAGTCTAAAAAAAAATTCACCGTTGATTTCCTAAGTATTTCAACGGTGAAAAATCTTTTAGACTTTTAACGGTGAAAAAATATCGGATTGCTTTTTTTTTTTTTTAGGATTGATCTTAATATCATTAACTATCTATTAACATATTTGGATCATTAGTAATCAAATTATTATGTTCTAATATTTGATAAAATAGGATGAAATGGAGACCCTCCATTTCAAATGAAATGGAGACTCTCCATTTCAAATGAAATGGAGACTCTCCATTTCAAATGAAATGGAGAGGATCCTATTCCATAAAGTAGCCGATACAGTGACGATTAGAACTGGAGCATGAAACACCATGAGAAGCCATCGCGCGATTTACATCCCTGGAACAAATCACTTCTTACTTTTCCCACTCAAGTATGTAGCCAGCAAGTGTACTGATATTAGGTGGACTTCATTTTGAATATATCAATAATATTATATTTATGAAAAAATATTGGACTCTAATATTCCCTTCGTCCTTTAATATAAATCGTTTTAGAATTATGCACAAGTATTAAAGTAAATGATTGTATAACATTAAATATAATATCAATTGTCTATATTGTCCTTGTATTGGAAAAAGAAAGTGTTACTTATTGGACAAAAAATAGTAAGAGAACTAAAGTTATATTTAATACTTGGGGTAATATTTGACAAAAACATTTCTCCAAAATAATTTATATTAATGGACGGAGTAAGTACCCAACAATACAGTCAGCAATTGCAAATATATATAAGCATCAGACCTCTTGGGCTGTGTGTTTCCGCAGCCCTAGTGGGCCTTCAACATTGGGCTTCCGGTTAAAGGTTCACCTAGTCTACTACGGTCTCCTAAGAGTACTCCTGAGTCCATTACAATCCTGTAGCTTGGGTCTATCCGCCTTCCCAGCTAAGACAACTTAAATGGTATCATATTCATTACAAACTCAGTATGGTAATTAATTACCTTCAGAGTTAAGGTTTGTTATTTCACAACTCCTACAAAGGGTTGAAACCCTATGCTTAATATAAATATCATGAGAGCAATAGAAATACACATAATATTCTAACTTATAAAATACTTTACCGCAATTGTTAGATCACACTAAATGTGATTTCTAATAGTGTTACTTGTGAATAGAAGTACACATAATATTCTAACTTACAAAATACTTGTTACCTCTATTAATTGTTAGCCTATTTCAGATCTATTTGTTGTTTACTCTCACACCAAAGGTGGTCTCTGATAGTATTATTTGCAGTGGTAAAGTCAGGATTATGATCTACTAGGGTCAAAATATTGTGATCTTATAAATAAGTTGGTTAGGATTCTCGAGCCAATTTTTGTAGATAATTTTATGATTTCCGATCTGTTGCATATGTAAAACATGTATTTAATTACAATATTATTAATATAACAAGTAATTAGATTATATATATATATATATATATATATATATATATATATATATACACACACACACACACACACCTATATCATTATTGTAGCCATCAAACTTTTCTTGGTAATCATTTTATAAAGAAATCTTCCTTAGATTTTTATCATTTAATCAAGCTTCTCTTGGTAGTCATTTTTTTATTTATTACTTGGACTTTTGAAGTCCCACATTGTTTAACAATGTAATCTTGTTCTACGTTTGTTTTATAAATGGAGGAGAGTTCAAGTATAAATTTTTTAATTGTGAAGGAAGTCTACAACGCCTTCTTCAATGTTCATTTCATTAGGGTCAAATTACTAAATTATACCCATAAAAAATTTATTACATCAGATATATATATATATACACACACATTAGTGGGGTCAATTGACCCCATAGTCCAACATGTAGCTTCGCCACTGGTTAACTGTAAATACAAGCTCATGTACAAACCAATGGTCGAATAATCAAGCATTAACAAAAGTCATTACCATTCTTTTGTATCTGAACTACTGAAGCAATATATTCTTATATTCGTGGATGTTAATTGTGAAGGAATTGCGATCCTTGTCCATTGCATTACTTTTAGTTGGAATATATACAATATATATGTTTGCCATATTAGGCTTTTAGTCAAGCTACAATTTAGGCTATTTGTTAGGTACTGTTACAAGGATATCTATGAGAATAATTATATTCTAAAATTAACAGATTTGACTAGATTATTTACATAATCTATCACACCCCCTAGTCGAAGTGGGAGGTTCTCGTACGTTGAGACTGTCCCGAAAATCATCAAAGAGTATGCACAGAAGTCCTTTAGTGAAAATATCAGCAATTTGGTAAAGAGATGGAACATAGAGGACACGAACTTGTCCACGGGTAACTTTTTCGCGTACGAAATGTATATCCATTTCAATATGTTTAGTGCGCTGATGTTGAATTGGATTTCCTGAGAGATATATTGCACTAACATTGTCACAGTATACCAATGTAGCCCTACGGATCGGGCAGTGAAGCTCCAAGAAAAGGTTCCGGATCCAACATGATTCAGAGACAACATTTGCCACCCCTCTGTACTCGGCTTTAGTACTAGATCGTGACAGAGTGTGTTGTCGCTTAGAGGACCAAGAGATCAAGTTGTCTCTAAAAAATACACAATAACCCGAGGTGGATCGTCTCGTATTTGGGCATCTGCCCTAATCAGCATCGGTATAGGATATGAGACCAGAAACTGAAGACTTGTAGAGATGTAATCCAAAATCAAGAGTACCTTGAATGTATCGCAGAATTCTTTTTAGAGCATTCATATGTTCATCTTTCGGATCATGCATATGCAAGCAAACTTGTTGCACGACATAGGATATATCTGGTCTCGTGAATGTAAGATATTGCAATGCTCCAACCAAACTACGATAATGTGTGGGATCCTCATATGCAGATCCCGAGGAGACACTCAACTTAGATTTCGTATTTACCAGAGTGGGAGCGTGTTTGTAAGAAGTCATGCCGGCTCTGTCAATGATTTCTTCTGCATATTTTCGTTGGCAAAGAAATAACCCTCCTGCATGTTGAGTTACTGCAATACCCAGAAAATAGCTTAACGGGCCCAAATCTTTCATAGAAAATTCAGATCCAAGTAGTGACATAATAGACTAGCGAAAAGTATCAGATGATGCTGTTAGGATGATGTCATCAACATAAAGTAGAATGTATGTCATGTCATTTTCCTTTGCAATAAATAAATAAAGAGTGATCAAATTTTCTATGCGAGAAACCAATGGTAGAAACAAAATCAATAAACCGTTGATACCAAGCACGAGAAGCCTGTTTTAGGCCATACAAGGACTTTTTCAATAAGCACACATAATCAGGATGAACTGGATCTCAAATCCCATATGCTAGTGCATGTAAACGGTTTCATGAAGTTATCCATGCAAAAAAACGTTTTTAACATCCAACTGATATATGGGCCATGATTTTGACAGAGTTATACTGAGAACAGCCCGAATAGTAGCAAGCTTCAGTACCGGGCTAAATGTTTTATCACAATCCACACCCATTTTTTAAGACCTGCCATCACCAACAAGACGGGCTTTGTGCCTCTCAAAATAACCGTCAGATTTCTTTTTATGTCTAAAAATCCACATAGAGCGAATAATATTCACATCAAAGGGATGGGGCACCAACTCCCACGTCTTATTTTTAACAAGAGCATTAAATTCATCAAGCATGACCGCTTTCCAATTCGAGTCGGACAAGGCAGCTTTCGGGTTACGGGGAAGAGGGGATGGTGTAACCGTGGTTGTCAAATTATATTGATGTTTGGGCTTAAATATCCCATGCATGTTGCGGGTAGCCATGGACCGTGAGGTAGATGGGCCAGATTGGTTCTGATGTGAGCTAGGTGGGTTTTGGGCCATAGTACGCTGAGTCAGCGCTGGCTGTGGTGAATATTGGGCTGGTGGGATGTTTTTGGCTCGTGGGGAGTGGATCAGGGTAGCTTGGGATAGTGTTGGTGGCCTGGGCTGTGTTTGTGGGAAGGAGGGGGGTTGTGGCGAGTTAGGTCCAGAAGAGGGGGGTTGTACATTTGTGGACGGGATAGGGGTTGGAGGTTCTACGTGTGGACTGGACCTATTTGGTGTTTGAGTTGGGGTTTTTGAGCTTTGGGTATGGGCCAGTGGGGATGTATGATGCTCAGTTTATTGATGGGGCTGAATGTTACTTTGATTTAGTAAATGATGCTGCAACAAAGGGTGCAAATTATCATCTAAAAAATCATAAGTAGTAGAAGATGGGGTATGCAGCTTGGCAAATGGAAATTAGGACTCATCAAATGTGACATGTCTAGATATAATAATTTTGCGACTAGACAAAACATAACATTTATATCCTCTATGATTAGGCAGGTACCCAAAAAGACACACGATGTGGAACGAGATTGTAGTTTATTAATTGTGGTAGAGGGAAGAAGAGGATAGCAAAGACAACCAAAAACCCGTAAGTGTGAATAAGTTGGATCCCGATGATAGAGAATTTGAGTTGGAAAGTGGTGTTTGAGCTTCTTGCTAGGGATCATGATGCCAAAAAGAAGGGGGTATAGATGAGTGAGCAAGGAAAGTTCGAATCAAGCTGTTTATGGTTCGTATTTTTCGTTCGGCTTTTCCATTTTGTGGGGAAGTGTGAGGGCATGAGAAACGAAATATCATACCATTTTGTGGCAGAATAATTTAAATGGCTCATTATCATATTCCCTCCCATTGTCACATTGGAAGCATTTAATATTCTTCTCAAATTGTGTTTGGATGAACGCACTAAATTATAGAAAAATGGAATAAACTTGTGATTTTTTGCCAATAGGAAATGTCCATAAAAAATTAGTGTAATCATCCAAGAGAAGAATATAATACTTATGGCTTGCCGAGCTTAAAATAGGAGATGTCCATAAATTACTATGCACGATATCAAATGGTATTGTACTGCAAGAAGAAGATGGATTAAATGCTAACTGAACATGTTTCCCAAAAACACAAGATTCGCAAACAGACGAGTATGAAAAATGTTTACAATTAATAAACTTATTATTGCAAAGAGAGCGTAAAATAGGTGCTCCCGGGTGTCCCAATCTATTATGCCATAAGACAAGAGAAATAATTGTAAAAGCTGATGGAGAGGTGACTAGATGGTTGATGGTGTTGGTAATAAGATAAAGATCCTTGATGCTATCACATCTCATTATAGGCATCCCCGTCTGAATGTCCTTCACAGAAAACCCAAATGGATCAAATTCGATGGAAACATTATTGTCAGATGTAAAAAGACGCACATATATCAACTTTTTAATAAGTTTGGGTGCATGTAGGACATTATGTAACTGTAAAGGCGGATGGGGAGGGGAAAGGTTTGTTTGACCAAAACCACGAATTGGAATTTCTTGTCCACTGCTGACAATATTATTTTTATTAATGCTCATATTAAAATAAGAGGAGAGAGTACCTTGAGATATCATCATGTGTGATGTTGCCCCAGTATCCATGTACCAGTTTTCATCAGGAGCATTAAGAGTCATAGTATGCATTGTTTGCTCAATGTCAGTAGGAGCATAACTCAAAGGAGGTGGCACGTAAGTTATGTGAGCTTGTTGTGGTCGATTGCCCAAGATGTCGGGCTGACGAGCCATAGGTGGCCTGGACCACGCCGATGTAGGGGTATGGACAAGGTGAGGCTGCCCATGGTTGCTGGACCCACCCCTACGTTGGTGGTTGTCCCCACTGCTGCTGCCAGGGACGTGGCTACTGCTGTTGGTGGCTATTTCCGCCATTGGTCTAGTTATGGCCACCACTACTGCGACCTTTTCCACTGTTATTTTTCCCTTTGTTATTGTTACGGTTCTGACCTCGTTTGTGATTATTTTTGCCATTACCCGAACTAGAATTGGAACCTTTACCATCATCAACAACATTCCCGGTGGTGAGGAGGGCAATGCCCGCAGCGATGGCAGCAGCTTGCTTTGCTTTACGGGTTTCTTCAAGAATCAACCTTGAACGAGCCTCATAAAATGGAGGCAGAGGATCATTCTGTTAGATGTACGAAGCAACACCATCATAGTTATCATTTAATCCCATAATTAATTGAATAACTAACCTTTGATTCAACACGGGCACTCCGACGTTGACTAGTTGATCGACTAACATTTTAAGTTCTTGACAATAGGCAGAGACGTTAGGAAAATCGTCCATATGGACGGTGCTGAATTGTTTCTCTAGGTAAACGGCCCTTGAAATCTTGTTGTCTTGAAAAATATTTTGGAGTCGATCCCATGCTTGTTGAGCAGTCGAATCTGGTTGTAAGATGGTGTACAATAAGTCATTTGAGATAGTGCCATAAATCCATTGAAGGACTATAGCATCCAAGCGCGACCATAACTTTTCATCACGTTCAACAACCTGTTCGTTTTCTTTATCGGTTGTTCTTTGTTTAGGAGGAATTATGTGGTCAATAACTTGGTATGCTCGGCAATGGATCTTGAATAGCTCCGCCCATGAGGAGTATTGGGCTTTTTCCATCTCAAGAGTCACAGGGATAAAGTTTTTAACATTATTAACGGCTAGAGCAGGATGAAACTTCTGTTCAGCCATTTGTTGTGAAGGAATTGCGAAATGAGAGAAAGAGGACAGGAGGAATAGGAGAATAGGAGAAGGAGAAAGAGAAGGAGAATAGGAGGAGAAAGAATGACGGAGTAGCTAGGGCAAAGTTTGGCTCTGATACCATGAAAGAATTATGATCCTTGTCTATTGCGTTACTTTTGGTTGGAATATATACAATATACATGTTTGCCATATTAGGCTTTTAGTCAGGCTACAATTTAGACTATTTGTTAGGTATTGTTACAAGCATATATATGAGAATAGTTATATTCTAAAATTAACAAATTTGACTAGATTATTTACATAATTTATCAAATTATTGCAATGGAAAATTACAATGAAAATTACGATTTTCATATATTTTGATTACAAAACCATGGTTTTTATTCCCATAATGATAGAACCAATGTAACAAGGGAAAAAGAATACATGTGTGAATGTTGTATCTGTTAGAATTTGAGTTTTAAATAAAGTTTTAAGCTTGGGTTTTTTATTAAGCTTAAATTAAAGTGAGTTTCATTAATAATTGGAGATAAATCCAAACATTAATGTGTTCTACTCCATGAGTAGATAAAAATCAAGTATTTGAAAGCTCAAATTCATTGGGTAATGAATGAAAAATTTACTCTCAAATATCACATTTGAAGATGATAAATAAATATTTGTGGAAAGTTGGGTCTCACATCGATTAAGAACTAAACATTAAATGGGTATATATACAGTTATATTACTTTTGCGTTTGGGCTCCAAGGGATACTCCACTTTTGTAGAGGAGAGAGAACCTAGCCAAAGCTTGATTTGACCACACATGCGCCGCTGACTGGCCAGGTCTTGGGTACTAGTGGTAGAAGGGAGTGAGATATTTTGAGAGCTTTTATTTTCTCTCTTATTCCAATCATGTGTAACTTTCTTTTATTAATCCAATAGAAATTCTCTTTTTAATCATTGTTTTTATTTCATGCAATTAGTAATATTAATTTTTAATTCTATAGCTAGCTAAATCTAATACCTAGGATGATGATGAAACTTGGTATTATATATTACTCCCTTCATCCCTTTATATCTGACGTTTTAGAGTATTTTTTTCTTCCCAAAATATCTGACGTTCTACAAAACCAAGAATATTTTGCCTATTTATTTTCCTTCTCCACCCTTCCTTCTCCACCGCCATTAATAGCTATTTTTTCTATTTTCAAAAGACAGTTCAAATTCTATTCTTTGATTTCCAAGGATACATTTATGAGAATCCTTCAAAACTCTACTGTAATGATAAAGTTATCATGTGATAATTTCTTTTACGACAAAACTATAGTTTCAATAGTTGAGAGCAAACCCTAGGTTTTATTGAAGGTGAAAGATGAAGATTTTATGGAGTCTGAATCCAAAAAGAAGAAATTACCGTTGAAGATGAAGAATAATGGAGATTTCATGAAGTCTGAGTTTGAAGCTTTGCTCGTTGATTTGAACAAATTTCCGTATGAAAGGGAAGAAGCTTTACTCGTTGATTTGAATGAACCTGGAGGATTTGATTTGAACAAATTTCCAGATGAAGGGGAATAAGCTTTGCTCATTGATTTGAATGAACATGGAGGATTTGATTTGAACAAATTTCTAGATGAAGGGGAAGAAACTTTTAAAGAAGAAGAATTACAAAAAGTAGTAAGGATTATGTTGAACGTGTATCTTTCAAAATTTTATTAACCATGTCAATTGTTAAGTTAAATTTTTGAATGAACTCTCTGTTTGTTGAAAATCATCATTTAGTGGAAAGTTGAAACATTTAGCCCAACTAGAACCATATAATTCACTAAGAGAAAAATTCAAAGGTACAAGTACCAAATACAATACAGACAACGCAAAAAGAACTAGCAAAATGCCGACTAAGATTAGTCAAATAATCTACTTCAACATATGCACTATAAATAAATGGAAACTTCAACAATGGAGTATGTATAGAGTGGCCAAATTAATCATTAAGCATCAATAATATTCTGAGTAAGTGCAAGGGGATATGCTCATATGCATGACTAGAACATGACCAATATTATGACAGGCATAATGGAAAAGGTTTCATAATATGATAAGAACCAGCATGACCATTAGATAGTGGAAGTAATCAACAAGGATTTATTGGTTGATTCCATTTCAAGCCTCTATTTCTCTGCTTTACAGAGAAAAATAATGATTTTCACCAAAAGCTCAAACAAATATCTGAAATAGTACTACGTGGTGAATTCTGAAATAAGCATTACTTGCAACGTACACATAGTGTTACATAAACAGAAAAACTACTCTTTCATCAGTAGGCTCAGATTCAGGCAAAAACAGAAAAATCCTCAACTCAAGCCCCATAAACTCAATCAATAGCTAATCTGCACAACCAAGACATATTCACATCAGATTTAGCATATACCACATTAATGATATTGTAAAAGAAAATTCATCACAAATACCTTCATCCAATTGATTCAAATAATTTTGAACTTCTTGTACTAATTCAAGATCACATTTCATCTGAGTTAGAAATTCACCTCGTCTCTCCAACATTTATTTTCTAACATGCGGAATTTTGTATTTATTGTGACATTTGCCTTTCATGATTTCTATCATACACGATTGTAATGATAAAAATATGTGGTTAGACTTCCGTGTAGCATACTCATCGAATGACTTCACCACGACTTGTAATAGCTCATCAAAACTTCTTGGAGCCTCTTTGTACTATAATTGTTAAATGGCATTAAAAAAGCCAAGATCTAAAACATTCAAATCTGGAGAATTCGCAGGTTGATATGTCAAACGAATATCAAACCCATCTTGTATAGTAGCTCGAGAAAAATCAGTAACAGTGAAATTAATATGTGTTCTTGCATTGTCTTGTTGAATATATATCGGATATTCAAAATCCTCTCTTGGCCCTTTCTCTTTAATTACAGGTAGAACCTTCTCTATCATGCAAGACCTTATAACTTCTTGTTACTGAAGTTATAGGCTTTGTTTCAATTGTCCCAGCAGCAGCAGCTCTGTTAATGTTACTTCTTCTAGCCGGTTCTTGGGTAACAAAGGGGAAAAGACCAATTTTCCCTGAAAATAATTCGTTTCCTTGATTATCAAACCTTAGACGCGTTATAGCAGCTAAAAACATGACTTTCCCAATGAAGTTTGTGCTTTTACACGATCACAGCGGATCTTCTTCATCTGTTAGCAAGTAAAAAAATTCGATTTTCTTGGTCATATTTAACCACTTCTCATCAATATGAATAACATTAAACATTCCATTGAATATAGGATCATGTGGTATGCTACTTTACTCAAGAATTGATATGCAGAATCGCAACCTCGATATTTTATGTTTTTCCTTCAAAAAAAGCTTTAAAGCATTTGTATGACGCCGTATTTCTCCGTCTTGTACACGCCTAAACAAAATGCTCTTTTCATATTCATGGCATAAGCTAAAGAGCAAATAGCTGTTCGTTGATGCAAAGAAACCTCACCAAATCGATCCAAGTCAATATGAATTCTCTTACGACCACACTTTTTTGTTCTTTTATGAGAAACATCAACATATGCGTCATTAGCTTTTGCTTTTTTCCAAATCCGTTGAACGGAACGAATACCAATTGAAAATAATGATGCCACCAATTTAGTTGTCCGTTTTTTCAATTTTCCATCAACACTTTTCTATAGTAGCATATCATATATAGCCCAGCGTTCATCATTCCTTAAATTTCTCAGCTTTGTACGGTGACTTGATGACGATTCAACATCTGTAGTAAATTTAAGTGTGTTAGAAACAACAAATTGCAGCTGGGGATCAGAACACATAAGGCATCTAAATCTTTAAAATTATTCAATGTTGGCTCTGTTCAGATTGAAAGAAGAAAACACAGTACTCGGATTGAAGTTTGTTTGTTGCAATTGCGATCCTACTTCCATGCGTTCATCATCTTCCATTGGCACTTCATCATCTTCCATATCCAGTTCATCGTCTTCTATAGCCACTTCATTATCAAAAATGGATTCCTCTGCTTCATTGTTAAGATCAAACGAATGAAAAATTGATTCCTCTGCTTCATTGTTAAAATCAAACGATTGAATTTCTTCTTCATTTTCTTTATCTCTTCTTCATTTTCGTTATCTCTATGATCAACAAAATCGACATTGAGATTGATTTCAGATAAAGGAGCTCGGTTTCTCTGTCGTGGAGCCATGTCAAAGTAATGGTCAAAATAATCCTTAGAAGTTCAAATTGCAATCTCATTTGAAGTCTATTGAGAATAAAATCCATTATGCTGCATATGCCTCTTTTAGTTGTGTTTAGTCGGAGACAATTTGGCAGGAAAAAATTTGGCGGAATTTTTTTTTTTTGCGGAGAGATAAATTTTTTTATCAGGATATGAAACGTTCTTAATTAGGAGAGAAAGTGTGAAATCAAGTTTGGTGTTAATAGAGAATTAAATGAGATCAAAGTATTAATTACGGGTAAAATAGTAAAATTGCATCTATTCTTAATCTATGTGAAAATTTATAAAACGTCAGATATAAAGGGATGGAGGGAGTAATAGTTTCTTTTCGTTCCGAAATTAGTGCCTAATTATTTTCGTCTTCATATTTACCTTTGCATAAATTGCATATGATTCTTATATTGATTGCGAGGTTTTGATAAGTTATAGTTCATCTGTGAATTTTTCATAACTTATATTTGCTCATATTAATTATATGAATCATTATTTTTAAAGAGACACTTCACTTTTGTGGAGAAGCGAGAACCTAGCTAAAGCTTAATTTGACCACACGTGCGCCGCTCACTGGCCGGGTCTAGCTTGGATCCTTGATTTTTTAGTTTAGTTCAATTTTTATTTATTAGTTTGGAGAATCAAGGCAAGAAGACGGAAACAGAATGTCAAGCGCAGCTGTGCTTGACACTAGCGCGGCAGCGCTAAGTCTTATAAATAGCAAACCATGTCAGTCATTTGCATTCATTCAATTCATTCTTCATCATTTCTTTTGTCATAATCATAGTATATTTGACAGAGTTCAAAGCATTTTTTTTGTTCATTGTGTGTGTTATTTGTAGTGCTGCTATAACACACGTTGTCATTGTATCCCGGAAAATAAGTGCTGATAACTCTATACACCGATAAAGCTGACATAATTGTCTTAAGGACATAGTACCAAGTACTAGCATTGACATACAATTTTCTGCGTTTACGATTCTGAGTTACATCGTATAAGTATATATATATATATATATATATATATATAGGGGAATGATCCACAGAATACGTTAGTTACGGGCACTGTTTCGGCTAACTGTGATCCAGCCGTCCAAAATAAGATCGTATGGTTGTGGGAGGACACGACCGCTACTCGGAGTAGCGGCCAGAGATTAATTAATTCATTTTTTATGCTGGCCGCTAGAGGGAATAACGGTCTGTCAAAACGACAGCATTTTGACTGGCCGCTACTCCCTCTAGCGGCCAGCATAAAAAATGAATTAAAACAGAGGGGTGTTGTGGAGATTTAACCTGACCGCTAGAGGGAGTAGCGGCCAGTCAAAACGTTGTCGTTTTGACTGGCCGCTACTCCCTCTAGCGGCTAGGGATTGAAGCCTGACAGCTACTCCCTCTAGCGGCCAGGTTAAATCTCCATAATACCCTCGCGCTTAAATCATTTAGGGTTAGCTGCTACCTTTGTTTCAACCGACTCAATTTCAACCAATTAATCAACCCCTTTAGCATGGTACACTGATATAACATAATAATAGGGAACATGAAAAATATCTTAATCAGTAGTACAATACAAACATTTCAAAGTTTATCTACATTACATCTCCATAGACATTCTAAATAAACACATACATTAATTATCTTTAGGTTCAGGAAGCCCTAACACTCTATAATGATTGCGCTTGTCATGGTTAGTTTCGAATCCACATATCGCACATTTTCGGTGAGGCTTACTACCCAATACTTTTTCAAGGGCACTTTTTAATCTGGATTATTTTTTTCGACCCTTTGTTTGAGAAGCAATTGGTGGCAAATACTCTTGTTCTTCCTCTTAAACCTCATCATCCGCATCATCATCCTCCAATCCCATTTCCCGAGCTGCACCTTCGTCCACGCGATCATTCTCATCGTCTAGTATGTCGGTAATATTCTCATCCGGGTCAAATTGATCAACAAGGGCTTTTCCTCGAGCATTTTGCTTTAGTATTGTCTTGTAACCTCGAACTGAGCAAGCAGCTTTACTAGCTAACTCTTGAAAATCACTCATCAAATGATTGTACCGCATCCCTTGATTTTGTTCAAAGTCAGCAGTCATTGGAAAAACCATGTCTTGTTCACCATTACTCCTGTTAGCATCTCTTGTCCACCGAGGAACGATCATGTCATCAGGTATTTTTGAAATACTCTTAAAGCTAAAGTATCTCAATATGTGCCTGCAAATCTGACCAGAATGTGAGAACATTTGACAAGTACATTTTATCGAGCCCTCATGACGATTAATGACAACTTGTCGATATCTACGACTATTTTCGATTGCATCCGACCGGTACACTGCATAGACCTTTATATCAATATTTCACAGGTCACTGACTTTGTTGATGTTGTACATTAGAGAATCCACGAGCTCCTTTTGAAAACGTCTAAATATCTCTTTTGTATAACATTCAGCAGCATGCACTTCCAACGATGATCCTAATACCATACTATGTTTCCGATGTTTTGTTACGTAGTCGGCCTTTCTCTCTCTGATGAAATGTTTCTCAATAGCCTTCTGAGTCTTGACTACAAAATCTTTCATGCCTGTTGAAGCATTCACATATAAATCAAAAAAATTATTCATACATTCGCTTCTTCCGGTGGTTGTCATTCCCGCAGCAAAATACCTCTTTGTATATGCTCCTATCCATTTATCCTTCACATCATACAAACTTATGAGCCATTCATTTTGATACAAATCATAATCTCTCATAAGGTTTTCCCAACGCTCTTCAAACTCGTCAATGGACAATGAATTATACACACAATTGTTGAAAGAATCTTTAAATGATGGGTGTTCCGCATAAACATGATGTAATTTCTCTGGGAATTTATTGCTAATATGCCAAGAACACAATAAATGATGAGTGGATGGGAGTATCCTACCAATAGCATTGCTCATGGCTCTATCTTGGTCAGTGATGATCGTTACAGGAGCCTTGTAGTCCATTGCTTCGAGCCACGTCTCTAAGACACAAACAAAAGTTTCTTCTGTATCATCCCGTAACAGTACAAATCCAAATAAAATAGAGTGATAATGGTGGTTGACCCCGGTAAATGGAACAAATGACATATTATACCTATTTGTCATATACGTCGTGTCAAATGTAATCACGTCTCCAAAACGTTGATACATATATCTTGAACGAGCGTCTACCCACAAAATACATTCTATGCGATTGTCTTGGCTAGATTTGACCCGAAAAAAGAATTTACTTGCACTGCTGGAACCAAATTTTGTCAAGTATGTGACTGCAGCCTGTGCATCATTTTCATCCTCCGAGTCACGCCTTAAATCCCTCACTATATTACGAACATCCTTGTCACTAAAACCTATATTTTGCATACCTCCACCCATTGTGCTCAAAACATTCATCATCCTACTTGGTCCAATACCCGCCTTATTTAATGTGTCAATTAATTTTCTTGCCACTGGCGTAATATGTCTATGTGTCTCAATCAAATCTACTTTGGTAGGTGTGACTAAATGATGATTGTGATCCAACTCAATAATCGAAATACGCCAATTATCTTCTTTCTTACCGTGAACAACATATATTCTAGCTTTACATAATGTGCGGCCTACTGAGTCTCGCCGTCTTGTTTTCATCTCATTATCACATTCATCATTTAATGAACTTTGTACACCCGTTGGTCTACCAGCTTTTTTACATACATACAACCTGGACGTCAGATCATTACTGTGAGCATGTTTACGACTCGTAGCAATCCTAATCTCAAATCCATTTTTTTGGGCATATGATCTATAAAAAATTTCAGCTTCTTCCAAATTAGAAAACACTTGACCAACATAAGGAACCATTACCTCTTTACTACTTTCAGCATCATTAACATACTCCGATTCATTTCTACGATCTAAACTACCAACAGATTCAGAAGAACTAGATAAAAATATTTTTGTAGCAGGCATGGAATCCATGAATAAAGACTTACCGAAATTTGATTACACGAAAAAATGATTTCTTCTAATCTCACCGCAAACAAATAATCTCCGAAGCTCAATTTTCTGCAGTTGTTTAGCACAAGGCGGCGAATGGAGTAAAATGATAGGTATAAAAGTTACATTGTCTGGCCGGTGCTAGCTCCTACGGCCTGGAAAAATTCCCAAAATGCCCTTAAAATTAATTTAAAATATTTTTTATACTTGCCGCTAGAGGGAGTAGCGGCCAGTTAAAACGGCACCGTTTTGACTGGCCGCTACTCCCTCTAGCGGCCAGTATGGGAATTCACTAATTTTCTTGACTGGCCGCTAGAGCGAGTAGCGGCCAGTATACAGAGACTTTGGGAAATTTTTTAATTTTCTTGACTAGCCGCTACTCCCTCTAGCGGCCAGTATACAGAGACTTTTGGACCATCCCCAATACATAATGTCTATTTCCTTGTTCAATACCAACAATACACAATAAAATTGAGCCTACGTTTAAATACCAAATTAACCAACAAACACAAATTAGCTTAAACTAAATTAAATTAGCATAAACCGATAATAAAAATCCATAGAATCCAACACGTAACATTCATGGTGCAAATTAATTAGAGTACATGTGCAAAAGTCAAATCGACACACTACATTACTCCCCTCGCTGGTATATCTCTAGCTTTAAATTTGAACAATTCATAAGCTATTCTATACCTAAAGACCGATATATCATCCGCTGACCATTATTCATTGCTCAGGTCTATATTGCCCCGCACGAGGTAGTCGACATACTTGCATACAAATATCCCGCAATCGTAATGATTATCCTGAATGGGTCGACTCTTTGAACTCTGGACCTTTGGGGGTGTACGTGGCCAGTCGTCGAACGGGTTACCCATTCGCAATATCAACGGTATCAATTGTACCTATAATAACAACGTCATGAAAATGTACATATATATCGGGGAAAACTAAAGGATTGTATTGAAAAATTTAAATGTGTGACGTACCGCGACATCGACGTAGTCCTTATACATTTCAGTGAGCTTTATGTAGGGTGTGTCATTATATAGCGGGTCGAGAATAGAAACCTTCCATGCTGAAACCACAAAGGTTAACAGTATGAAATGACTGTTTGCAGGGACACATATAGGCATGAAGATAAAGTCGCACTCATGCAATGGGGGTCCCGCTTGAGGCGTAACATATGACTGGCAGAAACTATCTCCGCGAATTTGGTCCCCAGTAGACAAGGCACCTTTCCCCAAATGCATGAAGTATGAGGGCATAAAGCCAAATTTGGCCCATCTCTTTATCGCCTCGCGCTGATATTTGTCTTCACGATCCCGCAAAAGACACATATACGCATCCATCACTGTCTCGTATAACCAAATTCCGGGTCGCAAAGAATTCATCTCTTCGTGACCCAACGTGTACCATTGCTGGGGGTGCTCAATGGGAAATAATGTTGGATTCGCCGGCGATGAGTTGAAGAAGTTCTCGTTGATAAATCCAATCTTGTGCCCACGGAGTCTTTTTGTGATAGAGCCTTTAGGTCCATATTCTTCTAGTGCAACATCATCCCCAATAAATGCAGATGCACCCTCGCTAGTAAGCTGAGTAAGCTGGGACATATCAGTAGTAGCCTGGGTACTAGGGATGTACACGTCGAGGGCAGCCGACGAGGTTGGAATCTCTGAATCCTAAGCCCCCATATACTCCTCCCCCCCCCCACCCCTGACATCCGCATCATACAACTCATATAGCTGATCCCATCCCTCTTTCATGTGATTGTATTCGGAAGGAAAGTCTTGCTTCAACTTGAATATTTTGTCCAAGAGAGATTTTGCGCCCTCAATCTGTGGAAAAAAATGGGCGAAAATAAAAAGACACATACGAACACATGGGGATAATATCAAAGAGTACAATATAGAACAATTCAAATTAAAAAACAATATATTATCTTCTTTACCATGCTAACCATACGATGCTGATTATATACAGAGCGAGGCTCGTAGGTAGTGTTGGGATCTCCTTCGCGTCGAGGGCGGTGCAGGTATCGTCGGGTAATTTTGTTGTACCACTTGAAGTACGTATCCATGGGGATAGTGTTTGCAACCTGCTGGACTTGTCCCTCGAATGCTACCATATATAGTTCCCACTGCTCAATGTACTCCTTCCTCATTTCTCTGTAATCCACTGGCTCAAATGACTGTCTCATGGCCTGTCTCAAAGCATCATGCCTCTCAGCCGGGGACGGAATTCCTTGTATATACCCATATTGTCTCATTATCCGGTCAGACATTTGATACTCGATAATATCAAAATGAATCAATGGGACCCGAGCGGATCCTGCCATTCGAGCCTCATAGTTATAGAACCTCCACTCATCATCCCATTGCTTGTATGGCCGCCATACTACCTCCCACTTGGGTTGCCTATCAAATTCGCCCCGATAGAAAGATAGATGGTGATGGGGATCATCCCGCCTATCACCATATTGATGTTTAGCGGAGTATGCCCATGCAGTTGCTCTAGGGAACCAAGTCAGAGAATTTGGCCTAGGGTTAGGCCTTCCAACTAAAAAACACTCATGTGCCCAAACTTGTAATAAAGTGACATAACCATTGACATAATTACTCCCTTTCCTAGTTGATGTGTACAAACCCCGATATAAATATGTCAAACATGCGGCACCCCATGCATATGTTGCAATCTCAGTTGACTCAACAATAAAATACATATATCTAGGGTGTACAACGTTCTTTGACCTTGTGGGAAATAAAACCGCCCCGCATAGCCAAAGGACGTATGCCTTTGTATATACCCCAACCATAATCCTATCAGCATTGTCTGGGAGTTTAGAGAAATTCGTATGCAACCATACTAGGGAAATACCACGTCTTTTTTTGACATTGTCCCATTCTGAAACCCACTGAGCCCCAAAAATTTCCCTAAAATAAGTTAAAGGGGCATCAAATGAAGGACAAGTTAAAGGCTTTCCCAATACCGGCATGTGAAAAATAAAGTGCACATCCTCCAATGTTATTGTTGTTTCACCACATTTCATATGAAACGTATTTGTCTCCGGCCGCCATCTCTCGATTAGGGCAGATACAAGACTGGCATCCGTTCTCGTCACTACTGCCGGATAACTAAACCCTTCAAAGCCCCATCCCTTTAACAGTTTTTTTTGTAAGCTGGTCAGTTCCCATTTATCATATATTGTTGATGTCGTTTGGGTCGACATCAGTGTACCCCTTTCAATCCCATTCCATACATCTTCTGAAACATGATTTTCTTGATCATAAAGGACACTACGATCAATGGGTCCAGGCAGCCAATTGTCCATATTTACCCTACAATATAAACAACAAAATATAACTATTATTCAATGTCTAAATATATGCATGGCCAATAATAATACCAACAACATAAAAAAATTCTATCAACTATTATTTTCTGACAAAATACCAACAACAATAAAATAGTTAACCCAATTTATACATACATAATACCCAAAAATATACATACTAATCACCTAATTTATACACCTAATTTGTATACATAGAACAATAAAACAATAATACCAACATACATAATATCCAAAAATATACATACTAATCACTCAATTTATACACCTAATTTGTATACATAGAATAATAAAACCATAATACCAAACATTTTCAACATATATAATACCCAAAAAATATACAATCATTCCATCTAATTTGTATACACTCGTACAACATTACCAAAATTCATACAAAAATAGGACCATGCTTTTATATACAATGAATTACAGAAGAAATTTGCAAAAAAATTAAGTTGAAACAATACTTACTTTGATTTATACTTGAACTTGAGTCGGTTGACAAAAAGTAGCGGTCAGTCAATTTTCTTCCTCTTTCTTGCAGCAGCAAACCCTTTTCTTTCGATCTGCAGCAAACCCTTATTTAGATCTAACTTCCTGGCCACTGGAGGGAGTAGCGGCCAGGACAAATCCCCATAATACCAGGCTTCAATCCAATTTAATTGACTGGCCGCTACTCCCTCTAGCGGCCAGGTTAAATCTCCACAACACCCCTCTGTTTTAATTCATTTTTTATGCTGGCCGCTAGAGGGAGTAGCGGCCAGTCAAAACGCTGTCGTTTTGACTAGCCGCTACTCCCTCTAGCGGCCAGCATAAAAAAAGAATTAATTAATCTCTGGCCGCTACTCCGAGTAGCGGCCGTGTCCTCCCACAACCATACGATCTTATTTTGGACGGCTGGATCACAGTTAGCCGAAACAGTGCCCGTAACTAACGTATTATATGGATCATTCCCCATATATATATATATATATATATATATATTTATATTTATATGTATATACATACACACTCAGTTTTCCTAATAAACAATTGCAAATATATATATATATATATATATATATATATAGAATTACTTTTCATAACAGTGTCTACTTATAAAGTCGCATTATTTTGTGGAGATGCACATAGATACATCAATAACTCCTCATAGCTTATTTATTTTTAAAAAGTATTTTTTGTTATTTATAACTGTTGAGTCATGTTATGTATTGCAAAAATTTTCTGTCAAATTAAGATTGCGACATATATCGATACATAAGATTGAATAAAATTATAAAATTAGCCCATTATATTAAATAATTTTTTTAAAATATTATCAAGTATAATTATCCACGTAACTCGCAATTAAAAAGTTGACATATAAAATAACACGATATATCACTATCCATAATTGTTCTATAGTTAATATTTTAGACTCTAAACTTCTTAACTAGGAAAATTGGGTCATTAGTAATGAAATCAAAAAATTAATAAAATAAAAAAATTAGTCAAATACCAAAAACACACATTTTCAGGTGTTCACCAAGTACTAATCAAATTTAAAAAATAGGGCCTCTTAATCGGTAGTAATTAAGCTTACTTAAAACATGAAGAAACTTTTCTATGTGGGATTTGACTTAGGGACAATTACATTTATTAGTACATTTTTAGAAAATATTATAACAAAAGTGCATACATAAAATATTTACAAAATTAGTGCATTTTTAATATTTAATTTATAAATTAGTGCATTCTTATCCTTTTATTTTAGTTAGGTGGTTTAATGGGTTGCTGATGTGGCCCATGTTTCTATTTAATTGAACATTTCAAAATTCAAAATTCAAAATTCAAATTACTTTCTTATTCAAATTACTTCTATTCAAATTGGGTGACTTAGGTGGAGGAGGAGCGACCGCCACAAAAGATGACGGTGACTAAATATAGCAGACAGAATATATGTATGTTAGACTAGATAGTACTAAATTTATTATAGGAGGTTAAAAAAACATGTAGTATAAAATTTAGATAATGAACTAATAGATCAATAAACACGAATTAACAAAGAAAGTGATCATAATCAAAACATAGAACACATTTTGCATAAAATTAAGATCATAAACCCCAAATGAATGAAATTAAAGAGAAAGGGACCAAACCTTAAAAGCTGGTGCTAGAGAGAGAGAGAAAATAGAAGTACTTACAAAACCAGAGTACGAAGAAATATAAAGAAGAATTGAGAGAATGAAAGAGAGAAAAAATAGTGAGAGATACCCTTTTTTCTATAAGATCTTAGAGAGACTATATTTATGTTATATGTATGTTATAAATTTCTAAAAGATGTCCAGAGGGTGATGGTGGAGGGGTGGTGGTAGGTGAAACGGAGGGTGACAGTGGTAGGTGATGAGGCGGCTACCGGCGAAGGGGTGGCGACGAGCGAAGGGGTGGGTGAGGGCGTAGGAGTGGCGGGGGATGAAGGTGTAGGTACCAGAGGAGGAGTAGATGCGGCAGCCGTGACATTGATGGCCAACTTCTGAATCGCGCAACAGTGACCAGTTATGGTACAGAGGTAACCAAACCTTCATACCAAGGTAACCAATCCACCTCCATACCTGCAGTTTTTTCATAGTGCAGTTGGTAACCAAACATTCATACCTTGGTAACCAAACCTTCATACCAAAGTAATCAATCTACCTCCACACCTACAGTTTTTTTATAGTGCAGTTGGTAACCAAACATTCATACCAAGGTGTTAGAGTATGAAAAATGTGTGTAATCACATTTGTCAAAAAAAGCAAGCTTGGAGTCAAATTAGGCACACTTTGATCACATTTGTCAAAAGAGGATAACTAAGCATTTGCCTATAAAAGGCCCTCTCCTCTAACTCACTCGGACACACCAACAAGAAGCAAGAGAAATAGAAAAACAAGAAGCAAAAGAAATAGAAAAGTAAGAAGAAATAGAAAGGCAAGAATTAGTAGAATTAGAAAGTGAGAGAAAGAGATAATTAGAAGAGCAATACCAAAAATAAGGGTATGAAGAGAAATAAACAATTAGTTTATTTCTTTATTGAGAGTTATATTCTATATATTATTTGTATAGTGGATTTCTGAGATCTCTCCGTGGTTTTTTTCCAATTGGGTTTTCACGTAAAATTCTGGTGTTATTATTTTATTTCCACGTATAATTATTTTATTCCATGTTAATAAGCACTAAACAGCTACACACCGTTAAACGTCTTTTCGGCTCGTTATTTGGTGATTTGGCGAGCGGTCAGAATTTGGCATTAACATTGGCGCTAGAAGGAGGAGGGCCTTTAGTGCTTGATAATTTTCAATCACACAGTACTTTTCTGGTCAAAAATAATGGTGTCCAACAAGACAAAGACGACGTCGACACGAGACAAATTAACGGTCAGCCTTTCTCAACCTAGAGGCTCGGTCAAGGATAGGCTCGGACCATCTAAGAGCAGCTCGGACAGGCTAGGCCTCCAAAGCCAGTCGGTAGGCCTAACCGATCCTCGAACAGTAATTGTGAAAAGACAATTATTCTCGACCACACGAAGAACGGGGGGCTATGACAATGGTGCCGATGACCAGAACTCTAAACAGGATCAAGGTCGAGACAAGAGGGAGTTGATCCTGGCCAGAAAGGCGCAGCAGAATAAAGACGTTATAGAGGTCCTACGCCTTCAACAAGTAGAGCTAGATAAACAGTTGGCATCGTTGCTACACGGAGAAGAAATTTCCTCTAGTGATCATCAGAGTCAAGAAAATTCGTCAGGAGACCGATCCAGGACACACCGTCCGGACGGTTCCCGTCGGAAGAACAGCAGGCCAAAGAGCCGCACCCCAGTTCGCGGCAGGCACCGAAGCCGCACGCAGGACATCAGCAGGACAAAGAGCTGCACCCCAGTCTGCGGCAGGCACCAAAGTTGCTCGCAGGATATCAGTAGGCCAAAGAGCCGCACCTCAGTCCGTGACAAGCACCGAAGCCGTTCGCAGGACCGGAGCAACCCGAAGAGCCGCTCCCTGATCCGCACTAGGCACTAAAGCCCCTCGTAGGACTTGAGCAGGTCAAGAAGCCGCTCTCCAATCCGCATGAGGCACAACAGCCGCTCACAGGACAATAGCAGGCCAATGAGCCGCACATCAGACTGAGGCAGGCGTCAGAGCCGCTCAAGGATAATTCAACAATCAAACCCGAGCCGATTCTTCAGGAAAGTGAAACCGATGCCCTAGCCAGAAGATTGGAGGAAGTGGAACAAAGGTTAATGGCGGCTGATCAGTCAGTTGAGTTGCCGAACAGTACCAGATCGCCTTTTACCCTAGAGATTAAGCAGGTGAAGGCTGATATGTCCAAAAAAATGTCGGCGTTGAAGACATATGATGGCACTGGCGATCCCTATGATTACATACACGATTATAATCAGATTATGGACTATTATGATCACCCCAAAGCCGCCAAATGTCACATGTTCATTACTACACTGAAGCATGGGGCTCGAGAATGGATGACATCTCTCAGTCCGAACTCGATTAGTACGTGGGAATAGTTGTGTGATAAATTTCATGCACAGTTCGGAAGCAATAAGCGAAGGGGAAAGCTAACGACGTCATTGATGCAAATCAAACAACGTTCCGAAGAAAGCCTCGGCTAATATGTGAAGAGGTTCAGGGAAGCAGTCGGCATGGTGACCGACCTAAATGTGCAGCAGGTTGTAGGGTTCTTTACCACTAGATTGGACATTGCAAAATCCAAGAAGTTGGTCAAAGATCTTATTCTTAATCCACCCGAAGACTTGTCAGAGGCTTATAGCAGGGCCGATGGATTTATCACTCTCGAAAAGGTTATTGAGAGCCTAAAGCAGCAAACACATTCAAAAGATAAACCGAAGGATTGGGATTGGAATAATACGCCTAGGTCGGACAACCAGCCGAGGCAAAGTTTTAATGGGGGAGGTTGGGGAGGAGGCCGGCCACCCTTCCCAAACAAAAACGTTAATAAAGTTTACACCTCCTCAACACTAATTGGGCTAAAATATTGGAAGAAATTCGAAATAAGCCTGGCTTCAAACCTTGCCAGACGAGCACAAAGTCTTATAGGGGAAGTCACAGCCGGTATTGCACCTATCACCAGACTTCAGGACATTCTACAGAAGACTGTTACAATCTAAAAGACCTGAATGAGAAGAAGGTGCAGTCTTGGGAGTTGGTTCAGTATGTCGCGGGGCGAGGGGTTTCAGAAAGGACAACCACTAGTAATAATACTCAGCAAAACCCGAATTCCCAAACCGATCCAGTCCCGATGGTTCGGGGAGTTGTGGATGTGATAACAGGCGGATCGTCAAAGAAGGTGCTCGAAAAAAAAACGTGGGGTATGTTGGATTCGGTCATGTCAGTATCAGAACAACCGGTTCGGATGGAGCGACCTTATCCGGGCAATGTGATATCATTCACCGATGAAGATTATCCCTCGGAGTCGATTGAGCTGCATGAGGGAGCTCTGGCTATTACTGCCCAAGTCGGAACCATGGATATGAGACGAATCATGATCGATAACGGCTCTTCAATGGACATACTTTATGCTCATGCCTATCAAAGGTTAGATTTAGGGGGTATAAAAATGGAGGTCGGACAGGAGTCACCGCTTTACGGATTCGGCAATAATCCAGTTCGGGTGGCGGGGACTATCGAGTTGCCAGTCATCTTCGGGACGGCTCCTCAACAGGTAGAGGTCAATGTCAGGTTTTTCGTGGTGCATGTAGATTCGGCCTATAACGCTATTTTGGGAAGACCGACGTTGATGGCACTGCAGGCGGTAACCTCTATCCCACACTTCAAGATAAAGTTCCATGCGGCAAATGGGATCGGGGAGGTGAAGGGTTATTTGGATTTGGCTCGAAGGTGTTATAGGACTTCATTGATATCTTCAGTTGTGGGTAGGTGTAAACAAAAGCAGACCATGGCGATTGAGATTGAACCTTTCACCGAAGGGAGCATGGAACCGCTCGCTCTGCCAGCCGAAGAGACAGAAGATATTGAGTTAGTTCCGGGGAAAAAGGAAAAGACAATAAAAATTGGTTCCGGTATGCAGGAGCCCTTCAGGACGAGGATGATTGATTTGCTTCAAGTCTACGCCGATATCTTTGCCTGGGAGCCCAGTGATATGTCGGGGATCAACGAATCTGTTGCAGTTCATAAACTGTGTATAGACCCGATGAACAAGCCAATTCGCCAAAAACAGAGGATTTTTGCCCCAAAAAGGCAGAAAATTATTGACGAAGAGATAACAAAATTGTTGGATGCGGATTTTATTTTTGAGATTGATTATCCGGAGTGGCTAGCGAATGTGGTGCTTGTTCAGAAGCAGAACGACAAGTGGAGGGTATGCATCGATTACACTGATTTGAACAAAGCATGTCCAAAGGATTTTTATCCCCTGCCTCATATTGATCAGTTGATCGATGCAACTTCTGGGTTCGCGATGCTAAGCTTTATGGATGCATTTTCGGGGTATCATCAGATTTCAATGTGCAGGGAGGATATCCCGAAAACAACTTTCATCACTCATCAGGCTATTTATGCATATAAGAAGATAACTTTTGGGTTACTTAATGCTGGGGCCACATATCAACGAATGATGAACTACGTTTTCAAAAAGTAGTTGGGGAGGAACATGGAAGTCTACGTGGATGACATGATCGTCAAAAGCTCTTCTGTGCAAGGCCACTTGGACGATTTAGAAGATTGTTTTCAAACCATTAGGGAACACAATATCCGGCTGAACCCTACAAAGTGTACCTTTGGCCTCGGGTCGGGAAATTTCTGGTGTACATGGTAAGCAAGAGGGGAATTGAAGCGAATCCTGAGAAGATCAAAGCTATCATAGATATGAAGTCGCCAAAGTCGTTTAAAGATGTACAGAGGCTAACAGGTCGGATTGCTGCGCTTCGGAGATTCATGTCGAAATCGGCAGAAAGGTGCCTCCCCTTTTTCGATACTCTAAAAGGCCCAAAGAATGAGAAGACTTTTCAGTGGAATTTAGAATGTGAGGATGCGTTCCAAGGAATAAAAAAATATTTATCCTCTGCACCATTGTTGATGAAGCCGATCCCTTCGGAACCTTTGTACTTATACTTGGTTGCTAGCTCGTTAGCGGTCGGGGCTGTTTTGATTCGGGAATCGAGGGGAAAACAGTTCCCTGTTTATTATTTTAGTCATGCCCTTCGGGATGCAGAAACAAGATATCCAAACTTAGAGAAATTTGCCTATGCGTTAATCATTGCCAGCAGAAAACTTCGGCATTATTTCCAGGGTCGGCTAGTGGTGATATATACAGACCAACCTCTAAAGAAGGTGTTACACAAACCAGACATCTCGGTTCGGCTTGCTACGTGGGCTATGGAGTTGACCCAGTTTCATTTGGAGTACTACCCTCGGACGGCGATAAAAGGTCAGGCTTTGGCCAACTTTGTAGTAGAATGTTCGTTTTCCGAAGAAAATTTAGTTATTGTGTAAGACCCCGAATTTATGAAATAAAAGTTTATTATTTTCTTTATGATTATTTTTCTAAATAGTGAAATGCTTAATTGTTATAAATAATAGTTAAGGGTGTTATATGCAAATTATCTGATAAACAGTATGTCGGGAAATATTCCTTTTTGTCGGGGAATATTCTTTCTGTCGGGAAATATTATATTCGGTATCGTACGACGGCACCGAAATGACAATATTGTCAACAATAGTGGGCCCTATTGTCAGATACTGAAAACAACAGTATTATCACCTACAACTATTGAAATACCCGGTAATAAAAAGAACAGTAAAACGCGTTATTCCACAATAGTACGCGGTATTTCACATGCACGCGGTGTTGCACAGTATTTTAAATTATTGATTCAATAATCGATAAAATAGCAATTGCACAATATCTTGATTCAATAATTGTTACAGTAGTATCTGCATAATATTTTATATTATTTGTCACGACATTGTAACACATTATTTGATATGATAGTTTAGCATTATTGACAATGTCTAGAAATTCTGTCAAGGAAATGGGTTATTTAATTGCGCGCCATTTTTATGGAAGGCCCCCTCTTTCCTAGGAATAATCTTGTTGCCAGTATTGCTAGTATATGCTATCGGTGATATTAATATATTTAACACAATAATACAGAAAAAGGAATTTATTGTGATAATGGAGTTATTTTTTATAATGGTTTTATCTTTTTGATAATGGATTAATCTTTTTGAATAAATGGATGAATGATATAGATTAAAGAAAAAATAGATGGATGACATAGATTAAAAAAAATGGATGGATGATATAAATTGAAGAAAAAATGGATGGATGATATAAAAATAGTGTGATAATTAATGTGTGGTACCTATTGATTACATTTTACTATAAATAGGGGGTTTAGTATAAGAAAAATCATAACTTCCTTACTTGCTTATACTTCATTTCTCTCTCTAAATTTCTTAAGTTCTATAAGTGTGCTAGGCTATTGTGAGTATTTGTGAGAATACTAGTATTATCTAAAGTTAGTAAACTTCATAGAAAGCAACATCCAGTATTTTATTAACGAAGGTAGGGAATATCATTTCTTTCATACTCATATATAATATCATTTGTTTTCATGTTCGTAAGTGATATTATACTCATAAAGGTTGTTATTCATTCTGTATTAATTTGTGGGGATAACATGTCCGTGCGGTATGACGCATGTCTGGTGAATATCCTTTTGTATTCATTCCTTATTATTCTGTGGAAATAACCTGTATGTACGGAGTGTCGTACCTGGTGAATATCCCTTTACATTTGTTCCTTATAAATTTGTGGGTATAACCTGTTCGTGCGGATTGACGCATACCTGGTGAATAACCCGTCGTATTCATTACTTATTAATCTTTTGTGGAAATAACCTGTCTACGTGAATTATCGCATGACGGGTGAAAATCCATTTGCGGTTTCATATATTCTGTTATACTCGTATAACGTATCATTTCTTTTGTACTCTTTAAGGGATATCTTTTTCTTTCACATTTCTCCATTTATGATAAGAAATCTTTGTTTGTTTCCAAAACCTTATTTTTAAATGGAAAAAATCCTTGAAAATTAGTAGAACATCCTTAATAGTTTGTGCTTCATCTAATATCTTTTTCACTTGAATCTTTCTATTTCATTTTATACGTTATAGTTGAAGCATGAAATAATTTCTTGAATATCATTCTTGAATTTGACTCCACAATTTGGTCATCGTGTTGGCAATTTGGTCAATCTTTAATACTGATTAAATTATAGAGTTTTTCTTATCCTTAATCTCACTGTATCATTGTCATCATCCTCATCCTCATACTTAAATTGTGGTATTAGTTCTCTTTGGCCCGTAGTGCAAAGATGAACTGGCGTGACATGATTTTGACCAAACTGTGTATTGGTATAATCATGACTTTTTGTGTTACAAACAAAGGCGTATGGTGAAAATTCTCTTTGGCCGAAGTGCAGAGATGAACTGGCGTTTGGCATGATCATGGCCGGTGATGTTACAAATAAATATTTTTGGCATGTAGTGCAAAGAGAGGCTGTTGAATAATAAATTGTTGATTTGGATGTTCATAAACAGGAATTGTTGATTGGTGTTATAGGGATAAAATATTGGTGATGATCCTTTAACTTATAGAAGATGGTAGATATTATAATCTACTTGACTCTTCTAATGGATTGTTCGTTCCGCTGCCGTTGTTGTTGTTGAACAAATATAATATCTTTAAATCTCTGATTTATTATTGTTGAAGACTAAAGATAATTTTTATTTTTCATTATCTTAGTCATGATATTTCTTACTGGGCTATTTGAGCTCACCCTTTTCAGTTTTGTCCCATTGTTCTTCTTAGGAAAGAAAAATGTAGCTGGGACTAGCCGGGGAGTGGAGTAATGGTCCGAGTTATTGGTTTTCCTCATCAAGTTATAGCATAGTTTAATAATAATTGTACTAGAGACTTAAAACATGTGTTGCCATCTTTTTACGGCATTGTAATAATTTGGGTTTGGATACTGTGGTACCATACGGTACGATATTTATATGGAAAGTCACAGTATGTGTGTTGTCATATTTTGCACGACAAATATTAGTTGTAAATGGGAAAATTCATATTTGTATTTGTATTTTTGTAGAATGTTATTGGCGACTCAAAATGGGTTGTGTGGACTTATTTTGGGGGCGTCACATATTGAGCTAGAGGTAGTAGGTTCTGTTTCTGACATTCGGTTGGTTCATACTTCTTGGACATTGTATGTGGACGGGTCTTCAACCTCGGATTGTAGTGGAGCAGGGGTGATTTTAACAAGTCCGGAGGGATTCAGAGTTCAACAAGCTATCCGGTTCGGGTTCCGGGCGACCAACAACGAGGCTGAGTATGAAGCGATTCTGGCAGGGCTTCGGTTGGCGAGGAGTCTAAAGGTTCAGAGACTGATTATTTTTAGCGATTCCCAGTTGGTAGTCAAGCAGATATCGGGAGAGTATGAAGCTCGGGGGGCAAGGATGTCCAAGTATCTGGCAGAGGTTAAGGACCGGTTGCATTACTTCAGTTCGTTTGTTTTTCAAGGGGTGGATCAGGCCAATAATACGATTACTGATGCATTGTCCAAGTTAGCCGCTTCGGATACGGGTACTTTTAGTGGATCAGTCTATCTGAAAGTTTTGGATTCGCCAAGTATTCAGATGTCCGAGGTATTGGTCGTGGAACGCTCAGATTGTTGGATGACCCCATATATAAGTTACTTGGCCGATGGTGTGCTACATTCGGATCGATTATTGGCAAAGAAAATAAAGTACAGGAGCTCGAATTTTGTCTTAATCGATGGTGATTTATATAAGCGTGCGTATTCTTCACCTTTATTGAAGTGTTTGGTCCCCTCAAAAGCGGAGTACGTACTTCGGAAAATTCACGAAGGGATCTGCGGCGATCACATGGGAGCCAAATCACTAGCGTATAAGGCACTTCGGCAGGGTTATTATTGGCCTACCATTTTCAAAGAGACTAAGGAGTATGTCCAAAAGTGCCCTAAATGTCAACTGAACAGTTCGGGTCCTCATCGGCCGCCCGAAGAACTTTTTTCTGTTCTGTCCCCAATTCCGTTTACAATATGGGGAATTGATATTTTGGGTCCATTACTGAAGGTGAAGGGTCAAGTCAGCTTTGTAATAGTGGCTATTGATTACATGACTAAGTGGGTGGAGGCCAAAGCTCTTCGGACAATCTCAGAGCAAGAGTGTCTCAAATTTCTCAAAGAGTTTGTGGTGTTTCGCTTCGGCATTCCTATGGTGGTGGTGTCGGACAACGGACGACAGTTTGTCGGTTCAAAGTTCGAAGAATTCCTTAAAGATTTGGGAATCCAACACAGAAAGACTTCGGTTGCTCATCCTCAGTCTAATGGTCAGGTTGAAATCACTAATCGCACGTTGCTCAATGGTATTAAAAGAAGGCTAAACGAAGTCAAAGGGAGGTGGCCTGAAGAGTTGCTCAGCGTTTTATGGGCATATCGGACTACTCCTTAAACCACTACAGGTGACTCGCCATTTAGGTTAGCTTATGGGACCGACCCTCTTGTCCCAGTCGAGATTGGGTCTCCTTCGTTAAGGACCAGTCAATATAAAGAACTTTATAACGATGAAGGCCTTCAGCTTAATCTGAATTTGTTAGAGGAGGTTCGAGAATCGGCTTTAATAAGGCTAGCGGTCTACCAGCAGAGAACGACCAGACATTACAATAAGGGGGTGAAAGTACGGAGGTTCGAAGTTGGTGATCTTGTACTTCGGGAGGTTGAAGCGTCTGCCCCCCAGAATTTAGGTAAGCTTATGCCGAACTGGGAAGGTCCTTACAAAGTTGTGGAAGTGCCAAAGCCAGGGACTTACCGACTTCGAGAAATGGATGGATCAGAGATAAAAAATACTTGGCATGCAAGTCGGCTTAGAAAATACTATCAATGATTTAGGTTTTCTCTTTTTCTAACATGATCTGTCACATTCAGTCCCATATAATTCACACCAATGGTCTCTCTTGTCTTACTGAATACGGGTTCTACATATATCAGAAATATCTTTGACCCAAATAAATCTGTATTGGATGTTATCTACCTAGTTGATCTTAATGTATTACTCTCCTATTATAAAAATTTATAATAGGAGGGTGGGGGGCAATGTTAGAGTATGAAAAATGTGTGTAATCACATTTGTCAAAAAAAGCAAGCTTGGAGTCAAATTAGGCACACTTTGATCATATTTATCAAAAGGGGACAACTAAGCATATGCCTATAAAAGGCCCTCTCCCCTAACTTACTCGGACACACCAACAAGAAGCAAGAGAAATAGAAAAACAAGAAGCTAGAGAAATAGAAATGCAAGAAGAAATAGAAAGGCAAGAAGTAGTAGAATTAGAAAGTGAGAGAAAGAGATGATTAGAAGAGCAATACCAAAAATGAGGGTATGGAGAGAAATAAACAATTAGTTTATTTCTTTATTGAGAGTTGTATTCTATATATTATTTGTATAGTGGATTTCTGAGATCTCTCCATGGTTTTTTTTCAATTGGGTTTCCACGTAAAATTCTGATATTATTATTTTATTTCCACGTATAATTATTTTATTTCATGTTAACAAGCACTAAACAGCTATATATCCTCCACCGTTAAACGTCTTTTCGGCTCGTTATTTGGTGATTTGGCGATTTGGTGAATGGTCAGAATTTGACGTTAACAGAAGGTAACCAAACATTCATACTAAGGTAACCAAACCTTCATACCAAGATAACTAATCCACACTTGCAGTTTTTGCATAGTGCAGTTGGTAGCCAAACCTTCATACCAGGATAACTAATTCAGTTTTATTAGGTTACTAATTTATTTTGAGTGTGATGTAGTTGGTAGCCAACCCTTCATGCAGTTGGTAGCCAAACTTTCATACTTAGGTAACCAATTCAGTTTTATTAGGTTACCTTCATAGTGCAGTTGGTAACCAAATATTCATATCAAGGTAACCAAACATTCATACCAAGGTAACCAAACCTTCATACTAAGGTAACCAATCCACCTCAACACCTGTAGTTTTTTCATATTGTAGTTGGTAACCAAACTTTCATACCAAGGTAATCAAACATTCATACCAAGGTAACCAAACATGCATTTCTGTCTTTTGATTAATCTATTGATGGTCCTTGGGAAAGAATGATCTCGTATTATTGTTTTCCTGTGAATTGACTTATGGACAAGGTTATTTCTTTTTCTTTCTTTCTTTGTATTACTTTTTATAAAATTTTAGAATTCATGGTATATGTTCGAACTTCGATCCCGTATTATTGCAGATTTCGATCTATTCGAACTTCGGCTACTCCGTATATTATATGTTCTTGCTCTTGAATTCTCTTTGCGTTGGTATATGTGGCTTCTTCTTCTTCGATTTATTTTGGTTTCTAGATCGCAAAGATTTGATAACTGCCGAATATGGCAGTTACTTCTCCTTGATTTCAGGTTTCCTTATTTTTCCTTATTGCACTCTTTTTATAATTAATTTGTCCTTATTGCACTCTTTTTGTAATTATTTTATTTATGCACTAATCTTGTTATTTTTAACTAATTGTTGTATATTTTTGTTAAGAACCCTTTGACTTATCCTCATGGACACAATACTTGGGCTTATTCTCCACCTAGCCTGGCAAGTGATTGTTCTGGGTCAGGCTCGTTACTGGGCTCGACAAAAATATACCCCAAACTGCTTGCATTGGAAACCAGAATTACATCAATTGTTTTTGTATAGTTTCATCTGTTAGAGAAAATATTCATTAAAATTTGTATGTAAAACTCTATATTTATAGGATTCAATAATTATGTTTCAAAGTCTTAATAACAACAATATCCCATTACATTAATTTCCCATTATTCTTAATTTGTAAAACCATTTCCCTTGAATAACAGTTATTTTTCTTATCAAACATTAACACATATAACTGATAATTATATAGGTATTTGACCAGGACAGAGACCAGAAAAAATAGAAATTAAAACTTTGTTGGTGGAAAATGTTAATGGAATAAAATAAACCACATCAATAAAAAATGATAAACAGAATAACATATGTATGTGTGTGTGTGTGTGTGTGTATATATATATATATATATATATATATATATATATATATATATATATATATATATATATATCATTTACACTAATTTGTGTAAGAATAAGCAGGAGGTTGATTAGACGATCAAGTTGGCAACAGCAGGGGCCGGAGCACCGGCAACGTCCGAAGTTTGGCTCTCACTAGTAGCCGGACCAGCAGCAGAAGCAGCTGCACCAGAGCTCAAAAGCTCGAGCATGGCACGGCGAGGGTTGGTTCTTTGTTTCTCACAGAGATCAGGCAAAAATACTCCTGTAAAAGTTAAACCCAAAAACACATTATTAAATATTATATACTATATATCCATATGATTATTTCTTAATTAACAACGTGTAAATTTGACCTTTAAAGTTAATTTAAAATATTTTTAATTGATGTGATTCATTTAATTTTTTAAGATAATTTATCTTGTAAGTAGAGAGTATTGTTTTTTAGATATTTTATAATTTTGAATTTGAAATTATGACAACAAAAATAAAATTTGATCTTATATTTTGTTACGCATGAACTATATAGTAATTAAATTTTTATTCGTACACATTAAAAGTCCCAGAAATGTGATTCTTTGTTCTACATGGTTTCTAACTAGAAGTATAATTCTTTGATTGAAGTAGAAGAAAAATAAGCTGCAAGAAAAGTATAAATATAATTTATAAAATCTTAATAAAAGCAAAAGCTGAACGAGGTAGCTAGTTATAAAGACGTACGTATGGGCTTGTACGAAGTTTCTTGGAATATAAAACAGGTATGTTTCTCTTTTCGGAAGTATATTATTTGTAGATTCCTTAGTACAAGACAGTAATTTCATGTAAAATTTAAAAAGACTGAATTGACATAAAATGTCATATTAGGGATACAATTGACCCAAAATGAATTTTAGAGACATTGTGAAATTGGATGACAATTTAGAGGGACAAAAATATTATTCAATCAATTATAAAATATAATTACTTATGGTTATAATTTTGTAATCTAAATTTTAATTATAAAAATGGTTTTTTGACCGAAAAAATCAAATCAAACCAAATTTTGCTGGACGAAGGGAGTATAATAATAATGTTGAGAATTTTTCTACAAAACATCAATTACTCAGATGTGCTTTAAGTTAATTTACTAATTAAAGATTGACACAGAAAATGTCAATCAATAACATTACTATATATAATGGTATCCACAAACTTCAAAAGCTGTCCAATGTTGAATAAATAATTAAGTGCCAAACGTACTATTTGATCAATTGACTATTTTTTTTTAACCTTTATTTTATTTTATTTTATTTTATTTTTTTGCTAAATAATTGACTATTGACCATTTCAACAATATCCGAGTTGTTTTCGCCTCACCTATTTGTTGGTCGAATTCAATTAGACTACATGGCACATCATGAATTTAGTGGGCATAATTAAACAAGAACGATTCAACCTCAAAAAAAACCCTATTATCAATCAACTCAATGACCATATTGAATTTGATATGCCACCTTATGAACAAAATATTTTCTTGTATATCAAGAAACATGTAATAAAAATGGGTGCATGGTAATATATTAATTTGTACCTTCTCCGGCAGCCAAATTGAAGTAAAGGTCGATAATGTTGGGGCATTTCTGGTAACAATCCGACGAGCAAAGCTTGGCGGTGAGTTGTGGCTCAAGCAAAGAATCCGATGAGATCCCAACGGTGTTCCTATCGACACCGCATGCATTAACACATGCATCCGTCTCTATGTGCTCCGCCATTCTTTCCACGATCACTTCTGATGTTCTGCATTGGTAATCCACCTTCCCATTTTTCGCCTCGAAATTTTCCAGCAAACATCTTTTTCCAGACGAGGCAATGGAAAAGGAACAAACATCGATCGGCAATTCCTCACATATAAGTTCACCTAAAAAAAATAAAACATATACCGTAATTACAAAACAAATAAATATTTATTGTGAAAAAGATATATATTCCTAAATTAAGAAAATAAAATAATATATATATATATACCTAGAGTTGCTTGAAAGAGGAGAGAGGAAGCAAAGAAGAGAATCAATGGCAATTTGATTGAAGAAGTCATGGTTGCTAAATTTTGTTGTCTTGATTATTTTTGTGAAAAATAAAATGGATGGCTTGGGGGAAGAGATTAAGGAGAGGATGAAATGAATTTGTGAGGGAGAGAAATGAGGTGAGTGTGTGTATATATATGGTTATTGCATGTCATAAGCTGGCAAAATGGCTAAATATATAATGTTTTTTTTTGGTGTGTGTGTGTGGGGGGGGGGGGGGGGGGCGGGATTATGAGTATTTGGTTGTACGTAACTCCGTTGAAATTTGCATTGACGCAATGTGTAGAAAATTTGGGACGCGTTTGGCTGTGGCGGTTAACTACAAGCTGGTGAGGTTTCATTGTAGCTAGCCAAGTTAAAACTTAAGCGTGTTATTTGGGTTGACGTATGGCAATTTAAGACGTGTTTGGATGTCTGAATGTTGAAGATTCCAACAATTTGGAAGTTTCTAGTTCTCTCTTCATTGTCTCATGCCTTGCGTTGTTAATATCAAGCTGGAATATGATAATAAAAAGAAAATAAAAAAAAATTTACTTTTTTACACGTGTTTGGATGACATTATAATTTGTAAGAAAATATCCCTAAATTCTGTCATGACATGTTACAAAAAAAACAGGAAGGAATTTTTTTTTATTTTTTTTTTAAGAAAACAATTAGTGGTGGAATTAAACTAGAGTTTTTCATGATATCAATATATACATACATAGGAGAAAATAAACCGTTACTTTTCTTTATTTTCCTTTTCATTTTGGGTCAAATTCAATGGGAGCATTCTATGGAAAATTGGAGGCTAATTTAGAAATAAGAAGGTACTAGTTAGTTAGGACTTATAATTAGGAGGTTGAATGGTCAACGTACGTAGCATTATGAGATGAGAGAAGTCTTCCTCCGTCGGGTCTTCCCCTTCTCTCTTGAACCATTCACACCAGCTCGCATGATCCATCATTCTTATGGTTTCTTAACATACATATATTCACTTTCTCAGATGAGTCTCATTTATAAAATTATAAATATTAAGAATATAATTAATTTGTATGTTACATGCTTAATAAAACAGTAAATTAATTATAAATTTAGAAATGATAACAAATTTAAAAAAATATTATGTTAATTATTTTATATTATTATAAACATAAAATATAATTCTTTATGTAAAATAGAAGTATGATAATGTATTAATAAGTCTATGTATTAAATGAAAATGGTGGTGGTAGTAGAAAAGCTAATTAAGAGGACTTTTCAGCAGTTGATTTTCACCATACAAGGACAATGTAGTAGTGTTCGTGGAAAGCAGGGTTTTGTCTCCATAAGCAGTAGACTAGGACTCGTTCAATGGTCAATGGTCCGCTAGCTCCAAGTGTTTACTGTTTTCCACGCCAATACCCAACAAATTAATATGGATTTGCTAGATTAAAATTAAAGAATTTCTTAACATGTACCCTAAGGACACATGCTAAGCACACAATTAAGGGTATATTCTCTTGAATTGTGTACATATTCCCTTGACTTCTATATTTACACCAAATTCAAGAGAATATGCACACAGTTCAAGAGAATATACTCTTAAATTATGTGTTTAGCATGTACCCTAAGGGCACATGTTAAGAGGACCCTAAAATTAATATGATGTTAACTTAATTGCAAATTGTCATCAACTCTTGAGGAAGTTTTGGAATGCAAAACTCTTGTTCAGTAACAGGAATGGAAATAGATGCACTGACAAAATTGCGGAGATTTTATTTTTTTATTAATTACAAGAATCTACTTTGATATTAAAATTAGACTATCCAATTCCATAATGTGAAGAGTATGAAATTATCAAGTAGATTATTTATATTTAGATTAAACTAAGTTCTTTCTTTTGTATGGATTGGGCCTGCCTGCCAATAATTGAGTTGTAATTCTAAATGACAACTCGGTCATTGTTGACTTTGTTCCCAAAGACTTTTCTCCTGATTGTAGAGATCTTTTCTGGTTTTCCAGCTAAAAGAATGTATAAAAGAATGATAAGATCTGGGGGATTCTTCAAATATTGCAAACGAACTACTTGCATTGCATGGTGCCAATTAAGGAGTTGTTGAAGCCCAAAAGGTTCGATTCAAATAAAACAAATGGAATTGTGTTTGTGTTTCCCAGAACCCTCATTCTAGGTCCTTGATAAGGGATATCTGCATCTAGCAGGTAGTCCCAATGAAATTGGACTAATACTAATAAGTAACGATAAAGAATATGTTTAGGAAATTAACTGTTATATTCCTTTGCTAGTAAGTTCCTGTACTGGTGCCATGTTAGCCAAATAAGTCATCTTGGATGGTCGTTGAATAAGTCAATTTCTTGCAGAGAAATTCTCCTGATCTTGGGAAGGGCTTCTTTGGTTCTTCACTGCATATAGAAACAAAAAATCCATATCAACAATCCTATTCCCTTTGTATGAAAATTAAAGGAAGAAAACAATAAAGTCGAAACGTAGGAATATTACCAGGACTTAATATCTTAATACTTTTTGTTATGGACTTCACAGCTGTAACAGAATCTGGTCCTGTTTGCAATGAAAATCCTTCAAAACATGTAGCAAGCACATATGACACAATCATTTTATGAGAGAAATCATGATGAGTCTCATTACCTGGTAAATTCATGTTCTTCTCTGAAAGAACTTCTGTCACAGCAGATGAAAGCTCTGATAGAACTTGATTAGCACCACCAATGTCATCTTCTGAAGTGTGTGATGACCTGTGCATTAATCATAATTAAAATTACGAGGGAATAGGTTCCATTCATATGGCCCTATAGGAAATAATAGGGATAAATTGGGTAAACTTCACTGTTAAACTAACCCTGAAAGTGAATCTGGAGAGGAATCCATGACCGGCAAGTATGAAGAATTCATTCCCAAAATATCAAGGTCAATCTCACCCAAAAGCTCAGAAAAGGAGAAGTCCTCCCCCAAAATATCCAAGTTAGGCAAATCAAAGTCAAAACAATCTACTTCCTTGTCATTTTCAGATGCAACCTCACAAGGGATTGGTTTATCTGAGTTTATTGCTATGCCAGAACCATCAAAGTCAATCCTTCCTTTCACATGATCCCTCTTGCTGAGCCTTTTCATGGTTGTCTTAATTGGTGACGACGAAGAAATACAACAATTTCTCTCTATTGAGTAGAAGGCCATTTGTTTGGCAGGACTGACTGCAATTGTTTCTGAAGTAGTCACAGTGCAGTTGGTGGATGTCATTTGTTGGGGTGTAACATCATTAGTGCAAGTAGCATTTGTAACTTCTTGGGGAGAAACAGATTTGTCAGTTGGAGAGGATGTTGCTTGGGGAGGTGTACTGGGATCAGATGATTTAGTTGGAGGCGATTGACTAGGTTGATTGAACAAACACTTGGCAACACTGGATCCTTGAACTAGTGATCCACTGGGTTTATTAACATGGGGTGATTCTTCAACTGCAGAATTCTGCAGACTACTGTTCAACACATTACTTTGTTTTGCAAGTATATTTGGATCTGGAAGGGAAAATAATACAAGTAAATTCCAAGTTTCAAGATATGTATGAGGTAGCCATTGGTTTGACAAATATGTACCTTTTGCTTGCAGAAGTTTACTGGATGATTGACTACGAGATCTCTTTGCAGTAACAGGGGCATCTGAAACATCTTTAGAACTCTTTCTTCTTTTCGTACTCTGGAGATTTGTATTAGGTGTAGAGAAATTACTGGAAGCTGGAGGAGTGTTTAAGGGCCTAGGTGCCAACATCACAACTGGAGTTTTGTACACAGGAAAACCTGATGGAAGGCATAAAAAAAACAAGTCCATTATTCATTATACAAATTTTATACTTGGAGCCTATTCTAAATTTCACATAATTGTTTTTCTTTAGATTATTTTTTTTCCTTCTACATAATAAAAATCAAAGACAGCCATAAGATATGTTAACCCAACTCAAGCATAAAATCACCAAGTACCACCAGATTACTAACTTACGGCAAACATGTAGTTCTTGATTCAAAAGCACAAAGTCCAGACTTAAGAATTGTATCAACTAACATAGTTTCATAAAGTTACGACACTTCTCCCACAATTAAAATACGCAAATAAAAGTGATATCATTACTAGAATAGAAAAGCAACTATTTAGGCTCAAGCACCCAACTGCTTCAACCTATTGATTTTAGGTTTAACTGTTTAATTGTGGTATTGCATATAAAAATAGCTAAATTCCATGTGTTATCTCAAAAAATGACCAGGTATACAATCAGCATGTATAGTTCAAACAAACCATGGACTTAGCTTAAAACAACATTTGATGGATATCAGACCTTTAAAGCTTCAAAGCCCTTACAAACTGAAATTTACGATCACAACCATATTTCCTGTTTCAAACTCAAATAAATTAAGCAAACTAAAAATTGCAGGGCTTTAATCAGCAGACCCCCTATAGACTTTAACAAATTTGGGCTTTTGCTATATAGTGTAAACCTTAATAAATACATGTAAGTAAATTACTAGTCTAATATAAAGACATTATGAATATGTATTACTCCCTCCGTCCCAAATTAATTGCTTTTCTAGGACTTTTTTAAGTCAAATTGACTATTTTTAAAATTAATAATTAAGCATATATAAATATATTTCTAAAATTATAAAAATTGAAATTAGTAATAAATTGTATATATTTTCTTTTGGTTATAATATCTTCACCTATATGTTAGCAAAAATAATAAAAAAAATAGTTTTAAAAATAGTCAATTTGACTTTAAAAAGTCCTAGAAATGCAATTAATTTGGGACGGAGTGATATAAAGACATTTATTAAGGGTTCAGAAATGCTAATTTTTAACAATGTCCGATAAGAATTATAAGCACATTACATATAATTGCCCATATTTCAACATGGAATGCACTTGTACAAGTTAGAAGCTCAATAATTAATTATACCATACCACAAACCATATTGACCTAACTAATCCAATGAAATTAGGGCAATTAAAAAAAATACCTGCAGGAGATCCAGTAGTTGGATCAATGTGGGGAACTAAAGCTGCGGAATTTGCCACTCCCATTGGCGCCGGAGGCAAAGGAGCGGCAGCTGCAGTGCCAATATTGTAAGAATTCATGACATCTTGCATGCCGCTCAATAAAGTTTGGACCCGGAATTTCTCCTGTTCCAAACAGCTCTTTTCTTGATCCAAAATCACCTTATGCTCCTTTAAACTTATGTACTCATCTAACATCGCCCCCAAACTCAGCAAACTCCGTGGTGCCTAAAAAAACCCAACTTAAATCCTTCAACAAAAAAAAACAACAACATATATACATATATATATATATACACATGTACAAATTCATGGGTTTTTTTTTGACAATTGATCATGTATAAAAATGGGGTTGTACCTCTTGAACAGGGGATCTGGAGATGAGATCAGAAGCTTCGTTACGGAAAGTTGAGCGGGTGCTGTTGTAGTTGTTATCGGCGAGATATCGGTCCACAATGAATGCAATTTGGACGGGTGTTACTTTTCCTTTCCCCATGTTTCCTGATTTTCTTGATTTCGTTTGCTTCCCCATTTCCTCTGCTATTGGAGGACCAAACAAGAGAGAAGAAACCTGGGAACAAGGGAAAATGAATGGGAAAGAAAAGAGCCGGAACCTGGAGGGAAATCAAAGAATGGTACTGTACTAGTACTACTAAAGTACTAATAAAAGATCGGAGGGGAGAATACAAAACGCGGGTCTGTTTGAAAATTTTCGACCAAAAACAAACTTCCTGATCAAAAAATAAAAAAAATAAAGTGTTTTAAGCGGTAAGCTGAATGGAATAATCGTACTTGGGCGGTATTTCTCTCGCCCATATAAATGGAGGTTTTGGAGGGAAATTTTCACAAAAACGTGACACATTTCTCACGAAATTTATTGCATTTAATTTCCTTCTTAAGGTGCTGCTTTTATTGTGAAATATTTAAAACTGTTAATTTAGAAAGTATTGTTATAGAAACTAATCAAAAACTGGATTTTTATTAAATAATAAACATAGTGCAGCTAATTTAGTAAGAATTTTCATAACAAAATTTCGCAAAAGTAAACACTATTTAACAATAATCGTCAATCATAGAATCTTAGTTAATTACTTTTTTGATTTTAAAAGTAAAAATATATCTTAAAAACGATGATTTTTTGTCTCAAACTTACTCTTTGTATTAACTAAAAATCTATGTAATAGTGTGATACTAATAAAAATAGTAATAATATGTAACAATGTGATGTCGTATTATAATATTTAAATTAGAATTTGCTTTAATTTTAAAACAAACTAAAAAGTAGTATAAACCATCATTTAAATGATTAGTGTTACTCTTCCAACATAATACTATTTCTAACTAGAGTACTTGTATCAAAACGTTAATCAAGTAATCAACCCAATTGTGTAGCATTTGTTAGAAGAAACATTGGGTTTATAACTTTATGATCATGCAGTAAAATGAGTAAATAGTTCAGATTTAATTCGTATTCATTTGACAAAAAGTTCAATTTGAGTTCGATTCGAAATATAAATAATTTAAATATAAATAAATTTTAAAGTTCGATAAATTACTCGAACCTTCTTAAATTATAATTTTCTATTGATACTCAGATCATATTCGTTCAAAAAATTTAAATTATTTGAGATTAATTCGAGATCGTACTAAACTCGATAATTAAATAACTCTTAATTAAATTTTATTTTATATTCAATAAATTTTATAAATTAAATTTAAGCAACTTCACACTTATCTCGGTTCATTTACATCCCCATCAATCATATAAGAAATAGTATTGGGTCTTGGCTCACAACACGTAGCATGAGAAAGCAAAAGCCCATACTAATAAAATAAAGTCCAATTAAAATTAGTTTTCAGATAGTAGTTTTTTTATTTATTTTAATTCTAAAAAAGGACCAAAACACACAGCTACTCTACAGTAACGCGATAACATCCACACCTAAATCTATCAAAAATCAAATCATCAGCTAAGAGGAAGAAGAAGATGATGATGAGGCAAAGGCTTCTCTCATGGAGTCCTTGCCGCCATTTTCTCTCTCTACCATCCCCTCTCTGTTCAACAACCACCCACCTCAGCAAAATTTCAACAATACCAAGATTTTCAGTATCTGCAACTCTCGAGTCTTCTGTGGATGACAAGCCAGAAGTACTAACAGCTAGGGAGAGAAGACAGATGAGAAATGAGAGGAGAGAGAATAAAGTCACCAATAACTGGAGAGAAGAGGTAGAAGAGAGGCTCCTGAAGAAGCCCAAGAAAAGGTACAAATCATGGACTGAAGAACTCAACCTTGATAACCTCTCCCTTTTGGGCCCTCAATGGTGGGTTATAAGAGTTTCCAGAGTTTCGGGTCAGGAGACTGCAGAACGGCTTGCCCGGGCACTTATTCGGAACTTCCCAGACATTGAATTTAAGGTTAAACTTATTAGTTAATTTTGGGCATTTTTGTTTATTAGCTGTTGAAAATGAATATTTTTAAGCTCATTTTGTTTAATAATTGGATAAATTTGTAGTTTTCAGAGTTGTATTGATGGTAAAAAAAAAAAATCTGCAAATTGGGTTTACTGGGGAAGAATTGCTGTTGTTTTTCTTTCTGAATTCTGGTGACTGTTTTAGCTATTTAAGATATTGCTGAGGAGCCACTATTTTGGTTGAGAACTAAACTAATTAAACTGCAGTCGGTACATAGGATTTCCTTTTAGAAGTAGCCGTTGATTTAATTATAAATAAATAAAAAATTAATCTTGAAGGATAATTCTGCATAGTAACATCTTGGAATACAACACGCAGTTATGTGGAAGAAATTGAAACAGTTAAGCCAAGTTGTCTGATGAATTGGCTTATAACAAATGCTTGTTGCTAACATTAATCTGATATATCTTATCTAGTAAATGGATGGATTAATTCGTTCATCTATCATACTTGAGCGTTTTCCTCTCACTGAATTGGTCCATATTGTTCCTTTGATTCTTTGCAGTCTGGTGGTTAGGTGGTTGAAAATGTCATTAGTTAGGCACTCTACATCCATTGCAAGGCTTAGTTACTGGGATGATGGAAAAATCTGGATATTGTTTATTTTCGATATCAAACAGTTAGAACATGATGAACCTCCCAATGTTCATTGTCAGGTATATGCTCCTGCTGTCCAGGTGAAAAGGAAATTGAAGAATGGATCATACTCTATTAAACCAAAACCGCTCTTCCCTGGGTGTGTGTTTTTGAGGTGTGTATTGAACAAGGAAATGCATGACTTTATACGTGAATGTGATGGGGTTGGAGGTTTCATTGGATCAAAGGTTGGAAATACGTAAGAATTTGTCCTTTTCTGTCCAACTATTTGATTTTGTCAGAACTATACTTTTTACTCGATGATGCATCTTGAATCACTTGTTATAGTTTTAATTTACAATTAGGAAACAAGACCAAGTAACTAGAAGAGTGAACTAGATTTCAGAATTTCTTGAGCTTCAAAACTGTAAAACCCTCTTCTAATTCAAGAAAATTGCAAAAATTGTAAAAGATGCCCATATATATATATATCTAATGCATGGTCATTTGACTCCTTGTTCATCAGTTTAGGTGCTCATAGGACATAAATCTATATGGTGCAGGATTGTGCTGTAGTCAGCACACTACATAACCTGGAATTTTTTAATCGTAGTATTTCATGTCAAGTGTCAACCAACAAAGTTTATATTATTGTCATTCCTAGTGTAGGACATACATCTATATGGTTCAGGAGTGCACTATAGTTGTGGCAGCACAATCCTAAACCTGGAAAATTTTGTCAACTGGACAAAGTTCCGATGGTGTGAATGTGATCACTCAGCAAACCAATAAATTGCCCCAAAACTTCATTTTGCTAGACAATTTTAAAATCTTTTATTTTCTATGGTAGTTTTGCATGCTATTTCCATAATGTTCTGTTTATCAACCTAATATAATTTTTTCCTTATACAGTAAACGACAGATTAATAAACCCAGACCAGTATCAGCTGATGACATCGAAGCAATATTCCGACAAGCAAAAGAAGAACAGGAAAAGACCGACAAAGCTTTCGAAGAGCAGGAAAGAGAAGAAACTCTTAAATCAGAGCAACTCAACACAAGCTCTGATTTAGCTTCCAAAGATGGAAAAGGTACTCCCAAGTCAAAAAGACGATCCAGAAAAGTTTCGGAGCCCCTTGCTGGTAATCAGACAACGGAAAAGGATGATAAACTCCTACTCCCAGGTGCAACTGTTCGAGTTATATCTGGCTCATTTGCAGAGTTTTCAGGCACACTTAAGAAGCTAGATCGTAAGACGAGAATGGTATGCTCTCTTTATAGTGGGGTTAATCTGAAGAAGTTTGTTGACAATTTTTTTTGCCTTAGAATCTATTCAAAAAGTATACACGACTACAAGAGGTGTTTGTAATTTACATTTATACTAATTAATCAGAAAAGGCCCTAATCCAAATATCCTATGTTGCCTTAGATACAAGAGGTGTTTGTAACCACTATTGAGTTTGGTAAACTTGAGTATTGTCAAACTACAATGACGTTCTAAGAAATCTTATATTGCAGGCTACTGTTGGGTTTACGTTGTTTGGGAAGGAGACCGTAGCAGACCTTGATGTCAATGAAATAGTAGCAGAGACAAAGTGATGTATACAGATTTCTTGATATATATTCTTTTAATGGTAAGTTACCATCTATATCAAGTCATTCGTTTCTTAAAAGTTGTTGATACAAACACAGCACACAGATACACACATTCATGCATATCCTTTTTGACCTAGTCTTTTTGGCCGAAACTTAGAAGATAGAATACATAACCAATCAGTGCTTCCTCTCTCTAGCAAAAATTGCCACGTTTACTGGGTATGTTCGGCACGGATTTTAAAATGCACCGAAAACATATTTATAAATATGGCAGTGTAGGTATTGGAGAAAATTAGAAGCCTAAGTCACTCGCCGTCTTCTTTTAACATCTTTGTTGAGTTATTTTTTGATATTATAGCCAAAACCCGAGTAATAATTGACATTCCCATGCCTTCCAGTCAATTATTCTTAGAAGGAAATTCCAATTCATGAGTTATGACGATATTGCATCTTAGTGATTTTTTGGACATTTTCTGAGAAAGCGCCTCCCTGTGATTTCTTAAACCCCCCAACTCTCTCTCAAGGATTTCACCTGGCTTGCCACCATTAATTAGTCTTATAATCAGTTGGTACTAGTGATGCACAAAAAGTCATGGGCCTGGTGCCTGACCTAGTTTGGCCTAGGCCTAGCCTGGTCAAAGCTTGGTTCGATCAAAGTCTGGCATGAAAGCCTTTAAAAGACCTTGATTTCTTGGTAGTAGCCCGGCCTGGTCAGCGTAGTTCATTCCCAATCGTATTGGTGCTAGTTATTTGTAACTTTTAAAAAATATAATTATCATCGACGAAGTTTAAAGTTTTATTTATTCATTCTTGTAATACATTAGTTTTAATTAATACATTAGTAAATTTTAAAGTTTGGATAAATAATGCTAAAACCAACAAACTTACACCTAATTTCTGTTTTAAACAATTAAGTTTAAGTTTTTTTCAATTAAACATCAAAGTAGAGAAGTTATTTCACTTTTTTTTAACAAACGTTAGTTGATTAAGTCAAACCGTCTGTTTTATTATAGCTAGCTTTTAAAATCAATTTTTAAGAAACAAATATTAAGGTGGATAATGACTTAGATTTCCACTCAAATAACATATTTTAATTGCATTATTAATTAATTTTGTAACAACACAAAATTAATGACATGACTCTAAAAATAATTTTTTTTTAAAAAGAGAAATAAATAATTTCTTAGTTCGATAAATAATAATTAAAAAATAATGCAAATAAGAACCAACTCCTGTTCATCTTATTTCTTCCCTAAAATCCTCAAAATCGTATTACATAAAGGAAGAGAGATTCAAGTTTGAATCTGGCATAAGAAAAAATCATATATATCAAAAGATAAAGATCCATATTTCTTGGCTATTCAATAAATACAAATGTTTTGATTTATAATTTCCGATGTCATCTACAACGAATAAAGCAAATCTCTTGCGAATTCCATTGGATTCCATATATAAACACAGAACCGTCTTTGTTCTACGAGATTACGTCATCGATCATGTAGTCCTCGACTAATTGGTATGCTTTGTTTAAAGTTCTGTGTTCAAATTCAAAAGGAAAACCAATAAATTTGAGAGAATTTCGTGTTTGATGATATTGTGATGAAGAAGTTCTGTGTTGAAATTTATGGGTGTTTCAATTTGAATATGATGAAGAGTGTGTTAGAGATTAACAACAAACACAATAATAAAAGAGAAAAACGAAAGAAAAATAATCACACAAGATACAAAATTTACGTAGTTTACTCAAAATATTTGGGTCGGTGGCTGATAATTTTACTATCTCTTAGAAAATTAGTATATCATACGATTGCAGGATTACCTCCTTATATAACGAATATAAGTAATCTTAATTCACCTAAAAATACAAAACTATCCCTCCGCTCTGGGCCTATCAACCCTCCATTCCAAGAACGAATCCAATAACTTTTTGAATAGCTTTACAATCACTTCTGAATTAAAGTTTAGATCAGGTTTCACCAATAAGAGAGTGATGGTGTTGGTCAATTCAAAAAAATTGATAATATTATTTTGAAGAAAATAACTTTCATGATATAGTTGCAAGAGGTTGAAGAAGATGGAAGATGAAGGAGATGAACAGGGTATGGTGTCAATCCGAAATCATGGTGAAGGCTGGGGTTTTCCTTTGATTTTGTTTTTCGGGTTCTTTTACAAAATATCTTTTGTCTGTTCTTTTTAATTTTCTTATTTAAAATTTAAAACTATAACATTAGAAATCCAAGTAAGTTGCCCCATGTCATTTTGTTGCAGTGAAAAAATAAAATAAAATGCCACATATTATAGTTTTAACAGTTCACTCACAGTTGTTAGTTTTTAGTGAAAAAATGGATTCTTTCTTGACTTTTATGTTTAACTGAAAAAATTTGTACTTGATTGTTTAAAACAGAAAATAAGTGTAAGTTTGTTAGTTTTTAGCATTATTTTTCCTTTAAAGTTTTAATTACTCATTCTCGATTTTTTGTAAATACATTTAATTAAGATACATTTACATTTAAATTTTTGCTTTCACCAAATCTTATTGGTTTATTTTTTTAATTTTAATTTTTAATATTTAAAATTAAATTTTTAAAAAATAGGGGGAGATTGGACTGGACCAGACCAAACTGACACACCACAACAGCTCGCATGTTTAGCACCAAAGCCTAGCCTGGCTTGGTAGACTTTTATTCAAAGTTCGTCATGGCCTGGTTAACGGTCAAGGCCAGACAAACTCAAATCGGATCAAGTCAGGCTGGCTATTTGTGCACCCCAGTTGGTACTCTTATAACTCAATTATTTGCAACTTTTCTCACTATCTATAGATGAGCAAAAGTTGACCATAAGCTTCTTGCTTCCTGAGATAGAACATTGTATGTTTTTTGAATTAGAGTTTAATTTCCTTCAAGTCATTGTTGGAGGGCTATACTGTTGAGGCTACTGGCATGATTTTACGGACACTGACGGGATCTTTAAATTCATCATAAAAGTACATGTACAAAGCATCAAACACATCGAGGTACTGTATTATTGTTATGGGCTGCAAAGCATGATCCCGTATAATGGTCAATTGGTGGTCCTCTAATTCGGCTTGTTATGGGTAAATTAGTTTCATCTTCAATAATGAGACAGTACACTTAAAAACATATTTTCCTCAATAGTAAATTTTATTTTTTAAAAATTTTACTGATAAAATTCAAGTCAAAAATATATCCAAGTGTGTGATATGCATAACTTATAATGTTAAAAAAAAGATGCAAAATGTCATTTAATCTTTTCTTTTTTTTTTGGATTATTTAACCTTTCTTAGCATTAAATTGGGATAAACAGGATATTATTTTGAGCTTTACTTGTTAGCTAGAGGATAAGAAGAATTATTAGGATGGAGTACTATAAAAACTAGCAAAATCAGCCGTTCAGAGTTTTAAATAGACTAAGGTGGTGTTTGATAAAATTGAGTAATTAAGATCTAAATGGTTAGTATATTTTAATAAATTAGATCATCTAAATGAAATAGTATCTGAACTTAAAAAGTTGTTTGGTAACTAAAAAGTATAAAACATCTGAGTGACTTTTAAATTTAAAAATATCTCAAATTGACTTTTTAAAAATCAATAATGATCTTAAAATTTGAAATGAGATGAGTACAATATTTATAGAGGCTCCGTAGATTTAAAATTTTCATTAAGAGACAACTATTAATGATTTAGATTTATATCTTTCTATTACCGATTAAGAGACGATAAGAGGCAAAACAAAATTTTACCAAACAACTTTACCTTTTTATCGAATTAGAAGTGATACTGTTACAGATGTATTAAGAGATAAATAAACATCACCTAATAATAACTCTAAATGCTTGCAAATGCCAAATTTTTTGGCTGTCATGCTCTCTAATCTTTTTCCTTTTTTTCCTTTTTCTTTTTAAAAATAATTAAATATTATTTTACGTGTGTGAAAAATTGAAACGAAGGACTTTGCCGTGACATTGAACTTGTGGTGTTATTATCATTTTCGATGAATACAAATATATATGACGGGTTCAGCAATACTCACACAATGATAATTGCTCTTGGTGGGTGCCATACTAAGAATTTGACAACTTATGTCATAATACTGACACTCCAGCCACTTGTAAAAGAGGAAGAGAAAAAACATACCTAGAATTTTTGTTTTCTCTTTATTTTTTTCCCATGCTTGTGTACAAGTATTACTATCTTTTTTCTTCTTCTTGTTTTCAGACCAGACATATTTAGAATGAAAATACACAAGAAGCTCACATTTTATATAAAAGAAAGAAATAAGTTTTTACTCAAAATAAGAATCAAACCCGATGCCTAACAATTAGAAGACCTCAATCTTAATTACTATGTTAAAACTTTATTGACATATTTTGATCGGATAACTTGGAAAACTCGTGGGTGGCTTGGTGGTCAAATAAAGTTTACTCTTTTTCTTGATTTTTTAAGTTTGAACCTTGGGACAAGCATACAATAGAATTCTCCTGAATGCACTCGGTCAATGTAGGAGATACATCCTTAAGATCGACCGAGAAAGAATTTATGGGGCAAACATACAAGAAAATTCTCCTGAATGCACTTGGCGGACATGGGAGATGTATACTCAAGATCAACCGAAAAAGAATTTAATTTCGATTAACGTGTAAATTAGCCTGAAAGTACACTTATTGTTCAAAAAAAAAAAAGGATAACTTGGGAAATCATTGAATGTGACAATAACTCTTTAGCTAAAGGATTGTTGTGTTGGGTTCGTTAAATATAGAGCAGTGAATTGTCCGCATCATCCTTAGAATTCTCCTTTGACATATTTTGATTGGATAACTTGGGGAACTCATAGGTGGCTTGGTGGTCAATAAGGTTTACTCTTTTTCTTGATTTTTTAAGTTTGAACCTTGGGACAATCATACAAGAGAATTATCCTGAATGCACCCGGTCAATGTGAAAGATGCATTCTTAAAATCGTCTGAGAAGGAATTTATGGGACAAGCATACAAGAAAATTCTCCCGAATGCACCTAGCCGATGTGCGAGATGTATACTTAAGATCGACCGAAAAAGAATTTAATCTCGATTGACGTGTAAATTAGCATGAAAATACACTTATTGTTCAAAAAAAAAAAGGATAACTTGGGAAATCATTGAATGTGACAATAACTCTTCAGCTAAAGGATTGTTGTGTTGGGTTCGTTCGTTAAATATAGAGCAGTGAATTGTCCGCATCATCCTTAGAATTCTCCTTCGAAACCCCACCCCCCCCCCCCCCCCCTCTCCTTTCTCACTTGTCTACCTCACCCAAAAACAATGTCTTATTTTCTGTTGCTCTGCATCCCAATTCCTAAAACACCAGCTTTCCTTTTTCTTTTTCTGCAAAAATCAACTAAATTTTAATCTTTTTAATTTGATATTAAAATTGTTATTTACATTTCAGTTAGGAGGTTAAATAAAAGCTCATTACTTTTCCTAAATTTCACTAAAAATTGTAAATTGGAACTTTTATTTGAGTTTATGTTATCTGCAAGTCTATCTGGCTTCGAAATACTATTTAATTACTTTTTGTAATAAGAGAAGATAAAAGGCATGCGCACATTAGTTTTTTACTGAAAAGATGGTGCTAAAGTAGGCACAATGTACAACAAACAAGACCACCACATTATCTAATCTAGTTGTATTTTTATTGTCGGATATGCACAAAGATGTCGGTGTATTTACAGCCCCTCATCTCCTCCCCACTGCGAGAGTTAGACATTGGCCTTCCAAAAGGAATCTCCTTTTGCCCACATGCTCCTCCTCCTAAGTTTACTTTTTATTTTTTATCACCAAGTTCCACTTATGTTGCACAAGAAAATATAGAGAAAAACAATTGCAAAAGTACAGCTGTGTTCTTTAATTTTTTTAATAGTTGGGGGGACCTTTGGGTATTTCTTTCTTGATTACTTGCATATATACCTACGGCTGCAAACGAATGGAACTGTTCGCGAACCGGTTCAGTTCGGTTCGAGTTCGGTTCGAGTTCGGTTCGGTTCGAGTTCGTCTTGCTCGCTTAGTCGAGTCGAGTTCGCACATAATATTCCGTTCGATTGCTCGATCGAACATGTTCGCGAACCATGTGGTTCGGTTCGTCTTTGTTTGCGAACAGTTCGAGTTCGGTTCGATAAGTTTGAGATCGGTTCGAGTAGTTTGATTTCTTAATTACATGTTTAAATTGTTTCTAAAATTCTAAATAAAAATAATTGGTTATTTCAAATAATTGGTTTGATAAGTTCGAGTTCGGTTCGATAAGTTTGGTTCGATAATGTGTTTGTGAACTGTTCATGTTCGCGAACAACCTTATGTTTGACTTGTTCGCGAACTGTTCGCGAACTCGATCATGTTCGCGAACTGTTCGCGAACTCGATCATGTTCGCGAACACCAAACGATCCGAACTCGATCATGTTCGCGAACACCAAACGATCCGAACTCGTACAAAGCTATTGGTTCGATCAAGTTACTCGAACATGTTCGAGTTCGACTAAAAGTGTTCGAGTTCGGTTCGAGCTCGACAAAGTTCGGTTCGGTTCGGTTCGTTTGCAGCTCTATATATACCCATGTATCCTTTACAACATGTTTTGTTACACAATATTTGAACAATTTGAGTTTGAAAATTCAGTCGCACTTAAAAATTTTATTTAAACGTAATTTTTTTAACTCACAAATGCAATATTTAAAACTCAAAAACAGCCCATCAAAAATAGTATATTGTATTTCGAGTAAAAAGAAAAACATGCCAAAATGGATAAAAATCATACTACAATAAGGATGAACATTTACCTAACTTAAAATTTCTTAGTGGTTTACTTTCATGGTTAGAATGATAAAATTGCAGAATTGCAAAGGGGACTGCATATGCAATTTTGAGTAATGAAGAGGACATGATAATAAAGAAACTGATACGATATTATATTCCCTCAGTCAGCAACCACTCAGAGAAAGTAAAACAAAGTGTTGCAGTAAGAGGTAAACGTATTTAATTTTCACAACCTCCGAGCCTAACCCACCACTACTACCACCACCACCACCAAAGTACCCATTTCCCCAAGCTTTTCACTGGTTCTTTCTCTGTACTCAAACCCTAGAACAAATATTAAAAATTACTAAATGAAATCACACAAACTCTAGTAACAAATCCTGAGAACAAGAGGCAAGCCACCAATTCAGCTCAATCCCAGATCGGGTATGGCCGCATTTTCCACTTTCAGGTACCTTATAGTCTTCTATCTCCTCTTTCTTTACTTTCGAACCCTAACTGCTGACTCTAAATCTTCATTTTACTTCAAGAATTTCACTAAAGATTCAAACTTTGAGTCCCAACTTGCTCTGTATGGGGATTCAAAGGTTGTTAATGGTGGGTTGTCTGTAGAAATCACTGGTTCGTGGATTTCTAGTGCTGGCAGGGTCCTTTACAAGAAACCCATTAAGCTTCTTGAGGGGAAACCTACAAGTTTGGTTTCTTTTTCATCATCCTTCACATTTTCCATGTCACCGGATAATGGGGATGGTTTAGCCTTTTTTATGGTTCCAATTAGTTTTCCTGTGGATGCGTTTGATGGTGGTTCATTTGGGCTGTTGGGGGGTAGGAAAATAAAGGTCTTGATTGTTGAATTTGATACATCTAAAGATCAAAAGTATGGTGATGTGAATGGAAATCACGTTGGTATTGATGTTATTAGCAGTTTTATATCTGTTAAAGTGAGCAATGTTTCTTCTATCAATCTGGTGCTTAATAGTGGTGAGATATTGCAAGCTTGGATAGATTATGAAGCGGGTTCGAAGCAATTAGAGGTTAGATTGAGTAAATTAGGTCATATGAGGCCTGTTGATCCATTGCTTTCCTACTCAATTGATATGTCACAAATGTGGAAGGGGGATGAGGTGTTTGTGGGGTTAAGTTCATCAAATGGAAATTCATTGCAAAAGTGCAATTTGTATTCATGGAGCTTTAAGCCAAGGCAGGCACCACATTGGATGCATTCTGAACCTTTGGATCCTGAGGCTTTTATGGAGGAGACAAAAGCTCCAAAGGTTCATAAGAGAAGTGATTGTTTTCTAAGAGTCCTTTCTGCACTGATCATTGGCACTGCGTGTGGTGCACTGGGAGCATTCTTTGTGTTGTTTGCGTGGACAGTCTTTGGGGGAAATAGGCGTCCAATTGTGCCTGTTGTTCCGGAAGACTATGCTATGCACCCTGCGGAATTTGAGTACCAAAAGTTTAAAGTAGTTGTAGATAAACACATTGAAGATGGTAAGAAGTAGGTGTGTGACTTAAGGTTTTAGTTAGATGTTTTTGTGTTTGTAAATTCATTTCTTTTTGGGCTTGTAATCTCCATCTGTTTGGTTGCTGTAATTTGACGATCAATCATCCACATTTAGTATCATGTATTGCGAATGTTGTGATCATTAAAATACATCTTCAAATTTGGAATGGAATGTCGCCTTCTAAATTTAACGAGCAGCTGCATTGTATCTTTGACATCGATTTATGGAAGTCGTTTTTAAATCACAGGATTACTGTTCAGTGTATCAGTTCGCTTATTGCTAGTCATTTTGTACTTTATGTTTTTATTGAGAAGCTTCTGTTGGTTCTTTCCCACTGTAATGGCACAGTTTTGCACTCTCTGAATCATAGTGTGGCATAGCCTGGACTCTAGAGGATATAAAACCTATTTGGATTTGTTTTTTTTTTTGAGACTTTGGTTGAATTTTCTTATTTGGTTTCAGCTTTAAGTACAAAATCGACTCAAATAAGCGAATTCACAAGTTTTTCAGCGTTTTTTTCTCTCTCCCCAGCAAATTTGAATAAGCAAATCTAACTGTTTTCTGGCCCAAGTATTTCAAGGATCACAATAATCTAAATAATCCAAATATGCGAAAATCCCAAATTGTGTCGCTGGTACTATCGTGGCTAAATGTGTATTGGGGGAGATTGAAGGAGTGTTAATTTTGCTACCTTGGTTCCTGGCTTATTGATAGACTCCACGGCACGCTTGCGTGAGGTGGTCGTCGCCCGGATCGTTTCTAGCAAAGTTGAACGGTGGATTGCTCGCAACACCTTAACCCCTCGCCTATATGTAGACGGTAATCTTGGTACAATTGCTCGCGTTCAGAAATCTGCGTTGAATGGACACCAACGACACCTTGACCCCTCACTTATATGTAAACGGTAATCTCGGTACAATCGACGATTAGTGCGGTAGAAGACGCCACACACAACTATGTATTGTTGTATGATAAGTCAAAGTTGAATCTCAAAGAAAACTAAGAAATAACTTAGAAATTCTCAAAGAACCAAAAGATGAGAAAACCTCACAAATAATTGTATTGAATAAATCTGATTGAAGTATATCAAGTACATCATCTATGTCTCCTATTTATACTACTCAAAGTAATTCTAATCCTAATAGGAATTATAAAATCAACAGGAAACACAATCATAGCTTAACAAATTAATTTGGAAACCAAATCCTAACTTACCAAATTAATTTGGAAACCAAATCCTAACTAATAAACAATAAGGAAATTAAATCCTACTTATCAAACATTCTAATTACATTAGGAATCTAAAACATGCTAAAAATACCCTAATAATTAAGGAAATATGCGTCCAAATTTGAATTAGAAATTCAAAGTCTTCCTCCATTTGGAATTAGAAACCCATTAATTGTTAGGAACCCATTAATCCGTGGAAAACAAAATCAGCTAGTTATCTACTTGGAAACCGCGTGGCCCACATGATATAGGAAGCTAATATATTAAGTCCTTCATATGTAATGTTAAGTCCTGAATATGCTAGGAAACTCGCGTGATTGGCTGATTAGAATTGGAATGTTCGTTGCCCCCATGCGAATTTGCTAGAATATAAATTGCCACATGAATTGATTAAAATTGGCCTTAAATTGAACTCCATTTTAAGCATATTTGAATAAACTTCAGCTCAAATATTTAAAATCGCTTGATAAATCCCTAGGACTTGAGTTTAGTTATTAAGATTTGATGTGAGCCTGATCAGGATTGTATCATTCCCCTCTTCTTGAAAAAGATTTGTTCTCAAATCTGAGATACCCTCTTTTTGAGAAAGATTTACCCACAAATCTGATCCTACATGAAAACAAATTAAGTTAATAGCATCAAACAAATCATAATCACAATTCTCACTTTGCACATAACATATAAAAGCAATATCAATATCACAAGTAAGAATATGAAAATAATTATCAAAAACTCCAACTCCTGTAAGGAACACTTCGTCGACTGGAAACTTTCCCAAATTGATATAAACAACTTGTAAATATCTCTTTCCAAGCAATGCTCGAATCGATATAACATCCTGCAACCTCCTCGTAACACAACTTGGAAACTTAAACTTTCGAACTCCCCTAATCAAGAACCTGTCAACATCAACACGATACTTTTCCATACGTAGACCAAATACTTCCACAATGCTAACTACACTAACTACATTAAAACAAACTAAATTAGCAACTATAGCAAAAATGCAATCAAAATTTCTACCTAAAAAATCAAATGTATATATAATAAAAATAAACGTAAATAAAACTATGAAAAGCTCTATATCCCCCTAGATCGAAACTCAGTATGTAGAACTCTTCATATTGCAGCAACTTCCATTCACGAATTCCTGGATCAAAAGACAATCTGATGATTTCGCCCATCCGTAAATATATCCATTGACGAATACCCGGATCAAAAATGATTCTTATGATCTCGATCATTCGCACCAACATCCATTTCATTGCACCTGGATCAAATAACAATATTTGAAACTTTCCATGGCGCAATTGCAAACATACTTGAATTCCTGGATTAAACACAAAACAAATCAACATGTTCCTTTTGTCTAATCACAAATAAATCAAATAATTCAAATTCACATGCATAGTCTACTAGAACAATATTCAAAACACTTCCCTGTAGACTCCTAATGCATTGTCCGAATGGATTTACCCAACGATCTATGCTTTTCTCCTTAATGAGTAAAAATTCATCTCGAATCTGCAAAACAAAATTAACCTTTCTCTTTTTATTGACATTAACAAATTTAAAATCACGTAATATCATTAATGGAATAAAAAGGTCACTTCTAACTTCACAAGATGAAAACTCAATAGCATATTGACGATGATCACAAACAAACTCAACAAGTGCTAAAGAAATTTTCCCAAGCATTGACAAAAAATAGGAATATCATCAAAACAGATATTAACAAATTTTCCCATGACAGAATGCAAAATATAATTTAACATGAAAACATTTAATGCATTAGTTAATCCCAACGATTTAACTAAATATATATGTAAACCATATCTTAATCCAATCCGATAATAATCACTTTTCAACCCAATACTAAATTCCTTTCCATTCAAGACAGTTTTCTCAAAATCATGCAATGATAACAACTCTAATGGAAAGAAATTACCAAATGATAGCAAATCATACAATGAATATTTCTTTACTGAAGAACATGATCACTACCATTATCAATTAACGACATGTCATGTAAAGATTGATCAAAATCTAATTCAACATGTGAATGAAAAACCTTAGAATGAGTTCCATGCAAGTACAAACGATGAAAACGAGAATACGCACACTAATCACTAGAATAAATTCTACGAAGATATGCACTTTGACAATGAGAATTTACTAAATGATAGTAGGAATATTGACAATAAGAATATAATGCATACTCATAAACTAACTCGACAAATATCAAATATCCTCCATAGTTTATGATAAAGACGATATTACCCTCAAAATAACCAAACACAAATTTATCCATGGAAGCATGCAAAACATGTTTTAAATAACTCATGAAAATACTAGATAAATTAGTTAATTTAACAGAAATAACTATCCACCTATACAATTCACGTGTTAACAAAACTTTCCAATCATCATATTCTCTCATGCTAATTGATTAGGCATAAACATCAAATGGTCATTTTCCAATGTAGATAAAACACAAGCACTATGCAATTTATCAAGCATATTATCTAAGTAAAGAAAACGATACTTGTTTACCAATTCGAAATCGATGCACAAGTTAAATGTCTTATTCTTCTTAGGTATTATGATCTCATGAATAGCACACGAACTCATGTCTTCATCCACAATACCTCTCTCTATCAACTCTCCAACTTGCCTCGGTGACTCCTTTGTCTCCTCAAGAACACCATAAGCTGACTGGTATGGAATGATAGCTCGGGTATATCATTAACAACCTGGACAAGAGACAAAACAAAACTAGATAAAGAAGAGTTAATCTTGTTAGTATTCAAAAGCGTCGTCTTGTACGAATGTACAGTCATTGGCTTTTCAAAATACAACTCACTTTTCAACTCATTTTCCTCTCTTTTTTCACTCTTACTCTCTACTGTTTCTTTCTCTCGTTTATTGCACTCTCATTCTTTTTATTCTCTCGTTTCTTTTCATTCTCTTTTTCACATTTTTCTTGTTCACACTCAATCTTTTTTTCAATTTCTTTTTCACTTTCTTTTTGTCGTTTACTTTCACTTGTATTTTCTTCCTCGGAATCACAGACTTCATCTCGAACATTAGAAACTAACAACTCTCCTTAGACTACATATTATATTATCTCTTCTTCCACCTGCCTCGATTGATCTTGCTCATTTGGTGTCTGTCGAGCGTTTTGTAGTTGCTTCGCCATCTCTCTAAATGATCCCATGACTTCTTCTTTTTTTCTTGCAAAATACTGGTTCTCTATACACCTTAGGAGTGTCTCGTGATTGTCTTTGATGCAAATTTCCATGCATATGATCCTTGCTTTCATCATCCCAATTTGAACGCCTTGAAGGTTGATCGACATATCTTGGAGTTGCATATTCATTCATCCAATTAAGCTGTCTTGGAACAAACCGCTTCCTCATGATAACTCTTAATTCTTCCCATGTCTCGATCGGATGTTCTCCACATCTTCTCCTGTTAATCGAAAATTGTTCCCACCATGTAGCTGCATGATCAGAAAAATCTTGAACTGCAAGTTTGAACTTCCTTCGCTCGGAATAGCCATGATATTCAAACTCTAGCTCCATCTTTTCCTCCCATCTCAAATAAGTATCTGGATCATTCCTGCCTTGGAAAGTATTCCTTCGAGACCCATAAGAATTTTCATAACCATACTCATACATATTTGCTGCAAAACAAAGGTTAGTAGATAAAAAAAATTTCCTCACACACTCTCTTACGTGTTTCGCTCAAATAATGTAACACACAATTATGAAACCCTCGTGTATCACTCTATTGGCTTTTACCCTTAATTATGCCCACCACTCTTGCCTTTTACCACTCAAATTCCCTCTAATAGGTTCTTTTTGAATTCACCAAACAATATCACAGTTTATCTATCAATTCAACAAGAACTTATCACAAAACAAATATAGCAAGTGTGACGTATGATAACCAATATAAAATTCACAATCGCCAAATTACGCCTTTCTCGAATGAATTATTCAATACTCGCGAAACTTATAAACCCAATCAATTGAAACAAATAATAATAATAATAATAATCTTTTTTTTTACTCACGGTTTTTTTTTGTTTTCTCACCAATCCTTTTTTTTCACGAATCTCACTTTTTTTTCTTTTTTTTTTGAACTTTTTTTTTCCAATATATATTCAAACACAAAAAATAAATGATAAGTAACTCGCTAGGAACTTAGCTCTGATACCAAATGATAGACTCCACGGCACGCTTGCGCGAGGTGGTCGTCGCCCGGATCGTTTCTAGCAAAGTTGAACGGTGGATTGCTCGCAACACCTTAACCCCTCGCCTATATGTAGACGGTAATCTTGGTACAATTGCTCGTGTTCAGAAATCTGCGTTGAATGGACACCAACGACACCTTGATCCCTCGCTTATATGTAAGCGGTAATCTCGGTACAATCGACGATTAGTGCGGTAGAAGACGCCACACACAACTATATATTGTTGTATAATAAGTCAAAGTTGAATCTCAAAGAAAACTAATAAATAACTTAGAAATTTTCAAAGAACCAAAAGATGAGAAAACCTCACAAATAATTGTATTGAATAAATCTGATTGAAGTATATCAAGTACATCATCTATGTCCCCTATTTATACTACTCAAAATAATTCTAATCCTAATAGGAATAAAATCAACTAGAAACACAATTCTAGCTTAACAAATTAATTTAGAAACCAAATCCTAACTTACCAAATTAATTTGAAAATCAAATCCTAACTAATAAACAATAAGGAAATTAAATCCTACTTATCAAACATTCTAATTACATTAGGAATCTAAAACATGCTAAAAATACCCTAATAATTAAGAAAATCTGCGTCCAAATTTGAATTAGAAATTCAAAGCCTTCCTCCATTTGGAATTAGAAACTCATTAATTGTTAGAAACCCATTAATTCGTGGAAAACAAAATCAGCTAATTGTCTACTTAGAAACCGTGTGGCCCACATGATATAGGAAGCTAATATATTAAGTCCTGAATATGCTAGGAAACTCGCGTGATTGGCTGATTAGAATTGGAATGTTCGTTGCCTCCATGCGAATTTGCTAGAATATAAATTGTCACATGAATTGATTAAAATTGGCCTTAAATTGAACTCTATAAGCATCTTTGAATAAACTTCAGCCCAAATATTTAAAATCGCTTGATAAATCTCTAGGACTTGAGTTGAGTTATTAAGGTTTGATGTGAGCATGATCAGGATTGTATCACTTATGCTTTGTAGAGCATTTGAATTGTAAATTGGAGTACCAAATTTGAACATTGCTTTCCTATATATATTCCATAATTGTCTACTTGATTCATGATGTTGCGCAAACGTAATTTCTATGGCAAGAACTCCAAGATTTGTCATTTAAAAGCTCTGTTCGGATTAGAGAAATAAATGAGGAAGAGAAATAAAATGGCTTACTGAAGCCTCCCTAAAGAGCCTCTTCCATTCCCTGCTTGTGTATGGCCAAATATGGATAGTTACATTTGATGCATTAATAATCATGCATGTCCTCTTCAATTTTTGTTTAATGAGCGGAAACTCTTATTTGAAAATAAATATTTTTCATATTTGATGCAAGTTTTATACTCCTTTCGTCTCGCAACAAGAGTACTCCTTGTAAAAAGTTTTTGTTATCCTCCTGCTAATGTAGATAATATAAAATAACATAACGTCTTTTAATTTAGTTACACAATTTTATTATCATGTCATTATTACTAAGCTAAATATTATTTCTTCCGTTCTGAATTATAAGATCAGTGTTTGACTTTCTAAAAGTTAATTTTCAAACTCAAAATTGATATGAATTCATTTAATTTATGTCAACACAATTATAAATATCATAGATTGCCTAAAAAGTACTACTAATTATAAGTTATTGTTTTCAAAATTTAAATAAATTCATCTCAAATAAATTTTTGAATTTAAAAATATTTGAAATTAACTTTTTAAAAGTAGATATTGATCTTATAATTTAGAAAGGACGAATGAAGTATTATTTTTGGGATAAGCATAAAAGAAAATTTATCCTTAGTGTTTGTAAATTTTGCAAATGGAATTCTTTTTTGTAGGACTGAGTGAATACTATAAAACGAATATGAGTGATTAATTAAATTCAAGTGTTCAAAAAATAGAAAAAGGGGATGCAAAAAATTAAAATTTTGCTTTTTATTTTTTTATTTTATTTTTATAACTTATTTCCAAATATTATTAATATAATAATAATAATAATAAATAATAATAATGAAGCCAAATTAATTGGTGCGTCTAATTACATGCTCATTATCACCAAGGTCAAATAGAAGGTTATCAGCCCAATAAGACTTTGAATCAAAAAATTTAGAAGGGGAAGAGGAAATCAAACGTGTTCGAACAAAGGGTTTAAGAGTTTGAAGAGACAGAGAGATGGCAGAAGTTGGCGTATAAGAAGAAGGATTTAAGGTTTTAAGCAAAGGAAGGTTTGATCGATTGATCAATCGAAACCTTGAGGAGAGGAAGCAAAGTAAGATTTAATCCTTCCCTTTTTAATGTGTCTAAAACTGTTATCCAGACTAGGGAATATGAAAGATTTAATTTCTTACTCCAATTAGTTATTTTTAATAATATTTTGTATGCATAATCTGTCCATGTAAATTGATCATTCACTTTATTGTTTGCCCTCAAACCCATTAGATGTGTTTGTTCCCTACATAGATTTATTTAAGGTGAAATACATGGCAGGTCATAAGATAACCTCAAATAGTACTTTGATTTCTGCTTTACACCCCTTGATTTCATTGTGTTACACATAAATATTAGCCCCTGTAACATTTCTCTAGCTTTGCTTTGGAAAAACTAGTTGAGCTCATATTTTATATATGGGACTAATCCATAGTTAACGTTATAAAGATAAAGTTATCTTTACAACAAATTTCAGCCGTCTATCTGTTCATCGAACGGTAAGGAGGAAGCCCCGTCTGCAGTTTAACATGAGAGCCCACAGTTTAGTTATGCGGACGAAAAAATTGTCCAAAATACCCCTCTTCGTCTGCAGAATTAAAATGCGGACGCTATGTATATGTCAATGATATTAACACAACGGCGTTTTGCATATCACCCGTCTGCAGAACTAGACTGCGGACGTTGATTATAATTAATCTTCAATAACATGATGACACAATAGCGTTTGCTCATATCACCCATCCGTAGAACTAAACTATGGACGCTAAATCCTTTATAAAACGATGAAGTACATAGCATGACTTTTAGATCTCATCTAATTTTGGTAGTGGCGATCTTAAACTAAAAGAGTTCGATTTAAAGCTATTAAATTTTCCATTTCTTCTTGTATATTCATGTTTTTACTAATTCATGTGACTGAATGTGAAATACGCATGACTAATCGACTAAACGGAAGATTAATAGCTTTAAATCTAACTTTTTTTTGTCATATCACTCGTCCACAAAACTAATCTTGTGCGTATCTATACTTTTGAAATGTTTTTCTCATCTTCACGTTTGGTTCCCCGATATGAGCAAAATATCGGCGTGTCGTTATGTTAATGAAGATTAATTAATTAGAAATATACTCAGCGTCCACAGTTTAGTTCTGTGGACGGGTGCTATGAGCAAAACGCCGTCGTGTTAATATCATTGGCATACATAGCCTTCGCAGTTTAATTCTGCGGACAAATAGAAGTATTTTGGACAATTTTCCCGTCCACAGACCTAAACTACGGGGTCCTCATATTAAACTACAGATGGGGCTTCCTCCTTATCGTTCGATGGACGGATAGACGACTGAGATCTGTTGTAAGGTTTACAACGTTGACGGGTAATGATTCATAGCATGTATTTGCTATGGATCAAAAATAGGCATGCACCATCTATACCATCCGTTTCAAATATCAACAGTCAAGATTAGACTGGGGAATACGACGTCCGCTAGTAATACTAGTGAACAGAGTGTTTACAAAAATACCCCAAAAATCAACTATGTCGGTAGTAAAATACACCATCTATACCATCCTTCAGCTGATGAATGACGCCCTTATTGTGGCAAAACAGGAGGATTGTGATGTTTTCAATGCATTAGATGTTATGCAAAATATATCTTTCTTGAAGGGGCTGAAATTTGGGAAAGGTGATGGGAAACTCAACTACTATCTTTACAATTACAGAGTAAGCCATGTCCTAAGACCGTCTGAACTTGGGCTTGTACTCTTGTAGTTTGAGCTTCGAAATTTGATTTGTGGTGAAATTGTAAAAACTTCAGATAATTTTTGTGGATTATTCCAGTTTCAAAGTTGCATCTGTATCTTATTCATCCATATCCCTCATAGTCTCTGCCTGTTTGGCCATCTGTGATTGGGTTCTAGCTTTTATCTCTGAAACTTTGGGGACAAATACAGTGACTTTATTTTTTTAGCTAAATTTAAATGCATAGAATGAAAATAATTACAGGTGCAAAGGGGCATACCCTAGAAGCATTATAGCTTAAACATCATGGAGGCATACTATAATGATGGTCATGCTATAATATAACGAGGACATTTACATTTTTCAAATGTGGAGAAAAGAGTGTTGTGAAGCACATTTGTGGAACAAATTAAAAGAGTGGAGTCTACATTTAACCAACTACAGTATGTATTTCTTTGGCAAGGACCTCATGAGGAATGTTGATATGGTCATGAAATCTTGTATTTCTTTCTTGCCATACCTTGTAAATGCAGGCATTAAGACAGAGGCTCATGATAAGTTTTGTGATCTTCAAACCAGTTCGGGCTTGAATCATCTTTGAAATGGGTTCCATGAGAGTAGGGGGATTGAACCAACCACCATAAGAAAAAATTCGATTAAGAACTGTATAGGCAATAAAGGCATTGAAAGAATAAAATTTGTTTGATGTTGAATTTATCAATTTATTTGTCCGTATAAAGCTATGTTTGGCAAGCCAAGTCCGAACTTTGTAATTGAAACTACATGACTTGAAATTTATTTAATGCTCAATTCTAACACTACATGACTTGGAATTGAGTTAAATCAAACATAGCTCAACTGAAATTATTTTGGTAGTATTTTGCTTTGATATCGTTTTTGCTCAAGTAAATTGTAATACTTGTTTCAGCACTTGATTTGGAATTCACCCTTTGAAATCATGGTTTCACGATTTCAACTAGGCAGTTGCTTGGGAAAAAAACAAAAGAAGACAATTCCTTGGAAAAAAGCAAACATCAAAGAACTGAACAGAGTAAAAAAGGCAGGTAAAAATCATAATAGGATTGTAGCAAACTGGAATCAGGAAACTGAAAAGTTTACAACATAACGGCCTAATAACAGCCAACAACTGAATGAGATTGGCAAGAGGCAACAGAAAATTGCAGCATGCTACATATCCAGCAGCCAGGACCACCACAAATTTAACTTCAATAAACCCCCACTACTCGTCTTGAGCCTCCTCTTCATCTTCGCCATAATAGTCTCCCTCCTCGTCAGCTGTGGCATCCTGATACTGCTGGTACTCGGAAACCAAATCGTTCATGTTGCTTTCCGCTTCGGTGAACTCCATCTCATCCATACCTTCACCAGTATACCAATGCAAGAAAGCCTTCCTCCTGAACATAGCTGTAAACTGCTCGCTGACACGCCTAAACATTTCTTGAATTGAAGTTGAATTTCCAATGAAAGTAGATGCCATTTTCAAGCCAGTGGGTGGGATATCGCAAACAGTTGATTTTACATTGTTTGGTATCCACTCAACAAAGTACGAAGAGTTCTTGTTCTGGACGTTGATCATCTGCTCATCAACCTCCTTTGTGCTCATCTTTCCTCTAAACATAGCAGACGCTGTCAAGTACCGGCCATGGCGTGGATCAGCTGCACACATCATGTTCTTTGAATCCCACATCTGCTGGGTAAGCTCGGGCACACTCAATGCACGATACTGCTGGGAACCACGGGAGGTCAAAGGTGCAAAACCCACCATGAAGAAATGTAGCCTAGGGAAGGGGATGAGATTCACAGCCAGCTTTCGGAGGTCAGAGTTCAGCTGACCAGGGAATCGTAAACAGCATGTGACACCAGACATTGTTGCCGAAATCAAATGGTTGAGATCACCAACTGTTCAAACAAAATCACATAATTTAATCAATACAGGATATCAATCAATGAAAATATAAATACTAAACCAACATGGAAAGATAGCAGAATTCAGATCATACAGCTAGGTGTGGTGAGCTTAAGGGTACGGAAGCAGATGTCATAGAGTGCCTCATTGTCAAGAACCATGCATTCATCTGCATTTTCAACCAATTGATGAACAGACAAAGTTGCATTATAGGGCTCAACAACAGTATCAGAGACCTTGGGAGAAGGGAAGACAGAGAAAGTAAGCATCATGCGGTCAGGGTATTCCTCTCTGATCTTTGAAATCAGAAGAGTACCCATCCCAGATCCTGTTCCTCCTCCTAGAGAATGGCACACCTGAAATCCTGCATAATCAATACAAACATCAACATAAGCAACACAAATTAACTGTATAACATGAATTTGCAAATATGTATACTTATAAATTACATCCCAAAAGCATTGTGTTATATGTCCAAATGAGCTAGAACAATTCTCCAATATGTTTCCGTTTATAAATTATATGCCTATTCACAGATACTCAAAATATATAGAATAAGTATACAGATAGAGATACAGATAAAGGACCATATTCACCATCCATTTGTGAAAATGTATAAACGAGTCACATGTACATATGTGCTTGCCTACATAATTATGAGATACATACATATACATGATAATGATAATGAGATTTCGTGTTCGCTTAGAAATGTGCTCCGCAATATGATCAAAACAATTATATTCAAAAAACACTAAATAAATATACAAAATAGGAGACAGATCTGAGATCAAACCTTGCAGGCAATCACAATTTTCCGCCTCTTTCCTCACAACATCGAGCACAGAATCAATCAACTCAGCTCCTTCGGTGTAATGGCCCTTAGCCCAGTTATTCCCAGCACCAGATTGGCCAAATACGAAGTTGTCCGGACGGAAGATCTGACCATAAGGACCAGATCGGAGACTGTCCATGGTTCCAGGCTCCAGATCCATGAGCACAGCCCTAGGTACATACCTCTGAGAACTTGCCTCATTGTAATACACATTGATTCGCTCAAGCTGAAGGTCCGAATCACCTTGGTATTTTCCGGTGGAATCGATGCCGTGTTCGGCACAAACGACCTCCCAGAACTTGGCACCGATTTGGTTGCCGCATTGACCTCCTTGAATGTGAAGAATCTCACGCATTTTGAATCTGGATCTGGTATTGAGGATGAAGAACAGAGAGGGATTTGGGGATTTAGAGAGAGAAAGATCGGAGGAGAGATAAATGAAAATAGGAAATGGGAGGAGGTGGGTGGTGGGGACGGAGAGATATATATATTTATAGAGGCTTTTGTATATTATTTTTAAACGGTTTAAATTAGGGTTTGTGGGAGATTTAAATTTTGAGGAAGCGGGATGAGCTGGTTTTTGAATTGACGGTAAAGATGAGACGTGAGGTTTATAACGGGTACCTATTTAACGGTCTGATTTACTAGTTTAAAATTAGGAGACGAATTTGAAATTCAAATTTGTGGAAAAAATACAGCTGGGTGGAACTTGATGCAACCTCCCACGAACTATAATATGCTGGAAAAAAAATATTCAAGAAATTGTCTTGAAAGTATCATATATTATAAAAATTAATAATTATTACTACAAAAAAGAGTAAAAAAATATTTATGAGAATTAAATTATAGAAATTGTCTGTAAACTATTATTTTTACAACATCTAATAGAATTTTGACAATTATATATATATATATATATATATATATATATATATATATATTGTAGCAATAATGTTTTTTTATACGACAGCAATAATGTTTTGATAATTAAAAATGGATCTTAAAAAATAATATTCCCTCCGTCCCAAATTAATTGCATTTCTAGGACTTTTTAAAGTCAAATTGACTATTTTTAAAACTAATCTTTTTACTATTTTTGCTAACATATAGGTGAAGATATTATAACCAAAAGAAAGTATATACAATTTATTACTAATTTCAATTTTTATAATTTTAGAAATATATTTATATATGCTTAATTATTAATTTTAAAAATAGTCAATTTGACTTAAAAAGTCTTAGAAAAACAATTAATTTGGGACGGAGGGAGTAACATGTTTTAGTTATGACTAAAGAATAATTACATAAATGAATATTAAATGTATGTTTGTGATTGGTTGCGGCTATTAGTCAACACTTATGTATAGTGAATCATTAAACATTATTTTGTAAGTTACTTTTTATAAAAAAAAAATTCTATATGTATAGGCAATACTCATTTTTTTTAGAGAAAATTAAAGAGTTTTAATTGTGTTAATAGATTATGTAATACATATTTATTATTGTAAATCAAGTAAATCATTGTTAATAAAACTTAAATCCTTAATTTTTCTTAAATGTATAGTTGTTAGGTTTGGACTAAATAGTGTAAAATCACTAAAAGATGGTATTTTTATGGAGGGGGGGGGACTTTTTAATAGAATTGTTATTTTTACGAGGGATAATTGATATCTTCATAAGGTTATTTCGCATAAATGTGAATCTCATTTATTATTAATATAAAAAAAATCGTGTAAAATATCAATTTCTGATGAAGGCACACTAACACCTAAATTAGAGTGCTTTGTTTGCTGAAATTAATATAAGTAATTATTAAACAAAATTTAAATTAGGGTATATTCCTAGGGGTGTTCAACTGGTAAAAACCGGCCCGGCCCGGACCGGTACCGTACTGAACCGGTACCCAAAAAAAACAAAACTCCGTACCAAAACCGGTACCGGTTGGACCCGTTCGGTACCGATTTTTACCGGTTATACCGAATATTATTATTATTATTATTTTATTATTTTTACTATTATTATTATTTTATTATTATTTTTTATTATTATTATTATTATTATTAGCTTTATTATTATTTTTAGTATTATTTTTATTATTAATAATTTAAAAATAATAAAAAAAAATAAGGAACCGGTATAACCGGTATATACCGAACCCCAAACTCATGAACCGGTACCGAAACCGATTAAACCGGTATACCGAACCGATCGGTTCGGACCGATCCAGAATACCGGAAAAACTGGTTGGACCGAAAAAAATGACCACCCCTATATATTCCAACACTTTGGAAGATTTAAAATATAATGGTTGTTTAGCCATAAAGTTTTTAATTGCATAAACTAATTGGAAATTCAAAGGATATATATCCAAATTAAAGGATGAAGCAAAGCAGAGTGGTCATACAAGAACATTAAATAACACTTCAACCAATTTTTAGTTGTCGTTTAATAAGAGTGATATGTGCATTATAACATCTAATAAGTAATAACATACGTGTATCTAGTCACATAGTTTAATATGAATATATGCATACATATTAAAAGTCATTTCATCTTGGTTAAAGATATTTGTTATTGCCAATGTAACCATCCCAGTTATAACTCAAAGACTATCCGAATTAGTTCACAATTATTTAAAATTAGGATCTCTTGTCGGCCTATTATATATAAGGTATTGATTTGTTGTTATCCCAAAAGTATGTGGTTTTGATCATTTGTAATTAAATTTGTAAGGAAAATAATTTATATGTCGATAAATGTATGAGGAAATTGAATTGCGATTAACATGAAATTCTACTATTTTCGTCCCCAAAAAGGATGAGCAAAATACAATTTGCACACATATTAAGAAAAGTAAAAGTTGAGGAAAAAGAGTAATTTTTTTAAAATTTATCATCAGTGACCCCACAACAAGATTATATAAAGTAATAAGTATTTTTATTTTTTTTATTAATGGACTCCACTAAATGACATATTTATCATCACTTTATGTATTTTATCTCATCTTTTTTGGGATAAAAAAATTGTATATTTAGTCATCCTTTTGAGATAAAAGGGAGTAATAAATAAGATATAATAAATTTAAAAATGAAAATGAGCAATGTTTAGAATGATGGGAATAATCGGATTTGGCTATCCTACACAATACACCAGTTTTTTGATCTTAATAATTTTGTTAGTTATGATTAAAATATGTTAATAGATAGTTAATAATATTAAGATTAATTTTACAAAAAATTAGAATCATAAAAAATATTTTTCGTTAAAAATCTAAAAGAATTTTTATCTATTGATTTTTTTATGAAAAATTCACATGTTGATCAAATGGTGAAAAAATGTTTGATTATTTTTATTTTTGAAACAATTATGTTATTCAATATAATAAATTAGTTAACGGGTGTCGATTTCAATATACTATCCACAACTATAAAAATATGATACTCCATATTGAATGGAATTGGAGGGAATGTGTAACGAGGAAATCCAAATTCGGAATAATCATCGTTATTAGGTCGAAATAAATAATTATAAGAAAAAAAATTTGAAAAAGAAAAATTGTGGCATCGAACGCTCCACACATCCTACATCTTTCACGCCACTCGTTCTGAAAAAGTACTTCACAAGATCGTCATCCCCGTCTCTAACCCCTTTCCCAAGCTCACCAAAGTGAACTTGAATTCTCCATTTTATAACTTACGAGAAGTTTCGCAACAAAATCCTTATATATATATACACTATATAGATACATAACTTGCATTTCAATTGATCACAAACCCATTTGACAAACTTAGTTTTCTGAAAATGGGTATGGTTTTTGGAAAAATCAGTGTGGAGACACCGAGATTTGAAGTCATTCAATCTACAGACGACTACGAAATCCGAAAATACTCGCCGTCCGTTATAGCTGAAGTCACATACGATCCGTCCCAATTCAAAGGAGATAGAGATGGCGGATTCATGGTATTAGCCAATTATATTGGCGCTTTGGGAAATCCCCAGAACAGAAAGCCGGAGAAGATTGCGATGACAGCTCCGGTGATCACGAAATCGGCGGAGAAAATAGCCATGACTGCGCCGGTGGTGACCACGAGCGGCGGCGGAGAAGGAGAGAAGAAGATGGTGGTGATGCAATTTATATTGCCGGCGAAGTATGGGAATGCGGAGGAGGCGCCGGAGCCGGTGGACGATAGGGTGGTGATAAGGGAGGAGGGCGAGAGGAAGTATGGGGTGGTGAGATTTGGTGGGGTGGCGACGGAGGAAGTGGTGGAGGGGAAGGTCAAGAAATTGAAGGAGAGCTTGGAGAGAGATGGGTTTAAGGTGGTTGGGGATTTTCTGCTGGCAAGGTTTAATCCACCATGGACATTGCCTCCTTTCAGGACTAATGAGGTCATGGTTCCAATTGAGTGAAGCTTTAGCCTGCAAGATTAATAAAACTGCCAGTTACTATTAGTTAAATTATTGATAATAAGATTGGATGAACTGTTTTTGCCAATTTTATACGAATAATAATGTTAGCATGTTTGAATTTTATAATGCTATATATGGTTTTTGAATTTGTTTTGTTTAGGGGGCAGTTAGTAGAATTTGGTGGTACTCTCATATATTGAGTTTCACATTCTTATTTTGTAGGGGTCATCTTTAATAATAAAAAAATTAATCAGTTTTGGGTTGGTAATGTTTTTCATCGTTACACCCGTTGAAATCGCTAGTGATTCTGATTCATACATCAAAACTGTTTCCCTTATTTGCAAAGTCCTCGTGAGAGAGGAAAAAAAAAAAAAAGGACCTGATCAAGATGAACTGGTTATCTTAAATGAATTTCAACTAAAAGATTAAAAGTTCAAAAACTGAAGTAAATGAGAAGGATAATAGAACAACATCAGATTTATTATTATGGCAGGAAATTGAACTGTTGTTTAATATCATGGTGGTTTCTAAATAATTAATGTAATAATATCCTTCTGACGCCTAGCAATTTTCATAAATATAATATTTATTTGGTAAAAAAAAGGGGCATTTTGTCGACTTTTAAGCATTACACTGCCGAACTTTAAAAATATATAATTAACCAATTTAACTTTTTAAAATTTAAAAATTACATATTCTGTCTAATTAATTGAACGACACTCTAATTATTATCTACGTGTCAATACAAATAAAATAAAAAAAGAAACATTGTTTACATGGAAAAATTAAAAAAAGCTTAAAAAATATGCTTGAAGAAATTAAAATAAAAATAAAACAAAAATATTACACTAACCTGTGTATACATTCAAAAAAAAAACTGCATATGGTTCTTCTTCATCTTCTTTCTTTCTTCTTCCATAAATCATTTAATATGTAATATCATCCAAAAAAGGCCTTACTCTCCTTTTTCTTCTTCTAAACTCAATATCATCCAAAGAAGCCCAAGTTGTGACCGAAATAAAAAAAATCTGCTTCTCATCTCTTTACATGTATGTAGGAACAGTATATATATATATATATAGTAAGGATCTTAGATACACCCTTAAAAAACTCACTCAACTCACCTATATACATCCTCCTTAAATCCTTCTCTCTCCTCATTTAGGAACTCAGCCAAAAAAAAACGCAACAGCCCTTTTCTCTCTCTCTCTTTTCAACAAACCCAGTATCTTCTCCCTCTCTCTTCGATATACAACCCCTTCTCTTTCTCTCTCTTCGATTCACAGTAAAGAGACTCTCTTTGATTCATCTCAGCTATCTCCTCCCAAAATCCACGACGTATCGATCGACTCTACCTATCTCTGCCCATCTTGTCGATTCACACCAACCCATCAATCATCCCGTTGTCGATTCAAAATAAGATAACAAAATTAGATGTGGGTAGATGAATTTTCTTGCCCATAGTATTGAATTAGGCTTAATTTTTTACATTTTGTGTTTTGATTTTCAACAATTGGTTTTTTAGGGCTAATAATTTTTGAGGGGCAAACCCTATAATCTGCTAGAGTTTATTAAAATTTGGGTTATGTTGTTGTATAGTAAATTACCTAATTCGGATATTACTTATTGGTTGTTACACCCTTGAGATGAGCTATTGTTTATACTGTATTAATGCTACAGGAAACTATTGTTTATACTTTATTAATGCTTGCTACATTATTTCTATTGAGTGTGGACCTAATCATTTTTTTAAATTTATTATGGGCATAATTTTTAAAAATGAATGTCATGAACCATGAAATAGATAGTTGTGGGGATAATGCAAAAATAAAAATAGAGATGGAAAGGGATGACTTGACTGAAGAGGAGATAGATGTGAACAATGTTAAAACTGTTGTGTACTATCCTCAAGTAGCCGATGAGTTTACGCCTAAGCTAGGTCAAGAATTTGAAACATTAGACGACGTTCACACTTTTCATAATACATATGCAATGCATGCTGGTTTTAGTGTGCGAAAGCATACTGATAAAAAAATGAGGGAAGCGGTGAGATTTGTAGGAAGACGTATGTGTGTTATAAGCAAGGAAAGGGCAAACAATTAGCCAATGTGTATGCAAAAAGAAAACGTGGATCTATTAAAGAAGGTTGTAGTGCAAGAATGGTAGTGGTTAAAAGAAATGACTTGTACGTAGTTGCCATAATTGATGAGGGCCATTGTCACCCATTGCCAACCCCACATAAGAGGCATCTTTTACAATTGTACCGTAATGTGTCAGCTGTCCAAAAATATTTGAGTCAATAACTTGGCATGGTGAATATACCACAATACTAACAATTCAACTTTCTTGCAGTGCAGGCGGGAGGGATTGAAAATATTGGTTGCACGCAACAAGATTTGTATAACTTTGAAAGAGACAATCGTAATGAGCTAAAGGGACAAGATGGCGATATGTTGAATGGGTACTTGAAGTTAGAACAACAAAAGAATCTTTCATTTACTTTTATAATTGACACAGACGATGAAAAAATGATTACTCGTTGTTTTTTGGCCGATGCAACTTCTAGACGATCTTATAGATTTTATGGCGATGTTGTCATTTTTGATACCACGTACAACACTAATCGTTACAGAATGATATTTGCACCACTAATGAGGGTTAATAACCATGGTCAAACTATTGTATTTGGTTGTGCTTTCTTAAGTGATGAGACCATAGATACTTTTGTTTGGCTATTTAAGTGTTTTTTGGAAGCAATGCCAGGTGATGCATGTGACGCCCCCAAAATAGGTTCATACAACCCATTTTGAGTCGCCAATAACATTCTACAAAATACAAATACAATTTTTTCCATTTACAACTAATGAGTGTTGTGCAAAATACGACAACACAATACAAATACATCTTAAATTCTCAATACACTTATTGTCACACTAATAATAATGTATTGAGATACTTCTATTGTCTCGGACCATCACTCCATTCCCCGGCTAGTCCCCGTTACACTCTCTTTTTCTGAAGAAAACAATGGAACAAAAAGGAAAAGGATGAACACAAATAGCCGAGTAGGAAATATCATGACTAAGATAATGAAAAATAAAATTATCTTTAGCCTTCAACCGAAATAAATTAGAGATTTAAAGATATTATAATTATTCTATAACAACTGCAGCGGAACGAACAAACAATTAGAAGAGTCAAGTAGATTATAATATCACCACCAATATTTTATCCCTGTAACACCAATCAACAGTTCCTGTTTATGAACATCCAAATCAACAGTTTATATTTAACAGCCTTTCTTTGCACTATGTGACAAAGATATTTATTTGTAACATCACCGGTTATGATCATGCCAAATGCCAGTTCATCTTTGCACTACGGGCCAAAGAGAACTTTCACCATACGCCTTTGTTTGTAACACCAAAAGTCATGATTATACCAATACACAGTTTGGTCAAAATCATATCATGCCAGTTCACACTACGGGCCAAAGAGAACTATCACCACAATTTAAATATGAGGATGATGACAATAATATAAAATGAATACAGTGAGATCAAGAATAAGAATGAATATTTAATTTATCCAGTGTCAAAGGTAGACCAAATTGCCAACATGATGACCAAATTGTGGAGTCAAATTCAAGAATGATATTCAAGAATAAAATTTACGATTCAACTATATCGTATCAAACGAAATAGAAAGATTTAGGTGAAAATATATTAGATGAAGCACAAACTATTAAGGATATTCTATAAATTTTCAGGGGTTTTCACCATTTAAAAATAAGGTTTTGGAAACAAACAGAGATTTCTTATCATAAATGGAGAAATGTAAAAGAAAAAGATATCCCTTAAAGAGTACAAAAGAAATGATATGTTATACGAGTATAACAGAATATATGAAACTGCAAATGGATTTTTACCCGTCATGCGGTAATCCGCGTAGACAGATTATTCCCACAAAAGATTAATAAGTAATGAATACGAAGGGTTATTCACCAGGCATGCGTCAATCCGCATGGACATGTTATACCCATAGATTAATAAGGAACAAATGCAAAGGGATATTCACCAGGTACGACACTCCGTACATACAAGTTATTCCCACAGAATAATTAGGAATGAATACAGAAGGATATTCACCAGGTACGACACTCCGTACATACAGGTTATTCCCACAGAGTAATAAGGAATGAATACAAAAGGATATTCACCAGGCATGCGTCAATCCGCACGGACAGGTTATCCCCACAAATTAATACGGCATGAATAACAACCTTTATAGGTATAATATCACTCACAAACAAGGACGCAAATGATATTACATAAGAGTATGAAAGAAATGATATCCCCTACCTTCGTTAATAAGTGATTGGATGTTGCTTTCTATGAAATTTACTAACTTGGACAATACTAGTATTCTCACAAATACTCACAATAGCCTAGCACACTTAGACAACTCAAGAAATTTAGAGAGAGAAAGAGAGGAAGTATAAGCAAAGAAGGTCTGAAGATTTCTTAAGATAATCCTTCCTATTTATAGGAAAATCAAGTTTCAATAATTGCACAATAAGGGTTCGACTTATTACACTTTAGTACCTCCATTTTTGCCTCTATTTTTAATATAATCCCTCAAGTATTATTAATATTGCATAACATCTCCTAATAGTTCTCCCATGTGAACAAATAGTTCCATCATGTGAACCAATAGTTCATAGCATGTGAATTTCACAATTTCAATTAAGTACTCCTAAGTTAGACTCCATTTTTAATCCGTCAATAATGCTAAAATATCATATCAAATAATATGAGTTACAGTGTCATGACAAATAATAAAAAGTACCATGCAGATACTATTGTAATTATTAAATCAAAATATTGTGCAATTGCTACTTTATCAATTATTGAATCAATAATTTAAAATATTGTGTAACACCGTGTGCTTGTAAAATACCGCGTACTACTGTGGAATAACGCATTTTACTGTTCTTTTTATTACCGGGTATTTCAACAGTTGCCGGCGATAATACTGTTGACAAAATACTGTCATTTTCTATATCCGACAATGGGGCCCACTATCGTTGATAATATTGTCATTGTGGGGCCCACTAATATTTTGATATTTCGTCGCCGTCGTACGGTACCGAATATAATATTTCTCGACACAAAGAATATTCTCCGACAAAAAAAATATTCTCCGACATACTGTTTATTAGATAATTTGTAAATAACACCCTTAACTATCATTTATAACAATTAAGCACTTCACTATTTAGAAAAATAATTATAAAAAAAATAATAAACTTTTATTTCATAAAGTCGGGATCTTACAATGCACATAAGATGATTATCACTGATCAGGATCCGGTTATGACAAATGTCATTTCACAGATCATGCCTAATACATTTTATAGGTATTATAGTTGGCACATTTTGACCAAATTTTCAGAGAAGATTGACTCAGTAAAATACAATGTTTATTATAAAGAGTTTTCAGATTGCATTTGAAATTCAGAGATAGTGGAAGAGTTTGACTCCACTTGGGTGGAGCTGGTGGAGAAAAGTGGGCTGACTACTAATAAATGGCTACAATCAATGTATGACATTCGTTGTAGATAGGTACCCGCACATGTTAATCATGTTTTCTCAGCCGGCATGACAAGTAGTCAACGAACAGAGAGTTCTCATGCATTTTTTAAAAGATTTGTTTCTAAAGGAAATTCATTAGTGGATTTTATGATTCAATTTGGCTGGGGCCTTCAACATCAACGACATGTAGAGTTGGTATCAGATAACAAAGATTTGATTGAGAGACCGAAAATGAAAATTGCCAATCACTTCTTAAGTCAAATGGTTGACATTTATACATACTCTATGTATTATAAATTTGAAGATGAGTTGTGTGAGACCTTGAATTATAAGTTTGAACTTATGAAGGAGGATGTCAACTACCATGTATATAAGATTTGACGAAAGAATGTCAACAAATTTAACGTAAGAGAAATTCATTATGACAAATCTTGGGATTATACAAAATGCACTTGCAAAAAGTTTGAGAGTTTGGGATTCATATGTCGGCATGTACTAGCTTACTTGAATAAGTACCATGATTTTGACAAGTTACCGACAAAATATATTTTAAAAAAGTGGACAAAGACAACAAAATCAAGTGGTGTAATTGATGGTAATGGTGTACCAATAAAAGATGACAAGTCCTACTTACTCTTGCGGAGTCAATCGATTTAACGTTCTTTAGATTTGATTGATAGTGCTCTCACAAATGAAGAAGCCACAAATGTATCAAAAGAATGTTTAGATAATGGATATGAAAAGATCAAGCAAATTATTGGGAAGAATGATTTTGAAAGAAACAAGAAAATTGAGTGTAGTGGAATGAGTGCATCCAAGTCAGTTAACATGACTTCTACTTGTGAACATAATTACATTGAGCCGAACCACGTGCGAGCAAAAGGGTGCGGCAAAAGTCTGAAGGGTGACAAAGAAAGGTCTTTAGGGAAAACAAAAAATGCCAAGAGTAGACTTTGTCATGCATGTAGCCTAGTTGGTGTGACACACAATAAATGAAACTGTTCGATGCTTAATAATCTGTACGCAAGTTTACTTATTTTGACTTTGCTATTTGATTAAAATCCTAGTTGGTATTTGTTTAAAATTAATTTTGCTATTTGTTTAAATGTAGAACTGGAGAATCAAATGATGATGCTACAATTGTGTCACAACAATGTCTTAGTGACTGCCAAATATAGTGTGGAAACTGAAAGGGTGGACATTGGTCTTGTTGGGCTTAATGACTTCTACTTGTGAAAATTTGACATGCTAGCACAATCGCATTTTACTTGTTCAGAAGGACCTGTGCAGCCTGCTCTGAATTTTTGCTTAGTTTGCAGCTGGAGGAAGAACTATTAACGAGGATGCTGGTTTCATGTTTTTTGATTTTCGTGTGAAATTGTATTTATGTGCTAATGTAAAAGTACAGGTTTTGAAACAAGTGGATTTATGTACTAATATTTTTCTCTGTAGTTTAAACAAATATTTTGCTTAGAGTTTTTGCTTGGTTTGCAGGTTTTAATATATTTAGTTGGTATGTCCCTGTTAACCCAGGCATTAGGGTGCTAAAACAAGTGGATTGAGTACAGATATTTGTAGCATGATAAAGGGTTATATTTATAAATTTTAACATTATTTGGAAGAAGTTGAATCAAATGTTGATGTCTATTTTTGGGGTGATGGTTGAATACAAGAGTGATCTTCTTTGTGGAATAATTTATTTACTTTCTTTATGGTTTTACTTTTCACTTTTTATTTTCGTATGTAATTGCTATATGTTCAATGATCAGATGTACTTCCTTGCTTCCTGCCACCAATATTTTACTTTGCTCTAAGTGACTTTATTTATGTGTTAATGCAAAATATTTGTTGAAACCAAACTAAAACTCAGTGCATTTTATTTGTTGAAACCAAACTAAAACTGTAATATTTAGAATTATGATCCTTCATACCATGATTACATTTCCTTCTTGGACAAAGTTACAACAAATTAATGTGTTAGTTTAATCAACCCAAATGACAATATTTACTCCATCTACAATAACATGATTAAAATCAATAACCAAGAACAAACAAGTATACTAATTAATTTTTTTCTTCCTTTGTTGCCTATTGCCCGCATGTTCTCCATCTCTTGCTCCATTCCGTTAATCTTTCGAAGTAATCCAGGTATTATTTGCCTTGATCTATCACACATTGGAGGATCGTACCAACCAAAAAAATGACAACAATTCCTCTGTAAACAAAGAAGTTTTCAATTTTATATGCAAGTAAATATAATGGAAGAGATAAGAGATAAAAGTGGAACACTAACACACTTACTTTTCCATAATTCGGACATGATAAAAATCTTCTTCCTAGGTTAGTATCAGTCCATGATATTTTAAGTTGAGCTGGCCTATCACAATCACATAGTGAATTCATGGCTGCAAATACAAAATAGACTAGATTGTTAGTTACCGAGGAGTTGCAAATAGGAGTCTTGGGTTAAACAAGCCAGAAAATTTAACAATGTGAGGGTCGTGCTTCAGAAAATTTGGATGGTCCTGCTTCAAAAAATTATGGACAAGAAACAATAGCTCCTCTCAAGGGTGTAACAACCAATAAGTAATATCCGAATTGGGTAATTTACTATACAACAACATAACTCAAATTTTAATAAACTCTAGCAGATTATAGGGTTTTTCCCTCAAAAATTATTAGCCCTACAAAACCAATTATTGAAAATCAAAACACAAAATATAAAAAATTAAGCCTAATTCAACATTATGGGCAAGAAAATTCATCTACCCACATCTAATTTTGTTACCTTATTTTGAATCGACGACGGGATAGTCGATGGGTTGGTGTGAATCGACGAGATAGGCGGAGATAGGTAGAGTCGGTCGATACGTTGTGGGTTTTGGGAGGCGATGGATGAGATGAATCAAAGAGAGTCTATTGTGAATCGAAGAGAGAGAGAGAGAGAGAGAGAAGGGGTTGTATATCGAAGAGAGAGGGAGAAGATGATGGGTTTGTTGAAGAGAGAGAGAGAGAGAAAAGGGCTGCTACGTTTTTTTTTGGCTGAGTTCCTAAATGAGGAGAGAGAAGGATTTAAGGAGGGTTAAGGAGGGTATATATAGGTGGGTTGGGTGAACTTTTTAAAGGTGTGTCTAAGATCCTTACTGTACACACACACACACACACACACACATATATATATATTGATAGGTGTTCAACGGTAAAAGATAGAACTACAATTATAATACTAGTAGAAACCCCAATTTCATTGGAGATGGAGGAATTAAACGTGGTGCTACAGAATTGGGGATTTGGAGCATATTTTAGGGTTTTCAGTTTCGAGCAGAAATATCGCAATCCATAGCAATTGCGAAGTTGAATTAGATGCAGTCAAAATACGGTTGGTTTGTAAAATCAAAAGGATCAATTACTAAACAAAAGCCTTAATTTTTTGAGACAAATCAAGGTTCAATCGCTCTAATTTTGGTATGAATTCTAAACACTAACCTCTGCTTCGTATAGTAGCGGCTACAATTTTGTATAGTAGTCGCTGCAACTGGTGGTTTTATATGTAAATGCAACACTCAACAAAACTCTTATTTTTTCGCAGCTAATTGATCTCAATTTCTGTAAGTTTTCTAAACCCAATCTCTTCATCTATTTTTGCCACTGTAAATGTAAGCTGAGATATAAAGACGATGACTTCTTTCCGCCCGATCCACATTTAATGCAACTACAAGACCACATAACCATTTTACGTGACTTTAACCTTTTTCTTACTTAATCCACGTCTGATTATCCCAGCTTACATTTGACCTCCGTCCAACTCATTTAACGAAATTGTTTAGTTAATAACTTTTATAAAGTTCAGTTGGTTAATTGTATATTTTAAAGTTCAGTGATGTAATACTTAAAAGTCGACAATTACAATAGGATAATGCTCCTTTTCGCCATATTTTGATGATATATGAAATAATATTGTATTTGAAAGGATACAATTTGATTATTTTAGAAGGATTCTAATATTATGCATTTAATTTTTTATGAAGTTATGAATCTATGACTTATCTCTTATGGAGATACTTAGCAAGATTATTCAGTATAATGACCCCTAATTTGAATATAAAAATATACTCTCTTTGTTTTAACATATGAAATCATTATTAATTTTTAAAAGTTAATTTGAAATATTTTTAGGGTCCTCTTAACATGTGCCCTAAGGGCATATACTAAGCACACGGTTCAAGAGAATATTCTCTTGAACTGTGTGCATATTCTTTTGATTTCTGCATTTGCACCAAGTTCAAGGGAATATGCACACAATTTAAGAGAATATTCTCTTGAACCGTGTGCTTAGCATGTGCCCTAAGGGCACATGTTAAGAAATTCCATACTTTTAAACTCAAAATTGACATAAATTCTTTTAATTTTAGTGAATAAAATGTTAAAATTTATAAACTATTTAAAAAATACTATTCATTGTAATATTTATTATTTTATAATTATAAATGGTCTCAATTTTGATTTTAAAAATATTTTAAAATTAACTTTTAAAGTTAATAATAATTTTATAATTTGCAACAAAGATAATATTTTTTAATTTTTATGCATGTCACAAAATCCTTACCTTAAATATGAGAGTGCTCTTCTATACATGTAAAGTTATCATGGGCTTAAATTTCAAGTATCATGAAAAGTTTTACCGGAAGTTTATACTTTAAATAAATTGTTGATTCAATTTCTCTATTATAGACTATAGTCTATAAGGTAATTTTCTTTTATAAAAAACCTCTAGTTGGCACATATCTTTTATCAATATTATAAAGCGTTTGGTTTTTTTTTTTTTTTTACTGTTTTTTTAGTGTAATTAAGTCACATCATATTTTATATCTTATCATTTTTCTTAATTCCCTATCATACATGAATTCAGTATATTAGAGTTTGAATTCTCACATTAAACATAACTGATTTTGAATTTCCCGCTCACCCTAATAAATCATCACGATCGTCCAAAATTTGGGATAAATCTCACCGTCCATTATATCTTTTTTAACTTCAAAGGAAAAAAAATTGCTCTCTCTCACTCTCAGATCCTCCTCCGTTCTTTCTCCTCCCGAGCTCGCTCTCTGCCTCTTCCATTCTCTATTACCGACAATCTCTCATCCCCTTTCCTTTCGTATGTAGTGCTGGAGGCACGAATAGTACGACTAATATATATATATATATATATATATATATAGTAAGGATCTTAGGCTCACCCTTAAAAACCTCACCCCAAGCTCACTCCCCTTTTGCGACGGCCCCGGCGACAGTTTGGGTGTACAACCGTCATCTATACTTTTAGCGACGCTATATATTGTCCGTCGCTAAAAGTATAGACGACGGTTGTACACCCAAACAGTCGCCGGGTCCGTCGCAAAAGGGGGGTGAGCTTGGGGTGAGCTTTTTAAGGGTGGGCCTAAGATCCTTACTGTATATATATATATAATAGGAGACTGGACACACATGTTAGTTGTGTAATTTATATATCAACAAGGATCAAGAGTTAAAAAGTATAACTAGCAGAATACCTTCGACGAATCGAACGACAATTTGGTCCGTCGTCATACGTTTGGTCCGTCGTTATAGCTTTTAGCGACGTGTGTGTCGCTACATGTTGTCCGTCGCTACAGCCTGTAACGACGGACCAGACCTATGACGACGGACTAAATTATCGTCTGTCCGTCGTTAAAAAGGATTCTGCTAGTTATGTTTTTTAAAAGTTGTGCTCTTGAAGTGCTCGCTTGATGTATAGCATGACCAAAACTAGAAAAAAGCTAAAAGGAAGATCAGCTCATCTCTTTCTTTCTCTTCACGAAATAGAAGCAATAAAAGTTCCTTTAAATCTCTCTCATCTATTTGACTTAATTCATCTCTCGATTTCGCCAGTCGGAGCTCCGTCTATCAGATCTCCCCTATCTAATCTGCGGCAAGCTTCCGGTTGATTCTTCTACTTTCCTGGTAGACTGACGCCTAAAGTACTATTCCTATATTCGGACATCTTAATCTCTCCCTTCAATGTTTTGCAGAACTTTGCATAGTCTAATTGAGCAAAACCAACAATTTAATTAGTTTATGCGTGTTCCATTTGTTTGAGCTTGTACTTCATACATACACTACACACACTTATACAATTGTTCTGAGCTACTCCTCCGTTTCAAAAGGAAAAGTTTCAATTGCAAAATTTTAAGGAATTATTTTTGCTCCATGTTTTTACCTCTGAATCCATTGAGTTTAAGTGTTTAGTTTAATAGTGATGACAGAATAATGAGATTGTAACACTCGAGGACAATGTCATTTTATACTACCAACAAAAGAAATGGGATTTTTTTGGGAAAAAGATATTTGGCAAATGGGACTCTTTTTCTGGAATCCAGTGAGAGTTAAGAACTTATTTGATTGTAATGATTTTGCTAAAACATTTCACTTAGAGGAGCAAAGTTCGATCTTGATGTTAAAAGTTCAAAATTATGAGTTGCAAATATCTGCTTTTTACAATACTTTGTTATCATCCGTACTATATTTAACTTGGGACATTGGTAATTTGTTTGTGTTCAAAGGCAAGGGGGAATTACCCAAAGAGACCAAGTGACTCCCCCTGTTTCTCTCTATAGTATAGATTAAAAATCCTGCAGGGAGAAGGTTGGGGTCTTTTGGGATTTTGAAGCCCGAGTTCGTGTATTTTATATATCAATGTTTTTTTCCCTTAGGGTATTGATGTCAACGATCTGAGTGCTTTAGTTGCGGTAAATATTCGTGAACTTACAAAGTATAGCTGTTGGCTACAAAGTTCTATGTTTTATGCTGTGGCATGATTGGAGATAGTCTGTTGATATGATAGTTTAAAACAGAAAAAAAAACAATTTAGAAATTCAAAACTTTCAAGATGTAGGTATACCAATTGTAGAAGCTATGTCATTTCTGATTTATTATGTTACTAGGCTTCTTACTTGAGTATAGCAAATTTATAGACAGGAAAAATTTGTAGCCTTGTCTTTAAACTTTGGCTGTAGAATTTTTTTAGAGGTGGATAGATGCCCTGGTTGTTTGGTATACTTGAGATTCTTCTGGTGACAGAGTTTCTCATATTGCTCTTTGTTTTAAATATATAAGGAATACTCGCTGTTGGCTGCCAATGGGAGCATAATATTTGTAGAGGACATACTAAGGACAGCGAGCAAAAGTCTAGGATCCATCTGCAAAATTAAGACAACTTCCAACTTCCTTAGAAGAGGATTTATTTTGAACATAGCCTAGGTAGAATATTTTATCAACATCTTTTTCTGGTTTATAGAAGTAAAAACCTCCCAGTCCTGAGAGAAGTTTTTTGACAAAATAATCTGAGAAACTCCGTTCTTCCTGTTAAAGTAAGCTTCTGTTACTAACCTTAAAACTATTTGGTTACCTTGGTTAGCCTTAGTAACCAAATTTGTTCCACCTAAGGCAATAAACTCACTCTCAGCTCGCAGATTGGTGACTTAGGTGCAAACTTAAGCCAAATCCGCTAACCGTGTTGGTCAAATGCTGCTTAGATCTACTGCTTAGAGGATTCAAGCAATGGAGAAACAAGTGTACACATGGCCTGTAATTAATCCCCAAGGGTTGCACCTGTCAGATTAGGGTTTTTAATTTTATTTACCTATTTTGTTTGGTCTTTGTTTTATAGTTCTATTTATATTATTCTAATCTGACACATGCTTCCGATGTTGTATGAATAGGGTTAGATTTGATTTCTCCAAAATGTCTAAGGCAGAGGTGGAGGTTCCTGCTAAGGGCGGCTTTAGTTTCGATCTGTGTAGACGGAATGAGATGCTAAAGAAGAAGGGTCTCAAACCCTCATCTTTCCTTAAGACTGGTACAACAATTGTTGGTCTAGTTTACAAGGTACGTGTATTTTGAAAATTTTGTCTTTCATGGTATGTAATTTACTAATTTAATTTATTAGTTTCTTGTTTTATTTTAAATGAAATTTCTTAGGATGAATACTAGATCAGTAATTCAGATTTATTTTAAGATTTTGATAGGACTTGGGTAGTTTCTTTGTTGCTTTCTGTATTGATTGTTTGTGATCAATTTATTTTTGTTATTAAAAGTTCGGGAAGCCATGGAGGAATATGTCATATTGACCTATGTTTTTTTTGATGATTCATAGAAGAGAACAAGGATGTAGATTGGACTTGGCAATTTAGAAAATCTTAAACCTTTTTGAATGCTCTTTCAAGCATTAATGACAATTTGAGACTTACTTAACTTAGTTACAAGACATACAACAATCTAGAGGTTGAAGGGTTCCTTGCTGTCACTTCATTAGGTCGTTCAAGATTAGAGTTAAGAGTCAAAGATGCATTCATATTCTGTTGTGTTGACTACTATTTTGGCTGTTAAAACAGAGAGCATGAGGTTGGTAGCCAATGGTAATGTTTTTATGATTAATGTGTATCATAAGCTGTACACTGGTGGACTTAGAAAGCAAAAAAAGATTTTACATATATGCTTCCTCCTATTTCCTTGCAATTTATTTGGGAGCCTAGATGCTTGTTATGGTTCGTTTGTTTGCTAGACAGTTCTTTAAGAAGATTTTCCTCACAATTAGTAGTTGGTTAGGAGTGTAAATAACTAAATATGATGCCTTTATGGTACTTTCTGTGTACATGGCGAAAGGAAAGTCTACTTAATCATCTGGTGCAATGCTCGGTGAGTTAATAGTTAATACGATTCTGTCTTTCTTTGCAGTGTACTGGATAATGCCTCTGCATATAGGTTATTCCAACCCAGCACATTTATGTACACACACACACACAGTGCAATGCTTCCCCTTCCCTCCCTTTATGCACAAGCCAAAAAATATATAAGGACGAAAAAACCCACATCAAGGTGGGCCACAAAGGAAGGTTGGTATATAGGGTCTCTTTTATCATTGTTCTCGCAACTTACAATTTTGTTTTACTAAGGAAGGCATGGAGGATTTGGTTTTCTTCCTTGTAGATTAGGGAGTCAACTGAAATCTAGCATCTCAAAGAATTGTTTCGCAGCAAAAATATCAACAGATAGTTTATTGTTTTCGTTGCCCTATTTACCTCTAATTAATTGAGTCACATTCATTTTTGTGTATATTCATGCAAACTTTTTCTTCACGTATAGTGTTTAATTGGATGCAGCTGAATCAAAATATTATTCAGGAACTTAACCGAATGCTCTTAATATACCTTCAGGATGGTGTAATTCTTGGAGCTGATACAAGAGCAACTGAAGGACCCATTGTTGCGGATAAGAATTGTGAGAAAATCCATTACATGGCGCCAAACATTTATTGTTGTGGAGCAGGGACTGCTGCTGATACAGAGGCAGTGACAGGTATTTCCAAGTTTTGTGCTCAACTTTGGCACTTGTATGTGGTGTTGTGCTACTTTTGCATCTGTCTTGTGCAAAGTTTGGCAAACGATGTCACATTCTTGATTTGCTGTCTAATATTTGTAGTTTCAATTATCACCACCTTTGCAGATAATATCAGCTCTCAGCTGAAGCTGCATCGTTATCATAGTGGGAGGGAATCAAGGGTTGTGACAGCCCTAACACTTCTAAAGTCTCATCTTTTCAGGTGCGATTAGCAATATCAGTTTTCTATTCATAACGGAATTTTAATTGAAAAAGTTCTGATCTTTTTACGTAATTAGCTACCAAGGTCATGTTTCGGCTGCTTTGGTGCTTGGTGGAGTTGACGTCACTGGTCCACACTTGCACACTGTGAGTTACAGTTGGCATATTGGCGTCTGAAGTTTTTTTTTAATTGCTGAAAAGGTTGTAATTGTTGTTTAATGATTATATCCCAGATCTACCCTCATGGATCGACCGACTCCCTACCTTTTGCTACAATGGGCTCTGGTTCGCTTGCTGCAATGGCCGTCTTTGAATCAAGATACAAGGAGGGGCTAACTGTAAGTTGTTTACAGCAGTTGATAAAGTTCTTAGAACTTGTACAACTTTAGGAATCTAGCTTCTTTACTTCTTTATAAGCCACTCATTTTCTTCTCTTTACACTTTTTGCCTTTCTTTTAACTAGGTCAAGCATTTTTGTTTTGCAGTAGATCATAAACCAAGATACATATGCTATGGTTTACCTTTTTTTTTTTGTGGGGGAACAAAGCATTTTAAGCCAAACAAGTTTTTGGGGATATGTTACATTTGGGTGATGGGCAGCCAGCCTTTTTTCATGTAATTGAGTAATGTTTTATATATTTTTGTTAGAGGGATGAAGGAGTTGCTTTGGTACGTGATGCTATTCGCTCGGGCATATTCAATGACTTGGGAAGTGGAAGCAATGTAGATATATGCGTAATAACTAAGGTCTGTTGGTTCTTCCTTCGCAGTCAACTATAGAATGATAATTTATATGCTCTTGCTTATAACTCCTGTTGGTCATATGCTTGCTTGTGCAGGGAAACAAGGAGTACTTGAGAAATTACGAGATGCCGAATCCTCGCACTTTCACAAGTGAAAAAGGCTACTCTTTCTCCAAAAAGACTGGTTAGTTAATTTGTCATCAACTTTTGTCTTGGCTCACTACTGTATGATTTTGTTTCTTTGAGGCATAGCAATTGCTAGCTTTTGTTAGTTGTTTTGCTTTCGTGTAAAAAATTACGAGTTTGTGTCAGGTGCAGGCTGTGTGCAGACTTTTTAATCATGCATTATGAGAAACAATGCTCCCTATCATCTGTTTTATAATTCAACATTATGCTACACTAGCTTTTCAAATTAACACCATGATATTAAGATTTAAGAAATAATCGACTTTGATGAAAAATCAATTTATGATATATCAATCACTTTGGTTAGTTCATGTTTAATGCACAATCCTTTTAGATGGTTTCATTAATTTGCCATGCCACAATCTCTGTCACTATGCGACAGTTACTTTCAAGTGCTTTTCGACGTAAATTTGATGTAATATGGTAGAACTTACGGAAACTCTCTTGCAGAGGTTCTGAGTGCGAAAGTTACACCTTTGCGAGAGCTGGTGGAAGTAGTTGATGCAGGGGACGCGATGGAAGAATAAATTTTAATATTTGTCTTTGTATCCGTATGATTTACAGGATTCAAGCTTCTTGGATTTATAATATTTGTGTAATCCAACAATTTCTTTTTTAAAAAAACATGATCTTTTTGGACATTGGAAAACCACCGTAGCTATGATTAACGTGCCTAGACTTCATTAATTAGTGCATCAACAAATGATTCCATGTTCTTCTTTTTACACACCTTGCTTGTGTAATTTATATATTGATAAGTGTGATCGATTTCAAAAATTAATAATTTTAATTTGCATATAAAATAGAATTATTATTAATTTTGGAGGGTAAAATATAAGGACAAAATCCGAGAAATTTTTTTGTTGAAGCCACTTGCTTTATATATACATAATTGTATAATGGAAAGGAGAGAAATTATGAGAGAAATTAAGGGATGATAAAGAAGTAAAGGGAAAGAAAATAAATCATTGAGAGACAAAAAAAATCATTGTAAGTGCATTTGTATCACAAATAACTCAATTTTCTCCCATGAACTATTTGTGTCAATGGATTAGTTCGATCCAAAACTTGAGATAATGGGTGTAAACCGAACTCTTGAATGGAAATGGAAAAGAGACGGAACTCCAGTTCCTTCGGAAATGGTAAGATCTTTGGCGCAAGAAGAAGGGGTTAATCAATTCCATAATGAGTACTGTTTTACCCACTCCAGCCCCCCCGAATAGTCTGATTTTTCCTGAATTGATATTTTCACAAGTGAAAATGTTAGTTTTACGAGGTCTTTTCTCACATGAGGGTGAATCTTATTTACTATTCATGTGAAGAGAAACTTATAGAATTATCAAATTTAGTTGTGAAAATATCAATTCGCTACAAAAATAATACTAATATCTAATATCATGTTCTCTTCCCATATTATGTAATTTAGTATTTCATAGTCATTTAAATTAAAAATTAAAGTATAGTATCCATCTCATTTTTGAGTGTATCCATTTTCCTAAAATGATAAAAAAAAAACCCTCAAATTTATTATGGATAGGACTTATAACAAAAAAAATACTCATTGCAATAAAAAACTCACTCTGTTATAAAATTTTTAGAGATACGTTCTAAAGTTTGTAAGTAAAATTTAATATTGAAACTAATTAAAAAGTTATAATCTTATCTATAATGTGGTAACTGAATAAATATATTTATCTATATTATAAAGCGTCTAGCTTTTTTTAACTGCTTTTTGGTGTAATTGGCTCACACCGTATCTCATGTCTTATCTTTTCTCTTAATTCTCTATCATATGAATTCAGTGCACTAGAGTTTGAATCCTTATATTTCTCTCCGCTTTAATTTTACAGTTTTACTATTTTCCTCTCTCTCTTTGTGTTTTTTTTCTATTTATAATTTTATTTGTTACATAATTCTATTTTCAATTTTTTTTCTTCTGCACATTTTTTTTCTCAGCGTGAAGACATATAATAATACCATGGCCAAAACTAGAAAAGAGGAAAACAGAATATCAGCTCATCTCTTTCTTTCTCTTCACGAAATAGAAGCAATGAAAGTTCCTTTAAAATCTCTCTCATCTATTTTAGTTAATTCATCTCCCGATTTCACCTGTCCCAGCTCCGGCTATCAGATCTCCCGTATCTAATCTGCGGCAAGCTTCCGGTTGATTCTTCTACTATCTTGCTAAGGCTTCCGCCTAAATTATTCCTTTATTCGTAAGCATTCTCTCTCTCTTCAATTTTGCAAAACTTTGCAGACATATCGTATTTATTTTGTATTCTCTAATTGAACAAAATCAACAATTTAATTTGTTTACGCGTGTTCCTTTTATTTCCGTTTGTACTTCATACATACACTATACACACACTTACACATTCTTCTGAGCTACACTCCGTCCCAAAAATAGTTTCATTTGCAAAATGTACAAATTTTAAGGAATTATTTTTGCTCCCTGTTTACCTCTAAATCCATTGAGTTTTAGTGATGACATTATATTGAGTTTGTGACGGTAAACTTGATGACACTATATGTCATTTTATACTACCAACAAAAGAAATGGGATGTTTTTTTGGGAAAAAAAATATTTCCCATATGGGACCTTTTTATGGAACCCAGTGAGAGTTAAGAACTGATTTGATTGTAATGATTTTGCTAAAACATTTCAGTAAGAGGAACAAAGTTGGATTTTGACGTTCAAAGTTCAAAATTATGAGTTGCAAATATATGCTTTTTACAATACTCACAATCCTTATTATATCTAACTTGTGACATTGGTAATTTATTTGTGTGTTCAAAGGCAAGAGGGGAAAATTGTTATCCAACGAGACCAAGTAACTCCCCCCTCTGTCTCTCTCCCTGCAGGGAAAGGGTTGGGATCTTTTTGGTGACATTGGTAATTTATTTGTGTGGCATGATTGGTGATAGTTTGTTGAGATGATAGTTTAAAACAGAAAAACAATTTAGAAATTCAAAACTTTCAAGATGTAGGTATACTAAGTATAGAAGCCATGTCATTTCTGATTTATTATTTTACTGGGCTTCTTACTTGAGTTAAGCAAATTTATACAGGAAAAATTTATAGCCTTGTCTTTAAACTTTGGCTGTAGAATTTCTTTAGAGGTGGATAGATGCCCTGGTTGTTTGGTATACTTGAGATTATTCTGGTGACAGAGTTTCTCATATTGCTCTGTCTTAAATATACAAGGAATACTCACTGTTGGCCGCCAATGGGAGCATAATATTTGTAGAGGACATACTAAGGACAGCGAGCAAAAGTCTACGATCCATCTGCAAAATTAAGACAACTTCCAACTTCCTTAGAAGAGGATTTATTTTGAACATAGCCTATGTTGAATATTTTATCAACGTCTTTTTCAGATTTATAGAAGTATAAACCTCCCAGTCCTCAGAGACATTTTTTAACAAAATAATCTAAGAAACTCTGTTCTTCCTGTTAAAGCAAGCTTCTGTTCTTAACCTAAAAACTATTTGGTTACTTTGATTAGCCTCAGTAACCAGATTTGTTCCACTAAAGACAGTAAACTCACTCTCAACTTGCAGTTTGGTGACTTAGGTGCAAACTTAAGCCAAATCCGCTACCGTGTTAGTCAAATGCATGCTTAGATCTAAAGAAGCAAGTGTACACGTGGCCTGTAATTAATCGCCAAGGGTTGCAACCGATCAGTCTTCGGTTTTTTGGAAGAGTAAAAGTTAATAATCAGGAATAGAACCAGAAATAGGTTGTGAACTAGGAACAACTATGAACATTTGAACGATATTCAACTTGTTACTTTTGGTATTAACTGCCAGATATCTTTTTTCCTAGCATCCATTCTGACGAAGATTGTTTTTAAATTCAGCATATTCAATGCATGTTTCTATCATTTAATCCTTAAGATGACGAATCTGTAGTTTCAACGCCAATTTTTACCTAGGGTCTAATTTTCATGCCTATTTAAATATTAGATGTCTCGAAGGTATGATAGCCGTACGACAATATTCTCCCCTGAGGGTCATCTTTACCAGGTTGAATATGCAATGGAGGCCATAGGAAATGCAGGTTCTGCAATAGGCATCTTGTCTAAGGATGGGGTTGTCTTGGTTGGTGAAAAGAAGGTCACTTCCAAACTTCCAATATCGACTGAGAAGATGTACAAGATTGATGACCATGTTGCATGTGCTGTAGCTGGAATAATGTCTGATGCCAACATTCTTATCAACACTGCTCGAGTCCAAGCTCAGCGATATACTTTTTCATACCAAGAGCCAATGCCTGTTGAGCAGCTAGTTCAGTCTCTTTGTGACACCAAGCAAGGCTACACACAGTTTGGTGGTCTTCGTCCATTTGGTGTTTCATTTCTGTTTGCCGGGTGGGACAAAAATTACGGATTTCAGCTCTACACGAGTGACCCAAGCGGAAATTATGGTGGCTGGAAGGCAGCAGCTATTGGAGCGAACAACCAGGCCGCACAATCAATGCTGAAGCAGGACTACAAGGATGAGATTTCTAGGGAAGAAGCTGTACAGCTTGCACTGAAGGTTCTCAGCAAGACTATGGACAGCACGAGTCTTACTTCCAATAAGCTTGAACTGGCTGAGGTATTCCTCTCTTCTGGGAAAGTGAAGTACCAGGTTTGCTCACCTGAAGCCCTGAGTAGGCTGTTGGTTAAGTACGGTGTTACCCAACCTCCTGCTGAGGCCTCTTAAATAAACCAGGACTTTGTTTTTTCACTTTTTAATTTGAATTGTTACAAGAACCTTCTGTCCAATGGGCTGACTGGGAAGTTGCCTCCTGAACTATTCTGTTATTTTCCGATTCAGTTCCAATGAAATGAGATTATTGTGAATTCCATATATTACCTATCGAAAGAGCATCATGAGTTCCATATATTGGGTATTTTAGCTCCATATTATTGCAAAAATTGCTTACAAGGCTTGATTTATTTATTTTTGTTCTGCCTAAATCAGAAACTCCTAATCCAACTCAGATTCAAATCAAATCATAGCAAACGTAGGATTTACAACTCGTCATCATCACTTCACCATATATATATATATATATATGTATTTGTACTTGTTAAATCATATTGGGATGATGAATTGGGTGGATTTGGTCCATGATTTGTTGGTTCTGGTAGCAAAGAGAGTAAATTTATACGAGGATTTTGTTTCTGTTGCTGGAGTTTGCACTTCATGGCAATCCGCTGCCACGAAGAAAACTTTCAGTCGTCAGTCGATCATCTTCTCAAATCCCATGGCTCATGCTTTCTGAGAGTAAAGACACCTGGATTTCTGAGATTTTTACAGCCTTTTAAAGTACAAAATCATTCGCAAAAAGGTGTATTTACCAGAAGCAACCGGAAAATTGTGCATAGAATCCAAGGGCTGGCTAATCACCATAGGTGGAGATGGGGAGACGAATCTGTTACACCCTTTTTCTCGTGTTCAAATCCTGCTCCCCCATCAAAATACCTCCACTGATTATGAAAACCAGGGAACGTTAACTCCTTACTTCTTCATCATAACGGCTGCATTGTCGTCAAGTCCTTCAGATACCTCGGACTATGTACTCATGATTATTCATGGGGGTTCTGCCTACCTCGGATTCTGGAGACCTGGACCCAAATTGAAACCCGGGCAAATCTTGGTGCCTATAATGATATCATTTATTACGGTGGAAATTTCTATGCAACCGCCAATGGAGGATTTGTTATGAAATTCGATGTTGGGGGCCAAATCCTACAGTTGCACACTCTGTTACTAAGATAGCCAAAGATTTGTTGGGTTTCAAGGGCGGCAGGTTATATTTAGTGGAATCTTCATCACCCAATAAATTGTTTGTTATCAGAGGAAACGGGGATGAGCGAATCCCAATTGGAGATGACATTGAAGAAACCCATGGGGCGACTGAATTTAAAGTTAAAGCGAATCACATATATTTTACAGATGATAATCTTATAGCTTATGCGGGTTATGATACAAGTCTTGGGGGAGGCAAGGACATGGGTATCTACAATATGGAAGATGGAAGCTTCACGCCACACTTTAAGGGACAATCCATCAGTCTAAGAGTGTATGTATCGCTCTCTCTAATTATTCAAATTATTGTTTCAATTCTGAAGAGTTTCGTGATGGAGAATTAGAAATATAATTCATAATCTTGCATGCTCCAACGTTGTATGTTTCATTGCGTATGATTATCACCAAGAAGATGTGGTCAACTCTTGCACTTGTACATTTGTTTTTCATGTTAAGAGCTAGAAACTTATTTATGCATCATTGAATCTCTATATTATATGAATCTAAGAGAGTCAAAACTATTGATATTTCTTATTAAGAAAAGGTTAAAGAAAGTTATACTATATCTTACCACTTTTTGGTGTTGCAAAATTAACACAGACGGAAGCTCTATGGATGAAGGAAGCAAGGGTGGTATGGGTTGTCTAATTCGCGCAGATAATGATAATGGTGAATGGATGGGAGGTTTCAGCGGCCATCTAGGAGCTTGTACAAATCCCGCTGCAAGACAAGGTTTATCTTATCCCCAGCATGGGATAAGGGGCTTAAGAAACTAATTCTTGAGCTTGGCTTAGAAACAAGACACCATTTTTGACGCAAACAAAAGGTAACTAAAAAACATCAATTTTGACGCTGAAATTAAAATTGTAAGAAGATCAACAATATATAGTATGAAATTTAAGCTTTACAGTTCATTTTATAAAAAGTGGGTGGGCAAAAACTAAAAAAGCGAGGAGATTATACCCGACCCGATATTGCGGTTTATGGTTCACAATGTGATTGTCGCTCGCTAGAGGAGAGAGTGTAATCCAATTTTTAGGACAATGGATAAACCCTACTAAGATTTAGCCATGGCAACATTTCAGCTTCTTGTTCTTCCTCATCCCATCTTCCAAAATACTCACTCTTTAACCCTCAACTCACTTACCCACTTGAGAATTTCCACAACCTGCTTCATCCCCACACCTAAACCTCACAAACTACACAGAACAAAACCACCCAGAGCTTCCATCAATGGCAGCTCCGACAGTTCACCGGAAACCCCTAAACCCACTCGCCGAGGCCGGAAGAAATCCCCTACAACAACTCAATCACCTTCCACCACAACAAAAAAGCCAAGACGCTCCAGAAAATCACAAACCCAAAACGGCACAATTGAGCTAAACAAAGAAGCTGAAACGACAACGCTAGAAGAAGAAATTGAGGATTTTGATGATGGGATTTCTTTTCCTTATCAAGACCCGCCGTTGATATGCTGCTTCGGCGCTGCCCAAAAGGAATTTGTGCCCACAGTGCGTGTATCTGATGAACAAATGCACCCGGATATATATGCTGATTGGAAAATGCTCCAGTGGAACCCGCCGGAGTTCGTCAGGGCACCCGGTGGCCCGCCGTCAAACGTGGCGATATCGCACGTGAGGCTTGGGGGAAGGGCGGCGTTTATTGGGAAAGTTGGGGATGATAATTTTGGTGAGGAATTGATTCTTATGATGAATAAGGAGCATGTGCAGACTAGGGGGGTTAAGATTGATGAGAAGGTAAAAACTGCTTGTGCTTATATGAAGATTGAGTTTGATGATGGGAAAATGAGAGTGGAGAAAGTAAAAGAATCTGCTGAAGATTCTTTACTAAGCTCTGAGTTGAACCTTCATGTTCTCAAAGAGGTATGAAAAATTCGTTCTTTTTCGTTGTATATAATATTTGTAGTGTTATTAAGTTTTGATCATGTTTAGCTTGTCATTGGTCATAAGCCAATCTGTATATGATTTGTTCATAGTGTTCTATTAGCTTTAGTGTTTTGATATAAGTAAATTCTTTTTAACCCTCTATTTAGGAATCAAAACTTAGTATTGGATAGAGTTTTGTTGTGCTTTGTTGAAGTTATGGACTTTATTGGGTAATATTGGACAATGAGATAATGAAAGTTGTGCTTTTGCTTGTGAGTCAATAAAATTTGTAGGTATGGTATATCCAGTAACAACATATGTATTTATGAGTCTAAATTATGATTTTAGAAACTTTGCTTCAAGAATATTTCCTGCAAAATCAGATTTGATGCTTATTCTAGACATAAAAATGTCATAATTCGAAATTGTTATTGTACTAAGTGGCAATATATTTGTTAAAGATACTGAAAGAAGATAAGTGACATATACTTGGCTTGAATTGAGTTTGCTAACTTAGTGTTTCATATCTCTTGTTTAATCTCTTGCAGGCTAGAATGTTCCATTTTAACTCAGAAGTCCTTACATCTCCATCTATGCATTCATCTCTCTATAAAGCAATTTCATTGTCTAAAAAGTTCGGCGGCCTTATTTTTTTTGACTTGAATCTGCCGTTGCCTTTGTGGAGATCACGTGATGAGACAAAGCAGGTAATCAAGAAAGCCTGGGAACAAGCAGACATCATTGAGCTTAGTAAGCAAGAGCTTGAATTTCTGCTAGATGAAGACCACTACGAGAAGAGGAGAAACTATAGGCCTCAATACTATGCTGAGAATTATGACCAAACCAAGAATAGGCGAGATTATTATCATTACACACGAGAGGAAATCGCTCCATTGTGGCATGATGGTTTAAAGTTTTTGTTTGTGACGGATGGAACGCTTCGGATTCATTATTATGCTCCTTCTTTTGATGGTGTTGTGGTTGGAACAGAAGATGTGCTCATAACGCCATTCACTTGTGATAGAACCGGTTCTGGTGATGCTGTTGTGGCTGCTATTATGAGAAAGCTGACCACTCAACCAGAAATGTACGAAAATCAAGATGTTTTGGAGAGGCAGATTCGTTTTGCAATTGCAGCAGGAATTATATCACAGTGGACAATAGGTGCAGTGAGAGGTTTTCCAACGGAAAGTGCTACCCAAAATCTGAAGGAACAGGTTTATGTGCCTACCATGTGGTAAAGTGGGTATAAGCAAAAGAGCATAGTCAGAACACAAGATGTTGTAGATTATAGTTGTAGTTGATAAAAGAGCCCGTATATCAACCACTTTTGTTTTTTAACTTTGACAAGCTGCCTGGTTTTCTGTTTTAATAATGATTTATTTCAGAAGCCCTGATTATGTTTCTATGCTATGTTACTGATTTAGTTTGTGATAGTGAATTGAGTAATATTCTTCTTGTAACGGCTACTTGATTATCTTAATGACAAACTCTCTCCTACATTTTGAGATGTTCAACTATGAGCCTTTAACTTGATATTAGGTCAGGCTGCCACTTTAAGGAGAATTGTGGAGTCTCACTTGCTGCAGCTGGAGAATCAATCTATTCAAAAAGTTGGCAGATTTAGGTCATATATGCCTATGGTTCGAAGGTAAACACAATCACTTTTAAGGATCTAACAGAAATTTCTGCATCATTATTCATTAGTCTAGCCTGACAAATCCAGATGGGGAAGTCACAATCCACAATAATTCAATTGCTAATTATAACTTCTCCTCACGTGTGTACACATTTGATCACACAACAGAACATGTAATTTGGCCTGCATAGTTTGTTGGTTCATGTTGGGTGTATTTGCTTTTCAAATGTGAATGCCAGTCTGCATCCTGTGTTGGTTCATGTTGGTGGTATTTGCTTTTCAAATGTGAATGCCAGAAACTGATAGGTGCAAATCATTAGCAATGTCTCAATTATTATGCTTCTGCTCACCACTCGGTGGATAAAGTAGATGGATTGCTTTTGGCCCAATATTTCCTTTTTATCAAATTTTTAATTATAAAAGATTTTGGTGCTTTTTCTAATTTATTCAAAGCCATAGAAAGTAAATACTTTCAAGAATTTCGCAAGACTGATACACACCATGGAAGTATAACGGTGGAAGACTGGAAGTTTGCCATCTATAATCAAATGCACTGGAAAATATAGGAACCATTGAAATTCTTTAAATATTTGTCATTGATTTGATACTTATTGTTAGTAAAAGTGAAAAAGGAACATATTAAGATGGCAAAGCAATGAAATAATAAATTTTCACTCTCTCCTCTCTAATGTACAGAAACAAAACCATGTGATTTTAGCTTATATTTCAGTTGCATGTAGAGTTTATCTGAAGCATGTCTAAAAAAGAAAAAAAAATGAGATTATCTGAAGGAATTGGGAAACTTTGTATTATGATCTTTTTGATCAACTATTTTAAATATTTGTAATGAGCCTAATTTGGCAATTGAACGTAAGAGCTATATCAAGCAAAGAATAATAAATAAATAAAAAACCTATACAACACTATCACCTCAGATAATGCCTCTGAACCATGTAACTGGTCTCTCTGTTGTGTATCAATATATCATCGACTCTTCTTATTTGTTCCCATATTGCTCATATCTTCCTCTTGTATATATTATGTACACAAATACCGAGACCTGAATCTCTCTGCAGGATCACATATCTTAGAGACCTCACCGCGACCTGCAGCTGCTATGGCCTCATGAGTGGTCTAAAACTCGGTCTTTTTCACAAAGCCGCGTGCATTTGAGCTGAATATCATGCACTTTGCAATTAAAAAAGACATGCATCTCTCTAATGAAAACACAAAATCCTATCCTTGTGAAGCAGCCCTTTGACTCGATCTCGAGTCTTGTTGTCAGCTACTGTTTTTCTCCTCGGATCTACCACAAACACAACCAGGTAAAGGGTTTGCATAGAAATTTTCCTCCAGTCTTGGTGCTACCCCTCCCTGTCTAAGGTACGGTGCTCCAAGCCTGTCCGAATGTAACCTCTTCACCTCTGATGAAAACTCGTCCCAAGTTATAGTACCCTCATCCAACTGATCTATCATTCTAACAAAATTTAATCTGCAATGAAGAAAAAATAAATCATTTTCAACTCAGTACCTAAACTTTCATCATCAGGAAAAACTGAAAGAATGGCACAAACCTGTCAGGGTTTATTGTCTTTTGGAATCCTTCAAACCTCCTATGGCCCTGCACTGCTTTTGCCATGTTTCCATCATAGGTATAAACAAACACATCACTTTCGAGAGCTACAATATAGTCTAGAGCAGCGAGGCGATTCTGGTACTGCTTAAAGGGCTCCAACTCTTCCTTTGTAGCAAGAGTAGAGTGAGTAAAAACATTTGGATACTCTAATCTGAATGCATCCATGCTGTTACTTCCATAAATTTCACCTGCAACTATGTATATGTTTGTAGAGGCAGGATAGCCCATGGCTTTGAGAAATATAGCTGCCTCTCTCGGGGTCATGGGGCACCCCCCTTGCAATCGTCGTTCTTTACTGTCTATCTCTTTCTCTTTCCAGTGCTTGACATTGTACCTCATAGCACGAAGTTCCTCTATCTCGACTGCACTATGATTGTGGCTGCAGCCTGTGAATGCTAGCATATCTTTCTCATATCTGTAAACAAAATCAGTGTACTTTTTTAGTTACTCTTTTTTTTTTGGGTGCGGTACTTTTTTAGTTACTCAGAGACAAATAATGTTGCTTACAGAACCGTTCCTGTACATACCTCCTTAAGTGACCACATTGCTTAAATAACATACCTATATAAACCATGCCTTATTTTTCTCTCTCCTCACTTAATGTAAGACACGCTCCAAACCCAGCAAAGCTCCAAGGCTTCGAACCCAGCAGATTAGCGAAGCGAATTAAGCACCATTCCAACTGAAACAGAAGCCAGTAGATTAGCGAAGCGAATCAAGCACCATTCCACCCGATCAAAGTCACGAACCCAACGATTTGTGCATCGCGATCTTGAATCGGTAAACCCTAAAATTGCTCAGATTTTGGGAGAAAATGAAACTAAGCTCTTATTTTGAATCTGTTTTGCTAATATTATTGCTACAAAGTATTAGTTGAATAACTGTTTGCTACAAAGTATTAGTTAAATAATTGTTTGGAGTGTACCCGATAAACAAATTTCTGGTTAGTCTACATTTATCCACAAGTCAACCAGTTTTTCATTGATTATAGCAGAAATTAACATCCCTCAACTTCTTATTATTTGACGTTTTGCAAAAAAAAAAAGTTATTTACAAAATATTAGTTTTGTTAAAGAAGCTGATGGGTCTTAGGAGTATAACTGTACATGTATCAAATTTTGACCACCTCAAGTGTGAAGTCTTTAGTTAATGTAGTTTTAGTTTCCATAGAAGTGAAAATTTTCATTGTTATGATAGGTGAACCAGTTTTTTCAGACACTGTTTATCTTTATTCTAATATTATTGCTACTTTTTTGTTTCAATTTCTGTTTTGCTATTAGTTGATTTTGTCATATTGGTTAAAAATTTATTGTCTTTGGAAGGCCCCCTCCCCATTTATTCATTTTGTTGGTCTGTTTGCAAGTGATGTTGTCATAGTCTTTCTAACAATTGGAATTATTTTTTAAATTGGATGTGCACATTTATTATTTTCAGGTTTATTAAAATGGATGACATTGACCATGAAATAGGGAGTTATGGGGATAATGCAGAAACTCAATTAGACCACAATTTAGAAATTGGTATAGAATTAGACTACAATTTGGGAATTGAAATGGAGGGGGATGATTTGACTGAAGAGGGGTTGGATGTGAACAAAGTTGAAAATTTTGTTTACTATCCTCAAGTAGGTGATGAGTTGAAGCCTAAGCAAGGTCAAGAATTTCAAACCTTAGATGATGTTCACAGTTTTTACAAAACATATGCAATGCAGAGTGGTTTTAGTGTGCGAAAGTGGAATGAGAAAAAGAAGGTGGGAACCGATGAGATTTGTAGGAAGGAGTATGTGTGTTTTAAGCAAGGAAAGGGCAAACTATTAGCCGGTGCAGATGTAAAAAGAAAACGTGGATCTACAAAAGAATGTTGTACTGCAAGGCTTGTAGTGCTAAAAAGAAATGACTTATATGTAGTGACTAAAATTGAGGAGGGTCATAGTCACCCATTGTCAACCCCACATAAAAGGCATCTTTTACGATCACACCGTAACGTGTCAACTGCCCAAAAATCATTGAGTCAACAACTAGACATGGGGAATATACCACAATGCCAACAATACAAATTTCTTGCAGTACAGGCGGGAGGATTTGAAAATATTGGTTGCACACAACGAGATTTGTATAACTTGCAAAGGGACAAGCGCAATGAGTTGAAGGGACATGATGGAGATATGTTGAATGAGTTCTTGAAGTTAGAACAACAAAAGAATCATTCATTCACTTTCACAATTGACACAGATGATGAAAAAAGGATTAGTCGTTGTTTTTGGGCCGATGCAACTTCGAGACGGTCTTACAGTTTTTACGGTGACGTTGTCATTTTTGATACCACATACAATACCAATCGTTACAGAATGATTTTTGCACCACTATTGGGGGTTAATAATCATGGTCAAACCACTGTATTTGGTTGTGCTTTCTTAAGTGATGAAACCATAGCTAGTTTTGTTTGGCTTTTCAAATGTTTTTTGGAAGCAATGCCAGGTGATCCACCTAAGATGATTATCACCGATCAGGATCCGGCTATGACAAATGCTATTTCTCAGACACTTCCTAATACATTTCATAGGTACTGTAGTTGGCATATTTTGACCAAATTTTCAGAGAAGATTGACTCGGTCAAATTAAGTGCTTATTATAAAGAGTTTTCAGATTGCATTTGGAATTCAGAGACCGTGGAAGAGTTTGACTCGACTTGGGCAGAGCTGATAGAGAAAAGTGGGTTGAATGGTAATAAATGGTTACAATCAATGTATGACATACGTTCTACATGGGTACCCGCACATGTCAAACATGTTTTCTCAGCTGGTATGTCGAGTAGCCAACGAGCGGAGAGTTCACATTCATTTTTCAAAAAATTTGTTAGTAAAAGAAATTCTTTAGTGGATTTTATGATTCAATTTGGTCGAGCCCTTCAACATCAAAGACATGAAGAGTTGGTTTTGGATAACAAAGATTTAATTGAAAGGCCGAAAATGAAGATTGGCCATCATTTCTTATTTCAAATGGTTGACATTTATACACACTCGATATATTATAAATTTGAAGATGAGTTGTGTGAGAGCTTGAACTATAGGTTTGAACTTATCAATGATAATGTCAACTACCATGTCTATAAGATTTACCGAAGGAATGTGACCAAGTATAAAGTCAGAGAAATACATTACGACAAATCGTTGGATTATGCAACATGCACTTGTAAAAAGTTTGACAGTTCGGGAATCCTTTGTCGGCATGTGTTAGCTTACTTGCATAAGTATCATGATCTTGACAAATTGCCTACACAATACATTTTGAATAGGTGGACAAAGAAGGCAAAGTCAACGGGTGTAATTGATGATAATGGTGTGGCGATAAAAGATGACAAGCCATACTTACTCTTGCGGAGTCAGTTGATTCAACAGTCTTTAGATTTGGTTGACAGTGCTCTCACAAATGAAGAAGCCACAAATGTTTTAAAGTCATGTTTAGATAATGTGGTTGAAAAGATCAAGCATATTATTGGGAAGAATGCTTCTGAAACTCACAACGGAATAGAGTGTGGTGGAACAAGTGTATCAAAGTCAGTTAACAAGACTGTGCCTAATGAACATAGTTATATTGAGCCGAACCAGGTGCGAGCAAAAGGGTGTGGCAAAAGGCTGAAGGGTGGCAAAGAAAGGGCTTTAGGGAAAACAAAGAATCCCAATGTTAGACGTTGTCATGGATGTGGCAAAGTTGGTGTGACACACGATAAAAGAAACTGTCCGGTGCTTAATAATCGGTAATCAAATTTACTTATTTTAACTTTCGTATTTGTTTTGTATTTGCTATTTGTTTAAATTTGACTTTGATATTTGTAGGACTATAGCATCAAATGATGACACACGGGATCCAAGTGTAGATCATGATAGTGATACACCCACAGGTGATACTGAGATTGTTATAACAATACTTGTAAATATATATTTATTATATTAGTTCTTATAATTTTTTGTTTTTTTGGGTTTACAGAGTGGGCTTCAGAATTGCACTCATCATTGGGATAATGTTCAGATAATGGAGACTGACTTATGTAATGGAGATTGGTTTTTGTATTTTTTTTAAGTTATTTTGTTTAATGTTTTGTCCAATGGAGACTAGAGATAATGTTCAGATTTTTAGTTGTTTTGTGTAATGGAGACTGACTTATGTAATAGAGACTAGCTTATGTAATTGAGACTGGTTTTTACTTCAGTAATGGTTGAACTCTACATCTATTCTTATTGTTGTTTTTAGTTAATGTGTTTAAATGTACTGGTGTTTCCAAAAATTCTGCAGTTTTTCTGTTTGTATTTCCTGTTTCTGCAGTTTTATGTTGCTGGTTTCTGCAGTTTTTATTTCTTACACTTACAAATCAATGATCATGGTGGCAGATCCTTATTTAGAATTTATTAGAACAAGGTGACATGGTCTTGACAATTAATAAAGAGCCAGTGTATTGCTTATTGCTTATTGCTTAATATGGAAGCCTTAGTAATTATTTGAGTGCAATTACGGGCAACAGAGACCAAATGGAAGATGATAAACTACAAGTATATGGCTATACACTTATTCCAATTACAAAGAGAAAAATAGAAAAATGAGGGTTCAATTCCAGAAACTTGTTTGATTTTCTGAATTAATATTACATGCATGATGGCAGTGATGGCAACCAGGGAACAAGTTGAAAACCAAAACACACCAACCACCATATACCATACCCACCGTACCTGAAAACCAAAACACACCAACCACCATATACCCAATCCATCCTCTGTTATTTGAACTCCACAGAGCTGTAATTCCAATAGATGAACCGATAACAACCAACAAGCAATGCAACCGCCATGAGCATGAAAATGAAGAGTGTACTAAAGGATAACACACTTGACAAAATATCCAAGCTCGAGAAAAAAGCAACGATGCAGCTAATTGTAGTCACTAAAAGAGTAGGATATATGGGGGTGCCAGTTTTCGAGTGAACCAGAGCAAACCAAGGAGGAAACATTTATATCTATTTGGCCCATTTCATCCCAATTCTCTCAAATGCAACCGAATAGGCAGCATTTATATCTATTTCAGTATAATGCACTAAACCAAGCATGCACTAAACCAATACATTGAGGCACTCATCCAACTGTTTAACCTAAAAACTAAAATTGAGTCACAACACATTATCAAACATTAATAAGTTGCCAAAGTCATGAAACCACAATACATATTTGCCAAAAAACCATTCCATTCATACTAAACAAACAACTATTACAATCCATAATTTATACATTTGTTTGTAATACAAAGAAAATCAAAATAAAAGAAACTACTATTACAATCCATGATTTCTTCTCCAATGATCTTTGCTTGGCAATCTGTTTCTGTAATGTATGGACTTGTGTTTGCAACATGCACTAAACCAAGCATGCACTAAACCAATACATTGAGGCACTAAACCAATACAACATGAAAGGTAATGTAGTTCTCATCACCGGTGCTTCCTCTGGAATTGGTGAGGTAGGTTAGGAAGCTACATATATCTTCATTTCTGAATCCTAATTGCTTCTTCTTCTTTTAATTCATTTGCTGCTGGTGCTCGTCAATTATTAAACTGAAATTTGAAATAATATATATATTTACATGCAACAACTGGCTTATGAATATGCTAAAAATGGGGTAAACATAGTACCAATTACCAAATCTGAAAAATGGGGTAAATACAGTACCAAATCAGATAAATACCAAAACTAGAAAATCGGGTAAACACAACCAATCCCTAAAAATCCAATTTATCCAAAATCTGGGCTTAGAATTTCAAAAATAAGAGCTTAGTTTCATTTTCTCCCAAAATCTGAGCAATTTTAGGGTTTACCGATTCAAGATCGCGATGTACAGATCGTTGGGTTCGTGACTTTGATCGGGTGGAATGGTGCTTGATTCGCTTCGCTAATCTGCTGGCTTCTGTTTCAGTTGGAATGGTGCTTGATTCGCTTCGCTAATCTGCTGGGTTCGAAGCCTTGGAGCTTTGCTGGGTTTGGAGCGTGTCTTACATTAAGTGAGGAGAGAGAGAAAAATAAGGCATGGTTTATATAGGTATGTTATTTAAGTAATGTGGTCACTTAAGGAGGTATGTACAGGAACGGTTCTGATGTTGCTTATATTGTTAAGGTCCATTCCTCTTTGGCATGTCCTAAAATAGAAGTTCATTAAAGTAAATCTACCAAATCTCATTACATCACAAATTCCCTAGTAAAATAGAAGTTCATTAAAGTAAATCTACCTTAAATGGAGAGCAACATACGACTCGCCATTTTTCCTAAGTCGATTGACCAATATCTTCCCGAGCTCCTCAATCTCCTCAGTGTAACGAAGGGCCTCATAATTGGAACGACACCTAAGCCTCTGGATAGAGCCTGCGATTCCATTGTTGGCAAGCCGTGAATCAGTATGTGTAAACTTGATCACCTTATGCTTTTTTAACAACAAAGCCATCTCCCCTCTGTAGTAACTCGCCTGCATAATTTAGAAGCAGCTAAGAAATAGTTCTAGAGACACTCAAATGGGGCAATAGGGAAGAGGTAGTATAATTTCCCAAACCTTAGACCAGGAAACAGGAGCCTTTAGATAGGGCTTCTTTGCAGCATAATGTGGTGGCAATGATTCAACTATCTCAATGTCATCTTTTAAAACTTCAATGAAGCGCTTCCAATCAAAAATATCTTTAAAATCACTGCGAAAAGCATAAGAAGATTAAACCATCACAATCTAAAAATCTAGAAAAAGAACCAATTACAGCAGAACTAATTGCAACAGCTAGACCCAAAAGGTGAAAAAAATAAAAAATAATACCTTGGGTCCGTCCAATAGGATCTGTGATCAAGAGAAGGAATAACCAGAGTGGCATTCATTAATTTTGCAATCGCAACCATGTCGCATATCTGCATTAAGAACAAAAAAAATTATAAACTGTTGTATAAGGAAAAAAGAAAATGTTATAGAAGTTGAAAACTCACTCCTGTTCTCATTTGATTCAGTCCACCATTGGCATGAACTAAAATATAACCATTAGTTGCTGATCCCTTCCCTAGAAAAATTTCAAAGGTACATGCATTATGTTTAGCAGAAACTCAACTTTTGTGCAGATTCTTTTAGGAAAGTTATGACTAGCAGCTAGGTGACATACATTTTGGATTCTTTGGACGAGAAATGCATTTATAGTAGTCATCACTGTTTGGTTTCATCCATATTTCTGGAACCTGTTATAAAGAAGCCAAATAAAATCCCCGAGATTAAGAACAAGTATCCAAATTCAAAACCATCAAGCAGAGGAAAAAGGGTTCAAGCAAATATTCTTGCAATCTTTGAACAGCTGTGCAACCTAATAAAAAAGAGTATCAATTTCAATGAAAATGAGAAAAAATAAAATAAAATCAAATTTTTAGTATAACTAAAGGAGAGAAAAAAAATGTAAATTAATAAATTTCCACCGCCACCTTATGTTACGCAACAGTATTGTTGACAAAATGTGAAACCAAAAAGGTTGCAGAAAGACTATAACGGTCAACTAATCATAAGAACCATCCGCAGAGAAATTTCGTTAGGTCAAAAGCCAGTCTTGTGGCCGCCCACTACTTATTGGAGGTCAATATAAAACAGAGAGAAGAACAGAAAAAAAAATAAAAAAATAAAAAAGCCATCGCCAGTTACAAAATTGAGCACAATTAAAATTCATGGTTTAAATGATCTCCTTTAACTACGAGCTCCATGTCAATGGAAAAAATAAATAAAGAAAGAAATCTAAAAGTACAGAAATTAATTAAGAAACATTAGTAAAAATTACCCAGCAGAAATAGATAAGTTGCAATTAAAGCTCAATCCCCTCATTTTTAATTACTGCTGAACTCAGGAAAAAATATATGAAAGTAACTGAAAACTGAAATCACCAAAAATCTACTAAAAAGATTCGATTTTTATTCTCCCAAAACCAATCCCAGAAACCCAGAAATGATATAAAGATCAAAACTTTAATTTCAATATTTTTATACCAAAACAGATAAAACCAAAAACTTACCGGAAATTTCTCCAAAACCCGCTTGGGCATAGAATCACCAGAGGAGGAAGAAGAAGAAGAAAGCTCCTCTGTGTCGGACAAAACAGCACTATTATGATTAACATTAGCCCAGGTATGAAGAACAAACAGCCCATTCAATCTCCTACCATTTTTCCCACCATTTTCATCCTCTTTATAATGATTACCCACCATTGATGAAAACTTAAAAAACATAGAAAACACCACCATTATCATCAATACCCCAATTATCTTGCGTCCCATATTCTTGCCCAACTTTAAAGAATTCATAAATTTATAGAATCCCAATACCAGATCTTCTATCCCCCAAACCAAACTCTCCGGCAACAAATATCGAATCACCGGGTAGTTATTGTGGTGGCAACCGCCGCCGCCGCCACCACTGTCGTACTCCTCGTCATCATCACCGGAAGCTTCAGAGCGTTCGGAGGCGCCGCCGGTTGAAACAGAGTCTGTGGCTTTATCCGCTTCCGTCGTCAAATCAACCACGCGGCGGCGATGTGTGGTGGGCCCGCTGGTCCTGGGACTAACGCAGGTGGAATTACTGGTGGCGCCACCGGTGGTTGGCATCCCCTCTCCCCGAAAAGAGAGAAAATTTATTAAAATGAATAAATAAATTTACCAGTCAGAACAGAATTGACGAGAAAAATGAGGAAAGATGCAGTTTTTTGTAGTACGATGAAGATTAAGATTAATCCGAAATTAAGATTAGCTGTAATATGTTTTTCTCTCTCCTCCAGAAGAGTTTAGAGAGAGAAAGGAGCGAGATATAAGGCAAATGGAGAGAGGTTCTATGGCGTCCAAACTCTATGAATGTGTTTGTTGGACTTGTCAAATTCTTCTGCTTTCTAATTGTTTGTGTTTATATATATATGGCAGTACTCATTTTATATCGTATTTTATTATTATATATAAATAAATAAATTTATCATAATTGGAAATAATTAGTTGTGTGACATATTAGATATAGAAAAATGCAATTAAATATGGAAATAAACTTGCTCCATTAAACGTGACGAGAACTAGATGATTCTTTTTCAGAATTTTTGAATCGGTTAATATAAATTTCAAGTGGATAATCTTTAAATTTTATGTTGGATTTTCAAAGTTGTATGAGTTTGTACTTATTTATTAGAAACTTATTTATTTCTTAATGTGAAACTAAATATTTGTAATTACGATGTCGTATTTGATATTTAATTATGAAAATTTATTATTCCATCCGTCCCAAATTAATTGCTAAATTTTGACTTTTTAAAATCAAATTGACCATTTTTAAAACTAATATTTTTACTATTTTTACTAAAATATAGGTGAAGAGATTATAACCAAAAGAAAGTATATACAATTTATTACTAACCCCAATTTTTATAATTTTAGAAATATATTTATATATGCTTAATTATTAATTCTAAAAATAGTCAATTTAACTTATTTTAAAAACAATAATTATTTTCCACTACTTAAAACATGTTGTTTTTAATAAAAAATGATAAGGAAGATTTATTGTATGAATTCAAATAGTTATAATTATATGTGTCCCAAATTTATTATAAGTAAACTAAAAGAACATATGATCATAATTTATTGTCCTTTTGTAAATTACAGGAGATATCATTATAATTAATGTAAGTCCCACAACTGACTGCTATTATAACCAAATAAAATATTTTAAAAAAGAAATTATGATCATAATATTTTGTCTTTTTTTTATTATACTTCTAAATTATAGAATAGATAAAATGTATAGAATAAAAAGGAAAAGACTAAATATCCATTTACTAAATATATTTGTTTCAATATGAACAAATCCAGGAGGAAAAGGTTAAGGGAAAACTTGACATATTTCGGTAAGCGCCAAACGGCATATTTGGAAGAGATCAAAGTACGAGAAATGCAATCATATAATGTTAATTCCTAGGACCAGCAATCATATAATGTTAAAATTTACAACTTTTAATCTAAAAATTGACAATAAAATAGAATTATCAAAAATATTAGTATGGAAGAAAAAAGGTAATTTAACTTTTTCCAAACAAATTGTAGAAAAAACAAACTAGCACATTAGTTCAATTTGACATAAACTATAGTACTTGGGCAAAAAATTGGCCAATAATACTGTAGCGACTAAATAATGGTTACAAAAATGAGATACAAAATGATGTATCCGATTTTTGGAGTTTTTTTTAAGAGATCCAGATCTTTAAAAAAAATTTACCATACATTTTCGACACGTGTACAATAATTATTTTTTAACTAATAGTCCATAATATGTGGGGGCCAATTTGTATTAATTATGTATGATTCATTACACGTATCAAAAATATATAGGGAATTTCTTGGAAAACCTGAACCTACTAATAAAAACTCCTGATTGTTGTTGTTTATAACTTAGACCTACCCATGTATGATGAATTATGTACCGCTTATAATTTGACATATCATTTAGTATTTTATTTTTTATAATTATATTTTGTTACCGTAATATTATTAAAAAATGACAGATTTCAATTAATCCTAAACCTAAAAGCGCATCTCTAGTGAAATAGCTAGTGCCAAAAAAACAGTACAAAAATGTGTCGGGAATTTTACTTATTTTATTTCAACGTTCTTGTCTGCCGGAATTCATAAACAAAGAATCCAACTTACTTACACATGGAAGGTGGAATTCCGATGAATACTTTAAAAATAGTTAGATATCTATCACTACTAATGAATTTAATTTTGCTGTTTAATTAAGGGTACTCGTAACACGTGCCTTTAGGATACATGTTAAGTGTCAACATCGAGACGTTATATTATTTATTTATGTATTGATATCAGTAATGCACAAATACAAATATATTAGAAATAACATTGTTGATCCCAATATATTTGTATTTGTGCATTATTGATACCAATGCATAAATAAATAATATAACGTCTCGATGTTGGCGCTTAACATGTGCCCTAAGGGCACGTATTAAGAAAACCCTTTAATTATTTATAAATTCCTTCCCAAACTAAAGATCAATTTTTTTTTATTTTTTTTATTTTTTGCACTATTTCATAGGTGATAGTTTCGTATAAATTTGTATCGTAAGATTAATTATTTAAGTTATTTCGTGAACAGAGATAGTCTGGAAGAAGGTTTGATTATAAGGTGTTACTGCTTGCTATTTACTCCATACTAGTAAGAGACGTTTTGGTTGAAGTTGTTACACAGGGTTTAGGTTATAACTTTCTGTAACATGTGACAAAGTCACACCTATTCTTCTTTTAATGGAATGTACAAGGTTTTTGGAAATCAACTTTGTCGAACTATATTTACAAGGTTATAATGCGTGTAAAGTTCGGATGAGTTTTAAAATTTATATATCGAGCAAATTTTAAAGTTATAAATTTAAATAATTAAATAAAAATCAGTTCTAAATAAAACTATTACGGTATATCATTTTTAATCCACATAATGGATGTAATATCCGGAAAATAAAAATAAAATAAAATAATAATAAGATGATAAAAATAAAATAAAAATAATAATCAAATGAATTGGGTCAAACTAGTTTCTAAGTATTTAAGTTTGGGCCTTGTCAAATTAATTGAGCGTAATTTAAAGTGTTGAGTTTAAAAATTAAATTAAAATAGGAGTAACATGAATATATTAAGTTAAGTCCCTACCTAATATATGTACTGACATAATCGACTAAACAAAAGAAGGGAAGAATTTTGACGAAACCAGAAATAAAAAAGAGGTGGAAGGGAGGGTTGTGAAACAAAAGGAAAATTTAGGGAGGAAGATTGTAAGAGTATATACAACAAGATTGTATATCTAAAAGGTGATAATTAAATTTATTATTTTATTATAATCAAATATTTATTTTTATTTTTATGATTATAAAAATTTACCGTTACCAATTTAGTGTACTATCAAAAATTTCAAAAATTAAACTCTCGTGAGTAATCTGATTTGTAATAAATAAATTATATATTAGATTGAAAATTAATTTCCGTTGCGTTCGTCTAAGAAAAGGAAGTTGGTGCTGCAATGTGGCACTGTACATTGTGGGTTTGGAGTTGAGCCTCCTGACTCAATCTATTAAGTATTTAAGATGGTTATATTATATAATATATTATATTATTTTAATATGACTTATGATTATATGATATAAGTTGCGAGTCAGAATGTATAAGATATACATGAAGCTCTAAAATAAAGACTCGGGAAAGTAATAAATAATATTATGTATTTTTGTTGTTATATTAAAATGTATTTTTTGATTACAAGCTGAATATAATATATTTTTATACTAAAATTATTAAATTTATGAAAATATAAAATATACAAGTTCATAATTTAATTAATAGTCTTCTATTTATTTTGATAATTAGATCGGATTGAGGGAGTCTAGCGATGTGATATTTAGTTTCGGTGAATTGTTTTGGTCCTATATTAAGGTACGAATTTCGTACTTCATTTCATGATTGTGGTTCAATTCTATATATCAGTTATGTAATATTTCGCCATTTGAAAATTTATGTTTTTGAGACTTTATTTGTTTATATTTTTTTTCGTATATTTTTGTTTATATTCGGGTGTATTTAGATCGTTGGTATTTTATGATAGTTAAGTATGTTTGTATTTGAAATAATTTGATGTCATTTGGAGATGGTCATGTAAGTCTTGTAATTTGAACCCTTTTTGGCTTAAATTTTGTAGTTTGAACTTAGGCTATCCTTAAGCTAATCACATGTGGAAGTACCACATGCATATTCTCTTGACACCGGGGCATGACACCTTCTGTGACAGTGTGATCATTCCACGACTTATTCTTTTGTATGATCTAGATATGAGATTTGGCCATTTGATATATTTGTTTTGAATATGTATGGGTCGACCTAATATTTGATTTGTTTGGCGGATCAATGACGTATGCATCGTGTGTACTATCCCGTTTGATTCACATATATCATGGTACCAATGTATTTTGTTAGTTTTTGACTATTTGTATATGAAATTGCCACCTTATAAACATTTGATTCAACTTTCATCTAGTTAGAATTCTTTTTATTATACTTGTTCGATTACTAGTGTTCATCGTTTATATCTAGCATCACTAATTTTGATATATTCATAATTCGTTCGTAGTTCGCATTCGTTCATTCATTCGACTTTTTTTGTTACATTATATATTGTGGTATACTTGTGCATCTTTATATTCGTACTAGCAATTGACTCACGATGTGTTCTTTTTATTGCAGGTAATCAAGAGTGATCATGATTTGTGGGATGAGAGCTAACTTTGATCCAAATAAATTGATTAATTTTGAGACTATTATTAGACTTGAATTTTCTAATATTTTGTGTATAGATATTTTGGGCTTATTTTGACATTCAATCTTAGAAGTGGAGATTATGTTAATATGAAGTTCTTTTTATTTAAATTGACGTTTTATGACAGTTGATATTCAATCTATTTAGAAATATTTTGAGATTTATTATAGGATTGTATTTATTATGTTTTGTGTGTGACATCCCTTTCCCTTTTACAATGAATATACATTACATTTAATATCTAAAAAAGAAATTATGATCATATTACTTTAGGTGTAATTTAAAATGTAGTCAAAGTCTTATTTTTAAGGTATTAGAATAAAGTGAATGAGATTACCTTATACTAATTAGCTAGGTTCATGAATCAGAAAAGGTAATGGTCAAAATTATAATATCCTTGACAAGTTTAAGACAAAAAATTAGGATACAATGTATGTTAATGCATGTTGTAATATTACTGTATTATTATGAATTAAAGAGCAGATTAAATATATTGTAAAGATACATTAAGAATTTGATTTTTTAGCTACATTTATTTATTTTTATTTAGTATAATACATTTAACATCACTATTTATTTTCTTATACTATTTTTATGCACTAAAAATTTACTTTTAAAGAAGTTACGCGTGCAGACGTTATTTTCAATTTATTTATTTAGTGTCCTGTGTTTTGGCTTGATTGAGAAACAAGCTTAATTAAGAACAAATTAAGTTTGATCTAGCAGCATTAACTAGAAAAGGCAGACAATAATTACCACTCAGAAATTCGTTACTTGTATGACTAGAAAAGATTATACCCCCTTTAAATTAAAGAAATTTCAACGATTTTTGAAGACATAATTATAAGAACTTTTCCTTGCGTAAAGTCTCACAAAAATCTGCAGAAAAAAAGTATGTGTGTGTGTGTGTGTATATATATATATATATATATTTGTATGGTACCCTAAAAAGTACTTTTAGAAAAATCTTGGTTTTATTAAGCACAAGACACTTCAAGAATTTTCTCTTAATAAAACTTGTTTTAGATTATGCCATAATGTGTGTTATATTCCGAAAATTGAACCATATATATATATGGAGAAAACTAAACATGCAAAAACAAATTCAAGGAGGAAAATCAACTCTTCTTGAGTTTATAAAAAAAAAAAAATAGGATAAGAACAAAATATATATTCATCACTTTGTTGCAGTGGTAGCTAGAATTTTTCATCAATGAAGTAAAATACACAAAATAAAAATTTTAAAAAATCCTACACAAGAAATGTATGTACTAATTATTTATATGTATCAAAATAAATACATTTTTTAATTTTTAATTTAATTTAATTAATTTGACTAAATCAATTTTTCAGGAACAAAAAGTAGTACTTATATAAATAATAATATCTTATAAAATAATTGTCCATCCTTACTAGTTTAGCGTGCAAAGAGCCAAACAGTTAGCAGAGTAACATTATGGACTAGATTCTTAAATTAAATAGCCAAACATTCTTATAACAATAAATAAATAAATAAATAATAGTAAAAGAAAAGATTATGGAGAATTAACAGGGACACCCACATCTGTCAATAAAAAAAGTCAATCATTGAAAGCGTGTCCCTAATATAACAATAATAATACGGAGTACTAGTCAACTTCACTTATGGATTGTCAGTCGTCGGTGACTGCGCGTGTACAAAGATTCCGACGTATCGGTGTCAACCGCCGCGTGTCACCAGGTCTCATATATTAACCGTCCGTACCTCTCGTCTGCATTTTATTACTACTACGGCTACTACGTTTTGGCCAAACTAGCCGTTGCACCCAATATTTTGGATTAATTCAATAATAATTACCTTCGTTCTATTAATTGAATTGCAAACGCTAACACGTAGTAACCGGGTTTCTATTGAAGTTAATTAACAATAAAAAAAATTCTACTTAACAAATTTGTGTTGAATTATAATTATAAAAATATATAAATTGAACAGAATTATAATAAAATTTTACATATTATACATTTCTTTAAAAAAAAATTCACTAATAACATAATTGACAATTAAAAAATCGATATAAATATTCATAATATATATTATTTTTTAAAAAGTATATATTTTAATTAAGTTGAAAAAGTGAACAAATTAATTTATAGCGATTATAAATTTGTATAAACAGTTCCATCTCATCTATCCTTTTTGCATATAAACGTGATCTAAGAATATTTAGTAATGTATTTTAGAACCATATAACATAACTATGAATATGATCTAACTTGTGATTGAATTCTTTTTAACAAAAGCTTGAAGATTTCTCTCTCGATCTAAAAAAAAAAGTAATGAAAAAAGAATACAATACATAATCTCTAGCCAAAAGAAAAAGAGTAAGCTAATAAAATTCTCATTAATTAATTAATATATAGTGATAGATTTTTAGAAGAGAAAAATATTGTGGTCATGGAAAGTTTGGAAATACAGTGGCAATCACGACGTTCTGTAGGAAAGGAAGAGACAAAATAATTAAATGTTCAACGCGGGATTTCTAGTAAAAGTCATCACGTTGCATTATTTATTCTTTAAGCTTGTAGAATATTAATATTTTCTCCAAAAATTAATTTGTTTTATTCATAATGTCTTGTTTGGCGACTTTAAGTTTGACTAATACTCCTATACATTTGAGCTTTATTTGATGCTAAATTAGTATAATAGTTGGTGGGGAATTGACAGAGAACTGAAATATGTAAATGCATTGCACTAATGAAGAAATAAATGTTTGTCAAAATTAAATAGAATTAATTAGTTGTTTAGTGTTGGTGTGTGATTGGATGATGTTAAAAATTAAATAGAATTAATTACGTCATATATTTTTTATTTTTTTAATTAGTGATACATTACTCAAAATGATTTGATGATGCAATCTCCCTCTCATTCTTGTAACAAACTAAAATGTCAATGGGAGCTAACAAATTTTAGATTGCTACACGTTATTAGTTGAGTTTATGTAAAAAGGTGCTTGGTCTTTGCTGATAAACATATTATCTATAAATTACCCAAAAATAAAATATTCCATTTATTTTTAAAAAAGGTGATACCTTGGGTAAGTTTTTTCTAGTTTCTATCCGCACCCCCTTCCCCAGGTTTCTCCTCTAGGATTAGGATGAAATGTATTCCTAAAATCGAATTATAACATAATATGCTCTATATAAGAAAAAAGTTTAACTTTTCAGTATTAATTCGAGGTATTTACAAATTGATAATTAATATTTTTTGTTACTGTAATTATTAGTACTTTTAGTCTCATAATTGTATTGCTTAATATCAAATAATTTTATATTAACTTTAAATTTTAAAAATATCTTAAACCGACTTTAAAAGTTTTGATCTTATATTTGAAAGGGTTATTATTATTATTTATTAGAAGACCGGGTCATATTAAAAAAAAAAAGAAAAAAGGAACAAGTTAAACTGATTCATATTGAAAATAGATTTGATAATATTAGTTTGATTTGTCAAATGATTAGAATGTTCAAGACCCATATGAATTGACATGCTAACAAATAATTCTAATATCACTCCGTCCCAAATTAATTGCATTTCTAGGATTTTTTAAAGTCAAATTGACTATTTTTAAAACTAATTTTTTTACTATTTTTGCTAACATATAGGTGAAGATATTATAACCAAAAGAAAGTATATACAATTTATTACTAATTTCAATTTTTATAATTTTAGAAATATATTTATATATGTTTAATTATTAATTTTAAAAATAGTCAATTTGACTTAAAAAAGTCCTAGAAAAACAATTAATTTGGGACGGAGGGAGTAACTTGCACAACTCGAATAATACGAAAAACAAATGGCTAATCAAGAACCTAGCCGACCGCCTATATATGACCAGAAAATAATTCAAGTGTCCCGCATCCCATAATTAAGCCATTTGGCCTTTTCACTTACCAGTCTAAATTGGTTCACATATTTATATTACGTTTAAATTGGAAGAATAAAATTGATAAAAATAAAATAAAATAAAGAAAAGAATAAATTAGTGAATGAAATGATTTATTTTATTTATAATTAAAAAATTCATAAATTTAATAAAAATAAGAATAATTCATTCCATTTTACTAAAATAATTAAATATAATTTTTTTCATTACATGTGAATGAATCATTCCATTCCTATTCTTAACTTTTTGCAATCCAAACAACGTAACATTACTTTCATATTCTTTTCATTCCAATACTGTACTCTATACTAGATACGTAGTCATGCCCACAGTAAAATTTCAAGTGCATTAAAGCTTAATTTTACAATGTGACATGCATTTTATGTATTTGATTTTACGATGTAAAATGTATTTATATATTTGTCAAGTTCATTGTTACTATAGACATTTTTCTTATATAAATTAGTTATTTATTTGAAAGGATTATCATTTGAATTATTTATAGCATTCTAATAATTTCATCATTTGTAATACATTACAGTTTTAATAAAATTTTAAATTTTTAATTGTTTTAAATAAGTAAGAAAGAAAGAAAGAAAAACTAAAATAAAATTTGTATTAGAATCCACAAAAGACTGCATTTACTTATAGAATTTTTTTCTTTCTTTTATATTTCGTAAAATTATATAATGTATTTCTCTTCATATGTACATTGTTGGTAATCATATACTAGTATATTTGTCTTCATGTGTACAATATTGTTAAATCAGAAAAACACAATAACCAAACTATCAAAGTTTATACTCCCTCCGTCCCAAATTAATTGCTTTTTAGGACTTTTTTAAGTCAAATTAACTATTTTTAAAATTAATAATTAAGCATATATAAATATATTTCTAAAATTATAAAAATTGAAATTAGTAATAAATTGTATATACTTTCTTTTGGTTATAATATCTTCACCTATATGTTAGCAAAAATAGTAAAAAAATTAGTTTTAAAAATAATCAATTTGACTTTAAAAGGTCCTAAAAAAAAATTAATTTGGGACGGAGGGAGTATAACTCAGTGATTTTAAGGTTTCAATCTTAACCGCATTTATATACGGTTTAAATGTTTCTTCAGTTCTACAATTAGAGATATATTTTTCTTTTTAGTCTGTTAATAAAAGGAGATACTTCTACCACTAGGGTATCACCTTTTTTTTTTTTTTATAAAATAAATGGAATATTTTCCTTTTTAGACTGTTAAACTTTAGTCTTTGCTGGTAAACATATTATCGGTAAATTACCAAAAATAAAATATTCCATTTATTTTTAAAAAAAAAGGTGATACCCTAGTAGTAGAAGTATCTCCTTTTATTAAGCAATGTCATTGGTAAGTTTTTTTCTAGTTTCTCTCCGTGCCCCTAGCCCAGGTTTCTCCTCTAAGGTAAGGATGAAATGTATCGCTAAAATTGAATTATAACAGAATACGTTCTAAAACAAAAGTTTAACTCTCTAGTATTAATTCGAGATATTTACAAATTGATAATTAATATTTTTTGTTATTGTAATTATCAGTACTTTTAGTCTCATAATTGTATTGCTTAATATCAAATACTCCCTCCGTCCCAAATTAATTGCTTTTCTAGGACTTTTTTAAGTCAAATTGACTATTTTTAAAACTAATAATTAAGCATATATAAATATATTTCTAAAATTATAAAAATTGAAATTAGAAATAAATTGTATATACTTTCTTTTGGTTATAATATCTTCACATATATGTTAGCAAAAATAGTAAAAAGATTAGTTTTAAAAATAGTCAATTTGACTTTAAAAAGTCCTAGAAATGCAATTAATTTGGGACGGAGGGAATAATTTATATTAATTTTAACTTTTGAAAATATCTTAAATTGACTTTAAAAGTTTTGATCTTATATTTAAAAGGGTTATTATTATTTATTAGAAGACTGGGTCATATTAAAAAAGAAAAAAGAAAAAAAAAAGGAACAATTTAAACTGACTCATATTGAAAATAGAGTGATAATAATAGTTTGATTTGTCAAATGATTAACATGTTCAAGACCCATATGAATTGACATGCTAACAAATAATTCTAATAACTTGCACAACTCGAATAATACGAAAAACGAATGGCTAATCAAGAACCTAGCCACCCGCCTATATATGACCAGAAAATAATTCAAGTGTCCTACGTCCCATAATTAAGCCATTTGGCCTTTTCACTTGACCAGTCTAAATTGGTTCACATATTTATGTTACGTTTGAATTGAAAGAATAAAATTGATGAAAAGAATAAAATTGAAAAAGAATGAATTGGCGAGTAGAATGATTTATCTTATTTATAACTGAAAAATTCATAAATTTGATAAGAATGAGAATAATTCATTATATTTTACTGAAACAACTAAATACAATTTTTTTCATTACATTTATATGTAAATGAGTCATTTCATTCTCAACTTAATTCTTAACTCCTTGCCATCCAAACAACGTAACATTACTTTCATATTCTAATGTACGTAGCTTATCTTTTCATTCTAATACTGTACTCTATCCTTAGACAGGTAGAGTCATGCCCACAGTAAAATTTCCAGTGCAGTAAAACTTAATTTTACAATGTGACATGCATTTTATGTATTTGATTTTGCGATGTAAAACGTATTTATATATTTGTGAAGTTCACTAATTATTGTTATCATAGATATTTTTCTTATATAAATTTATTATTTATTTGAAAGATTATCATTTGAATTGTTTCTAGCATAATAATTTCATCATTTATAGCACATTACAATTTTAATAAATTTCAATTTTTTAGTTGTTTTAAAGAAGTAAGAAAGAAAGAAAAAATAAACTAAAATAAAATTTGTGTTAGAATCCACAAAGACTGCATTTACTTATAGAAATTTTCTTTTCTTTTATATTTCGTAAAATTATATAATGTATTTCTCTTCATATGTACATTGTTGGTAATCATATACTAATATATTTGTCTTCATGTGTACAATATTGTTAGCTCAGAAAAACACAATAACCAAACTATCAAAGTTTATATAACTTAATGATTTTAAAGTTTCAATCTTAACCGCATTTATATACAGTTTAAATATTTCTTCAGTTTTAAAATTAGAGATATATTTTTTTTAGTCTGTTAATATATTTTTATTTTAGGACCATAAAGTGACATGATCTTCCTAATTTGTTATTATTTTTAATATCAAATCACCACACGTGAATTCCTAATTAATATTAAAGCTATATTTGAAAACATAAAATTATTTTTAAAAATTATCGTTTTATGTAAATGAATTTTTAATTTTAAAATAAAACGGAGGGAGTATTTAATAAAACTTGGTAAAAGAATTGCTATGCCTGCCTAGCCTAGAAAATGTACCTAAAAAAGAACACAAAAACAAAATCATCATATATACGCAAGTGAAGTAACATCTCCTCTCACCACCACGAGCTTTCATAGTTCCCTCTTGAACACGATTCCAACTCAACTATTCAATATCATGAGTTCCCAGTTGAACACGATTCCAAGTCACCTATTCAATATCATACCAGTTGGACAAAAATCCTACTTGGTACGTACACATGAATAATTATTTTTAAGCATAAGAATAGGACTTGTCACACGTAAAAGCACAGAATAATATATATATATATATATATATATATATATATATATATATATATATATATATATATATATATATATATATATATATATACAGTCACTACCATACGTCACAGCCTCACAGGAAAGTAAGTAAAACTAATGAAAATAGAAAGTCGTTATACTCTTCAAAATCGCCGCATGTTAATTTTCTATTTTGTCTATTTTATTTTTCCAGTTTATGTAGTTGCCAAAGCCTAATAGAATTCTTCCATAGTCACGGCAGGCAGACGGCAAATTCCCACATGATCTATCTAAAGAGTCCTATTATATATGTAGCGAAAAATTTGTGTCGAATTATAATTATAAAATATATTAATACATGGAATCAAAAGAATTATCACAATATTTATCTATATAACTGACATTCAAAAAGTTGATATAAATATTTGTAATATATATCATTTTTTCTATTATAAATAAACAGTACATGTCACATTTGAAAACGGCATCAATATTGTTATATGTTTGTTAGACAAATATATGTCACATTTAAAAACGGCATCAATATTGTTATTAATTTGTTAAATGTTTGTTATGCAGACGCAATTAAAATAAAATAATCATGAAAGAGATTCAACATAATTATATTTTTATCTAAAAATGACTGTATTTTCTGCCGCTAAGAAGGTTGCACACTTTCTAGAGATGGGAATTTGCACGGGCGTAGCCCCCTGTAAACCTTAGCAGGATAGTAGTTTTTTAAGTAATCCTATCTGCTAAACCAATAATATCCAAATAGTCATAAAAATTAAAATGGTAAGCATGTAACTGAGTTGGTTATGAATCAAATCTTAATATATAGATTTTGTCTCAAATTTCCATCGGAGTATACACGTTAGATCATCCTTTTAGTTATCCAGCTAGAAATTTTATATTTTGGAATGGAAAAGAAAAGGACATATTGAATGTGTTAGTACTTAATTAGTTGCACTACTAGCGGTCAGTGATCTCTTAACCCTGTTGGCTAAGACTGAGACCCTAAACATTAAGTCCCAAGTTAAATTCTTGTTATTTCATTTCCCTTAAAATTCTGTTTCTGTCTCGTCGCCGACCCATGAATTCTTCAGAGCGGGCCGGCAGGCCGGGCGTACGAGGACCGTCGAAGAAGTGCCTCAATGCGCCGCAGCCACTACTTTTACTCCTTTTATGCAATTATGTTTGGATGTCGAGAATCTTAAATGAAAAATAATTTTAAGAAAAAATAAAGAAAATAAAAATAAAAAAAATAACTTTCTTGCAAGTGTTTGGTTGACATTAAAATTTATAGAAAAATAAGTATAAACTTTCTCATGACCCAAAATCATGTTAAAATATAGATGATAAGATTTGAGCGAAAAATTTTATTGCTAGAAAGTAATTAGTAGTGGGACCTATAATTTTTCACGACACCCAAATAAATATAGAAAAATAAACAGTTATTTTTTGTCACTTCCTCTTCCTTTTTCCTTTTCCTTTTCCTTTTCCTTGCCGTTATTGTGAAAAGTTTTTTTCCCTTTATTGTAAAACTTTCTTTCCTTCTTATTTGTGAGGCTCACCCATAAAATATGAGTTACTTAATATTTTTATTGATAGTTAAGATTGATTATGTAATGATTTATTATATTTGTACTAATATCTCACCATACATACGAGGGGCATTAAAAAAAACACACAAAAACAGAAGTAGCACTACAAGCAGTCTAGCACATTCCTGTGAGCTTCTCCATCCAGTGGTGCAATTTATTTTTAGAATAAATAAATTAAAATTCATCACATTTTTGTCCCCATTAAGATTATAAATTCATTATGTTTAATCAACTAAATTTTAAAACAATAAAAAAAAATCAAGTTATTTGAAGTCACCTCAATTAAAATTTGTTTAGGAGTTCTTCATATGATGAGTAGATCAAACTTGAACATTAGTTTAGTCTTTTAAAAGTTGCAACTCTTGTTCCAATTAAATGGAATTTGATCGAGTTATGAGTTATGACCGTGTCTATATATCAAATAATTGGGGTTAAAGGTTTCCAGGTGGGCTGGTTTCCCTTGGGCTAATCCATAAAAGTTTGCTTTAAGGTAAGACCAAATAAATAAAGCTCTGATTTGTAGCGTGCAAAATCTAATATTTTTTTTTGAAAATAAATTCCTAACTTTGGGCCTTTCTACATTTCTCATTTTGGAGTTTGGATCTTTCAAAAAATAACTTCAAAAAAATGTGTTCAAGTGTAATTAGTAGATAATTTATCGTACATGAGTGGATTCAATAATTATAACAAATTATAACTATATACATCATTTTGTATCTTTTTTTCGTAACTATTCTTTAAGTCACCATAGTTTTATTGAGATGAGAAAATGCAAGTTCTGCATTGTGAGAACTTTTTCGATTAAAATGAGTAGGCTCTAGACATGTATACTCCCTCCGGTTTAAAGTATTCCCTTCATTTTACCAAAATAGTTCTTAAAAGTTTGTAGTTTCATAGATAAAATTTACTCCATTGGTAAAAATGTACTCCAATAAATGGTTTGGAGAACCACTTTGTCAACCCCATGAACCAAACTTTTTGGAGTAATAAATGTAACTAGCTTCTCAGTTTTGGCTACACAAATTGTCAAGTCATGGAAACAGCCTCTCTATAGATAAAGGGCAAGGCTGCTCACATCTGACCTTCCCTATACTCTGCTATTTGCGAGAGCTTTTTGTGCTGGTAAGACCTTTAAAAATCTGAGAATACAACTTCCTCTTTGCTTTTTCCAGATTTGGCCAAAACGGCAAAACCCGAGTATTTGGGCCAAATAAGTCAGCCCACCATCTGAAAATTGATTTTTTATTCTAAAAACCAATCCAAACATGCTCAATACAATGACATAATTGCAAACTTGAACTACAATGATCTTTCAATATGGTTACACTGCAGACTAAGGTCAATGCTTCTTTCAGAACTAGTTTAAATGATAAACTGACAGTCAACTTTCATTTTCATTTGTAAGTGTTTTTTTTTTTTATAAATTTTTTGGTAATAACCTCTCAACTATAATTGAAATCTGTTAATGCGCATTTTTGCATTTATTTGTTCCTATTGCTCTAATTATGTCTTTTCCTTTTTACAGCGTACTTGTTCGCGTGTTCTAATTTGGAGAAATCAGAGGAAGCAGTTGTTTTGGAGGGTCTGTTTCAGTTCTTTATCACTCTTAGTTTATCTCTGTCTTTTATACTGTTTGTGAAGATATTTTGGTTATTTTGACATTTCTGGTTTTTTTAGTGAGGTAAAATATAATCTCTTATGTATGGTGCTTCTGATTGATGTGATTATTCACTATTATTACAAAATGAAAGCTGCAATCCAATTAAAATGCAGTCCCATATTGGCTCTATTACAAAATGAAGGATACACAAGCCAATACAATACACTCATTTGAATTACATAAAAGGTGGCTTAATGATGAGGAACAACATGCACCTTCTTTAACATGACAGACGTTGATATAGTTGTTTAGGTATTTTACTTGCTACATCTCATGGCAAGCTAGGTCAAAGTCACGACGAGCTAAGTGAAACAGCATAAAAGTAAGAGCTTGTAAATTTACTAAATTTAACACCAAGATCATGTTCAGGTTTACATTTTGGCAAGTAAAATTAAGTCGATCCAAACAACTAGAGCTAGAGCTTACAGGGCTTCGTTGTGCAATAAGCCTGCGGAATCCTTATTTTTGTAGATGGAAATTAATAACCTTGTAGATTGTCATATTTCTCTTGCTTTGGCTTCTTTGGAAAGATGTTGAGGCAATTGGTTAAAACCAACTTAGACTCTAGAGATGCCTTCAGTATTTTCAAAGCCTGTACCAATGTGTAAATGTGAAATGTTAGCTTGGATATGAGTTGTATTGTCCTTGAAAAGAAATATTGGAGTAATAATAGTTAATTTACCTCCTCCATGCCAATGCTGATCACTCCTTCCTCGACATCACGAAGAGGAATTTTGAACCTTTTGAGAAAAGAAATGGAGGACATGGATGACAATGGTGTTACGAGCAAATCATCAGTCACCATATACATTGCAGGCCCCCTGACGAGTTCTTCTTGAATCTTTGGTTTCATAGTCACCTGCGTATCTTTTTTTTGCAGTGTCAGACGGACTTCGTATTTTCCGGAAGTTTGCAGTACACCGTATAAATAATACTGAGCTTCACGGAGAGAGAATATCTGGTTCTTGCAAAAATGCAGCGAAGACAGCTGAGGGTTCAGTAGCATTTCTTTCAGTTCCTGTGATTTAATATATCTACCAATGTTCAGCACCGATACACTTCTGTACAGATTTTCTATGCTGCCTGCGGAAGTATTACCACCCAAGAGAGACATCACGCTTCCTAATGGAACGTTGAGTAAACTGAATAGAAATTCGACAAAATTTTCCTCAGCTTGTGCAAACAACACCTTGTTATCTGATTTTTGCACCATTATTTTCAGTGTCATCCTCGTACTATCAGTGGTTGTCTCTTTACCCGTCTGAGGCTGAGGCTGAGGCTGAGCTGAGTTGATAGTTTCAGACTTCATTATGTCAGAGATTATTTGTTTCTTGCTAAAGAAAAAATCTGTTAGAGGAGACTTGGATATCATTGACAACTTTAGTAAATTCAGCATCTGAAAATAACAAAGATAGCTATGAGTTGGAACTGAATTAGGATTAAAATGTCAGACAATAATTACATATCTACAAGCTAAGGGGTTTCACTTTACCTCTTTGAAGCCAATATCCATTGAAATTTCTTCAAGTACACCAATGTCTCTGATTTCAAGATCTTTAAGCAGCCCAAGGGCGTTATCCGGCAGGTTAGGAATCACATGAAGGTCATCACTTATAATAAAAGATGCCGTTTCAATAACAAAAACTCCACCCTCTCCATGGCCTGCGCTAACATTTGAATCGACAGTTACGTCTATATTCATAAGATTCCCACAGCTGCATTTTACAGTAGTGCATGTGCTCACAGAGGCTGTGCTGCCACGACTACATCCCCAATTTTTACATACGAAATATTTGGTTGGCTCGGTTTTGTCTATGTTCAGTTTGAGGTTGCAGCACTCATTTTCTGCCGAGTTTCTTGGATTAAGAAGCATTGTTTTACATTCCTCTGTCCACAGATGCTTGGTGTCGAGATTTTGCACGCCTTCGTACAGAGTTTTGAAGCTTCCAATTGACTCTGACTCTAAGTCAGAGTGATTCTTCAAGATTCTAACAATTGTTCCCATCGGCAATGTCAGAAAGCTGAACAGAGTGTCAACGAAATCACTTTCTGCTTCAGCAAAAACGACTTTCTTTCTCTCTCTGTCTACCAAAAATCTTAGACACAACTTGATTTCTTCCTCCGTTGCAGCCATTTCATCAATAGTCAAGGAAAAAGCTTGAATAGATTACAGGTAAAGATCTCTTTATCTGATCAAAATAAAATGTGTTACTCTCTCGCTCCAATTTTACTTGTCCTAATTTGAAAATACAAGTAACTTTTTAATATCTTAACTATTCTATTATCATCTTTTTTATTTTAATTAATCTCCTAACTCTTTCTTCAAATAATAAAATAGAGGAGAGACAAGGGAAATAAAGGAATGTGACTGTGCTCCCGATATCAAAGTTAATAGCGTTTCTTTTTTCAATATATATCATGTTGTTCTCAATAAATATTTTTTTTATAAAGTTAAATGTAGATAGTATTAAAAACAATATATTAAAATGGAACGAGGGCAAACCAAAAAGCCATGAAGGCATTGTTGATACCTATACTGTCAGAATGTATGTAGAAGGTATTAAGGAAAACATGTCCCTGTTTTCCTCCTCCATGTCTCCCTTTGTGTTGTTTTTATTCCTAGAATTAGGGACATTCCTTGTGTATAAATATAGGAGCTTACAATCTGAATAAACATGTAGTGTATATATTTTCTACACTTCTTACATGGTATCAGAGCCTGATTCATTAATTAGAGGTTTTTTTTCTTTCCTTTTCCGCTCGCTGCTGCTATATTTTTCAGTTGAAAACTAGCTTGAACAATTACATACACTGAAATTGATATCATAATTGGGTAACCCATAGTCAGGCGACCAACTCGGAAGTTTCCATTTTTCGACCCACCGCCGCACGCGCCGCCCACGCGCCCGACCGCCGATGGAGACATTATCTTGGAGGGATATGGAAAAGAAGAGTTAGAGATATAAAGGGATACAGAAGAAAATGCCTTTATTGTCTTTATTATAGATTATTTTGTTTTATATTACTGTTTTGTTTAGATAAATGTAAGATAAAATATTAAAATTAGCTTAAAATAAAAAACCCGCCTAGGCCACGCCTAGGCTCCGCCTAGGCGCTAGGCCCCCCCCCCGGCCGGCCGCCTCCCGCCTAGCGCCTTTTAGAACCTTGCGCGTGAGCCACTTTTCGGCGACTTTTTTCCGGCGCGGCTTCTTCCACAGTGGTCGCCTCTCTCTCCTCTACCTATCCACAGTGATTTTATAGAGAGAAAATCAGGTTTACTTGGATTTGGCTTATTATTGGTTCGGTTGGGCTTGTTTTCTTCACTATGAGTCACTGCTTCCTGCTTCTTAAGGCTTTCTTAACTAAGTTAATGCACACTGCTTTATTGTGAGTTACTGCATCTATTAACTAAATTCTAAAAAGTACAAAACCGCCTGCAGTTTTTTTTTGTCTCTAAGAATACATTGTCTTCCTTTTGAGCCTATAAATTATCCTTGTTGTTATTTCTTTGGATAAATCTTGTTGCTCTTATCACTGTAACCTCACCATGACAGAATCTAGTCTCACTCACAGTGACGGTACCATTGAAACCAATAAAGGACAGTTGATTAGAAATCACCATCTCAACTCTGTTTTGGTTCTTAGTCCATTCAAGTTGGATGGAAGCAATTACCTAACTTGGTCTCAAGCATGTCGTATGTCAATTGAAGCAAATCGAATGGAGTACTTTATCACTGGTACAACCACCATGCCTGTACAAGCAGGTATTGCTCAAGAAGAATGGAAATCCGATAACTCTATGGTCAAAACATGGATTTTTAACTCAATGGAACCACATATGAGTAGTAGTTGCATGTTTTTAGACACAACATATGCACTTTGAAAAGCTATCTCTCAAGCCTTCTTTGTTTCCGGTGATATGTCTAAGGCATATGATATTCATAAACGAAGTCGTGAGTTGGATCAAAGGGAGAAGCCCGTGGCACAGTACTTTGCAGAGATTAATGCACTCTGACATAAGCTCGATCATTACCGGGTTTTCTCAGCTAAATGTCCGGAAGATGCAACAGCTTATCAAAAGTTTATTAATGAAGATAGAGTTGTAGATTTCTTGGCTGGTTTGAATATAGAATTTGATCAAGTTCGAGCACAACTACTTGGTCAGACACCTTTTCCATCACTGAGAGAGGCTCATGCTAGAGTCCAGCAAGAGGAAAGTAAGCGTCGGGTGATGGTACTAAAATCAAATTCTGCTGACCGATCAGCCTTGATTGCCTCATATCCTAAGCCTGACTTTCCCATTCCCTCTCCGATTGAGAAGGAGTCCCGTGAGTGTGACTATTGTGGGGGGAAGAATCATACCAGAGACCGCTGTTTTAAGCTCATAGGCGTTCTAAAGGACGTGGGGGTCGGTCTGGTCGTGGACGTGGACCTCATGCCTATATGTCTACTCCTCCACTCTCTGCAGATGTACCCAGTACTACAGACACTACTCATGCACTGACTCCTGAGGAAATCACTGCCTTTCGAAAATTCTATTCCAAACTTATTTCCTCTCATTATGCCCAGACATGTATACCTCCTTGTGCTTTTCATGTTTCACCCACTTGCCTTAGTTGGATTATAGATACAGGTGCCTCCGAGCATATGAGTGGGTCCTCCAACCTTTTTACTTCATATATGCCCCGTTCTGGAAAAGACAAAGTTCGAGTTGCTGATGGCTCCCTGTCTTCTATCTCCGGGAGTGGTTCTGTAGTTTGTACCCCTTCATTGACTTTATCATCTGTTCTCCATATTCTTTCCTTCACTGCAAATTTATTATATGTCCAATGTCTTTCTGAGTCTATGCATTATTCAGTAACCTTTTTTCCAAATCATTGTATTTTTCAGGACTTGGTGACGAGACAGAAGATTGGCAGTGGTAGTGCAGTTGATAGCCTTTATTATTCAGATGTTCCCTCATCTAACATGGTCCCTACTCAGGCTCTTCACTTTATTTCAGACTCCAACCTAGCCTCTCTCCATCAATGGCATCGTCGTTTGGGTCATCTTTCTTTTTCAGTATTGGAATTTTTGTTTCCGTCTTTAGTTAAGCATTGTAACAAAACTCAGTTTTTGTGTGAACAATGTGAACTCGGTAAACACAAACGTTTGACTTATTCTGCTATTAACAGTCGTCATTCTAAGTCTTTTGCTATTATCCATACCGATGTATGGGGGCCCTCTCAGAGTGTTTCCCGTTCTGGTTTTAGATGGTTTGTTAGCTTTATTGATTGTCATTCTCGTGTCACTTGGATTTACCTTTTGCGTTCCAAAAATGAAGTTTTTGATTGCTTTCAGGACTTTTATAAAATGATTCAAACTCAATTTAACGTTAAAGTCAAAATTCTCCATAGTGATAACGGTCGTGAATACAGTAATAATCATACTTTTGAATCTTATCTCTCCCAGCATGACATCATTCTTCAAACCTCCTGTGTCAAAACCCAGAACAAAATGGAGTAGCAGAAAGAAAAAATCGACACCTACTAGAAGTTGCCCGCACTCTTATGTTTACAATGAAAACTCCTAAATTTTTATGGGGTGATGCGGTTCTGACTGCGGCATTCCTTCTCAACCGCCTTCCTTTTAGAAGTCTTAGAAACAAAAGTCATATCTCCATTATCCAACACATAATCAATCTTTCTCCCTCACCACGAGTTTTTGAATGTGTGTGCTATGTTCATGATAAATCTCCCACTCGGGGTAAATTAGATCCCAAAGCTCTTCGGTGTGTTTTTATTGGTTATTCTCCAACCCAAAAATGGTATAAATGTTATCACCCCCCCTTCTAACAAAGAATTTGTCACTCGGGATGTAACTTTTTGGGAGTCGGAACCTTTTTATTCTTCTTCACCCTCTCCTCAGGGGGAGGATGTTATTGATGAGGAGACGCTTCCTTTTAAGACTGGTATTTCAAGTACTATTATACCATCTTCCCCTATTCCTGTTGTTGTTTCTGATAATTCTACGCAGGGGAGTTACAGTTACACGAGTCATGTGATAGACAGCCTGAGCCTGAGTTGAGGACCTATACTCGTAAAGGAAAAAATAAAGTCGTCATTGCTGCACCACTACACCAACCTTGCACCGAACTGAGTCTCGATAATACTAATGGTAAGAATCCTAATCCTATTTGTTCTTCTGATGACACTGACATTCTTATTACTTTTAGAAAAGGTGTCAGGTCTTGTACACAATATCCTATCTCGAATTTTGTATCATATGATAAATTATCTGCATCCTACCATTCCTTTGTTTCTTCTTTGTCCTCTATATTTATTCCTCAGGGGTGGAAAGAAGCAATTAGCAACGAGAACTGGAAACATGTTGTGATAGAAGAGATGAATGCCTTGAAAAAGAATGATACTTGGGAACTAGTTACTCTTCCTTATGGGAAAAGACCAGTTGGTTGCAAATGGGTATATACAGTGAAACAAAAGGCAGATAGGACAGTTGAAAGACTCAAAGTCAGGCTAGTTACAAAAGGGTACACTCAAACCCATGTGATTGATTTTCAGGAGACTTTTGCTCCTGTGGCAAAGATGAACTCTGTTCGTACCATAATCTCATGTGCAGTAAACTTTGGCTGGGATATTCAGCAATTGGATGTGAAAAATGCATTTCTTCATGATGACTTGGAAAAAGAAGTATATATGGAAATACCCTCTGGCTTTGCCTCATCTGTCACCAAAGGTAAGGTTTGTAGACTGCGAAAGGCTTTATACGGGTTGAAGCAATCTCCTCGAGCCTGGTTTGGTAAATTCCACAAAGCAATGATAAAACTTGGGTACAAGCAGAGTCGAGCAGATCACGCTCTATTTGTCAAACAAATAAATGGTAAGACTGTCATTCTTATTGTTTATGTTGATGATATTGTAGTGACAGGGGATAATAGAGAAGAGATAGTTAACCTTAAAGCAAGTCTGGCTAAAGAGTTTGAAATCAAAGATCTTGGCACCTTGAAATATTTCCTTGGTATTGAAGTTGCAAGATCTTCCAGTGAAATTTTTCTATCTCAACGGAAGTATGTTCTTGATCTCTTAACAAAAACTGACATGCTAGGATGTAAACTTGTTGATTCTTCTATTGAAGTTAATCATCATCTAGAAGGAGGCATAGGACCTACGGTTACTAGAGAAAGATATCAACGTCTAGTGGGACGACTGATATACATGTCTCATACTAGACCCGATATATCTTATGTTGTGGGTATAGTCAGTTAATATATGCATGATCCTCGACAAAGTCATATGAAAACCGTTTACAGAATTTTGAGGTACCTCAAGTCTGCTCCTGGCAAAGGTTTATTGTTTGCACCAAATGGTCATATGAGAGTCGAAGCTTTTTCCAACTCAGATTGTGCTGACTCTATAGAGGATCGTCGATCTACATCAGGCTACTGTTCATTTGTTGGAGGTAATCTTGTTACTTGGCGTAGTAAAAAACAGTCTGTGGTGGCAAGATCTAGTGCTGAGGCTGAATATCGAGCTATCACCTTGGGTATATGTGAACTAATGTGGCTTCGAACCTTGCTAGAAGATTTGGGTGTTACAACTAAAGGGCCCATGCAGTTGTTTTGTGATAACAAGGCAGCCATTAATATTGCAAATGATCCGGTACAACACGATAGAACAAAACACATTGAGATCGACAGACACTTTATCAAAGAAAAATTAATCAGTGGACTTATTTGTTTACCTTTTGTAAAAATCGAACATCAGCTTGCTGATATTTTGACTAAAGGTCTTACTGGTAAAATGTTTCATCCATTGTGTTTCAAGTTGGGTATGCGAGATATCTATACACCAACTTGAGGGGGAGTGTCAGAATGTATGTAGAAGGTATTAAGGAAAACAGGTCTCCCTGTTTTTCCTCCTCCATGTCCCCCTCTGTGTTGTTTTTATTCCTAGAATTAAGGACATTCCATGTGTATAAATATTGGAGCTTACAATCTGAATAAACATGTAGTGTATAGATTTTCTACACTTCTTACATGTACATATGGAGGATTGATGTAGATATGAAAAATTAGTTCTATGGAGTTTTGAACCCACGAACTATACCTCACTGAGATGTTCATTTTAGTTTAGGAAGGCATGACTATTAAGTATTAACTATCCTTGATGTCAAAAGTTGTTGCTTCAGATGATAACCAACAAATGTTGGACTGCCAAGGTCCCTTGTTTATTCACTTTATTAATTTTTGAAATTTTTATTTTTAACATTTAAATGGTGGCAATGCCCAACTGTGAAGGTAAAGACCTTCCACTGTCCAAAAAGAGAGACTTCCTTTATTTTGGTGACATTATTTTTCCAAATATTAATTTTCTCACAAGGCATGTTTAGGCACACATTTTTGGATGATTCTTCTTAATGCATTAGGATCCACCCACTTTTAAAGGACTTACCCCAATCAAATATGGGTACTTCTTGGTGATCGGAAATGTATACATGCAAGATGGTTATGCTGAACCAACTAGTCAGTTACCTTTGAACATTTGACCACTGCACTAACTAGGAAGTTGATAGTTCTTTCCACTTTCTTGTTGGAAAATTAACTCATCTAGAACTTCATCAGTAATAGTTCCAGAACCTTAATTTCTTCCTTATCTTTCCATATCTAGATTTTTGTCTACTCATTAGAGAATGAATGTATAAGATCAATGATTCAGTCTATGAGGAGGGAGGAGGGGTGACTATGGGCAACCCTAGGTGATGAAAGTTTGACAACTAAAATGGTGCATGGGTAAATCAATTTAAGTTTACCACTCAGTGACATATTGGCATGCCCAATAGAAGTTTAAGAACTGATCCAAAATATTAACCGACTATACATTACTTTGTTTTCAGATTGTAAACAACTAAAATAACAAGGATTAGGAGCAATTGTTTCAAGCCCAACTAGCACACTCAACTAGTTTAAGGCTTGTCGGCATATCCTAGTAAGCTAATGAAACACCATTGCATACGCTATACATTTTCTTGATAAGAATCGAATAAAGTTTTCAGTATTCTAAAAATTCCCGCCTAGGTCCAATTAATCCCCACCTAAGCGCTAGACAGTTCTCTACCGTCGTGATTTGGCTTTGTACCTAGACTCTGCCTAGACAAAATCAGACCTCTACTTTAAAACTCTACAATACTTAAAATAAATTTTTTAAGCATTAAAAACAATTACACCGACTATATGTTTTGTATAGTATAACAAGTATGTATAATAGAAAAATAAATAAATGACACTGCCTAAGAAAGCGCCTAATTCACCTAAAAAAAAAGCATAGGCACCGCCTAGACGCCCCTACATTGCCTAAATCTGCCTAGCGACTTTTAAAATACTGACTTTCATAAGTTTTAATTTGTGCTGGGCTATAAATCGGGGGGGGGGGGGATTAGGACCAAGGGTTTCACACCAAACTAGCACAGTGAACAAGCTCGAGACATGTTTTAGGCGGAGATTAATCGGATCTAGACTGGAATTTTTATATGTACTACTAAGTGATCAAACTAATTCTTTATATGTACTACTAAGTGATATATGCAAGTAAAAAGATTCATTGGAGAAAAAAAAACACATAAAACTTCAACTGGTTCATGAGAAATTCTTGGAAACATCATCACATGCATCAGGATTTTAAAACTCAGAAAGTTTTCAAAGCTTCAAATCAGCCCATAACTTGTGTTTTATCAAAAGAAATGTACTAGAAATCCCATTCTGGTAAAAGAGACTTGTAATCAGTTTTTTTTTTTTAAAAAAAAAAGCACCAAATTTTAAAAAAAATAATACTAATAATTTCAAATTCGATGAAAATAAGAAGATCAGAGGACTAGAAAAATGGATAAGGAATTACCGGGTGAACGTAGAGAGAGTCACTACAGCTTTTGCAAGAAACTAGAAAGGGGAGATCCCTTCTGCATACACTTCAGTTGGTGACAAGAAGATGGTCGAAAAAAATAAATAAAGCAAAAGAAAGAACAAGAAAGGAAGAAAGCATAAAGTAAAAAAGCAAGACATACAATAACACGTCTTTGGATTGCCCAACCACACTTCATTCCTTCGTTTGAAAGTAACAAGAACTGAATTGGATTTAAAAATCTAAACAGTAATGAAACATTTGCAACATATTTACTTTACCTCTTTGAAACCAATACGCCGATGTCTCTGATTCCAAGATCTTCAAGCAGTCCAAGGGCTGAATCCAGCAGATTAGGAGGAATTAGGACAAAGGGTTTCATGCCTAACTAGCACACTCAACACTTGTTCTCATGTCCTAGTTAGCTAAATGAACCAGACACAGGCACCTTTGTCGGGAGCCCAGCAGCTATGTAATAACAATCAGATTAAGCTTTCACAATTTCTAGATAAGCACCAAACACGGGGGCTGGGGCTGGGGGCTGTTATGCTGCCCACCTCATTATGCAGAATAACAATCTGCCCAATTTTATTCGGGCCATACTCCATAGCAATATATTATAATACAATTAATCTCTTCAATGGTGATCCCATGAAACAGTTATCAATTCATTCCAACCCATCAAAAAGACAAAATCATAAAGGCTGCTAAGAACAGTTTATACACAGACAACAAGCCCGTCTTCCCACCACAAGTCCACTAATTCATTTCTACCTTTCCGATACAAATACAATATACTTCTTCTGTTCCACAAAAAGTGTCCCGTTAACATAATTTGTTTGATGTAATTTTGTTCCTTGATTACTCCTAAAATATTAAGTTACTAATTTAGCAGTAATGGCAAACTTCAGGACATTGTGTATTTTTATACTACTATCAATAAAAAGATGACTCTTTTCGTGGAACAATTTGTTTTGCATATTAGACTTTTTTTGAGTAATAGAGGAAGTAAAATTTAATTTAAATTTAAATCTCAATTAACATGTTCACTATATACGGGTATTGTACTTATATACAAGCTTTGCTTAAAATACTCACAAATTACTCGCCCTTCCCGAAAAGTTGTGATGAAGTTCTCAAAACCGCCTAATTGAACCAAACATGCAAATAAAAATCAATTCACTATGAGAGACTTCTGATCAAACTAAAATTCTTTATATTTATTACTACGTGATATATGCAAGTAAAATAGATTCATTGGATAAAAAAAAACCATAAATTAAACTTCAACTGGTTTTCATGAGAAATTCTTGGAAAAATCATCACATGCATCAGGATTTTAAAACTCGGAAAATTTTCAAAACTTCAAATCAGCCCATAACTTGGTGTTTATCAAAGAAAATGTACTAGAGATTCCATTATGGTAAAAGAGGCTTGAAATCATTTTTTTTTTTTAAAAACAACAAAATTATAAAAAATAATACTAATAATTTCAAAATCGATGAAAATAAGAAGATCAGAGGATTAGAAAGAACAGAGTGAGAAAAGACAGAAAACAAAAAACAAGGAATTACTGTGTGAACGTAGAGAGAGTCATTACAGCTTCCGCAATAAACTAAAAAGGGAAGAATCCTAAATGATAAATATTTATCCAATCTTTCAAATAATCTTAAACAAAATATACATAACATGAACTATTTTAAATTATTCCGTAAATAATTTCATTGTAAACAAACACGTAATTAGGACTATTTAATTTTAAAATTAGTAGTCTTAAGATTATTATAATTCATGAAAATATAGTCTCGGGATTATAATCCTTACGAACCTTAGTTGTCTATTCAACTTAGAAACATAGTGTAAGTTTATATTTGGTAACACACTTGTATAACATGTGATTCTGGAGTTTTGAAAGTCTAAATGTACGGGAGAAATATTAATTCTATTCATTTAGAAACAAATTCTTTATAATGAAATTTATTTAACTCGGTATCGTCGTAAATAGTACTAAATGTTAGTAATGGAACCAACTCTTATTTTGATAACAAATTCTAGGTGAGTAAATAATTTATTTTTTTTGAGTTAGTTAATAAAATTTTAAATTAAAAAAAATTATACCAATTTATTTAATTTTAATACAAACAAGATAAACTAACTAAATTATTATTTTTTTTAAAATCAAACATATCTCTAATATTGCGCCAGAAGGAGTATTAATTACAATTTCTATTACTTTGAAAATTTAATAATTTTATATCACTTTTAAATTTTAAGATTATCTTACGTTCAATCTAAATGTATCTCCAAATTTTGGAAGTACTACGAGGACTGTGGCTGCCCAAAGCTCACCGACTTAGAGAAATTTGGTTGTTTTTTGACTATTATTATTATAAACACTAAAAACAAATTTTGACCAAAAAAATGAAATAAAATTGTTTTCCCCTATTAACTGGTGAGCAAATAAAATGTTGGTTTGTAGATTCCAATGTTCTGTTACATCCCAACTTAGCATCATGAGTTTAAAATTCTCATTGAAAATTCATGCTATCACCCCCTACTTAACATTACTTTGGACAAATAATGTGAAGTTCCAATATCTTCAAGGAAATGAAGTACGTACTTACATAGGTTTTATAATATATGGCAGTCGTCTTCATAGGTTCATCTCGACAAAATACACTACACACATTAATAAAAATCTGTTCTACAGAACATATATAGTCCTAGAAGGAGTTATCAAGAACCCAACCGATTTAAACCTCACTTCTCTTGCTTTATCTTCTTTAGGATCAAGTTAAGGCCATTGTTTAAAGCTGAAGTAGATTCCAGAGATGCCTTCAGTAAGTTTAGAGCCTGCACCAATTTCGAAGTAAAAGTGTCACAAGTAAGCCAAGATAGATATATATATATATATATATATATATATATATAGACTTATGTTCACTTTCTTGTTTTACCTCGTCCATGCCGACGTTGATCACCTGCTCCTCCACATCACTGGGAGGAACTTTCAAATCGTTGAGATATGTGAAACAAGACATCGAGGATAATGGAGTCACAACCAAACCATCCGTCACCATAAACATTGTCGTCCCCCTTACAAATCCTCCTTCACCCTTTGGATTTATTAATGTAAAATCACAATATCCACAAGGTCTGGATGAATAACCTTTATAAAAAGTCAAATCGCCCGTACATGGACCAGTAGAAATTTTGGTATAGCATCTAGGAGTTGTTGCTTCAATGAGAAAGAATATCTGGTTGCTGCAAAGATACTGCGGACCCAACCTAGGGTAAAGTAGCATATCTTTCAGTTCTTGTGATTTAATGTATCTGCCAACATTCAAATTTAATACGCTTCTATGCAAATTTTCAATGCTCGATGTTGGGTTGGAATTTATTGGACTAGATATTTTGGTGGGCCATGTTGCACATGGGTCACTTGAGTATATTTATTCTATAAATAGAGGTTGAGCAAGAAACAATAGGGAGAGGTCGGAGATAGCCATTTTGTACTCTTGATATTATAGTGAATTTCTTCTCTCTCTCCGTGGTTTTCTCCCATTTTGGGTTTCCACGTTAAATCTTGGTCTTCTTACTATTTATTCTGTATTTATATTGTTGGCGCGATCTTGGGTCCGGTGTTTTGGTGATCTCATCGGATGGCCAAAATCTGGCGTTAACATTGGCGCCGTCTGTGGGAACGAAATTAAGTTTGAAAAATCACCGATCAACTATGACGAAGAGGAAGCTTTGCGCATAAAAGATAACTAATGGGTTATGTTTGCACTAATAATTATCAATTTTCTCTTCGGTCCACTTCGACAAGGTGAACATCACTTCGGCAAGCATGGTTTCGCTCCAATAAGAAATGCCTTAGCCATCCGTAGTCAGTCGACAAATCTCATATTCGACTACACATATAAGCTAAGTGGTTCTCTTTTATTAAATTATAAAATTGTCACAATTATTGCTACCACTTAGTATTATCAATTTTATACCGAAGTCATTGTTGCCTCATGTAAATCAATTTCTTTCATTTATATTAGTACATGAGCATACCCATCACCCAGGCAATTACTTTATAATCTTACCAATTCCTAGCAGATAAGTATAATACTAAGCATATATTCTTGGAAGATGTACTTTGTTTATTATATTCGCATATATGCATTTGGCTAGGGATAAGGAGGGAACAAAGTTGTTTTGTAATGGTTTTGCACATGCCTGAAGTACACAGGCTTCAAGAATCTCGCATGTGGCTTTGCCCGAATCAAATGGGTTAATCATTGTTTATTCCTATCATGTATACCGATTCATATAAGTTATCTTTTCAGGAGCAACATTATTAATATTTTAAAACTAATGCCATCTGTGCTTATTAATAACTGCTATGACTTTTGCGCACATGCCTAGGTTCATGGCCATATAATAACTTTTTGCCAGGAAGGATGGCCATGTAATTACTTTTCAACAAAAATGGCGACAAGCTACAGTCTCGAGTTGTTAACTAGCCAGAATTAAAAAGGAACCGGAGATAGAGTGGTCGGCGATGCCGAAGAGGACAACTTGTCAGTAATTAGCACAAGAGGATGACGACTTCGGCTCATCGGACTCGTATCATCGGAATCATCGCCGATATGTCTGAAAATCTTTATGGGATAAAGGCTTGCTTCAGACTATAGCAACCCACTTTGGACAATAAAGACTCCATGGATGGGCAGATTTCGACTTCGGCATAGCATGATTTCGGGTCCAGCTTGAAAAAAGTAACTTCGAATCCGACATGAATCTTCTTCGGCTTCGGTTCGTGGCGAGTTAGCTTCGGATCGCAGCTTCTTCTTCGGCTTCGGTTCGTGGCGAGTTAGCTTCGGATCGCAGCTTCTTCTTCGGCTTCGGTTCGTGGCGAGTTAGCTTCGGATCCCAGCTTCTTCTTCGGCTTCGGTTCGTGGCGAGCTAGCTTCGGATCGCAGCTTCTTCTTCGGCTTCGGATCGCGGCTTCTTCTTCGGCCGACATATCCAACTCGACAGCCAACCTTTGGTTCCAGATCCCTTGGGCATGAGTGTCGTTTGGAATTGGTGGCTTCAGGGAGGTGAGCTTCGACGAGGGTATTCCGCTTCGGCATGGTGAGCTCGGGTTCGGACTTAGTCGAGCTTCGGGTTCGGATTCAGCTTGTGTGGGATGCGATGTTACTCTTTAGTTTTGGGGCAGTTGTTTGGGTGTGGATTTGGTTCGGTTAGGTGTGACGAGTGGTTGGGCTGCAATTTCGGCGTGATAAGGTTGGTTGGCGTTATAAGGTCGAATCTGAGGTGTCCTTCGGAGGAGCTTAGTTTTTCTAAAAATGGTGAATATTCATGCGGATATACATCCTTCGGTGGGGAACGGGGATCTCTTCAGCTCAGGCCATTGGTCGAGCGGAGCATTTTGGGTCGCTCAGGCTAAGGTCGAGGACCTCTCCTCTTCAGGCCTTTGGTCGAAGAGGAGCGTTTTTCTTGAACGGATAAAAATCTCTTCGGATAGACATCATTTAGAAAAACTTTGTTCTCCTGAATGGCACTCGTGTACAGTTGTAATGAGTTTATTAATTTTGTTGGTTTTGGCTGTTGGAGGCTACTTTTTGTATAGTCTCTTGTTTAAAGTTTTTTATAAATAAGAGACTGGGGGGCAATGTTGGGTTGGAATTTATTGGACTAGATATTTTGGTGGGCCATGTTGCACATGGGTCACTTGAGTATATTTATTCTATAAATAGAGGTTGAGCAGGAAACAATAGAGGGAGGTCGGAGATAGCCATTTTATACTCTTGATATTATAGTGAATTTCTTCTCTCTCTCCGTGGTTTTCTCCCATTTTGGGTTTCCACGTTAAATCTTGGTCTTCTTACTATTTATTCTGTATTTATATTGTTGGCGCGATCTTGGGTCCGGTGTTTTGGTGATCTCATCGGATGGCCAAAATCTGGCGTTAACACTCGACATTGAAATATTACCACTCAAGAGACTAACCACTCTTCCTAAAGGAATGGTGACAAAGCTGAACAGAAAGTCGATAAAATCTTCCTCGCATTGAGCCAATAATACCTTGTTATTTGACTTTTGCAACAATACTTTTACAGTCATCTTCCTAGATGTGGTTGTTGTCTCCTCAGTTGGAGCTGGTTCAAATTTCACTGTGTCTGAAATAATTTGTTTCTTCCCCAAAAACATATCAGTTAAAGGAGTCTTGGAGTGTATTGTGAAGCTCAACAGATTAAAAATCTGAGAATAAAAGTTGAAGATGGTGAGGATTTTCAAACTTAATTTAGCAAAAATTCGAACATGTTAACAACTACTCCCCTTCCACAAAAAGAGTGTATCGTAAATTTATACTTCCTCCGTCTCTTAATATATGATATATGATATTTGAGGATTTCAAATAAGCATTAATTGCTTAGTTTCAAATATTAGTATTAAATATAAATTTGGTTCTCTCACTATTTTTTGGCTCAATAAATAATACTCTCTTTTTTTAATACAAGGACAATATAGGCAATTGATATTATTTTTAATGTTACACAATTATTTCTTTAATACTTGTGCACAAGTCTGAAATGACTTATATTAAGGGACGGAGGGAGTATATAACTAGTGTTTAGTTTATTAGTGATGACATGATAATTAAATGTGATGTTAAGTTTAAGGATACGGTGTCATTTTTGCATGATAATTAAATGTGATGTTAAGCTTAAGGATACAGTGTCATTTTTGCATAATAATTAAATGTGATGTTAAGCTTAATGATACATTTCATATTATTATTATTATTATTATTATTATTATTATTATTATTTTCAAATGGGACTGTGTGAGGGAGGGAGTATAAAATATACCTCATTGAAACCAATTTTCAATTTCCTTTCTTCAAGCGCTCTGAAGTCTCTGGTTCCACTATTGTTGAGCAGTTCAAGGGTTGAGCCCGGCATATTAGGAATTACATGTAGATCATCGCTGATAGCAAAAGATGCAGTTTGAGTAACAAAAACTCCTTCATTACCCTCACTTTGGTTAACATTTGAATCCCATAGCCTTATTTCTCTATTCAAAAACGTCTTGCATCTGTTGCATTTTGCAGTATTGTAAGTGCTAAAGTGGCCGTAGCGGCCTTGACTACAACTCCAATTCTCACATATGAAGTACTCAATGGGCTTAGTATCATCAATGTTTAGCATAAGTTTATGACACTGAGCTTCTGCAGAATTTCTTGGATTAAGCAGCATAGCTTTGCATTCCTCTGTCCCAAAATACTCTGCATCAAGATTTGCAATGCTTTCATACAAAGTGTTGAAGCTCCCAATAGAACCAGGATGCTTACCTAAGAGCCTAACTACTGTCCCCATTGGTAATGTCAGGAAGCTGAATAGAATGTCAACGAAGTCACTGTTTGCTTCAGCAAAAACTACTTTGTTTTTCTCTCTGTCTATCACCACTCTCAAGGGTATTTTGATTTCTTCTGAGGTAGCCATTATATCTATTAAGAAGCAACAAACAAGGAAAATGGTCGAGATAAATATATAAATAAAGCAAATACACTGTTTTATTGAATTTTAAAAAAGTTAAGAAATTATTAAAAACTTTGATCAACTTGTTAAATTTTTTTGTCAAAAAATAAACGGATTTGAACCAAAAACTAAATCATACAAATAAATATTTTTAATTCCTACAATACATTCTAGATTACATACACAATTAAACTAATATAAAGGACAAATTAATAATTTATATGTAAAACTTGAGTTGTCTTTAATTTTTTGTTTTATGACTCAGTAACAACATAAAGAAATTATATAAATTTTCTATCATTTTTTTATTATAAATTAAATTTTCTTTTCTTTTCTTTTTCGTGTGAAACTTAGAAACATAGTAATAGAGTATTAGTATATATTTGATTACACACTTATATAACATTTAGTTAACTCATTATCGTGGTAAATGATAATGTTAGTAACGGAACGAACTCGATAACGGATTCTAGGTGAGTAGAGAATTTAATATTTTGAATTAGTTAATAAAATTTTAAATTAAAAAAAATTGTACCAGTTTATTTAATTTTAATACAAAAAAATATAAACTCACAGTGATTCTTCAGGATTCTAACAAATGTCCCCGTTGGCAGTGTCTGGAAGCTGAATAGGGTGTCGATGAAAGCACTTGTTGCTTCAGCAAAAACTACTTTTTCCCTCTCTCTTTTGTCTACAAAATTCTAAGAGGAAACTTGATTTCTTCTTTAATTGTATCCACTGCAACTATGGTTAAGTAAAGATCAGCTATGAAAATAAGATATATATAAGATTTATTATGCGGAAATGAAGAGTCAGTTTTATTTGAACATTTAATGACCACATTGTCTATTTAAATCGGAGAGCTGTTGGCAACTTGGCATCTAAGTATATAACTGATTGTTAAGAGGTAGGAAATGAAGAGCCAGATGCTTTTGAACATATATTTAATGGCCATGCACATTTACCTTTATTTATTAGTACTCCTTAATTCATGTAAAACTTCTCTACTTATAATTCAAGACCCTCTGAATTCTTCGTCCTCTTTCCGTGTCTATATTCATCCGCAGGCAAGAGGCATTTTCTCTTACCAATCAATGTATAGAGTCTAGCAGGTGATCAGAAACAATATTTATGAGAAAAGTGCATGGGGAAGCTCTCCTTTTGCCCCTTCCTCTGCTAGTGGTGAATCTGGATTTGGGAATAAATTTAAGAGCTGAGGTTCATGAATTTTGACAAGATTTGCACGATAAAGGATAAAGAACTTCATCAATGTCCAAGATTATATAATGATTCCTCAGTTTCGTGTCAGATTGTTATATAAATTGCACATTTGTTTCATGTCAAAAAAAAAAAATTTCTTTTAATTAGTTGAAGAAGAAAATTAGTACTTGTTATCATTGGATTGATACCTATGGCTACCACAGTAGAAACTGCTGAACAAAAAGTACACCTGAGATTTCTTGTTGACAAACAGAAATACAAAGTAATTTTCACGGAAGCAGATAAAGATTTTGTGGATATTGTCTTCAGCTTCCTAACTTTGCCCCTGGGAAACAATTGTTAGACTCGTTAACAAGCGTTCGGATTCAAGCCCGACAAAAATTGGAAGCTTGAGCACTTTGGATTGTTAGACACTAGAGGGGAACTCGAAACATGGGCATGCTCCAAACCTTCAATATCATGTATAAACACTCTTTAACTCTACCATCATTGCAAGCACTACCTTACCATCATTATTCTTACTCACAAATGGAATCAAGTTCCATTGTTTTCCCTTCTCCCCAGGAGCAGAAGCAATTGCCAAAAGGATCTCAATTTTAGGCAGCCCCAATTAAAAAGTGAGATACCACCTCTTTCTGCTTTATGGTTGCCAAAGTTTCATATCATGTCCAATACTTGATTTCGTCAAGTGATGATTCAATTTTGTCAAACAAATTGCATACTCCGGTAACATGCTTGCATGCTTGTTCATTCCCAAATACTACAACTTGTCCATCTTATAAAATAGAACCTTGTCCATGTGCTTTGGCTTAAACCCCCACCATTTTTTCTTCCACTTATTAAAAAACTTCTCAAGAAAACGTAGGACAAGTATACAGTACATATATGTCAAAGTAGATATGAGTATAACATTCATCCGACAAAATTGAAAATTCTCCTTGCATATACTAACTTGCCACTCTTTAGTACACCCCAGGCATAATAGAAAAGACCGGCAGCTTGTTGCCATGATAACGAGTTAAATAAATTTCATTAGAAATAAATTGTTTCTAAATAAATAGAAGTAATATTTCACCAGTACATTAAGACTTTCAAATTCTAGGTGAGTAGATAATTTAATATATTTTGAGTTAGTTAATAAAATTTTAAACTAAAAAAATTATACCAATTTATTTAATTTTAATACAAACAATATAAACTAACTAAATTATAATTTTTTTAAAGTCATTGTTTTAAAATATTTCTCTAATATTAGGACAGCGGGAGTATTAATTACAATTTTTATTACTTTGAAAACTTAATAAATTCAAATCACTTTTGAATATTAAGATGATCTTACATTCAATCTAAATGCATCTCCAAATTTTGGAAGAGACTACAAGGACTGTGGCTGCCCAAAGGCTTGGACAAATTTGGTACTTTTTTGACTATTATTATTATAAACACTAAAAACAAATTTTGACCAAAAAAATAAAATGAAATTGTTTTCCCCTATTAGCTGTTGAGCAAATAAACTCTGTTGGTTTGTAGATTCCAATGTTCTGTTACATCCCAACTTAGCATCATGAGTTTAAAATTCTCATTGAAAATTACCCCCCCCCCCCCCTCCCCCTCCCTACTTAACATAACTTTGGACAAATAATGTGAAGTTCCAATATCTTCAAGAAAATGAAGTACTTACATACATAGGATGGTAGTCGTCTTCATAGGTTTATCTTAAAATTTGATCTACAGAACATAGTCCTAGAAGGAGTTATCGAGAACCCAACCGTTTTAAACCTCACTTCTCTTGCTTTATCTTCTTTAGGATCATGTTAAGGCCATTAGTTAAAGCTGAAGTAGATTTCAGAGATGCCTTGAGTAAGTTTAGAGCCTGCACCAATTTCAAAGTAAAAGTGTCACATGTAAGCCAACACACATATATAGAGAGAGCAAGAATCAAGAGCAGAACTCTTAAAAAGAAATCATAACTAGTAGAACACCCTTTAGCGACGGACCGGACGACGGTTTGGTCCATCGCCATAAGTCCGGTCCATCGTTACAGTCTTTAGCGACGGACCCGTCGTTAAAAACTGTAGCGACGGACCGGACCTACGGGCGACGGACCAAACCGTCACCCGGTTTGTCTCTATAGGGTGTTTAGCTAGTTATGTTTGGTAAGAGTTCTGTTCTTGAAATTTTCTCATATATATACACTTTATATTCACTTTCTTGTTTTACCTCGTCCATGCCGATGTTGATCACCTGCTCCTCCACATCACTGGGAGAAACTTTCAAATCGTTGAGATATGTGAAACAAGACATCGAGGATAATGGACTCACAACCAAACCATCCGTCACCATAAACATTGTCGGCCCCCTTACAAATCCTCCTTCACCCTTTGGATTTTTTAACGTCAAATAACAATATACAGAATCTCTGTATGTATAACAATTAGTAAAAGTCAAATAGCCCGTATATTGACCAGAAGAAATATTGGTATAGCAGTAAAATTTAGGAGTTGTTGCTTCAATGAGAGAGAATATCTGGTTGCTGCAAAGATACTGCGGACCCAACCTAGGGTTAATTAGCATATCTTTCAGTTCTTGTGATTTAATGTATCTGCCAACATTCAAATTTAACACGCTTCTATGCAAATTTTCAATGCTCGACATTAAAATATTTCCACTCAAGAGACTAACCACTCTTCCTAAAGGAATGGTGACAAAGCTGAACAGAAAGTCGATAAAATCTTCCTCACATTGAGCCAATAATACCTTGTTATTTGACTTTTGCAACAAAACTTTTACAGTCATCTTCCTAGATTCGGTACTGGTTGTCCCCTGAGGCTGAGCAGTCGGAGCTGGTTCAAAATTCACACTGTCCGAAATAATTTGTTTCTTCCCCAAAAACATATCAGTTAAAGGAGTCTTGGAGTGTATTGTGAACCTGAACAGAATCAAAATCTGAAAATAAAAGTTGAAGATGGTGAGGATTTTGAAACTTAATTTAACAAAAATTCAAAAGAGTGTATTTTGTAAACTTCCGTATAACGAGTGAGTGTTTAGTTTATTAGTGATGACACGATAATTAAATATAATGTTAAGCTTAAGGATACGGTGTCATTTCATACTATTATTATTATCTTTATTTTCAAATGGCACTATGTTTGTGTGAGGGAGGGAGTACAAAATATACCTCATTGAAACCAATTTTCAATTTCCTTTCTTCAAGCGCTCTAAAGTCTCTGATTCCACTATTGTTGAGCAGTTCAAGGGTTGAGCCCGGCATATTAGGAATTACATGTAGATCATCGCTGATAACAAAAGATGCAGTTTGAGTAACAAAAACTCCTTCATTACCCTCACTTGGGTTAACATTTGAATCCCGTAGCCTTATTTCTCTATTGAACAACTTCTTGCAGTTGTTGCATTTTGCAGTATTGTAAGTGCTAAAGTAGCCGTAGCTGCCTCGACTACAATCCCAATTTTCACATATGAAGTACTCAATGGGCTTAGTATCATCAATGTTTAGCCTAAGTTTACGGCACCGAGCTTCTGCAGAATTTCTTGGATTAAGCAGCATAGCTTTGCATTCCTCTGTCCCAAAATACTCTGCATCAAGATTTGCAATGCTTTCATACAAAGTGTTGAAGCTCCCAATAGAACCAGGATGCTTACCTAAGAGCCTAAGTACTGTCCCCATTGGTAATGTCAGGAAGCTGAATAGAATGTCAACGAAGTCACTGTTTGCTTCAGCAAAAACTACTTTGTTTTTCTCTCTGTCTATCACCACTCTCAAGGGTATTTTGATTTCTTCTGAGGTAGCCATTATATCTATTAAGAAGCAACAAACAAGGAAAATGGACGAGATAAATAAATAAATAAGGCAAATACACTGTTTTACTGGATTTTAAAAAAGTTAAAGAAATTATTAAAAAGTTAAGAAATTATTAAAAAAAATTGTCATAAAATAAACGGATTTGAACCAAAAACTAAATCATACAAATAAATCCCTACAATACACTGTAGATTACATACACAATAAAACTAATATAAAGGGTAAATTAATAATTTATATGTAAAACTTGAGTTGTCTTTAATTTTTTCTTTTATAACTCAGTAATAATATGAAAGAAATTATATAAATTTTCTAATTTTCTATCATTTCTTTTTTTATTATAAATTAAATTTTCTATTCTTTTCTTTTTCGTCTAAAACTTAGAAACATAGTAATATAGTATTAGTATATATTTGATTACACACATTTAATTAACATGTTATCTTCGTAAATGGTAAAGTTAGTAACGGAATGAACTCTTAGTTTGATAACGGATTCTAGGTGAGTAGAGAATTTAATATTTTGAGTTAATTAATAAAATTAAAAATAAAAAAAAATATACCAGTTTATTTAATTTTAATACAAAAAAAAATATAAACTCAGTGATTCTTCAAGATTCTAACAAATGTCCACGTTGGCAGTGTCTGGAAGCTGAATAGGGTGTCGATGAAATAACTTGTTGCTTCAGCAAAAACTACTTTTGCCTACAAAATTCTAAGAGGAAACTTGATTTCTTCTTTAATTGTATCCACTGCAACTATGGTTAAGGAAAGATCAGCTATCAGAATAAGATATATATAAGATTTATTATGCGGAAATGAAGAGTCAGTTCTATTTGAACATTTAATGACCACATTGTCTATTTAAATTGGAGAGCTGAAAGATTTTTTGGCATCTAAGTATATACTAAATGATTGTTAAGAGGTAGGAAATGAAGAGCCAGATGCTTTTGAACATATATTTAATGGCCATGCACATTTACCTTTATTTATTACTCCACTCCTTAATTCATCTAAAACTTCTCTACTTATAATTCAAGACCCTCTGAATTCTTCATCCTCTTTCCGTGTCTAAATTCATCCGCAGGCAAGAGGCATTTTCTCTTACCAATCAATGTATAGAGTCTTGCAGGTGATCATCATAAACAATATTTATGAGAAAAGTGCATGGGGAAGCTCTCCTTTTGCCCCTTCCTCTGCTAGTGGTGAATCAAATCTAGATTCATGAATTTTGACAAGATTTGCACTGGAAAGGATAAAGAACATTTGACCACTGCGCTAACTAGGAAGTTGATTCCACTTTCTTGTTGGAAAATTAACTCATCTAGAACTTCATCGGTAATAGTTCCAGAACCTTAATTTCTTCCTTATCTTTCCATATCTAGATTTATGTCTACTTCATATAGAGAATGAATAGTATAAGATCAATGATTTAGTCTATGAGGAGGGAGGAGGGGTGACTATTGGCAACCCTAGGTGATGAAAGTTTGGCAACTAAACTGGTGGGTAAATCAGTTTAAGTTTACCACTCAGTGACATATTGGCATGCCCAATAGAAGTTTAAGAACTGATCCAAAATATTAACCGACTATACTATACTTTGTTTTCAGATTGTAAACTACTCCTACTAAAATAACAAGGATTAGGAGCAATTGTTTCAAGCCCAACTAGCACACTCAACTAGTTTAAGGCTTGTCGGCTTATCCTAGTCAGCTAATGAAACACCCTTGCATAAGCTTTACATTTTCTTTATAAGAATCAAATAAAGTTTTCAGTATTCTAAAAATTCCCGCTTAAATCCAATTAATCCCCACTTAAGCGCTAGACAGTCCTCTACCGTCGTGATTTGGCTCTGTACCTAGACTCTGTCTAGGCAAAATCAGACCTCTACTTTGAAATTCTATAATACTTAAAATGAATTTTTTAAGCATTAAAAAAAATTACACCGACTATATGTTTTGTATTGTATAATAAATATGTATAATTGAAAAATAAATAAATGACACTGCCTAAGAAAGCGCCTAATTCACCTAAAAAGCGCATAGGCACCTAGACGACCTAGGCACCCCTCCACTGTCTAAATCTGCCTAGCGACTTTTAAAACACCAGACTTTCATAAGTTTTAATTTGTATACCCTCGGCTATTAATCGGGTGGGGGGGGATTAGGACCAAGGGTTTCACACCTAACTAGCACAGTGAACAAGCTCGAGACATGTTTTAGGCGGAGATTAATCGGACCTAGATAGGAATTTTTATATGTACGACTAAGTGATCAAACTAATTCTTTATATGTACTACTAAGTGATATATGCAAGTGAAAAGATTCATTGGAAAAAAAACACATAAAAATTCAACTGGTTCATGAGAAATTCTTGGAAACATCATCACATGCATCAGGATTTTAAAACTCAGAAAATTTTCAAAGCTTCAAATCAGTCCATAACTTAGTGTTTATCAAAAGAAATGTACTAGAGATTGCACTCTGGTAAAAGAGGCTTGTAATCAGTTTTTTAAAAAAAAGCACTAAATTTTTAAAAAAATAATACTAATAATTTCAAATTCGATGAAAATAAGAAGATCAGAGGACTAGAAAAATGGATAAGGAATTACCGGGTGAACGTAGAGAGAGTCACTACAGCTTTTGCAAGAAACTAGAAAGGGGAGATCCCTTCTGCATACACTTCAGTTGGTGACAAGAAGGTGGTCGAAAGAAAGAAATAAATAAAGCAAAAGAAAGAACAAGAAAGTAAAAAAGCATAAAGTAAAAAAGCAAGACATACAATAACACGTCTTTGGATTGCCCAACCACACTTCATTCCTTCGTTTGAAAGTAACAAGAACTGAATTGGATTTAAAAATCGAAACAGTAATGAAACATGTGCAACATATTTACTTTACCTCTTTGAAGCCAATACGCCGATGTCTCTGATTCCAAGATCTTCAAGCAGTCCAAGGGCTGAATCCAGCAGATTAGGAGGGATTAGGACAAGAGTCCTCCTACGCGGACATGGAAAAATGACATGAAAATTGGACATTTCCAATTTCCCTTGGTTTTTTTTGTTTTTTTTTTTTGGGTTTAGTCCAAATATATTTATACTATGAATTTAAAAAAAAATTTAGAAAAAAACATAAAAAATTAGGTCCAATTTGGATATATATCAAAAAAATGGTTGTATGGGCCCATACAACCATGTCCCTTCTTCCATGTCCCCCTAGACTTACTGTTAGGACAAAGGGTTCCATGTCCCCCTAGACTTAATATTTATGAGAAAAGTGCATGGGGAAGCTCTCCTTTTGCCCCTTCCTCTGCTAGTGGTGAATCTGGATTTGGGAATAAATTTAAGAGCTGAGGTTCATGAATTTTGACAAGATTTGCACGAGAAAGGATAAAGAACTTCATCAATGTCCAAGATTATATAATGATTCCTCAGTTTCGTGTCAGATTGTTATATAAATTGCACATTTGTTTCATGTAAAAAAAAAAAAATTCTTTTAATTAGTTGAAGAAGAAAATTAGTACTTGTTATCATTGGATTGATACCTATGGCTACCACAGTAGAAACTGCTGAACAAAAAGTACACCTGAGATTTCTTGTTGACAAACAGAAATACAAAGTAATTTTCCCGGAAGCAGATAAAGATTTTGTGGATATTCTCTTCAGCTTCCTAACTTTGCCCCTGGGAACTGTTGTGCGGAAGCTACTAAATCAAAGTGGGAATTATCATACACACAGAAACACAAAGATTTACGTGGTTCGGCAAATCGCCTACTCCACGGAGGTAGCACTGAATATATATAAACTGAAGATTGAGGGATAATTATACAAGGAGGATACATGAGTTTATATAGGAGAGTAGAGCACACCTCTGTCAATAATGGTGTGCTCTATATTCAACAAAATCAGCCACCACCAACCCACTACCCACCAACCCACTACCCACCAACCCACTACCCACCAACCTTCTAGTGAGTCACCGCCGCCTAATACCAACAATCTCCACCTTGACGAACTTTCAAGGATTCGTGCTACCTCCAATGCACCCTTAGGTGCCAAAAACACAAGAGATATTGACCAAGTCCAAACAGTGCTGGAACTTGATCCCTGAAACCACCTTTGTTAGCATATCTGCAGGATTATTTGCAGTTCCGATTTTCTGAAGTAGAATGTCACCTTCTTCTACTATTTGTCGAACAAAGTGGTACCGTACGTCGATATGTTTGGTGCGACCATGATGAACTTGATTCTTTGCCAGACATATGGCACTTTGACTGTCACAAAAAACCTTGATGTTTTCCTGACAGATTCCCAAGTCTCTGACCAAATTGTGAAGCCAAATAGCTTCCTTAATTGCTTCGGTGATCGCCATGTATTCTGCCTCTGTAGTAGACAAGGCAACAGTTGACTGTAGCGTTGATCTCCAACTCACTGGTCCTCCTGCCATAGTAAACACATAACCAGTAGTTGATCGACGCTTATCGAGATCACCAGCATAGTCAGAATCGACGTATCCAACTAGACAATTGACAACAGTCTTGTCTCTTTCGAACTTCAAACCAATATCTACAGTACCTTGAATGTATCGTAGAATCCACTTCACTGCTTGCCAGTGACCTTTGCCAGGATTATGCATATACCGACTCACCATGCTGACAGCATGTGAAATGTCTGGTCTTGTACACACTATTGCATACATCAGGGCTCCAACAGCATTGACATATGGGACAACATTCATCTGTTGTTGTTCGTCATCTGTACTTGGAGACATGGATGCACTAAGTTTGAAATGTGGGGCTAAGAGAGTGCTTACAGGTTTAGTCTTATCATCAATACCAAACCTCTGTAGTACATTTTTCAGATACTGAGTCTGTGTCAAACAGACTGTCCCTTTTACCCTGTCTCTCTTGATTTCCATTCCAAGAATCTTCTTAGCCTCTCCAAGATCCTTCATTTCGAACTCTGAGCTTAGCTGAGCCTTCAGCCTGTCAATCTCCACCTTGCTCTTAGATGCGATTAGCATATCATCCACATATAAGAGCAGATAAACAAATGTACCATCTTAGAGTTTCTTCAAATAGACACAGTGATCAAACTGACTGCGTGTGTACCTCTGATTCTTCATAAAGCTGTCAAACCGTTTGTACCATTGTCGGGGTGACTGCTTCAAACCATATAGTGACTTGTTTAACTTGCAAGCCCAGTTTTCTCGTCCGGGAACTTTGAACCCATCTGGCTGAGACATATAAATCTCCTCGTCCAAGGTTCCATGGAGAAATGCAGTTTTGACATCGAGTTGAGCTAGCTCGAGATCAAATTGTGCGACCAAAGCTAGTAATAAACGAATAGAGGAATGTTTAACAACAGGTGAGAATACCTCATCATAGTCTATTCCTTCCCTCTGTGCATAACCTTTTGCTACCAGTCTAGCTTTGTACCTGATGTTGTCTTTTCCTGGAGCACCTTCCTTCTTAGCATAGACCCATTTGCATCCAATCACCTTCTTGCCTTTTGGAAGTGAAACCAACTTCCAAGTCTGATTCTGATGAAGAGATTGCATTTCTTCATCCATTGCTGCCTTCCACATACCTTGTTCTACACTAAGTATAGCTTCTTTGTAGTTGTACGGAATGTCAGCTTCAGTTATGGGAAGTGCAAATGCTACCATATCAGTATATCGAGCAGGTATCTGAATATTTCTCTTCGGTCTCCTGGTGGCAATAGATTCTTCTTGATGTGTGGTCTCTTGTAGTGGTGCTTGTGCTAGTACCTCCGTCTCAATCGAGCTATCATCCCGATCGTCATCATCTTCAGGATGATCAACTATTTGAGTTGGTTTTTCTGGAGTTGAAGGATTATCTAACTCCACCTGGTTCTGATTCTCCTTTTCTACAGTTGTTTGTTTCAACATAACAGACTCGTCAAAGGTAACGTCTCTGCTTATCACGATCTTCTTTGACTCATGGTTCCACAGACGGAATGCTTTAACTCCTTCACTAAAACCCATGAAAACAGCTTTCTTGGCTCTAGGATCCAGTTTTGATTCCTTCACATGAAAATATGCAGAACACCCAAATATATGTAGACAATCATAATCAGAAATAGATTGCCCAGACCATACCTCCTTGGGAATTTTCCCATCTAGTGCTGAAGCAGGGAGTCTGTTGATGATAAAAGAGGCATATGACAAAGCTTCTGCCCAAAATGCCTTGCTCAATCTGGATTGGGATAACATGCATCGAACCTTATCAACCAAGGTACGATTCATTCGTTCTGCTACACCATTTTGTTGTGGTGTGCCTGACGCAGTGAAATGTCTGACTATCCCCTCATCCTGGCAAACTTTCTGAAATGGATCTGACTTGTATTCCCCTCCATTATCAGATCTTAGCCTCTTGATTTTCTTACCTGTCTGGGTTTCAATCATTTTCTTCCATTTAAGGAAGATATTCAGAACTTCATCCTTGTGCTTCATGGTGTACACCCAGACATACCTGGAAAAGTCATCAATAAATGTCACAAAGTAATGTTTACCTCCCAATGAAGCATTTCTGGAAGGTCCCCAAACGTCAGTGTGAACATAATCCAGTGTTCCTTTCGTACGATGCATAGTAGTGCCGAACTTGACTCGTGTCTGCTTTCCCAAGACACAGTGCTCGCAGAAGTCGAGTTTTCCACTCTTAGCACCTTTTAGTAGACCCCGTTTCACCAAATTCTGCAAGGCCTTTTCACCGACATGCCCTAAGCGCATGTGCCACAGTCGTGAAGTATCAGACGAATCTGCTTTTTCGATACAGTCGGAGACGGATGCACTCCCAGAGACTGTGTGACCATCAAGGAAATATAGATTTCTTTCTCGTATTCCCTTCATAGCTAAGAATGCACCGCGTACAACCTTCAAAACTCCACCTTCTATGGTAACCTTGTAACCACTAGAGTCAAGAACCCCTAGAGATATCAGGTTCTTCTTCAGATCAGGGACATACCTGACGTCTGTCAGTCGTCTGATTGTACCGTCGTGCATCTTCAAACGTACAGTTCCAATACCTTTTGTCCGACATGCATTGTCATTTCCCATCAAAACAAGCCCTCCATCAATGTCCTCGAAACTTGAGAACCATTGCCGATTTGGATACATGTGGTAGGAACATCCAGAATCCAGAATCCATCTATCAGATGAATCAACTGAGGAAGAAACAGAGAATGCTGAGTCATCTTCGTCATCAGCCTTTCGTGCCATATTCGCATTAGACTTGTCTTTGTTTGGACAATCTTTCTTCCAATGCCCTTTCTCGTGACAATAGGCACACTCATCCTTTGCAAGACGTCTCCGAGATGATCCTCCTGACTTCGAATGGGATCTGCCTCGCTCTTCAGATCCGCCAGATTTTCTATTGTTCGTCCTGCCTCGGGCAATAGTCAGAGCTTCTGTTGTCGAATCTCTATGATCATTTTGATCCTTCTTCCGGTACTCATTGTTCACCAAAGCATTTGAAACATCCATGAATTTAACCTCATCTTTACCATATAACAGAGTCGTGGTTAAGTGATCATATGTTTCAGGCAGAGAATTTAACAATAGCAGAGCCTTATCTTCATCTATAATCTCAACATCTAGATTTTGCAGATCAGCAAGTATTTTGTTGAAATTATCAAGATGCTCAATCATAGGTGTACCTATCTTGAAGTGGAATCGAAAGAGTTTCTTTTTCAGATAGAGTCGATTCTTTACACTCTTTGTCATGTACTTATCTTCCAGCTTCTTCCAAAGACTTGAAGCAATTGTCTCTTTCATGACAAAATATTTTTGATCTTTGGCGAGACACAATCGAATTGTGCCACAGGCTTGACGGTTAACATATTTCCAATCATCATCGGAAATATTTTTCGGTTTGGATCCTAGTGCAATATCGGATCCCTCACGGAATAACAGATCCATAACTTCGCATTGCCACATGCCAAAGTTGTTTGTGCCGTCAAATTTTTCAATATCAAACTTAGCATTTGACATTGAACTTCTTTGCCAAGAACTGCTGGTGGATGGTGGGCTTTGATTCTCAACTTTTTCTTCGCCTTTTGAACCATCCATTGTGCTTCAAAACAAACTTATAGAGCTCAATTAAGTAACAACAGTACTTTAGGAGCGTAATTAGCAGAAACGGATGGCACGGTTGCGTCCGGAATGGTCCAAAACCTTGGAAATGATACTGAGTTTGTCAAAAACGGACTTAAAACGAGCTCAAACGGATCAAAAATACCAAAAAATGTTAAATGGAATATTCCGTTATCTTTAACGGAATATTCTAACGCCGTTTGCTGATGCTGTGCTGATGTCACTGGGTCGGGCCAGCTGTTGGGTCGGGTCTGGGTCGCTGTGTCGGGTAACCGGGTCGGACTGGGTCGGGTCGACCCGCGGACTTCTTCTTCTTCACCCGATCTGCTGAATTTTTTTTTTTTTTTTAACTGAACTTTGACCGTGATTTCCGGGAGCATACGACGTCCAAATAACACGCCGTTTGTTCCGTTGGACTCCTGGTGACGAGGGCTATCTCCTGGTATGATCAAAACAAAATTTCGACCACTTTGATTTCTGGGTGGTTTGAACAACCGTGGCTCTTGATACCAATTTGTTGTGCGGAAGCTACTAAATCAAAGTGGGAATTATCATACACACAGAAACACAAAGATTTACGTGGTTCGGCAAATCGCCTACTCCACGGAGGTAGCACTGAATATATATAAACTGAAGATTGAGGGATAATTATACAAGGAAGATACATGGGTTTATATAGGAGAGTAGAGCACACCTCTGTCAATAATGGTGTGCTCTATCTTCAACAAAATCAGCCACCACCAACCCACTACCCACCAACCCACCTAATACCAACAGGAACAATTGTTAGACTCCTTAACAAGTGTTCGGATTCAAGCCCGACAAAAATTGGAAGCTTGAGCACTTTGTATGGTGGTGCGGCAATGTTACGGATTTTCTAGTCTCCGTACGAACTCCAGAAATCAGAGAGAAGAGAAGAATTTTTAGATGAGAAAGAAGAAGAGAGGTTTGGGGAAACATTTGTAATTTCATTCATATCCTTCCGAGTGTTTACAATATATGGCAATAGAAGGATTTCGGATGAATTCCTTGGATTAAGTAACATATCCTTTCTGCTGGATTAAGTACAGTTCTGACAAATACGGGTACAGAGGCAACCAAAAGTTGCAATAAGATGAGTATTAGAGTTAAGGTACAAAAATCAAATCAGAAGATAGTGTTTACTCGAGTGGAGGAAGATTTCGTCGATTTTCTCTTCAGTTTCCTAACAATTCCATTAGGAAGTGTGGTATGTCTTTTAGGTGAGAACTCTAGTCTAGGGAGTATAGATAATTTGTACATGTTTGAATGTCAACAGATACTTGAAGTCACAAGACCTCAAGGCCATGCTACTCAATCCTAAGCTTGCTACAACCTGTCTTCACAAGAATCAGATACTGCCAATCATTGAAGACGAAGTTCCCAAATTAAAATATATATGAATATGTTAACTGACGGTAGGTGTACCGGACTTATTTGACAACTGAGCATGACAATACCAGAAACAAATTAACCTGTCTAGACCCCAAAAAAACAAATTCCGGATGCAAAGGATTAGGTGGCTTTGTTAGGGGCACCAGCTTTGTTCAATGTTACGGATGATTTGTTGGTGACACCAGTTTCATCCATATATGCTATTTCTGCTCTCCACAAGTTAAGAATTCCTTCTACTGATGTTGAGGAAAAGGTAGTAAACATTGGCATGAGAGAGCTAGGTGAGTCATTGGCCTAAAACTAACATAACATAAATGGGTGATCAAGAACTGAACACAAATGTTCTAATAGGATAGTTTCCATGTAAAATTGCATCTTCATCTAGCTATCATGTGACACCTTTGTTTTCTGGTGAAGGCACTTGGCTTACTGAAATGTTCTCTGACCTTTACATCGGCTTTAACAGGCAGCCTCAAACTCATCTTGAAGAACCGGAAACAAGGACCTTAGACGATTTGAATGCCGCCGTATGGATAGCTTATACAACTGCTCTCAACATCAAAATCTCTTATTTGATGAATCCTGCTTGATTGGCTATATTTTATGGAAAACAATGATATTCAAGCTATGCTTGAACTTGGTTTAGCTTATTTGTAGTATTTTAGGCACCATTACCAGAGTTCTTTCCTATTGTCTAATGTATTTCAAGGAAAAAGAAAAACTTTATTTTGGTTTACTTTTCCTTTTAATTCCGATGAAAATATTATCTTTGTTGATTAATACAGTTTTGGATTCTTTTTCAAAGTTTAAGAGAATTTTGCACAATATAATATAATACGAACAAGTAGCGTTGAGATATTATTTCATCCTATCCTAAGATTAATAATATAATTTTATACGGAGAATAATTTATAATATGTATTTATTATGAATCAAAAATGAGTATACATCATCTCTATCGTTCAATACACCATAACATGTATTTTCAGTCACGTGTGCTATTAATAGTAGCGGACGTGACTGAAAATAGTACCGTATTAGCAGCGGACATGAATTTTTTAATTTTAATCCCGATCGTTAGTTCCTCGATAAAGATGATATATACCTATTTTTGATCAATAATAAATATATAATATACTAAGATGATTACCCATTTTATATCAATTGTGAGCTTAAGGGTATTAAAAAAGTCTAAATCTTGAACGACGAGTTGAGCCCAGCTGGCCATAAATAAAAAGGTCCTAGCTGCCTACAAATCATAGTTAGCACAGTAGGAAAAAACAGCTGATAACATTGACAAAAGTCAAAAGCTAGGTAGATACTACTACTAGCATATTAGATTTACTCCAATCAAGTAATTTGGATATGTCGTGTTTGAGTGGGACTGTATTACAGAGACATATGATGCCCAGTTATACTAGAGGAAATGGTGAATCAGGACCAAAATAAGTGAGCTGATCGAGCTCTTTGTAAAAAATGATATCAAAAGTCTAAATACGAATACAGCACACATGGCCATGTCAGTCTAACTATTTTTCTTCACTAATTTTCCTTTGCAAGTTGGTAACACATTAGTATGATGTGGAGGTCAAGATTACCATAAGGCCACTCTATTTTATATATAGTTGTAACTCATGTGAATTATTACATCTTTTTAATCTCTTTAAATACAACATTTTGAATGATAAATTTATTTATAAGGTGGTCCTAGCTCTCCAAGGGCTTCTTTAGCTTTGAAGTGTGACGTACGTAAATTGAGCATTTTCTAAAAATAGGCTTTAATTTCAAGTTCTGAATTAAGTTTTAAAAATAAATTTTTTACCGAATTTGTGAGTCAGCACACAATAAATTATATTAATAATTTCAAGTTCTAATATTGTATGTGAGGGCGTCAATTCATATATATAGTACTAATCTTCAATAAATTTTAAATTTTGGTCATATATTATTCCCTTTCACAAAAAGCAAAAATCTTATTTGTCAAATTTCTTTATTCCATAAAGGTTTTAACTTTTAGTGATTAATATATAATGATGACACATTGTGCTAATCATTAAAAATTTATTATCATAAATTTGAAACAAAAATATATATTTAACGTCTGTCAATTTTATAGATGCACGTTTTTATAATAAAAAATATATATAAATAAAAATATATTTTTAATATTAGTAAATTTTGTAAATAAAACTCTTTTATGTCAGAAAATGCGTATAACTTTGGTGATTTATGTTCTTGAGTAATGTTAGATACACAAACTATTTTACAAACATTTTACAAACTGGCTGATGTGGCATTGTTGTATTGGTAATAGTTAAAAAAAACACCTCTCTACTACAACCCTATCACCAATACAACAGTGTCACATCAGCAAATTTGTAAAATATTTATAAAATAGTTTGTGTCTCTAACATTATTCTTATATTCTTATAAAAGGTCAACTTGACCACAACCCTATTTTACTTGTTTCTATTTATTTATGTCGTTGGTTTCGGCCGGCATGTTGGAACCACCACCCCCAACCACCGGCGTTGATAATATTAATCCCAAATTGCCACTCCCTTGTCTTCAAAACTCCACAACACGTTTACTAAATGGTCAAACCCCCTACCCCGCTTTGAACAAAATAATAACACGTCTTTGGATTGCCCAACCACACTTTGTTCCTTCATCTCAACCGTCCATTCCACGCCAGCCAAACCAATCTCAATCCGATAACATTCCATCAGACGGTGGTCACCAAACTCCCATGGACCCACTTCAATATTTGTTAAGTGGGCCCTACAAATTAGTCCAAACTCATCCTATTGTCAGATGACAAATCCATTCCCACAAACCACCGAATCATTTTCTCTCTCTGCAAATTTTTTTTGTACCGTTACCTTAAAATATCCTTCAATAATCATTTGCCTCTCTCATCAGCTCGCGCCTTCTCTGTATCTCTCTCTCCCTCTGTACATATACATGTACATATACATATATTACTATAGAGTCTTCAAATTCAACAAACACTAGAAATTCAGTCAATTTCCAGATTTCAGATCCACTAAACTTTCCACAATCTTTATTTTTTCTGCGCCATTTTTTCAGATCTCTTTCCCCACTGAACATTGCGAACCCTAGTTTGAAGATTTTTATGTAGTGCAGCGCATTGATATATATATATAGTTAATTTTATAAAGGTTAGGATTTGATTCGATGAAGAGCACGGGCCAATGGTTCACGATTGGGCTCGTGTCGGCGTGGTACACATCGAACATTGGAGTGTTATTGCTAAACAAATATTTGCTCAGTAACTATGGATTCAAGTACCCGATCTTCCTCACCATGTGTCATATGACGGCTTGTTCTTTGCTCAGCTACATGGGGATTGTTTGGATGAAGATGGTTCCTTTGCAGTCGATTAGGTCCCGTGTTCAGTTTTTGAAGATCTCGGCTCTCAGTCTGGTGTTCTGTGCGTCGGTGGTTAGTGGGAATGTGTCTTTGAGGTATCTTCCGGTGTCGTTTACTCAAGCAATTGGGTCAACTACGCCTTTCTTCACGGCAGTGTTTGCTTTTATGATGACGGCCAAGAGGGAGGCTTGGCTCACTTATGCCACTCTCATCCCTGTGGTTACTGGGGTCGTCATTGCTAGTGGGGTAATTCCTCAATTTTATCTTCAATTTACAATATGGAGTAACTCTTACATTAATTTATTAACTTGAAATTAGATGCTAAATTTTCTTTCAAATTTTGTTTTTTTTAAAAAAATCATGAACAAAAGATATTTGATTTGTGTGTATAGTGATCAACTTTTTGACAAGAAGAAATTATAGATGCTGTCAATAGCAACTGGAGTTTTATTCAATGCTATGTGGTATTCAATATTCATAAATTGAGAAATGAATTCTCAAAATACTGTTCACTTCTCAGTCATACTAGATGATAGCATAATCATTTATCTAGTAACCCATCACACGGAACATCTCCATATTGCCATTTACAAGGCTGCTAGTAGCCAAGAAATGAGCCACATTATTAAGTTTCGTATACACTCCTGTGTATGTTGAGTAGCATTTCCATAAGTCAAACTTAATTGTACTCTTCCAAACTCTCTAACATAAGGCCTAGCTTTCTATAGGATATCACAATATACTTGTACTCGCAGTTATGTAAGGATATCTACCAACATACAAATGTGCTTCTAGTCTCCACTGCTAGCAATAAACCATATTTGATTTCTCTCCAGTCCTTATGGAACAATTAAAGCTCAGCAGTAGACATAAAGCCTAAAAGCATTTAATAATCCAACATCTGGCAATTTTAAGTGATGTTTCCATGATTTCGTAACAACAGGCGCACATGCACATCTGGTGCTTGTTAATTGCAATGGATTGTTGGAACCAGGACACCAGGGCTTATAACCATGAATCTGTTATCCAGATAAACTGTTTTAGCTTTTGTTGTTTGCATTAGTTTACCGGGTGGCAGTCCTAGCCTTAATAAGATAAGACTCACTAACTTTACCAAAAAAAAAATGAAGAAGAAGAAGAAGAAAAGATTTCATGGAGATTTCTGTTGTTTGTTTACATCTGGATGATACAGTGATACGTAACTTAAATGAGCTTATCTCATCTGTCCAATGTCAGTTACCCAATTCATGGCTTGCTGTTTAGCCAAAAATAACAATAACCTTTTACCTAATTTATTCATGAACCATCACTTTATTTCTTAGTAATTAAGTCTGAGGTACTCACCTATTCCTGGCCATCTCCATGTTTTTGGATTCTCATAGTACTCATTTTCATTGACGCAATGATTTTTATTCTTCACCAAATTATCTTGCAACTTGCAAGATTGTGTTCAGATCTTTTATATCATTCTTGTCTGGCTAGTTACAATCAGAATCTCACAACTCCATCTACGATTTTCTACCAGATTCATCTCTTATGTATGAAAATGTTTCAGCGGAGAGGATTTATCTGCAACGTGCATGTTGCATTCTATCTTACCTCTGCAACGCTACACACTTTGTCTGTAGTCTTGGAGCCTATATTCTGTTAATTTCATAAAATTATAGTACATCAATTATCCTTTTTCAACTAATTATCTTTTTTCTCCAAATTTGCACTTATCCTTGTTCTTGGGTTAGGTTAGTGCAGTCAATTCGAGGTTTTTGAAAGTGATCGGTGCAGCCAATTTTGATAAGCTTTTGCCATGCTAGGAGGAACCCTGTGAATAAGTGTTTTATCATGTAGTTCCTATTCTGGATAGGTAGAAAGATGCACTTAGTCTATTTATCTACTTTTCCATTCTTGTTGTACAATATTTGTGCACTAATTCATTTAGTTTGTAATCTATTCATAGCATCTATTTGTTAGAGAAAATGCTAAATATTAACCTTCACTATCCGGCTGCAGGGTGAACCAAGTTTCCATTTATTTGGTTTTATAATGTGTGTTGGTGCTACTGCTGCAAGGGCTTTAAAGTCGGTGCTCCAGGGGATTTTGCTGTCCTCAGAAGGGTATTGATTTCCTCCTTGTTGGTCACTGTTTTGTTCTTCTTCCTCTTTTCGTGTGGTCTTGAAAATCTTGTTCATTATTGAAACATACTGAGAACTTGCGGTTATTAGTTTGTTACATATTTTACTACTTCCTATATGTAGCTTTAAAGGTAGATTATAGACTCTCTTTTTTTTAACTTTTTTAGGGAAAAGCTGAACTCTATGAACCTTCTACTGTACATGGCTCCAATTGCTGTTATTTTCTTACTGCCTGCAACATTGTTGATGGAGCACAATGTGGTTGGCATCACAGTAGCTCTTGCCAGAAATGATGTCAAAATAATTTGGTATCTGCTCTTCAATTCTGCCCTGGCATATTGTGTGAACTTGACGAATTTCTTGGTCACCAAGCACACTAGTGCTTTGACTCTCCAGGTATTGCCTCATATCACATCCTCTCACATGTTTCTTTTTTCCTGTAATTGTGTGTTAACTGTGTAGCATGTACCGTCAGATATTTCTATAGCACTCCTAATTTATAATTTTCACTATCTATAATATGGTGTCACATTGCCAAACTGTATTTGATTCACTATTTTAGTCCTGCTATTGAATAGATTCTGATAGATCATGCAGTCAAATCTTGTGCATAAGTTCCAAAATGAAGCTTCTTAATGTTACCGTGACTGTCTGACCAGTAAATTTAGTTAATCTGGCACAAAACATAAGCCCGGGGGGGGGGGGGTGTTGTATAATCTATTTAGCTTATCTAAGAATGGACACCAGAGCTTGCAGTTAACTGGTACACTTTGCATGCAAGATGTAGTTCAATCGTAAAACATTAGCCCCAAGTGGTCACATCCAACTCATATATGTACATGAAATCTACAAATGTTTGTTGAACCGTACTCTAGGTTTATTTACTGCAATGATTGCATAAGTATATTATAAACCATTTTTAACATGCTGGACTGAGGGATAATGACAGCATCAAAGATATTATTCTGAAACTGTTGTCATTAATCAAGATGGCAAACATGTTCTTCATATCAGATAGAAATGATTATACAAATAATTCCAGTATGGGCCCCCATCCCCTCCCTTCCCCCACTCCCAGCCCCTCTCCCAAAGAAACACAAAAAAAGATTTATTCCTTGCCGTCAAGTTACCTAATGAGAATGTATTGCGATTTTACTTGAAATTAATATTATTCTACTTTTATATTTACAGGTTTTGGGAAATGCAAAAGGGGCTGTTGCTGTGGTTGTCTCAATTTTGATATTCAGGAATCCAGTCTCTGTAACAGGGATGATGGGGTACTTGCTCACAGTCATTGGAGTTGTTCTGTACAGCGAAGCCAAAAAGAGGAGCAAATAAGACTCCTTTCTTTCTCTCTTGCTTTGTATCTTCCCATAAAACCATATTCTTTTAAAATCCAAGATTTACCATATTTCACCCCACTCCCTCTTGTTATCCTTCTCTGGAACCAGAAAAAAAATGAGATTCTGCTTGTTTCTAGGATGAAAATTAATGCTTGATGGGAAATTGGAAGAAAGCACCTTCGGCTTCTCCTCTTCTTGCTTGACCTTCGGGTGATGAAGTGTTAACAGACTATTCTTTTGGGGTAGACTTGGGTTTAGCCCAATCCAAGTCAATTTTCTTTTATTAAACCATTGTTCCTCATTTTTCATTATTTGCTGAATTGTTTCAACTTGTACACTGGCGCATAATCATTAAGATGTGATTAAACTGTTGTATAAATTCTATAGATTATTAGTCAACATAAATATCAGACAAGACCCTTTTTCTCCGATGGTGCCTTCAAAATGTCTCTGTAGCTTAAAATCTATTATGACGATTAAATAGCTCTAATTTGCCATGGATGCGACACTGTCTTTATGTTAGGCTATTACTCCTTTTTTTTTTCTTTTTTTCTTTTTCTTTTTTTTTTTTTTGGGGGGGGGGGGGGGTTGTGTTATACTGATAAGGAAGATTAGTCTATTACTTGATGTGGTGAATGTAGCTGGAAAAACATGGGTTGATATAATGTTCTCATATCAGCCTAAAGAAAAAATGAAGTTCTAACTGATACTACGCAAGTTGTTTTCTTAGTGCTATCTTTCATACTGCAAATGAAGTAAAGAAGGAACAGATCAAAAAAGAAAAGGAGGCGCATTCATGCAATTGGGTAATTAGAACATGCATTCCACCTCTGCAGACTAGTGATGGCCTACTTTCCCTAAAGAAATAATCTTGTGGACATCCACTTTCCTCTATTGGTGCTCAATCCTCTAGGATCTGGTTCTACATTCTTTAATTTCAGTGGCCAATTGCAAATATGCAGTGCTGTAAATTAAATATTTCAGAATTTGTTGTTTGAGTTTGGGGTTGTTTGATTTAATAAAGAGTCTTGTTATATATTGTAATAAATTTATATAAAATTATAATTGTAAAATTTATATGAAATCGACAAGAATAATAAAACGATTTTACTTATTATACGTCTCTTTAAAAAATTATCACTAATACTTGTTCATTACTATCCATCACGTAATTGACTATCAAATAATAACCTATATTTTCGGAGTATATATCATTTTTTGGCCTCCAAAATAACACCCGATTTAATCTAAAGCAGAGTGCAGGAGATTAAAACTCAAAATGGCATACCAGAAAACGTTGCCACCGGTTGCCCAGTAGGCGTAAGCATAATAAATAATGAAGGTGACGATGGACAGCACAGAGAGATCCAAACCTGGGCCCAATTCCAATTGCTTTGCGCCTCCTCCTGCTCCTCCTCTCCCTCTGCCTAGTCTCTCTCTCTATATAGATCATTTTGCTTTTCCCGAGATTCTTCGTTTACCAAAACCCATTTCTTATTCCTTCTCTTCTCTCTCTCTCTATATCTATATATATTTATATATATATATATATATATACAGCTTGTACGTTACTACTGTATTCTGTATACGTATATGATCCTTCTCCCTCTATAATAAACCCTAGCTATTTTATCTCTTGTTCGAAAAACAATTGTGTAGCAGCAGCTGGAAGAAGATGGTGGCAGGTAGCAATTCCAAATCGGATATATCACTGCCTGGAACATTTGCCAGTAGTGCTTTCGCTGCTTGTTTCGCTGAGGTATTACTCCATTGAAGATCATATCCGATTAATTTGAAAACTACAGTGGAATTAGATTGTTAACTACATTGTACGTGCATTTTGATTTGATTATTTCTTATGCTAGATTTCTAAGCTGTTTTTGTGAATTTTGATTTTGTGCGTCCAATCATGGTCGATGGGTTATTTTGGTGCGCTAAAATTTTAGTCTTTTTAATAAGTTCAGTTTGATGTATTTTAGAAGTTTGTGAGCTGTTGTCTAAATTCATAGGTTGAACAAATTTATGCGTATTGGAGTAGAAGTAATTCTTAAGAACTAAGTGCATAGAGAGACTTGGTTGTGTATCTCTGGTCCCAAATGACCATAATTGACATCAATTTCAACAGATCACTATTAGCCCTTTCTGTTATAATATATATCTGTATGTTTATGTATTACTAATTCTCTTTTCATTTTTATATTTTCGTTGAACTATCTGGTGATAGCTGAGAAAGAGTTTATTGAACTGAATAGATCTATGACTTGGGCCAACAAACAATGAGAATAAGGGCCTACCAAGGAAGTCTACACTCTACTCACAGTGTTGTCACTTACTAGAATTTTCCCAATTCTGCTGCATAACTCCACTGGTCAGATTATTCAGGTCAAGTTGCCTGATAATCAATATCAAGATAGCTTCTTTATTTGTTAATTTTTATTTTAGCGTCACATTACCATGATAGTCACAATCAAACACTCTGTTACTTCTTTTATATGTCAGGGTCTGTGTTGATGGTTTATAGTTTAACAAGTTAGCCCTCTTTTCTGTTATTCTTGATTGAAGCTGGTATGAGCTCAATTGCTTGACCCCTTTTAGTCTTAAGTTTGAAATCTTCACATAGATCATAATGGTTCTGGATCATCATGTTGGTGTTGGAACCTTTTAGTTTGCATAATCCACTAGATGCAATGTCAATGAGAATATGAGATTATGTAGATTTGCTTTTCGTCATCACACATATAACATATTTTCTTATGCAGATTTGTACTATCCCGTTGGACACTGCTAAGGTTAGGCTTCAACTCCAAAAGAAAGCAGTTACAGGGGATGGTGTGGCCTTACCAAAGTACAGGGGAATGTTGGGTACAGTTGGCACCATTGCAAGGGAAGAAGGTCTATCTGCTCTCTGGAAAGGCATTGTACCAGGATTACATCGTCAATGCTTGTTTGGGGGTTTAAGAATTGGGTTGTATGAACCTGTACGTTCTTTAACTATTGCTCCTATAAAATTCTGGTGCTCTATACATGTTAAGTCACCATTTAATTGAATTATGTCTATGCTGAACAGGTTAAGAACTTGTACGTGGGTGAAAATTTTGTTGGGGATGTTCCTCTATCCAAAAAAATACTAGCTGGGCTTACAACTGGTGATAATATGACCTTTGCTCTTATATCTTCTTCTAGGAAAAGAATATACAAAAGTTAGGCCTGCGTAATCATGTTTGATATTGTAAATAATCTAGATACTTGAACATGAAACAGGTGCCCTTGCAATCACAGTGGCAAATCCTACTGATCTTGTGAAAGTACGACTTCAAGCTGAAGGGAAACTGGCACCGGGTGTGCCAAGGCGTTATAGTGGAGCATTGAATGCTTATTCTACAATAGTGAGACAGGTGATTCTGTAATCTTCCAGCCCATGTAAAATATGGCCCATGAGACCACTATGTATTAAGTTTACTGAGCGATATCCAAATTTTAGGAAGGGGTTAGGGCTTTATGGACTGGACTTGGTCCCAACGTAGCAAGGAATGCTATTATAAATGCTGCTGAACTAGCCAGTTATGATCAAGTGAAGCAGGTAAATCCCCAAAATTATAATTAACCTAATTATGCCCTGTGTGTTATTATTTGGAAGATCTATAAGCTATCTAACTCTATTATGTTTTTGCAGACAATTTTGAAGATCCCAGGGTTCACTGATAATGTTTTCACTCATCTGTTATCTGGATTGGGAGCAGGTTTTGTTGCAGTCTGCATTGGCTCCCCAGTTGACGTGGTAAATTTTTTATACCCAAATGACTAGTTTAAATAAGCTATTTTCTGCTGGGATATTCAGTGGTTTGTCTGCTAAACTTTTATGATTAACTTTGAACATGTGAGGAATCAACTGTGATGGGAAACTCCGTCAGACATGCATGTTTATTTGTTTTCTGTAACTATAGTCTTCTCGAATGCTTGTTACATTGTGCCTCTTGTGAGCTTTTTATGAGCATTCAGTTGTTGCACATTGAATTTAAGTAGATCCTAAGTCGCTGGACTCAGTGCAAGTTCCACTTAAGACTAATCTGACCACTAAATACTTATAATCATCAAACCTCTCGAAGACCCTAGCATCAATTCCCTTTGAGGACTAAAAAGCAGAAAACTGCGGTGCGCGTGGGGTTGGAGTTTTTCAAAGTCTTCTAGTCGATCGAGAAAGCAGCACCTGGGAATGCCTCCATATTTCAGTTATGCGTAGCTTTGCAGATAGGCAGTTGATTAACACTTGTATATCGAGATTCGAGACTACAAGGTTTCATATTTTATTATGCTTTTTTGTACATGATATGGTACATCAAATAGAATCATAGAATTTTTTTCCAACATGGTGAAGCAATTAGAAGGACCATCTTATGTACATACTTTTTTAGTGAATATCTGACAGTAGTGTACAGATTGAAAATAAGATAACAATAACCTCTCCTTTAATGTCAATCAGATAATCTTGACCTTTACATCCATTTCGTTTCACAGATCCATAGTATTTTACACCTCTGCTCACCTTTACCTCAGCACATCCTTCTCCAAAACACGCCCTAGGAACCTTGGACACCTTAGCTTGGACAAGTGTGGTGTGTCACTGACACAAATTGATATTTTTGTCCAAAAAAAATCCCAACTATTATCGAGGCCAGAGAATGGTTTCCCTAATCTGGTGTCAGATGCCAATTAATTGAGATTTTTGTCTTGAAAATCTAATTATAATATTTAGAAGTAACCTGTTCTTGCATCCTGTTAAGTAGATTTTTTGTAAATTGCAGAAGCATCAACATCCTGGTGCTCACTAGACACTAACATTTTAAGATGGTTTTAGATCATTGAAAGATTAGATGTAGGTCTTATTTGATATTATACTAAATAGGAGAAAATCTAGTTAAAGCCTAAAGGTGTGTACAATTAGTACTTTGAGTTCTACATGAATATAATCATTCATCTATCATCCATGTCATGGGAAAGTTCGATATTGCTACGTCATTTTACCTCACGGTTTTAACAATTTACATTTTATCACTTGTACTGTTCTCCTTTCCCAAAATCAAGGTATAGCTTGCAAATGGTTCCTCTGATGGCGTTTCTGTACATGTGTAGATATATGTATATAATGACTTCTCCCAATGCTCAGTCCTTGATTAAAACTGCCTTCTTTAGCTTTGGCACTTTTTTAAGGGGAACATATATCCATGATTAAACAGTTCAAAAATCCTATACAAGCTCTTTTGAATTTTGTCTAGTTGTTTTTTATTTTTAATTATTTAGAAATAAATAGTATCCCAACAACCAGTGGTTTCTGGTGAGGAACAAGGTGTTTCTGTTTGACCAGTGTATATGATTTTTTTGAAGCTGTGAAATCATACTTTGACAGTCTACTTCTGCAGGTCAAATCAAGAATGATGGGAGATCCCACGTACAAAAGTACGCTTGATTGCTTCGTCAAGACTCTGAAGAATGATGTAAGCTCATTATCCTTCCATATAACATATTTTATTTTGCTTGTTGTTCTTTCGATGTATATGCAGATGGCAACCCCAAGGGGCGGTGAATGGTAGAGGCCTTGATGAACAACCTCAATATCACTTGTTCCAATCTTCACACTAGGGCAGACGCTTACCTATTCGAGGAAAAAAAAATTTATGCAAATAGCTCTTCTTGGTTTTATCTCATTTTATCTTAGTTTCTTGTTGGGCTATGTTTGTTGAACACTTACCCGCCCTGTAACAACCCGGGTCAAATCCCGAGTCCGGAACAAATCTTGGGTCAAATCCCAAGTCCGAATCAAATCAAATCCATCCAAACAAGGCCTTAAATTACTGGCCCAATAGTATCTTCTTGGGTCAACTTAGCCCACCACAGGCTCACCCAAAAGGTCATGACTTAAAGGTACTATTGATAGTAACTCAATTCCTTATATACAGACAAACTTTTCCCTTATCTTTCGATGTGGGACAGGGGTGTTACAAACTCCCCCACTTAAATTTCTGACGTCCCCGTCAGAACCGATCACACATACGGTCCACAGATCTTTGCCTCTCTAGCCATTGTGGGATAATACCGGCTGGCTTCGTGTCCCCACCTCCGGACCTCCTTCTCTCCATTGTGGGATAATACCACCAGCCTTCGTGTCCCCACCTCCGGCAACTCGATCGGATGACCCGACCCGAGCTTTCGAGAGTCGGCTCTGATACCATATGTAACAACCCGGGTCAAATCCCGAGTCCGGAACAAATCTTGGGTCAAATCCCAAGTCCGAATCAAATCAAATCCATCCAAACAAGGCCTTAAATTACTGGCCCAATAGTATCTTCTTGGGTCATCTTAGCCCACCACAGGCTCACCCTCATGACCTTTTGGGTGAGCCTGTGGTGGGCTAAGATGACCCAAGAAGATACTATTGGGCCAGTAATTTAAGGCTTTGTTTGGATGGATTTGATTCGATTCGGACTTGGGATTTGACCCAAGATTTGTTCCAGACTCGGGATTTGACCCGGGTTGTTTCACGCCCCCTTCTCTTTACATCTCATGGAAGAACTTTCTCCACTTAGGTACAAGGGTTTGGCTAGTTCCTCCAGCTTTCAGCCATGGCAAATTTGCATTCACAACTTTTTGGTGATATACAATAAAGATAATGAAGTTATGCCTCTACTAATGAGATTTTTTTATTTCTCCAAGGAATTAATTTGACCTTTCTGCACTTGCTAAAAAATTGGTAGAACTATCAGAAACCCTTCCATATCCAAGTTTTGAACCTCAAAAACCTCTCATGACTTGGATTATTAGGGGTTCGACCCTTACAAATCTACCAGGTCATTAGTGCACTGCTAAATTTCATTAGGTATTCGTTTCAAAGTCTAGCATTAGATAGATCATCATCCATCAAAGGCTCTAAACCAAGTTCACTGCTGTATTTTGCAGGGACCTTTTGCGTTCTATAAGGGCTTCATCCCAAATTTTGGAAGGCTTGGATCATGGAATGTCATCATGTTTCTGACCTTGGAGCAGGTATAACACAACATTTCTCCCACTATTGTATTCTCGTTACATTATTGATTTAAAAGAACCCCATAATAGTTGGATTATCTTCACCTCGGTGCTGAGATACCAGCTGACTTTCCCAGACCGCTTCCTTGAAGTTGGCGACATGCCTGTTTTTGTTGCGACTTCAATTATTCTCTTCTTATTATAGTTAGTGTTATGGTTTTCTGTTTGGGTGCGTTTATGTTTGACATTTAATTTGCTCAATATTTCATTTCCTTGTGACAGGCCAAGAAGTTTGTTAGAAGTATAGAGTCGGCTTGAGTTAGAAGGATGCGTCGTGTTTTAGACGGGGATTACCTTTACAAAAAACCCTTTGATGTTTGAATCAAAATGAGATCCTCACTTTTGACGTCCTTATCAATTTATTCTCGATAATAATAGTCCTACAAAGGAAACAATTGAAAGTAATTTACATAGAGGCATAGGCTATGAATTATATGTAATAATATATTTGGAAAGGATCGGCATTTCTGAATGTTCTTCAGTAGTTTGGAGATATGCCAATGCAACCCCTGGCTTTAAGTTCTTTTTGCAAGTAAAAAAATTAGAGTTCCATTTGCCCTCATAATCTTCTTATATTAAGGTAAATTTTTTGTGTCATATTGAGTCTCATTTTCTTTTCTTTTTTTATGGTAACTCTTCCAATGTTTCCCTCGTTCCTTCTATTTATTATTTTCCCTTAATTTTTCAAGTTTTAAAAGTAACTAAACAAAGTACCCTATGGTTTAGGTTCATAATTATTGATTTTCACCATAAATTTTTGAAAATAAAAATCATCTTAAACTTTAAGCAATAACAACAACGTGGACACTCCTCCACACCAAAACAATTTGCAACGCAAGCTTTAGTACAGAGGGTATAAATTATTTTTTATTTTTCAAAATTTAGAGTATTTTTAATTGGAAAAAGAAAACTTACAATGAAAATAGGTTTTAATTTATGATTTAGTCAAACTCAATACTGATTCATTCTGAAAGTAAAAATACACTTTCTTTTTTTTATATATTTGTTCCAAAACAAAATATATATTTTTATTTTATATTATAAGGTGATTTGATTACCATGTCATTATTCGGATCACAAAGACTATATTTCTAATCTATATACATATATAATAAGACAAAATTAAATTTTTTTGTCCTTGATCTATGGTATGTGACTAGAATTTAACTGCTACTAAAACACTTTTAAAGCATCCTGATTTTATTTTACTAACTACTATTAAAATACTTTTTAAACTAAAAATTTAATTAAAATCAAAACACTATTTATGATCTTAAAAGTTTTTAAAATAACTTATTATTATTTTATAATAATTTTATTTTTTATAGAAGTCCTTTACTAATTAGACATGACATATCCAGGGGCATGACAGGCTGCTACCGGAGGGAGGAGCCCCAAGAGTTCCTTATTAACCAGCTGCAATATGGATTATACTCAAGTGATTAGAGCAACTCCAGGAGGTTGGAGATTCAAAAATTCTAGACTATATTTAGTTTAGGAAGCAGATTTGGCTCCAACAAATGGAGTAAATTTAGTCTTCGCGATTTTCCGGCGAGACAAAGCGACCAAATCAAGGAACCAAATCTGATGGACTATAATCTTGACTATAATTTTAAATATATTTAAATGGAAAAGATGGTTGAAGAAAGAGAAGAAATAGATGAAGGTCTGTGATGAAGGAGATGAAGACTGACGAAGAGATGAAGATGAAGGGGCAGAGACTTAAAATGAGTATTTTAATATTTTTATATTATAGTTCACGGGATAGTCCGCGGTATAGTCCATCTGCTGGAATGATTGAAGATTAAAGGACGTCTACTGATGTCATATGGACTAAATATAGTCCATAGGATAGTCCATCTGCTGGAGATGCTCTTAGTACTAGAAAGTTTGTGCCTTATTAATAAATAATGAAACGGATAAAAACTCACAACACGTTTCGGAAGACCAACTCCCCAACTGATAAGACAGTACACCACACCAACTAGGAGATGGACAACTGACACAAAACTGCAAAGGAGAAAAAGAAAAATATCTAATTATTGAGATAATTGGTACATTTTTAGAAAGCATGATCTTAGAGATAACTGCATTTCTATCTACAGCTAACTGCCAAGTAATTCAGCCAATATATATATATATATATATATATATATATATAACCTACTGTGGATATGGAAAATAGTTGTACACCTTCTTGTTGAGGATATTGAAAATGACATTCAGGACATACCTGCATACAAAATAAATTACTAACTAGTAAGCCAAGTTAAACATCAGATATGCAGTGCTTGATGATCGAATACTCATACATATATACATACATATGAATTGTTGATGATCATAAACCTTAAAGATAGTTTTGTTCATTAGAGGGTATTCAATAGTTTAACACTGGCTGCATATGAAGCTTTCACCACAATCCCAAACATAATAAATAGTCCACTAGTGAAATTAGAACATAATTATACGTATATATGTAAAGTCAATGATTCGATTTTACATCCATAAAATAAATAAGAAAAAGTTTACCTTGTAAAGAAAAAGAATCCGGTAACTAAAGTAGGAATTTTCTCTGAAAAGCTCTTGGTAGGCTTCAAAATCCTGCAAATTACTAACAAATATAAATATCAAATAAACACTAAGGATGAGTGATCACAAAGATCTCCTAGTCCACTTTTTTACTATTTGAATAGGAATAATCTACTAAGGATGAGTGATTACTAAGATTTGTTCACATAGAACAGTTACACAAAACGAATCACAAAGATTCCTTCAAGTCATAAAGACTTGGATACAATAGGTCACTAAGATCTCTTCAAGTCATTAAGACTTTGTTACAATAGGTCACTAAGACCTGGACGATCACTAACTGAGAGTAGTTTTGGGGTGCTGCTAAGTTGCTCGAAGCTCAATATTCAATGTTGAAAGACTTAGCAACTGAACAAGTTGTTTAAATTCGTAAAGTAGAGTTCTTTTTAATTTGGTAGCATTTCAACTTTTTTATGTTCAATCGTTACTGTTTGATTGAATCTACTTGTCTTTTTATAGACCTTCCTCTAGATATTTCCGTTAGAAAGTTGCCATTGCTCATTTAATGCTCTGATCCTAAAAGGTTTCTGATTAATTACTTTTGGAGAGAATGTGTCAACTTTCGGCTATGATATGTCACATCAATACTGCTACAGAAATATTCACATCAATACTGCTACAAAAATATTCACATCAATACTGCTACAGAAATATTTACATAGGTGTTATCACTTCACCAAACTAGCTCTTAAACATAATACTATCTAACCTTCTCCTTAAACTTGAGATATTCAACGAACTTCTTTGGGATCTTCACTCTACAGATCTTGTCATTGTCAGTCTTGCCAGAACTGATGTACTTTACGATTTTTCTAATTGTAGAGTTTGATGATGGTCATAGAGTATCTGGCTAGGCACACTCTACGATTGGTAAGCTCTACGATTCTCAGTAGACTTTATGATCTTTAACAGACTCTACGGTCTTCAATGTACTTTACGATTTTTAGCAGACTCTGCGATCTTCAATGTACTTTACGATCTTCGACTAGTATGCTTTACGATCTCTTGCAGACTCTGCAATCATCAATGTATCCTACGATCTTCAATATACTTAACGATCTTCAGTTGTTTACTTTACGATCGTCTATTAACTTAAGATCTATACATTATATTACTCAACGAACTAAATTAACTTAACAAATTCGATCTTCTAGTCTAAAGTCTTTTTACACCATTTCCATTATAAGGATTTTACAAAAACTACTAGTTTATAAATATACATTATATCATCGTCAAATCCAAAATATGGATTGTACTAACAATTATTAAAATTTAAGTTATCGTTAAAAACAAAAAACCATGATGGTAACTTATTAGTGTACAACTATTTTATGTCAAAAGATTAAAAATAAAAACTAAATATTAAATTTAAAAACTATATAAACTGAATATTAAATTAAAACAAAAAAAACAAACATATTACTAACATTGAATTGCAAGTATTTGACAATTGTTTGTTTGAGCAAAGTTTATAATCATTCTATAATAAATTAAATTAAAATTTTAAAAAAAATTTATATTCATTATATACATAGAATAAATAAGGAATTAAAAATAATTTATTTAAAAAATAAACCCTAGAATAAATAAAAAATTAAAAATAATTTATTTAAAAAATAAATTCGGCACACTTAGCTATTCAGTATTAAGAATAAAATAGAAAAAAAATATACATTTTTCTTAAAAATTTTGTATCTATAATTTTATTGAGGGAGGAGGCAGAGGGAGGATTAGTTGAGCCGCAACGTCAGGCCTCAATATTGTTTTTTTCTAAAAAAAAAAAATTAAAAAAATTCTTTATCGATTCGAGATCTCTCTGGACGTCTGGTCCTTAGCTTGGCCCAACTGTTCGGCTACTGCCCCTGCGCAGAACCAGTCTGTGAATTAAAGTGAGCCTACACGACGAGAGAGAATTTGTCACCGGCGGTGTTAACGCCGGCTTTTCTGTGCTCTTCCGTTGTCTACGGAAGTTTCTCTTCCATAATACTCCGTACTATCTCTGTCTTTAAAAAGGTGTCCTATTTCTTTCCTTTACAAATTGTGAAGGAAAAAGGTCGCTTTTTCAAGGACCGAGGGATTACAATTCATTCTCTTATGCACAAGTCCGTATCATCATTGTTTATCTAAATAATATGTGGATACTGGTACCTGTTCGTGTTCCCAATACATTACAAAGAATGAACAAACACAGAGGTAGAAGAAAAGCGGCTATTTTTCTGGTAAGTCATGATTAAGAGTTCTAATCTTACTGAATGCACTAGTAGATAATTTTATTTTATTTTTAATTTGTATGCATATGTATAGATTCTCAAAGTATTCAGATTCCATATATAAGGACCTATCATTTCAATTTTTATCTTATTTTCCTTTTGGGTCCTTTCGGCAACGACTAATGAAAGTTAAAATTTAAGTTGACTTATAAGTCATTCTAAGCTGTGACTTATTACTAAAGGCGGCATCAGTTTGACTTATAAGTCAAAAATTAAGTTAAAATAAGTTGTGAAGGTCTTCGGTTGATAATGAGTAATAAGTTAAAATAAAATGTAAAAATTATTAAAAAAAAACATTAATAAAAAAATACATTGATTCAATATCATATCATAACAATCACCATTTTTTCATTAAATAAAACATTAAACAATTTTTTTAAACATATCAACTACAATTAGAGATTCTTAAGGCAATATTATCTTTCAATGTAACATTGTCATCACCATAATTAAATCATTACTAATTGGAGTATTGAAAGAATCTGCTTGCAAGAACAATTATCAAAATGAAGTTTTGAAAATGAACTGGCCATAATGCACAATAAGAAAAACCTCCAATAGTACATGGGACAAAGTCAGCGTATATTTAGTACAAACTCTTGAATACCTGCACTGACCTCCCTAAACATTTTTTGTCTTACAAATCCTGTTCTTACAAAGAGTTGCAACTATTTTATGTCCAAAGTAAGAACAAAACTTCAAGAAACATATAGCAACAGGATAAGCTTAACAGATACAGAGTACAACATTCGTTTTTTAAAATGAAAATACAAATAAACACTAGAGTTCCTGTACAAAATAAAATTGGACATGATACCTATGCCAGGTAATTATATATTTGAGAATTGCTATTTACCTTATCACAAAGCTTTAAAGCTCAGTCATTGCTTACCCAACTTTTACGTATGATGGACCCAAAGAGGTTACAATGTAGAAGCCTACGCAATAAGATTGAATAAACTAGGGTGAGACCATTCTTAATTCCTATCGCAATTATAATTCATCTAAAAACTCTCGCAAAAGATGACAATACTCTTTGAAAAATTACAAAACATTATTTTGTACACAATACGTGAGGATTTAATTTTTATCAAAGGGTGTATTTATATATATAATCACACAAAACGATGTCGTTTTTTATGTAATATCTCATTCCTCTCATATACAATGTCTCTCACCTTTTTTTATTTAAAAAATTTACATTTTTCCTTATAATTTATTAAATATATATTTAATTTATTTGGCAACTATAACAATTTATTATCATGATAATTATGTTTTACACAAGTTGTGCCAAATAAGATCTTCAAGTTTATCGAATTAGCTGCTTAAATTGCATAAGCTATTTTAAATAAAGTAAGACAGGAGCATACATACGATGGATATCATTCACCATATACTCCTATAAATACTGCTACTGGTTGTTTCTATTAATATATATACTCCGGCTCTCTTCTTCTTCACTTCCTCCTCCTTCTCTTCTACTCCTAGCATCTGATTCTCTCTCTGTTCTCCATTTCAATTTCATTCAAGTTTCCCCTTATAATACCTCCATCTCTCTCTTCCCAAAATTGATTTTTGCAGTTTGAATCGCTTCTAACAAAAGCCCTAATTGTTCTTCATCGATCAGTTTCGGTTGATGTTTTATTTTTGCCACAATGCTTGAAAGTTAACTTCTTTTTTCTTTTTTAAATAAGTTTTGGTCCTTTTGGAGCTGTTAAAGATGGTTCCTTGGGGTGGAGTCTCCCGTTGCTTGAGTGCTGCAGCTCTTTATCTTCTTGGAAGAAGCAGTGGAAGGTAAACTAGTGTTTCGTGCCTTGAAATTTGATTTGGTTGATTTAGGAATAGCTGAAGTTTTTAAGGTTGAAAGGATAAAATTGTCGTTTAAAAAAAATAATGGAGGGTAAATTTGTCATTACATTTGGTCAAAGTTGGTTATATAAAATGACTTATAAGTCATAAAAAAAGTTCTTCCCAAACACCTTAACAGTAAAAAGCAACTTATAAGTTGGTCAACCAACTTATAAGTTGTTCCCGAACGCCCTCTAGAAGCTTTGAAATTCTTCTAAATTAATTATGGTTTGGTTGAGAAGGTAGCAAAGGTAATGACCCAAAATGGTTGACAATTTGTGTATGAGGCTTTTATATTCTTGAACTTGAACGCCGCATAACATCATCTTCAACCAATCTCCACCGTAAGTACCTTTCGGTGCGACCACTAAAGAATTTCTTATACACTAAACCGCTGCTGTTATACGCTTACTAAAAGACTGACTTTCATTCATTCGCCATAGAATAAATCAACCCAGTTCTCTTTTCTTTTCTGGTGCACACCGCAACAATGCCTTAGGTTGGATTGGTAGCTGTAACCTGAAATCATTATAAACTGTATTAAACTTTATCATAAAAGATGTTTCTTTGTCAATGTCTTTAACTGTGTATCCGAAGTAATGGTTTGATGAGTTTCTCGTGTCACAAGGGTGGGTAGGAAGTGTCCTTGTATGCTTCATTGCTTTGAATTTTCATTACCACACGAAGGATGAAATATTACATTTAGCTCTGGTTCAGTATATTAGTAGCACACTAGTACCTTCAACTCGAAACCAATCAACCACTTCAACCAAAGTACTGCTGAAATATTAAGAGAGATAACGAGAGCTCAACAGTCTAGGAGAATAAAAATGTCAAACAGTCTTGTGCATCATGCATACACAATAGCACTAAATGTAAACAAAATACAATTGTTTATGCACGAGGTACACCCTGCAAATCAAGACTGTGGAGACTGTTGAGCTCCCACAATAATTTAACTATTTTCACCAAGATCTTACTTATTTTTGACTAAGTTGTTCCTAACAGTTTGTAATAACTATTGGAATATTTGGAATACATGGATAATTTTATTTAGTATCACACATGAAAATGTTCAAAATAATTTATTAGGCCTTTAGAATTTTTAAATCATAATTTTCGAGTAATTTATTTGCTACCGACTTAATTTTAAAATGGAATCTTTGGCCTAATTTAAGAAAAATGGCAAACATTGTACAGGAAATAGGAAAAGTACCTCAAGTCTTAAGATTTCGTATGGAAATTCCATTTTCATTTTTAATGTTCCAAAATACTCTTTTAGGAAAAAGTAAGGGCCTTTTATAATTCTTAAGACTTAGTAATATTTAAGCTTCATTTCAGCCTTTGTAAGTCATTTTACATCTTTATACTTGGGGCGCCACGTTTGAGAGCTAAGAGCGGCGGAGATTTCCACCATATTTTCATCAATTTTTCACAAAATTCCTTCCATCAATTCGCTATTCTCTACAAATACTCAAAATCCTTGAAGATGCTATCTTGAATGTGGAAGGACCAAAAGTTATAGAGCTTCAAGGTTGGATTTGGGCCTGCATTTAAAGTTTTTAAGTGAAAAAGATTTTAGGAAGGAATCTTATAGATTTGGGTAAAAATATGTGAGATCTACCTAAATGTTTGAATTCTAATCTCTAGGTGGTGTTAATTTATGTATATACGTGTATATCTATGCTACCAACATGAATTTATCTGAATTTATGTTTGCATGTGTTGAATCTATAAATTGAAGAATGTTTTAGGAAATTTCTTTAATTTGTTGCATTTTGCCTAGTACTATCCCTGGATAATATACTTGAATAATCTGAAATTTCATTCATGATGCTTTATTTTGTGTCAGAATTGAAATTCATACCTTGGTGGTGTTTAGGGATTTGAGAAATTGAAAGGTTTTAATTCGAATTGAAAGTAGTGGTAGGAATTTATTGAATCTGCACTTGTTAGCAAACTTTCAATTAATAAAGCTCTGTACTTTGAAATCCAATGAAGGAATTCTTTAGTTAAATGGCTGTGAACACTCGTATATCAGACTTGGAACTTTTTAGAATTCATAATTTCATATATTTTTATTTTGGTCAGACCTAAGATATTTGCTTTAGATCCTGTAATTAAATGAATTGTCTAGGTTCCTTTTTCCTTATGCAACATTTTCACTTAGATTCAAAATGGAAGTTTGACATGTTCCCTGCAACTCCGGTTGGGGCGTTAAGTTAGCCATCACTCTCCTAGAAAAGGCGTACTAAAACCCTCACTCTGTTACCTCCCGTTTAAATGACTAACATATTGCTGGTTTGGCAGCTGGCATGCTATGTGGGACTCATTGTCTCTCATTAAACAAAACTCTTGCCGTCGTCTGTAAGTGCTGTTAATTAAGAGGCAAATCTCGTGCTTAAATGAAGCAACGGGATTTGGGAAAATACTGAGACCTAATCTAGCACTTGGTTGAAGAAATTTCTTTGCAGGGTAGAAAATAGACTCGTGGGAGGGTAATAGGCAAGTCATCATAAAAAATTGGAGTAAGTGTTGTGATTTTGTTGCTACTATAGAACTGGGTTTACTAAATGAATTGTTGCTGTTAATATTAATTAGATTACAAAGAATGTATACTTGTAGTCATACAATTTTACTCTATTTTATATTGGGTAAACTGTTTAATGAAGTGAATGCTCATTATTTACTTTTTCTATGTTTACCTATTAGCGGAACGAGTTGAGTACAACGTGTTCTTACTTGCGTTTTATTATGTTCTTTTACTGGTAATTATTTATTGCTATGGTATTTATTTAACTATTTGGTTATTGTTCGATATTTATGATGAGGTAGAGGCAATTGAATTTGAAAAGGCTTTTGCTGATATACTGTGTACAGTGTTGGTTGTTTGGTCAATGGTACTTCTAATGATATGTAAACTTTACAAAATTAAATTTGACTACAATTGCTATGTTAGTTTTACCTATGTGAAGTTTGTGTACATTAACTTTGTTTTTCTGTTTCATGCATTACAATTAGCACACTTGGTTCAGTGGTGCATTATGTTGTTTTTTTGGTTAATGCTTTACAGTTGACGACCTATGTCAAACACATTTACTTGATGACTCAATATTGCCTTTGAAGTAGGACTTTATGCAAACAAAAGAATAAATAAAATGACACACTAATTGGCTAGATGTACCGCTCCTTGTAAATCTTCATTCTCCTTAAGTTTTACTTTTGCATTCTTCAGCTTCAGCTATCCAATCTTCTCCACCTTATTCTTTAGCCCAATAGCTTCTGATCATTTGGCAGATCACAACCTTGCTTCTTTCAGTCATAGTTTTGACATACCATTCGAAGTAATCCAGTTTTTCAATTAAACATATAAATATAGAATATTTTCTTACTTATAATTTTTTTCCTTAAATTATGACATTACCTTGGGGCAGCCAAAGAAACTTCTACAAGGATTTCCTTCCTTCTGCTGTCTACTTTGGTGCTTGAAGACCACAACCACAATTCGTATTGCCATGTTTGAACCCTGATGAGCTCAAATTTATACTACTTCCCTTTCATCCGAAATCTGTAATTCCATTGCAAGATTAATCATTTGATTGCTCCCAGCACATTCAATTTCTTTGCTTTGCCTTTGTTTTTCCTTTTGGTCATTTTGATGCTAAACGCCCTGATTCCCATATAATCCCAACTATCTGATAAAGTTGGTGAGAATGAAGAAGATGGTGTGGGTTTTTTAGACTGTCGAGAGGGTTGAAGGTTCCCAAGAGGAGCGGTTCTTTATGGGACATGATTCCACATTTTTTATGATGGGTGCTTTGGATGGAAAGGAATTGTACATACTTAGAGGATAGAGAGCGAACCATTGAGCATATTATGTTCTTTTTTACCCGTCATTTCTTTCAACAAAAGGAGGGATTTCCTAGATCGCAAATTTATTTTGTGGAATTTTTGTCGGATTTTTGCCGAGGAACATGATACCATGTTATATGGTTGGAAAAATGTGCAAGTTGAATTTCTAAAATAAAAACGGTGCATGATTTGGATGCTTTTAGAGGAAGATACCTGCATTTTGCAACTGGTGTAACCCTAACTAGGACTTTGGAAGATTGTAAATCAATTTTGGGGTTTTTAATGATATGGTTGGATACAGTTTTGTATCATCGCCAGGAACAAGTTAATATCCATGAAATATGTTTCTAGAGTTACTTATTATATAATGTGTGTGTGTAGTTTTTTTTAAATTATTTTGGGTCGATATATTAAGTATGTTTGGTATTGGGATTCCAAGATTCTCCACCCCAATCCTTTGACTGTATAGTCTCACATTTTTGCTGCGTACTCTGTCTCACATTTCTTCTGCAGTACTATAGTATAACTGTACATATTTTGATTAAGGTGCATTTTGATTTTTCAATTTGAGCATTTTATGCTGTAACAAAATTTAAATGCACTTGTCACCAAAGAAAGGGGGGGGGGGGAGGAGGTGAAGTAAAATTTAATTGTCTCAGATATTAGCAGAAGTTCAACTTGTAAAATTGAGTTACATCTTTAATCTTTTTTCATGTTCTGCACATTTCTACCTCAATGGGTCGAAAGAAACATAAGGAGAAAAGAGGAGGAATATTAACTTCCTGATTCTTCAGCTGCAGGAGAAAAGAATTATATCGTACATATCTAATTAGAGCTGAGAACTTTTACTTGGGAGTGAAAGATAGTATTTTTGGGAAAAGATGCTGAAAATCGTGCTTCATGGCAAGGGTAAATCCTCTGGAGCTGGACAAGGGGCAAAGCCCTTGTCAGGGGAGAGAGTTACAGTTGCATGCCCTGACCACCTTGTCCTTGCTGATCTTCCAGTCGCAAAAACTATTGGTTCAGTGCCTGCTACTTCCCGTGTCAAGACTGTAGGTTACAGGGTCCACCGCCGGGCTGGTGAGAAAGTTCATTTTTGTGTCTGCTGTGATTTCCCCATTGCTATCTACGGGCGCCTGGTATGAGTTAAATATAATTATTATCTTGTAGACTCTCCTCCTAACTTTTTCTATTCCTCCTTTAAGCCACATGCCCACTTATGATTTTATTGTTCTTCTTTTACCTTCGAGCTTAAATGTGCCTTCAAATCTCACTCAAGTTTTATCTCAAGTATTGTGCTTTCAAAACAATCCTTAATTTTATCTCAAGTATTGAAGTGTAATTGTGTACTTGTGTCTGTTATTTAGTATCTCATCAGAATATTAACTTTTTATAAAATGTAACAATTTGCTCGCCTTTATTATCTGACGGGCATTTTTATATTTATTTACCCCATTCTTCCCTCTTGGCTTTTTGCTTGTGTACATGCTAACCTTTCTACCACTAAGATAGATATCAAATATGGGTTAGGTACTTACGTTTCATTCAGATCCATGGGACACCTGCAAAACTTTTGCCTAGTGGTTGTTGGGGAACTTGCTAGTTATTGATGACTTATGGTTGTCTCCTTTTTGGTCCTTTGTAGGAGCCAAGTTTATTTGCGAGCCATTTCACTGATATATTGAGAAGCTCTTGAAAAGTTTATTTAACTTGAACAATGTTTATTTCATGCAATTAGGGCAAATTTGACCCTATCTGAATAAGAAGAGGTTTCACATCTGCTGGGTGGAGATTCCAACCTAACTGCCTTAGCTATTTTAGCTCCGGCAGCTTATATGCTGCTAGGTTTGGTTGCCAAATATTATCATTTGTATATTAACGACTTTATGTTCTTGCAGAGCCCTTGTGAACATGCTTTTTGTCTGGACTGTGCTAGAAGTGGTTCTAAATGCCACATGTAAGGCTATTTTATATATATTCTTCCTACTTAACTATGGAATTTTCTTAAATGTTTTACGCATCCTGTTCCTTACACTCAACCATGAAAGTTGTAATGTGTGTATCTTTATCTTAATGCATGACTTCTCCTCATCTCATTTTACTTCCTCCATTGCAAAGTTTAGGATAAAGTTTGACTTTTTTATGTGTGAGATATTTTAAAATTCAAATTTGATATGAATACAGGTAATTATAGGCAAGATCATTATGAAAATTCTAAACTATCTAAAAAAGTACAACTACCTCTATACCACAAAAAGAGTCATTTGCAACAAAAAGAAGTTCAAAAAATGGTCCTCTTTTAAATTGATAATAGTAGAAAATGATGCAATACCACCCTCAAGTTTATCATCATAATTTCATTATCATGTCACCACTACTTAACTAAAGTTAATATATTTAGGACTAAACATGAAATAAAATTACATCCTTATATTTGCAAATTTTTGAAAATGGGACTCTTTTATGTAGTAAAGTATGTATAATTGATTACAAAATTTATTGTTTTCATTGTTTTCAAAAGTTAAATGAATTACATTAATTTTGAATATGAGAATATCCCAAATTGACTTAAAAAGATCTAAATTAATCTTTTATTTTGGATTGCGGGAGTATAATTATTGAATGGTGTAAATCTATCTTTGTGTTTCTTGATTACATAGTTGTGAAGAACGCATCCAGAAGATACAGGCAATTAAGCGTGAGGAAGGTGTCTTCATCTGTGGAAACCCACAGTGCCGCAAGTCCTTCCTTGAAAAAGCTGCACTTCGGGCTCATATTCAGGCTCATATCAATGAGATCAATGCTACAGCTGATTCCACCATCGACGACAAAGATCAATGTTTGCAACCCAAAGGCCAACCACTTACCAAGTCAGTCATCCAACCAAATCCACGCCCACCAGTTTTTGGGCAAATTGAACATCATCCATCAGAGTCACAACCTGGCAACAGCAGAGGCTTTGATAGGCCTGATCAGATTTCAAACAAGCAGAAAGGAATACTGTCTGAGACTCCATTTCCTGAATACTCCATGCATTACCCTCAACCTCCTAATCTTGCGGTCCCATACAATTTATATTCACTTCAGGCTCCTCCATTTGCACCTGGTGGAGCTCAACCGCTTTATGGAGGTCCTATGGTACAGTCAGATTCTGCAACAGTGGTTGGATCAGAACAGGGTTCACTGTTAGGTTTACCACCAGGTCCAGCAAGTGGTTTGAGTTTTTCAGAAAGATATTCTCAACCCTGGAATACTGGACCAGTTGATGTACCTTTCTTTCAAGGGGGTAGTGGATATCCAGGAGTTTTGCCTTCTAACCTGCCTCCCCCTTATTCGACTCACAAGGGAATGGAACTAGCACAGGCTGAAAATTCAATGGGTCCCAGGGATGGCAAGGGTACATTTGCACCCCAGTCTCTGTGGTTCCAGCCACCACCTCCTTTACCCCCTCCCCATATGTCGCAGCCGAAACAAGGGAATTTCTTTCCTCGTAATGATGGACAGGGGTTTCCGTGGCAGAATGAGAAGCATGATGACTTTGGAAACAGCCAGAACTAGTGAATCTTCTGATATTTTGTTGAACTATTTCCCTTGCCTGTTTAGTTTGAACTCGCTGTTTGTGGCTCCTGGCTTGCTAATAGCCTTTATTCTGAGTTTAGTCCTCCTGTTTGTTTAATCTAATAAGCTGCAAACATTTGCATGCTGGGTTTTGTTATCAAGTATGTTAAATAAGTATTTTGGAGTTCTGGATAACTTCTTCTTGATTGGAATCTAGTTAAATTTGCTTTTAGACCAAGTTGAACAAAACAAAACTTAACTTTTGATCTTTTCATGATGATTCCGGTCCCTCCTGTACTGGGGCAGTTATAAGTTCCAACAAATGAGTTTTACAGTGGATGAAGAGATTAGCAAATAACATGTAGTGATAGATCAGTCCCCCAAAACATCTGACAGTATTGGAGTGAAATCATCTGACAGTATCTATTGTAATGATCCAAATAAGGAAAATGTTTCCTACGCTTGACTTAAGATAATATGGAATTAGGATCTTCTCCATTTGAAATGAAATGGAGAGTCTTCATTTCATGGTCCACGTTTAAAATGTGTTGGAATGTGACATCATGATGATGGGAGAAAGAGAGATAATGATAGAGAATATACAAAAATAGAGACTCCCCGTTTATGATATCAGTTGTTAGTTGAAACATTCAAACCACCGTAAGCCTATTTAAAAGTAAGGATGACGTACTGACATTCAAGTAAATATTGTTGAGATTTTATAATCACTCTTTTCATTTGCATGCTTTGTCTTGAATGTGGGACTGACAAATTACAATCTTTTTCACTTAAATTTTCTTGGCAAGTTCTCACAGTAAAATCTTGAATCAACTGTAGAAGATGTGTGGACTTCAAACCTACTATGTCACCAACGACCATCACTCGAATACTATTTGTAACTATTTAGCTAGCTACGATCCAAACATTGGCTCAAGATTATTCAACGGGTACTCTTAAGAGCATATGAAGTTTTATTATAAGACTTGGGTTGAAACCACTATTTTCCAATCGACCAACGATCACTTTTATTTTTATTCTCTTAATTTTTTTTTCTATATTAGATTTCTCTTGTATAGATAATAAATATATTTTTGAAAAGACACTTACAAAATATCAAAAAATACTTGTAAGTATGACATTTTCCAAATTTGCTATCAAACAAGGCTTAATTAGGAGTAACAATTGTGTCGTGTTAAACGAATTCGTGTCGTGTTAGACGAACGACGAATTCGTGTCGTGTTAGGTTATAGATATTACACTAAATAGGTCATCACTAACACTTAGGGGCGTAAATGGATATTTTTCGGATATGGCCGTATTTGAAAAATAATTTTAATATCCGTATCCGATGAATGTGCAATATGAAATATTCAAATTCCTATTCGCCGGATAATATTTTGAATAAGAATATTATTCGTATCCGTTTTGTATAATATAATATGAATAAATATATCAAATATTCGTATTTGTATCCGTATCTACATTCGTTCAAAATAAAATTTTAAAACTTTCATTTTTTTTTAAAATTCTTGCACAATGTTAATTTAACAACCAAAAAACTTATACACTTGATCAACTAATAATTAGAAATAATGTATAATCAACCAAATAATATATATATATATATATATATATATATATATATTATGGATACAGATATTAACGGATACGAATATGCATATATCCATATCCATATCCGTTTTGGATGGATACGAATATGGATAATATTCGTTTGACACGGATATAGATAATATACACAAATATAAATTTTAGAACCGAATATTGGATATTTCTAACTCCATTTACAACCCTACTAACACTACTCATTTAATTATTCGTATCAAGATGGTCAACAATAACACTAACCTGTTTATTAATCGTGTTAACGTGCCAACCTGTTTACTGCATAAATTAAAATTATTATTTTTTAAAAAAACATCATTTACTTATTTATTGAATAATAATGCAATTTATTCATCACAATAATATTTATTTAACAAAGTACAAGAAAACATGGTTAGAAAAGTAACTAAAAATAGTAAAACTCAATATTTAAAGTAAATTATAACGTTATATCATATTTATTTTTAAATTATTTTAAATAAACGTGTTTAATCGTGTCAACTCGTTGATTGTACGTATTTGACCCATTTAAATTTCATGTTGACCTTGTTTATGCTTAACATCAACCCTCTAATTTTATGTCGTGTTCATGTCAAATTATCGTGTTTTGTCAAAAATTAACACCCCTAGACTTAATGGCAATCTCACTATAGATAGGTAAACAATAAACGAAATGAGTTTATGTTAGGTTGGAAACTAAAACTCAGGGTGTTAATTAAACAATAAACGAAGTGAGTTTAGTTTACCGCACTGATTGAGCCATATCAATTATTCCGGCGTATATGGCGGTTTTAAAATGGCTAAAAAATCACATATATAATTTGGGTGCGATTTTGAGAGGCTCATGCACCGCTCAAACCGTACCGTACCATTCTTATAAATTATATATTTTTTAAGAAGTTATATAGGCAAAATCCTAAAAATATACAAGACAATTTTATTTATATTATGCACGTTAAAACTTTTTGTTTGTGGTTAGAAATATTTTTAATTGAATTGCAATGGTTTGAGTAATACTGAAGCATTCATGAGTAACATATTTCAAACCTAAAACTTGTTGCGTGATGTTATTATGTTAATGTCGTGTATATTTTGTTATACGTAAAAATGAATTTAATGTATTGAATATTATTATTAACTATGTCAACTAATTTTAAAACTGAAAGTGCACCAAATAAAACTGCACCGTAATCTTTAAAACTGCATCATACCACTCCAATTATAAACGATTTCATATGTAATTTTAAAATTATCAAACCACACCTAAATAATTTTATATGTGATTTAAATTTTTAACCGCAGTGAACAGAACTACACCATACTTTACGCTCTCGTGTGATACCGCCAGGTTCGAACCCTTACCCAATTTTCTTCCCCTTTTAACGGCCAAACCGAAAAAAGCTGGCTCGTTATACCGCCAGCTCTCTTTCTCTCTCCTCACCTCGCATAAGAATTATCGAAATCCATTATTATTATTATTATTTCAAACTTTCTCTCTCTACACATCAGCCCAAACAAGTTCCTTTGTGACGATCTTAACGATGCTGCTTCTCCTCTCTCTCTTCGCTTAATAATCAAATTTCTCCTTTTTTTTTTCACTTTCAACTCTCATTTGGAGTGCTCCAATCGCCTCCCCGAATCTTCTCCCTTCGGCGATCGCAACCTCTCTCCGGCGATTATTGAGCTGTCTTTCTCCCTCCTTGATTCTCTCAGATTCTTTTGATCTTTAGGTATGTTTTTGCACAATTTCTAGCTTTATTTTGATAAATGTCGATTACATCTGGTACATTTTTTAGATTAGTGTTTTCGGTTTTTTCAATATTTTGTTTAGTTGCCTAAGTACGGAAAAGATGAAATCTTGGATATTCATTTCGTATATTTTTGATTTTGATTTTGATTATAATTTAATCGCTCAGCTAAGTAATAGTCAAAATAGTTGTATTAGGCCATGCAATAAGGTTATTAAGAATGTTTTTAATTGAAAGAAGTTGATGCTTTATGGATTAATATAGTTTGAAATTATTAATTGGGAGATATTTTTGGTGGAATAGACCGAGAACTTGGAGTAATTAACTTCTTGATTCAGAGAATGGCTTTGATGTCGCATTCTCCAGTTGCTTTTACTGGAAGTTTGGCTTCTGGTACTTCAGCTTCGGACCTGCTCCAAAGCTCAATTAATGGTTTTAGTGGTGTGCCACTAAAATCCCTGGGGAGGGCACGATTGGGCATGAATAGGAAGGAATTTACTGTGTTTGCAAAGGTAAGGAAGGTGAAGAAGCATGAGTATCCATGGCCCGAGGATGCGGATCCAAATGTGAAAGGTGGAGTGCTTAGTCATTTATCGCCTTTCAAGCCTTTGAAAGAGAGACCAAAGCCAGTTACTTTGGATTTTGAGAAACCTCTTATGGATCTGCAAAAGAAAATCATTGATGTATGTCTTTTTAAACTGATTTAGTATGATTAATTAATTAAGAACATCTTGTAGTTTGGTTTTGACAAAAAAAAGTTTTGGTTTGAGTACAGGTACAAAAGATGGCAAATGAGACCGGCCTTGATTTCAGTGATCAAATTATCTCTCTAGAAAATAAGTATCAGCAGGTATGATCAATCTTATATCAGACACTTTTAATTTTATGAGTGAGTTTATATATATCTATGGACTTCATCATAGTAATTAAGAGGTTTATTACTTAAGTTTATGAATTCTGTTCACATGATGCAAGAGAAGAAAACTCAGTGTTCTAAAAATTCCCGCCTAGGCCCGCCTAGCTCCGCCTAGGCGCTAGACCCCCCTGGCGCTACGCCTAGGCGCTAGGCCCCCCTTGGCGCCTCGCCTAGGCCCAAGGCGGCAAAAAAATCCCTCTAGGAGATTAGGTGGGACTAGGCGGGGCCTAGGCGGGCAAAACGGAGAAATTAGGGCTGCAATTGTTTTTTTATTTTTATTTTTATTTTAATAACTAAGCTACAAAATAACGTCGTGGGTCATTATTTTGAAGGAGTATGAGTATGAGTATGAGTCCGATGGGGACATTATCTTGGAGGGATATGGAGAAGAAGAGTTAGAGATATAACGGGATATGGAGATGAGGATTATTAGTTTGTATTTTTGATTATTTTTTTGTGTTTAAATTTTGAACAATTGCATGTTTGTATTTGAACTTTGACATTGGCAATATGGATATGTGTTTGAACTTTAAGCAAAGGCCTTTATTATCTTTATTATAGATTGTTTTGCTTTATATTATTGTTTTGTTTGGTTAAATGTAAGATAAAATATTAAAATTGACTTAAAATAAAAATCCCGCCTAGGCCCCCTCCGGCCTCCTGCCTCCTGCCTAGCGCCTTTTAGAACCTTGAGAAAACTTGCATCAGGCTCAAGTTTTGTATCAAATTTGCTAGTGCTGCTGAAAGTTTAGTGACATGTTTCTTTATAATGAATCATGGCCTTGTTCACTCTTTTAAGCTTATGATGGGCACTTTTTACCATTTTTATCAGTGTAGAGGCACAGGCAATGACCCTTAACTTAAATGAGTGCATGCAAAACTACATAAAGTCATTAATCAATCCACTGTTTAAATTTCCAAATACCGGTAAATAAAAAGAGTTAATGATTGATAGCTACAAGGATTCACTTGTAGTCTGGTATTAGGATAGAAGTGGTAGTAGTGTGTCAAGTGCTTGTAAATGTTTTTTTCAGAAGGTAATTAATTCTATGGTAAAAAGAGACCGTCGTTGCCCCCCTTATTGTTCTTGAATAAAAATGGGTAAACTTCTATATACTTCCTCCGTTCCAATTTATAAAATCATTATTGACTTTTGAAAGTCAATTTTTAATTACAAAACAATAAATCTTATAATTAGTAGTACTTTTTAAATAGTTTACCATATTCATCATTGTATTGTCTAAAATTCAACGAATCTATGTCAATTTTGAGTTTGAAAATATCCTAATTGACTTCAAAAAGTCAATAATGATTTTATATTTTGGAATGGAGGGAGTACAAAACAATTACATGGTTGATAGTTATCATGTAATATTTTCTATCCAAGAAGCCATATTTGATCATGCTAATTTTAAATTCAGTTCTTTGACTATATAACTTTTATACACTGGTACAGTTGACATGTTTGAAGTATCAACATGATCAAATTCTATCACTTGATTAAAGGTTACAAACAACAAATACTAATGTATGTTATTTATAACATTTGTGAGGCTTGCTGTTTTAGCTTTTGAGGATCCTAATTGCAATTTCATTGCTCGACTTTAAATGTAACGCCATTTTCTTCAGCATACATCTAACTGTCAATTCTACTCACTTCTTTGCAATATAAATTACAGGCTTTGAAAGATCTCTACACACATCTGACTCCCATACAGCGTGTGAATATTGCGCGGCATCCTAACAGGCCAACATTTCTTGACCACATCTTTAATATTACCGAAAAGGTTTTTGCTCAAGGATTTATGAATTCTCATACTTATGTTTTCTTTGCTTTAATATATAACAATATATAGCAATAAGAATACTGCAGAAAAGATCTCATAATATGCCATTTTATATTTCCAAATGTCCAGTTTGTAGAGCTTCATGGTGATCGAGCAGGGTATGATGATCCTGCAATCGTTACTGGTCTTGGAACAATAGATGGCAGAAGTTACATGTTCATCGGTCAACAGAAGGGTAGAAATACGAAGGAGAACATCATGCGCAACTTTGGGATGCCTACTCCCCATGGGTATGTATATAAGGAGTGGGAATTTGTTTTTATTGTCTCTTGATTTACATGTGGAGCTATTATGGTGAAAAGAAGTTCTCTCACTTTATCACATATTGACATGTGAAGTTTAAATATATATATCAAGGTTGTAGAATTTCAAACTTATCATTTAGTATGAACTTCAGAGTTAGATTTTCTTAGAATCTGATTCTAAAGAGTAATACTCTATTTTCAACAGCTACAGGAAGGCTCTACGTATGATGTATTATGCTGATCACCATGGATTCCCAATTGTTACTTTTATTGACACTCCTGGAGCATTTGCAGATCTTAAATCAGAGGAATTGGGCCAAGTAAGTCGATAAATGTATTGCAACACATAGTTCTATATCAGTACCAGCTTAATTGCTTAATTTTTTTTGTTTTACTGTATACAGGGTGAAGCTATAGCTCACAATTTGAGGACTATGTTCGGTCTGAAGGTTCCAATTGTTTCTATTGTTATGGGAGAAGGTGGGTCTGGTGGTGCTCTGGCCATTGGCTGTTGTAATAAAATGTTAATGCTTGAAAATGCAGTCTTCTATGTTGCCAGGTAATTCAAGATACATGCAACTCCTAACTAGATTTTGGCAGTCATTTTCTTTTTCTTTTGTGTTAGATGGATCCTTATTAAATTGTCACTAAATTTGGTAGGTGACTGTCCTTGATATCCTTCATTAATTAACAATTACATCTAAGAATTCACATGTGCTGATCTAAAAGAATTAAAAGTACAAAATGTCTTTAAGACTTCATAAATTATTCTCAATGTATCGTTTTACATATGTGATGTTTTAGCCATATAGTTACTCGTCTTTCCTTAAAAATGTCTTCAAAACCTTTATATTATTTTCACATCTGCTGATCTCACATTGCCTTCTTCCATCTCATTTCCTATGGACAGTCCAGAAGCATGTGCGGCAATTTTGTGGAAGACTGCCAAAGCATCCCCAAAGGTTGTACTAGCTTTTTAACTACTTGGCTTGTGTGTATTGGATTAGATCAAATAACTGAAACATCTTTTACCTCCCTTTCTTTACAGGCAGCTGAGAAGCTTAAAATAACTGCTACAGAGTTGACCAAGCTGCAAATCGCAGATGGCATCATCCCTGTATTTTTTCTACTCAATAATAATTTTTTATCTAGTTATTTGTGTCTTTCACCCGTACACCACCTCTTTTCTTTTTATTGCTATTTTACAAATGTGATACAGCTTGCTAGGCAGAGGTTGTGATGGGAGAAGTTGAAGACTTGCTACTACTATTATTCTGAATTTTTTTTGTTTGAAATTCATAAGCAAAAACATTTCCAACTGCATAGGAAATTGACAAGAGACATGATGTAGACTCCACTTAAATTTACGTGTTAAAATAAAAATTAGGCTCCACTTGAATTTGATATTGTCACCCTAAAAGTTGAAATTTGCTACTTCAATTTAATTTCTATAGGATGCATTAAAATTTTTTAATTAATATTTGATTTTCAAAAACTAAGCCTTTTACCTTTTGTAAGTTGGAGGAGAGGATTTTGCTCCCTAGGGTATGAGTTGTTGGCCAAAGACCTCCCGACTCTTCATCTCTTTTGCGAAGAACTTTGATTCAATAATGTTCTCGCACACTGCTTCTCTACTTTTTTCTGTCATGAAATTGAATTTGTGTAGTTTAAAAATGTCGGATCCCTCCTCTTGTTTTCTAGGTTTTGTTTAGCTTTAGCATATTTTACTTGTTATGCTATCTGAATGGGATTTTTGAACAAACTGCAGGAGCCACTTGGTGGTGCACATGCAGATCCCTATTGGACCTCACAACAGATAAAGGCTGCAATTATTGATTCAATGGATGTGAGGACATTCACCTTGGTTCTTGTGCAAGAATAATATACTTCCATCTTAATTTTCACTTATATTTTTGGTTGTATAGGAACTTGCAAAGATGGACACAGAAGAGCTGCTGAAGCATCGGATGCTCAAGTACCGAAAACTTGGTGGGTTCCAGGAAGGAATTCCTGCAGATGCAAAGAAGAAAGCTAATATGAAAAAGAAAGAAGACCCCATTGTTCCAAGACCTGGAAACTTGGAATTGGAGGGTGAAGTTGAAAAATTGAAAGAACAGATTCTAAAAGCAAGGGAATCGTCTGCTGCACCTCCAGAGTTGGGTCTGAATGAAATGATAGATAAACTGAAAAGAGAAGTTGACCATGAATTTTCTGAGGCAGCTAAAGTTTTGGGCTTGAAGGACAAATTTGTGATGTTGCGAGAAGAATTTGCAAAAGCAAGGAATTCAAAGGACCAGCACATACATCCAACTCTACTGGACAAGATGCAGAAGCTTAAGGACGAGTTCAACCAGAATCTGCCTAATGCTTCTAACTACAAAAGCCTGAAATATAAGCTTGACATGTTGAAGGAAATATCTAAAGCCAAGAATGTATCCGCAAAGAACAAGGAGGCCTCTCCACTTCAGCTAGAAATCCAGAAGAAATATGAAGAGATATTGGGACGGCCTGATGTAAAGCAGAAAATAGAGGCGCTGAAGGCCGAAATCAGAAACTCTGGTGCGTCTGGAGTTCAGGACTTAGACCAGGGGTTGAAGGAGAAAGTTGGGCAGGTGACTAAAGACATAGAACTAGAACTTGCTGATGATCTTGAGTCTTTGGGTTTACATGTTGACCGAATCTCAATTTCAGACGCAAAAAAAGTGGATGAACTTAATAAAGATATAAACAAGATAATTGAAGATGTTATTAGTAGTTCATCAGATTTGAAGAGCAAGGTTGAATTATTGAAGATAGAGGTAGTGAAGGCCGGAAAGACACCTACTACAGAGTCAAAAAGTAAGATCCAGGCTTTAGAGCAACAAATAAAGCAGGGAGTTGAGGAGGCTATAAGTTCCTCGGCCTTAAAAGAAAAGTATGAGCGGCTGATGGCAGAAATGTCTGAATCCATCAAGTCTTCTGGAGAAACTGGTGGAAGTGTAGTTACGGGTAATTCGAATGGGTCGACAGCAGAGATTAATTTAGAAGCCAATCGCAGCTACTCTTGACGTAAGTCTTTATATATCATAACCTTCAATATAGAACCTGTTGAAAATTGTTGGATGTTCAAAACTGAGGCCCGTGTGCATGGGATTGGCAGTTGAAGAATTAAAATTATTATTAGCTCTCTTTACAAATTACAATGTTGAATCATTTCTAATTTACTCCTATTTTTGTTTCTTATTAGCAGCAAGTCACAGGTGAGAGATTAGGAATGAACCACGGTGGTTGATAAATTGTCGAAATCAAAGTACAAAAATGCCTAGAGAAGACCGAGCTTGCTTCAACCTAAAATCTTTTCTCGGCCATGCTTTCGCTGGAACATGAGATAATGGCAAAGAATAGTTGCTTATTCAACTCGAAGTTCCCTTTTTGATTTAGGTTATGAGTTTTTGTTTTGTTTTTGTTTTTCTTTCCTTCTCTTTTACATGGACAGAATGTATTTGTCCTTCTAATGTTATTGATAGAAATAGAACATAATGTATAAATTATGCCGAGTGGCAGAGGCAGTCATAAACATCCTTTCAAAATTAAGAGAATTAAAATTGTGGCTTGTTTCCACCTAAATATATGTCTTATTGTTATTTGCTCTCGATCAAAAAATCTTTCTAGTTCGGCCTTTTGCATGCTGCTATTGGGATGAGAAAAGTTCTGCAATGAAACTCTCCTTGAAATGCGAAAGGAGATGGTACACTTAATCGTATTATTTAAGTGTTTATTACTTGTCAAAATTTCTACTGCAATTGGTAGGTAGGTCACCTAATTATTCAAATAAGTCGTGTTTTCTCTGGTTTTTTTTTGTATGTTGCATTGTTTTTAAGAGAGTTATTGGTTATCACTCTTTTGGTAGTCCTGATACCTTTTGCAGCTAAGAAGTTTGGGTAAACTACGGCACACAAGAAATACTAGAGAACCAATAATATATAGAATTACTTTGAAAATGTCAACCTTAGTATGAGTTAAAATTTGAGAAACTAACGTTATAACACGTCATAAAAATAAAAATAATTATGTGTCGTTATTCCACCACTACTGCTCGTATAGTGTATAAACGGATAACCAATGAAATTTTAATTGTTCGGTATATATGATATTAATTTAACATATCATTAAAATAAAAATTATGTATCATTATTCTAACACTGTTTGTGTATACACTTACGGTTACAACTATGTGTATAAACGGATAGTGAATGAGACTTTAATTTTTTGTTACATGCGACATAAGTTGCCAACTATGTTTAGCCAAACATCTAATTCAAAAAGGCTGAATATTTGAAGGGATTGGTACAATAAAATAAATTCAGTTCAATACTTGAATTGATATTATAGTACTTTAGGTTTAGTTATCAAATCTATTGCAAGTAGCTGCATGCCTTACATTTTCATCAAGATTAAAGTAGGACAGTACAAAAAAACCCTCAAAAGTTCACATTCTTTTCCACAAGGAATTGCACGTTCTTAATGTTTTTCAGTACAGAAATGGGATAACAGCTTTCCTGTTCTTGGGATAATCCTCCCCAAACTTCTCTAAATACCACTTGTGATTCGCACGTGCCCTAGGCACCAAATTAGAACACGTGTAGACTAAAAAGCCTAACCCGGCCCGTGACCAAGTCATCACGGCCCAACCCACCCACTCCACAATCTCTCCAAAATAGTTTGGGCAGCTGACCCACTCAAACCATCCCCCCCTTGGTATCTTATACCCACCACCCTCACTCTTCAGCCTAACCAATGCCACATCTGACCGTACATTCACCGTCATACCGCCTATAAAAACCGCCAAACCACCGATAAACCGCCACCAAAACCACCTATCACTCTCGTAGTCAGCATAGTGAGAGACCCATCTGGATTGCAAGTAAGCATTCAATAAATTAAAAGCGAAAGCCATCAGGGCAACATTAATTGGAAAACCACTGGCGGTTTCCCGGTCAATTGGGGTGCTAGTGGTGCTTTCCCGGTGATGGGTTTTGAAGTGGAGGCGGAGAGGGTAGATGCAAGTACGGTGGATGTAGTGGACGAGAAAGGGTGAGATCAAGATTAGAGCTTTTGGGTTGGAGCGGTTTTGGCCGAACGGGAAGATGAGGAAGGTGAGCCAGAGGGTGGGGCTCTCCATGAGGAACCAGGCTAACGGCGGCGAGATGGTGGGGCCCCAGCCGGAGCGGAGGTGTTTGCCATAGGGAGCGGTGAGGAATTGGAGGGAGATGTAGGTGGGTGGTGCGCTGAGGAAGAGAGAGAGGAGGCTGTAGTTGAAAAAGTCTTGATCTGACACCATATTGCTTCTTTTGGTGTGTGAATGTGAAGGTGAAGAAGTGTGTGTTTTTTCGTGGGTTTGGGGATAAACATTGGTACTGGTAATTATGAAAGAAGATGCAAAAAGATGTACTTTAGGAGATTGCCTAATTTAATGAACATAAAATCTTGCTTTACCAATCAAATGGGTTTCTTTTGATGTTATTATTTATTGACAGGTGGACCAGATGAATTTTAAATTAATTTAGGCAGGCCTAACTAGTTGAGCTGTTGAGTTTACAAATTTATATAGGTAGTAAATGCACACAAAAGAGAAGAAAAGAAGAAAATTATATTATTTTATTTTATTTTATCATTTAAAATTTTATGTTATTCACAATTTAATTTTGTGATAAAATGTATCTAAATAAATTATTTTTATTTAATAATATATATTGAATTTTGGTTGTTTACTTTTATTTTATATAGGGAAAAAGGTTATACATTCCTTTCTATCATATCCTCAAAAAAAGATAAAAAAACAGGAGATGGTTTCAGTTTGTTTATAGGTAATAGGCTGGTGCATAAATTTATAATTTAATAAATTAAGAAAGATTTATATTACAAAAATATGTGATTTTTTGTCGTCACTAAACATTAATTGATTATTCATATATTTATATTAATTTGGAGGGTGTGTTATTAAGTTTTATTTTTAATAAGATTTAATATATTTTTACCATTTTATATAATTTTTTTTTATGAATTTAGAAATGATATTTTGTCATGAATAGATAAGGAGAGAACATCATCACTAAATATTAATTGATTATTCATATATTTATATTAATTTAGAGGGTGTGCTATTAAGTTTTATTTTTAATAAGATTTGATATATTTTTACCGTTTTATATAAAAACTTTTTATGAATTTAGAAATGAGTAAAGGTTCGTGCCAATGTTTACATAGATTCGAGTACGAAATTGAGTGTCATTAGTGTCTAAGTATTAAAATTTGTCCACTCCTAACATAATAAGATATAGGAACATGACTTAAAAAGGATTCAATTTTAAATACTAGTGTGTAGATATGATTAATAATGCTATTTAAAGTTATGTGACAATTAGTGAAAAAAATATCAAACATTTCATATTAATTTGAATTTGAATATATTACTAACTATGAGATTTATTTTTTAATAAAAAACTGAAAAGAATCATATAATTTTTATCTTAAAAAAATTTCACGATTTTTTAAAGTTAATATTTATCCTATATTCTATCTACAATAAATAGTTGTATGTTATCCTTAACTTTTCTATCAATATTAATTTTTCCTAGACATACTTAGACATGAATTACTTTAATTATTTGTTTAATTAAATATAAACGAGTACATTTGTTATGGAAAAAAACAAAAAATTAGTATGTATTATATTTTTATACTTGTACAAATTGGTAAATGATAGCATATTTGTTTTCGATATATAAAAATATCACGTGATAGTAATATTTTTTTAATATTAAATAAAAACAAATAAATCATTAGTTCATCACTAGAAAAATAAGCATAATACCCGCATCAAAATGTCCAACTATATAAAAAAAAATTTCGTTCCACAAAAATTGTTTTTGGCTCTAAATATTTAAAAAATAAAATTGAATTTTATTAAGTAATAATACTCAATAAAATAATATTCTTAATTTTTTTTAATAATAATTTTACTTACACGTCATCATTATTTTATTAAAGATTTATTATGCTTAGAGATAAAACCTAAACCAAAGAGTTGCTTCTAACACTCGTAGACTTGTAGTTTAATAATACAATTCTACTATTCTCAAACGTCTGTTAAATACCCTTTCATTTACTAAATTACCCTCCATCACCGTTCCCCATTTCCAAACACTCTCCCTCACTCAAGCTCCTCCTCAACTCACCAGCAGCCTGCTTTCTCTCTCAAGGTATTTTAATAATATATTTATAAAAATACAAATATTATATATATATATATATATATATATATATATATATATATATATATATGTCTGTGTTTTTGTTTCTCATCCGTTTTTATATTTGTAATTTTGATTCATATTTAAATTGGAATCTTCTTCCATGTTAGCTATGTTATCTCAGCTCCGACTCTGTTTACCAGTTGGCGGTGTAATGGTTCGATCAATACACTTCCCCGCGATCTGTCTTTCTTAAGTACTTTCTCTCTCTAGGGTTTACAAGTCTTAAATCTTATAGTACTATCAAGGCCGGAGTTTAAAGGATTAATACCATCCCGTTTTTCCAATTATAGGGTTTTTGACTCTCTTGTACCATAAAGACTGACACTTTAGTCTTTCCCAGTTCTTTGTTTTGTTTTCTCCCTGCTATTTCTCGCGTATGCTGGATTGAACTTTTCTTTTTGGGTGTCAACAATTGCATTTTGCTTCATGAGGTTTGACTTCTCCATGATTATTATTTGCAAAGATTTATGCTTTTCGTGTTTTTGGTTAGTTTTTACATTTTTTATAACTTCAATTGTTTAACAGGAGTGTTTGGAACGCTAGCAGAATTCATGTATTAGATTGCCAGTCTAGGGTTTAGTCTTATGGTACGTGTGTGATCAGCGGGGCAATGCAGCAAAAGAAATGGGATTGAAATTAAAGGGGTTTGTATTTGATTGTTTAGACCTTAAATTTAAATTAAAAACAAGACTACCTCGTCCACAAGGGAGGTGACATATGTCTTTTAGTTGGTTGAGCTCTTCTGGCCTGTTTGTGAGTTTTGAATTGGGGGGAAGGGAAGGGGAAGGGAAAGTTCTTCTTTTCAAAAAAGTTGGAAGGAAAAAATTTCCTTTCCCATTCCTCCAAATTAAAAACTCACAAACACGCCCTTCATCTACTAGGGCGGCGTATGTACTATTTTTCCCCTTCAAATTTGAATAGCTATCCGTTGGTCAGTTTATTTGTCATTTAGCCGGAGGGATAGAGTTGCCATTTGAATGAGAAATTATAGCTGTAGTACTTTTGTCGATTCCTACGATGATTCCTAAGATTGGAATTTAAATTAGTGTTCTTAAATAAGCTCACTCGGAGCTACTATTTAACGTTATTATTTAATGACACGTGTTTTTTGGATTATATTGGATAAAGTTGCTTACTATTTTTGCTTGCACGTAGACGTTGCCGGTCTTTCGCATTGTCTCTAGCTTGAGTACGCACTTCTTTTCTCTCTTATATGTATTACGTAATAAAGTTCATTTTGTTGGCAACTCGGCATTGACAATTTACCTTAATAGCTGGAGTGGAGAAGCTTCTTGAGACATTTCCTGTTGAATGTAACCTATCTTTCACTATGATATGATGCTATAAATCTTTTTATTAGTTTAGTCAAGGCGCATAGTGCTCTTCATTTCTCTAAATGCATGTAAAATTTGAACTTTTAGCTCCTTATTTTGTGCATATGTTATTTTACTGCCGAGATGGAGATCTAGCATCTGTGATATAGAGGGGAGTTCTAATCCCATATTTTGTTGCCTGAAAAACTCTTAAGATATTGATTCTGTGAGGTTTTGTATATTAATAACAGGGTAGTCCTTTTGACGTTATTTATTTCCTCCATTTCAGTTGATAGGATTGTATAGCTAAAGTAGTTTGTTTCCTATCATGTCTAGTTGTAGATACTTGTCGGCATGTTACAATGTTTTGAGTTCAAGTTTGACAATTTGATGTACCTTATATTCTTATCTGTCCTAGATTATATATGTTATATTTTTCAGAGTTGTTGAAAATACAACAATAAATTGCATAGTGGAGATCTGGCAAATGATTCTTGGTGCAAGTGAATGATTGGCAGCATGGATTTGAATGCCTCGCCTCAACCAGAAGAAGATGATGAGAATTTTGAACAACATTATGAAGAATACAGTGCACCAGAAAGGCATACGGAACATAGAAACCATGCAGAACATGTAGAGAGCGCTGTTGATATAGCACGCAGGGTACTTCACTCCTTTTTCTTGAACATTTATTTTCAAGATGCATTCTTATCTGCTTTATGCTGTTTGTTATCAATAGCACATGTACTCTCGGCAGACATACGAAATTTAATTTTAGGTTAAGAATATACTCCGTTTTAAGTGAACTTCTTCACTCCATCCCTCTCTTCTTGCTTCCTAATTTCTGATCAGTCCTTTGGCACAATAGTCACTCTAGCACTTTATGAAAGGAATGGACTTCAATTTAATAACTAGTCTCATATACAAAAAGTCGTGTTTGCAGTTTGCGACTTGCGTAATGGAGTAAATCTTAGAATGCTGCAAAAACTGAGTTGTTTAAAACATTAGACTTGTAACAATGATATATGTGTGTGTGTGCGTGTATCTATTTGTAAGTAATTGTAACTATCTATATAATAGTAGAAGGGGAATGGCTACTTTTAACTCCAGGATAAAAATTGGAGATGGGGTCTTCATATGGTCTATCCAACTTGTCTAATGAAATTTGTAAGTTTTTTAGACTGAGGTGAATGAATCCCATCCCATAATGGCAGCTCCACCAGTTTCCTGTGGTTCTTATGAACCTACATCCTTTGTAGCGTATATAGAGGCCTAGGCCCTAGAGTGATAGTAGGCAAAGCGGCAGGCTGCCGGGAGTGACTTGGTGTTTTTATTACAGGAAATGACAAACACAGTCCCTATAGCACATTTAGATTCCTGCAGAGGAGCATGGTTGTTTTAGACCAGCAAATTGCTATGATAAGGAGTTTGTTAAATGTCAGGGATTTCTTTGTAAGGAAAATAAAAAAAGGAAGAGTTTGTTAGAGCAGAACATTGTGTTTCCTTTTAATTTTGGTAAGATAATTAAAAAGGAGATCATAGTGTCTTCTAAAACCCCAGTGGAGTCGGCTTTCGTTCAGGACTTGGGAGTTATATTCTTGATCTTATTGCGGAAGGATTATACTTCCTGCGGTCTTGTTCGTTGATTGCCAAATCGTAACTATGCTTCTTCATTATTCATATCCTAGTACACGTATAAAAGAGAAGTCCAGGGCTGGTACAAAAGCATATAGTCTAAATGAGAGGAAATCAACGGCCAAAGATTAAGAAAGGTCCAAAAGGCGTCTCTCCGAGTCAGGGATGCCTTATTACCTTTTTATTTAATTACAGTGGAACCAGCAAACACTACCATAGGGTGTGCACCGGATAAAGCATCGGTTGCACAGTGCACACAATACCATCGTAAACTATCATGGTTGACCCCAAGGAGACCATTTCCTTTGCAAAGTACCAAGCTAACCTTGAGGTTATGCCTTGTACTAATAAAAAAAAGGAAAAAGAAAAAAAAGAAGAAATGAGTCTCAGGTGCCCTAGTCACATGTGTTTGAGTCTTATTGGCTGCAAGACACACCATAGTATACTTGGACACATTGTTTTTCTTCTTTCTTACTTTTTCTTCAAGATAATTGCATGCTTGGACTTGCTTCTTTATCCCTTACTTTTTCTATTATTGAATACTTGGATTTAATTCAGTAAGGAGGTTGTAACATTAGCTAGTATCTTGAGCTTGCTGCCGTAGAGGTCCATTTTATGACTAGATGATAAATGTGCTATGAAGACACTTCTTAGGAGATTTAGGTGGTGTTTGATAAAACTGAGTAATTAAGATCTGAATAGTTAATACATCTTAATAAATTATATCATCTGAATGAAATAACATCTGAATCTAAAAAACTGTTTGATAACTAAATAGTGTAAAACATCTGAATGACACTATTTTATCATTTTAACCTCTGAGTTATTTAAAAATTTTATTTTAATAATCTTAAAATTTGAAATTGAAGTAGTATAATATTTATTGAGGCTATTTTTGTCCATAAATTTTAAATAAACTATTAAGAGGCAGCTCTTAATAGTTAAGATTTAAGTTTCTGTCTTAACGATTAAGAGGCATTAAGAGGAAAAAAAAATTTACCATACAAGATTTGCCTCTGACCAAATCAGAGGTAGGTGAATTAAGAGGCATTCAGACACAAACAAGCACCACCTTAGTTTGATGGCCTAGTCTTGTCTTCACTATCACCTTCAGTGAAATTTTTTTGGTGGTATAAACTTCTTGGATTCTCATCCTCTTTTCGCTCAAGCATATTTAACATTTCCATTTTCAGCCTTATTGTATTTTTTTTTAATAAAAAGAATCTCATACCGGCAAGAATCAGATGCCCCCTCTCCTCGGCCCCTCCTTAAGAAGCATGAACAATCTACCAATTCAAAGAGACAGTTTTATGAATATTAAATAAGTTGTTGCAGTTTGTGCTCATACAAGAAATAATTGTGCATGTGTTTTTGTGTGTTTCCCCTAAAGGTCAATGCGCTATTTATATATCTGCTTGTTACATCAGGAGCGTGAAGAAAGACGTCAGCGACTGAAAAGAGAACGCCCAGATGACAGACCAATGACTGCATCTCAGCCACCTAGGAATGACCTGATGTTTCAAACAAAGCACCATAAACCTTCTGATAGAAACAAGCTTCCTCCTGGTAAGGTTGTTGGTAAGGGCTATGTATGGATTGTTTACTATTGTTGAAGGGAACATCATCCTTTTAGGGTTTTCTGATAAATTGAAAATCATTATTAGTTGACTGCTAAGCACTGTACAACAATTCTTGAAGAGTATTGATCACATGTTTTCAGGCAAAATGTTTATTTATTTTTAGGATTAACAATGTCTATATCTTAATATATGGATCTGCATTGAATTCGGCTATAGGTATGAGCAGTGATGTTTGTGGACTACAAAAAATGGTCATAACCCCACCCGTCCTACTAAAATTGTCACTTTCAAGTCTTTCTCGTCTCAAATTGATTGTATGTTTGTCCCACAAAATGATTGTATTGTTGTCCCGCAAAATGATAGAATTTTGTTCTGGCAAAATGATTGCATTTTTGTCAAGCTAAGATTGCATTTTAACTCTATTTTTTAACTCTATTTTTTTGTCTTCTTCCTTGGCTTGTCTTGTGTTGGATACTTGTAAGAAAATGGCATGTTGTGTTCGCTTTTGGGTTCTATCATTCTTCTTTGGTGCTTTGAGTATAATGTGGCTTCTTTCTTTTGTTCATTTGATTTATCGCTAGTACAATTTATTTATGCCTTACCTAAAGTTTTATTTTTCTCTATTGTAGGTTGGTTGGATTGCCCTGCGGTTGGTCAGGAGATTGGTTACATCATTCCTTCAAAAGTCCCACTTGGTGAAGCCTTTAATGACTCTGTTCTTCCTGGTAAAAGATACTCTTCTAGGCAAGTGATCCATCAACAAAGAGTTTTGGGAAGAAAGGTGAGTATGCTGAGCTTCCTTTCTGTTTCCTTGTTCTGTGACTAGGGAATGCATTTCTGATGTCTAAAGTGAAATTATTATGACAACGGAAGGGAAATTATTTCTCGACAATGAATATAGATCTTGAGTCTTGAGTACTATGGATGTTCCCATCTTTTAAATATTTGCTGATCTTTTTCTCTCTCTCCCCCCCCCCCCTGCGCGTTGTTTTTCTCCCTAATTTGGTAATGTAAGTTGGGTTCAATGCTTCTTTGTTGTCTGCCTATATTTCTGGGTGCTTGATTTTTCTATGCATGTGATGTTAGCATTCTTAACTCTTAAGCACAAGTTAATATTGTTTCGATCCTGCTTAACCTTATGGAAGCTTGTTTCATTGAAGAGCGAAAACTAATTTTTTAAGTGAAATCTCCTACTCGGACTAAACAATTATCCCAAATGAGTATATATTTAGTTTGATAAGTGTCAGGGATGAGTATATGAATTTGAGAGCTCAATTATCATTGGTATCTGGTAAGTTTTAAACTCCAGTTGCATCTTGGTTTGTTCACTCTTGCAACATAATAGTTCAATACTACATGTCAATGATGTCTTATAGTATGCAGTAAATACTGAAACTACTTAACAAACTTTTTACTGGTATAAAGCTGAACATTTAGCATTTTTATTGACTATTCAGCTTGGTTTAGTGATCGATCTTACAAACACCAGTCGTTACTATTTAGTTAGTGAATGGAAGAAAGAAGGCATCAAGCATGTTAAGGTTAGTAATAATGACTTGGTTGTTTTTATATATAAAAGAATTGAAGATTTCCTTATTACACTTATGGTCTGTGATAATTGGGATTCTGAGTTCTGCTTATGTAATTCAGATTTCTTGCAAGGGACGTGATTCTGTACCTGATAATGATGCTGTAAATCAATTTGTTTATGAAGTAAGTTTCTTTGTAGACTCATCTATTTTATGTATAAGCTTGAATAAAATGAAAGATTATTTGCCTTTTGTGAGGAATGGATCTAGAGCATTTTGCTTGCTTGGCCCGAGATGCTAAGTAACTGCTACATAAAAATACCAAGTAACCAGTACAAAAAAAGGTAAATATAATTCTTCTCAAAAGTTTAAATTTTAGTATTAAAAAATAATTTTCAGATGTAATATTAAAACTAATTTACACCGAAATTTAAATAAAAAAGTAACTAATGCTGAATTAATTTGTAGTGCCTTATAGAAATATTGACTCAGCTTCTTAGCAAAAATAAAATGATTTTCTTCTTACTCGGCCAAGTAAAGGAGAACATAAAATTGGGCCAAGATAAAAAAATCCAAATTTTTTGGGTACCCGTCTACGTGTTCCTGCTTCGGAGGAACTGCTGTACCCCTTTGACATATATTGCACCTGCTTTATCTTCGCTAATGAATTGCTCTCTGAGTGGAACTCATCATTCTTGGAATATGTCAAATTTAAGGAATCAAGGTGACAATTATTGAATATACGTATTGTTAGGAAGTGAGTCCATAAATGGCCTAATACACGTGTTGAACTTGAGCCCAACTTGATCAAAAAACTTATATTGATAGGACTTGGGCTTAATCTTGTATATAAGGCTTCAACTCCACACCCGGAGACCGATGTGAGACTAGGTCAACTCACATTTACCTTAATAACTTTCCCCATCACATGCAAGACTGAACATAGATGAACTGCTCCCCCTCGAGTGTCATCACTCATCACTCATCACTCATCACTCACTCCTCAACACTCAACACTCTCCTTTCAACCCTCAACACTCTTAACGCTCTTGACCCGCTCAATGCTCAACACCTTGAGGCTTGCGCATTACTTGAGCAATGACATGGAACCTACACTTTGAGACATGTGCATTACTTGAACAATTACTTGAAATCCTTCCAAAACATGGGTCATAGATCTGAGACAAATTTGTTATGGAGCCTGGGGAGTCCATAATTAAGGTTTTTATAGATTATGTCAATTCACATATTATCTTAACACAGATGTCCAGTGCTCTTTATATCTTAATCATGTATTGTATTTTGTTCTTATCCTTTCGTTTACTTTATTATTAACTCGTTACCTACACACACACTACGTGTGTGATTTAAAATAAGATGAATAAGAGAGTGGGAGAGAGAAAGTAGGGATGAAAAACTAAGTGTCAATTTGAGAGAATTAATAGGAAGGGAAAGGATAACAGGGGAAACAAAAAAGGCTTCACATAATTGTTTACACCAAAAAATCGTCACCGCTTTATAATATAGATAGATAGATGTTGCGTCATTTCGTAACTAGTCTATTCTTAAGTCAAGAAGATATAACATGCTATGCTAGGTCTTATGCCTCAAATGTGATATCTTCTGAAAATTAGTTATAACATTTGATATGTACATTGTACTTTTATCAGGTTTCACAATTTGTAATTCGACAGAAGCAGTTGAAGAAGTATATTCTTGTCCATTGCACACACGGGCATAACCGCACAGGGTTTATGATTGTTCATTATCTTATGCGCACACTACCTATATCAGTTACTCAGGTCAGTTAATGCGTTGTTTCAACCTTGTTTTTTGCTTGCTTTACTGAACAAGACACAGGTTTTGGAATGATTAGCTTGCATGATGCAGGCGATTAAGATATTTGCTGATGCACGCCCGCCAGGAATATACAAACCGGACTATATTGATGCGTTATACAACTTCTATCATGAGAGGAAGCCTGATATGGTCATTTGTCCTTCAACTCCGGAGTGGAAAAGATCTTCTGAACTTGATCTGAACGGTGATGCAATGCCGGATGAGGATGATGATGGGGCTCCTGCTTCTCCTTTCCATGTATGTAGCAGTAATAACACTTTAATTCTTATTTAATTGCACTTGTTTCATTCATGGCATGATGAATATATTCACGGTAGTTCGTTATTAGTAGTTACTCTGACCATCTCTCCATCCCTACGAAAACCCTTACGTCAGGAAATTTATAATTACTTCTTTGTCCCTTTTACTATTCTCCTGCAAGTGTTTCGATTCATTTATATGTTGTCTTGTTTATTGGACATATTGGATAGGCTCGGCATGCTTTCTAAAAACAACTTTATGCTTCCTTCTAAGCCGATCCCTTAGAATTGTACATATTCTTCCTATTTAATTACCTAATTTTCCTGCTGTACTATGGCATGAACTTTTTAGTTTTTACCCATTTCTAGTTTCAACACATCTCTAATATTTCAGGAAAATCATGAGATAGAGGGAGTAATGACAAATGATGACATTTTGGGAGATAGTATCCCTTCTGACCAGCAAGAAGCAATGAGGCAGTTCTGCTATCAGTCATTGAAATTGGGTGCTGGGGTAGGATTTCCATTCCATCTGAAGATTCTTGATCTGATGAGTTGCTGTTACTGCTTTTATAATTTTATTGCCCCTTATTCTTTTTGGATTGAATGCTTTTTATAATCCTTAGAGCATTCACAACAGTTTCCCCAAATAAGTCTTTATCCTCATCTTTGAAGAATATATCAACAAATCATTATCCAACAGTTTCCTTATCCTTATTTAACTCTCTATCTTAATCTCTATATAGGATTTTACTCCCCAAAGTGAGGGAGTCAATAGATGGTTCTCTATATATGCAAAATGACATTTCACACCCCCTTTTAAGCGGACAACTCATCAATCATACACATCTTAAAATTATTGTCACATGACTTTTTTACTACTTCGTTTTTAAATTATAAAATTAATATTGACTTATTTTTTTAAAATTATTTTCAAACATATTCAAATTTAAATTGATATACATTTATTTAATTTATGTCCATATAATTATAAATATTATAAAAGTACTATTATTTTTAAAATTTATTATTTTCAAAATTTAAATGAATCATATTAATTTTAAATTTTAAAATATCACAAATTAACTTTTTAAAAGTTAATATTGATCTTATGTACATTTGTAACTACAATCCATTCAATACTCACTCCATAAATTACTTAAAATTTAAAATAAAATAAAAGTTATTTTATAGTGGAATACAATTGATAAATTATACTCTCTCTTTTATAAATTATAAGATTATTTTTAATTTTTATAAGTCAATTTGATGCATTCTCACATTTAATAATTTTGCTAAGAATTGTAAAAATAATAAATTTTATAAGTAAGAGTATTTTATTTTCTAAATAAGTTAAAATATAATATGTATTTATTAAATTTAAATTTAAATTTTTTGTTGGAACTTTCAAATTTTAACTTTTAAATTTTATTATTTAAGGAAACAATATAAGGAATTTGTTGGGTACATAATGAAAAAATTGAATCTCTATCTTGCAGAATGACCTAATGACATTGCAAAATAGGGATAGAGATAAGGAAACTATTGTGAATGCTCTTATCTTATTTGTTTCTCCCTCTGCTACTGCAGCCTCACACGTATTGTTACTTTCAAAGCTTCTTTCTGTTATTCAAGGTTTACCTTGGTAGATTTTCTGGTCCATGATATTTTTGACTTTCACTTTTCTGTGCTCTTGTGCAAAAAGGACCCATTACGTGTTTATGCTGTTTATTATACTGGTCTTGTTATCTAATAAAATTTGGTGTTTGCCGCTTTTCGCTCGATTTGACTTTTACCCCTAAAGATTCAGTTTTACATAATATCTCCTTGTAGTTTTTATATCTTACTGAAATTAGTAGATATCTAATTGGTATATACTTGATTGTACTTTTTCTTAATATGTTGGGCTACCTCATGCTTAGATGCTTGTATCTGTCATTGGTGTTATTAACTTTCTGTTTCTGGTTTTCAGGTAAGAGGCCACTCACAATTTCCAGGATCACATCCAGTTTCTCTCAATAGGTCTCTCATTAATAAAAGTTGGAAGCTTTTCATTGCGTTTTCAGTTTTTCACTGTGGATATTTGAGTATGCCTTGTACATACCTAGTTAGGAATTTAGGATGCTTTGGTTTGTTGAAGCTAAGATATGTTTGTTTAAATAGGATGGTTCCATGGTCATTGTTTTGGAGCTAAAGCATGTAGGTGCACATGTAGATAATATGTAAGATATCTTTAACCAGGAATTTACAGAATCTATAATAAGTTCTGTGAACTTTAAATCTGGTTAGTGTTGCTTGCTGTCTTAAAGTAAACATTAAAAGAGTGGTAACTCACTCTACCATACCATTTTACTTAACATGCGGGATCAGTGGGGCTTTAGGGATGTGTCCCCATTCATAAATGTGTATATTGAAAAGGGAATTATGTGTTTGTTTAGAGTAAGAGGGTGAGGGTTTAAAATTTTGATCTTTTATGATTTCTCATTATTAACTTTACTACTTAATGAGTGATAAAAAGTTGTGTTGGGGAGAAAATAAGGTGAACGAAGCGAAAAACCATAGCTCATTTCACTATCTATCTTGGTTAGCTCCTGCTCCCCAAGTTCTTGTATGCTCCTGAGTTCTCAAATGAATGTCTCAGTTATATTTTTAATTCATTACGTCATCTGTAAAGACTTGAGGTAGCTCATTATTCTTGTATCCGTTGTGAAATTTGTGATTTATCATAAAGAGATGATTTTTTTTCATGGGCGTTGTATGTGAGGTTATTCATTTTGTATCTGTCCTTTAATAGCATCTCGATATCTACAAATAATCTTTTTAATTTGAAAAATGCAGGGACAACCTACAACTGTTAAGGCAGCGCTATTATTATGCCACATGGAAAGCTGATGGAACTCGATATATGATGCTGATTACGATGGATGGGTGCTACTTAATTGATAGGAATTTTACTTTCCGACGGGTCCAGATGAGGTTTCCATGCAAGCCTACTAGTGAAGTACGTGTGGATGTGTGCACTGCTATATAGAATGTTTCTATTTTCTAAAGCTTCATAAATAGTACTTGTGCTATAGGTTGGTCTCGATCTTGAAATAATTATGCTTTCATGTAGGGTTTAGCAGAGAAGACTCACCACTTTACACTACTTGATGGGGAGATGATAATTGATACTCTGCCAGACTCACAAAAGCAGGAAAGAAGATACCTGATATATGATATGATGGCAATTAATCAAGTTTCTATCACAGAGGTAAACTATACAAGGAATTTCATGTAACTTGAGGGTCACATCGCATCCACTAGCCATGATGCCTGTGATCAAATGTGACATGTAACTCAGGCATGATTTAGCCCTTAATTTGTCTTCCGTATCCGTGTTCCTACTGCCCGGTGTGCCTAAGCTTGTGCACGTTGGTAACACAATTCTTGCCTAAATTATACGTCTATACAATTGTAAACCGTGTTGTACATAAATAGCATTTGTGTACAGTTTTCCCCTTGTCCACATTTACGTCACTTTGTTCTGTTAACACTTGAGTTTTTTGGTACAACTGTTCATGGAGTTCACCATAAGAAATAGTGTACAAATGTTGCCAAACCAGAATGACTCTTGCAGATGCAAATGATGCAGTGGCCTTTTGCACCTCTCACTTCTACACTTGTATTTCAATGTGGAGTGCTTGGTGCTTGACAATAGGTATACCCCTGAGCAATAGATAAATATTTTGGTTCTTGAGGGTTTCAACCTGAAGAGTTGGAAAGAAAGAAGTACACAAGTATGTAAGTATTATGTTTCTGTGTCCGTTCCACCAAGTCAAAATAAAATCATAGGCGCTGTAATTGTATGTTTTCCACTTGCATTGGAACTGGATTGTGAAAAGTTTTCCCCGTCACTGCTTCAGCTGGGGGAAAATTACGTAAATTGAACTTGTGGGACTTCCCTTGTCATTTATTGCGATTTTAATTTTTCTAACATTTTGAATTCTAGAGCATCTGCTAATGGGCAGAAAGTAGTCAACAAGCTGAGACTGGAAAAGTATCCTTTGTTTTTCTTTTATTGGCATGGTGTAGGTGATGGAGAAAACCCTGCAGCGGAATTCAATGTATCTGTTTTAACTATGCACTATTTGTTTGCCTGCCCTATGCCTTCATATTTAAATGTAATATTATGGTTATAGTCTTGTATCTCTTAGATGTTTCATTTGTTCACTTGTCAACCGCTTTCTTTTTACATTTCGATTACTTTCATTCGTAATTGGACATCTTGTCTCTTTTGTAATTTACCCTGAATTCTATGCTTCTGCTGAACTTATATATGATGATGATTCACTCATGCAGCGGCCCTTTTATGAACGTTGGAAGATGCTTGAGAAAGAAGTGATTGAACCCCGGAACTACGAGCGCCATAATATATATCAGAGTCGAAATCCTTATTACAGATATGACTTGGAACCATTCAGGGTATTTGTTAAGTTAACAAAAATTGTTCAATCTCCAGACTTTTGCTTCTATATGTGTTGAGTTAACAATTGTTCAATCTATTTAGCAAAAAAAACAATTGTTCAATCTCCAAACTTTTGTCTTTTCTATTGGAACTAGTTATTAATCGCTAACATCCACCAGGTGAGGAGAAAGGATTTTTGGTTGCTCTCAACTGTTACCAAACTCTTAAAGGAGTTTATTCCAAGGCTTTCGCATGCAGCAGATGGCCTTGTTTTTCAGGTGCAAAGTCCTCCACTCAAATACGATGATGTCATGAACTCTAATAAATTTTCATTTCAATATATTTTTATCACAATTTTCTGGTGTAGTGAAAAGTTTAGCTTTTAGAATGACATGGTTGTTAGTGATAGACTTTTCAAAAGATTTTATATGCAGTGAAATACCTTCATGTTGGGTAGCTCGTTTGTGATATTTGGAGTTCTAATGTTTGTCACCAATGGTCATGCAATATATTCAATTCTTGTGAATCTGTGTTGAACTGCTCCCTAGATTTGACTTATTCTGGACGAGATTAATGTAGATAATCAGAATTCTTAATTCATGTCTCTGATAATGATTTCATATGCTCCTTGTATGCTAGGGTTGGGATGATCCTTATGTCCCTCGCACGCATGAAGGACTCCTAAAGTGGAAATATCCGGAAATGAACTCGGTTGACTTTCTCTTTGAGGTTGTATCATTAACTCGGCTATAGTTATAGTAGCTATGTTGTTGTGTATTGTTTCCTCTTTCCTCTCCCCTATTTGCTGCAATTTCCGCTAATTTGGTTTACTGTGGATAGATGGCTGACGCTCGCCAGCTACTTTTTCTTCATGAACGAGGAAAGAAGAAACTGATGGATGGGAACAAGATTGTTTTCAATGGTTAGTGTATTTTTTCTTTTCATTTATTATCTTCCTCTATTAGAGATTGGGTTAGAATTTTGGCAATATCTGCACTGTTGGGAATGCCTAGATTTGGGAACATCTACACATGCACCTACAAGAATATGACATTGAATATTGAAAAATCTATAAAATATGAGCCTGTAAACTACAGAACAACTTTAGAAGGTGCTTTTCCTGAAAATTGAAAGTATCTGGTAACTACCAGGCTGCAGTTGTGATTTTTTTATTTAAATTTTTGGAATCGAGGGTATCTGAAAAGTTAAGAGCATCTGCATGGGCTACCATCCATTTCACAAAGCCGTGTATTGGGTAAGTTACGTAAGTCCAGACATAAGCCTGCACGGGTACCTCTTGGAGTTGGCAAGATTCAATCATGTGGCCTCCCTCTTGTCGAAGTGGAATACATGCCATTGACTCACTCCTTTTGAGGGTTAAGGAGAACATAGGTACGGGGAGCTGTACCTGACAGTTATGAAATTTATCAAATTTGATAAGTATTTTTTAAGTGGTTAATTCTCTTCTGGGACCTCCTGTTTTTCATAATCTATGCGCTTGAGAATTCCCATGGGAACTAGGAGCTCTGATGTAAGACGCTCTCTTTAAGACGTAGATAGAGGAAGCAACTTGGTAACTTGCATTATCGTACTTGTGAGAACACACCCTGGATAGAGCAATATAGAAATATAAGTATCTCGTTGCCAATTCGATAAACTGACCTAAGAAGAATTGTAGTCAGTTTTGCCTGGTATGTGCAAGTCCTTGTATTTTTATGGTTTTTTGGTCGTTTCATGTATTTTTTCTTCTCCTGTAAATTGTAATTCAGCAGGGTTAAGAAGCTGCCATACTGCACTTACATTTCTGAACTTTACTTAATATGCCTATTAGTTCACTACCCCATGGAGTAATGCTACAGATTCAAAAAAAAAACATTAATACAAAGTAGCTTAATGTAATTAGTTGATGATTCATCATACATGGGTGGTCCCAATGCTTATTATCAACCACAACCATACCCATCATTTTGTATTCACTTTTAGTATCCATTCTTTAGTCAACAAAGCACTATTGGCTGCCCATGTGCATACTGCTGGTAGAAACTAGTTTATAAAACTATGTTGATTTATCTGTGGCTGAGGTTGCCCTCTTACGTTCGTATGGTGAAACTTCCCAAAATGATTGTTCTATTATTTAGTGTATGCCCTTCAACATCATCCGCAACCATCACTGACTCTGAGGGTGGTGATGGTTTAAGTTCAACGGAGGAGGTGTATGTTAGGAAGCCTCTTCATTGTGTTTAATTTTAAGTTCTCATGTCTAATAGCTAGCATCTTGCTACACGTAGTTGGCAGATTTCACTGTTCAAAATTAACATGTATGTTAAGACACCAGTATAAATGGCTTACTTTTTGGAAATAGCTATCACATTTTCGAGGCTACATTTATAGTTGATGCACACAATTAAGCAGCAAATTGAGTCTATCTGTTACTTCAGAGCTGATCTCATGGATTTCAACGAGCGATCTAATTGGTGCTGGGATTTTGTGTGTGTTTGTTGTTATGCCTAATTTTATAATGTGGTTTTTGTGTTTTCCTTCTGTTATTTCATTTCATTCTATTGAGCTTTTGCTTGCTCTGTAAACATTGAAGGTGGAGATGATACCGATCCCTCGTCATACTCTGGTAAGATTGTTGAGTGTTCTTGGGATTCCGAGGAAAATGTATGGATCTGTATGCGGGTCAGGACAGATAAAGCAACCCCAAATGATTTCAACACCTACAGAAAGGTCAGCCAGATGCTAATTATATTTAATTTTTGTTTCAATACTGATATTTTATCCCCAGTTTGATTAAATGTTACACTCACTGAATTGAAAACAGGTCATGAGAAGTATAAAGGACAATATCACAGAGGACATCTTGTTGAATGAAATCAATGAGATTATTCGCCTGCCAATGTATGCGGATAGGATACGGAGTGATAGCAAAGCCGCACACCACTCTAATTCAGCACGACGTAGGTGATGAGCACACTTAAGGAATAGACAGTCATCGTGTCAGCACCAGTTGGAAACTAGCAGTAGGACAACACCCACCGTTTTTCAGGTGTATGGTGCTGCTCATGAACAAAAGCAGATTCACATTGATGTTGGGTAGCGGCCCAGGCCTATGAGCAAAATAGTCATTGAGAGTAATTGTTAAGTAGTTTCCCGCGGTAGTACTGTAAGTGTGCTAATTGGTGAGTTGTATGATCCAGTTGGTACGCCTAAATAGTCCTCAACATCAAGCTAAACGTTCTTTATATGAGTTTTTCAGACGGAAGAAATAGCAATAGGGTCACCATGTATATCAGCTTTATTTAGTTGTTGATAGTTAAGAAATTCAGCCTTTTTCAAGGTCCTAATTATCTGTTTCATATAGGTTCTACATCAATCCCCTATGACGGTATCATCTGTGTTCAACCATCGATGGGATTTCATCAAAATCTTTCATTCTTTTGCCTTTTCTACTCTCTTTTTGCCCTTCTCTAGTTCGGAGCTTTGGATCATACATTTCAAGGGCTGCTTTATGGGCTTCTTTGAGAAATATGAGTCGTCAGCCTCTGAGCTTCTTCATTGGCTTATCCTTGGTTATGGTGGGCTTGTGTTTAGATTAGATCTTTGGATGATTTGTTAGCTTAGTTATGATGATGTGATTTGATGAAGGTGATAATGAACTTCAACCCCTTTTAAAGCATATGCATACATGATCCAGCATAATGCAGCCCTCAATGTCTAAGTACCTGTAAACAAAGATTTTTTTTTTTACTTTTTTTGCAACTACTATACATTCACAAAACATATAAACAAAAAGCATACTTTTTAAAAACTACGGAACTAGAACAAAGTAACACTGAGAATTTGAATACAAAGGACAAAGTATTAAATGTGTTAGTTTACATGTATGTGTGTGGGCACGTGAATATATATATATATATATATATATATATATATATATATATATATATATATATATATATATAGGGTTTGCATGCGGGTTTAAAAAATAATTCATTAGCAGACTTTGTTGACGTAGAAAAGAGATGGTTCACTCACTTGATCAAAGATTAAAAAATGGGAAAAACAAAAAGAAAAGCTAATGCCATTCACCTGGTTGATATCAAAGAGAGAGAGACTAAAAGGACAAAGCTTATATATACTCACCAAACATGCCCAATTTGATTTGTTTATTATAATTTATTTTATTTTTATGTTAACAATATTAATTAAATTTTTATTAAAAATAACATTTTACTATTTTTTTAAAAAAAATCACTAAAAAGAAAAGAAATCTTCCTATTTAATACAATAATAAACCATAAAAGGATTGGTACTCACCGCAACATGTTTCAAAATAAAAATAACAATTATTCTATTTCGACCGTGATTTTGGGACCGATTTTGTGACCGAGTGATGTGGCGATGCCAAATCAGCACCAAGAAACATTTAATCACTTAAATGCTTTGACCTTGAAAAGGCAGCTTGGAGTCTTCCAAAATCACTTTATCATATCAGATTTTCTCTTCCTTTACCAACAAAGACTTACAAGCCAATTTCTCTCTCTACCCTTTATCTTCTGCTGAGACAAAATCAATTCATCTCCCTACCAAACAATCAGAAGTGGCATAGATCTACGGAGGACCGGGACTGAGGAGCCGTCGCACCATCTAGTTTACACCGCTGAACTTTCGATTTTCAAAAATCAAGGTATGAATTTTGAAGCCATATTTAGATGGATTTAACTCAAAAATAAAGAAAAATCATCTTAAATGCTTAAATGCTTGGTAATATTGTGTTCATTGTATGTTATTCGCGGCTTTTTCTTTTCATTGTGTTATTCGCCCCTTTTTCTTTTCGTTCCTGTTTGGTTGTACTTCATATTTGGTTTTTATTACTACCTATTTTTGATCTGTGCATGAGATTAGTGAACTTAGTAACAAATTTATTGTTCTTGGTATTTTTTAAAATGTTTCTGTTTGATTTGAATTTTTTTTTTTGTCTTTATGGTTATGATTAATGTTGTTATTTCTTTATTGTTGTTGTTTAGTAAAGTTGAGCAGGGGAAGTTGGCAATGGCATCAGGAAGCATGGTGGAAAGAAACGAATTTGATTTAAGGATTCAAAGTAAGCACTGTCATTGTGGACAATTTGCGATTTGTAAAATTACCCGCTTCGATAAGAGTGGAAGTTGTAATGGAGGTGAAGTTATAATGGATGGAATTTATCTTGTGTAATGGAACATGTCTTTTCTGTTTGTTTTTTAATTATGCATGATTCTATGGAATCATTATTCAAATTTGTCAACAGGTGTTATCAAAACAATACTTTCAAATCTGTCAACAGGTGCTATTCAAATCTGTCGCACCATAGAAATAATACATAGCTCTTAAGCCTCACAAGCAAGAATGTTTATCAAAACAATACATTTCTCATAATCTCACTCTCATATAACAGGAGAAATAAGCAGAATCTTATAATCCCAATCTCATATAACAGAAGAAATAAACAGAACCTCATATACAAAAGAAATAAGCACAATTTTCTTAGCAAAAAATAACATGTGCGCAAAATTATCCGCTCCTATTGTTCGGATCACATCCTTCACCATCTTCCAATATGGATTATAGTAATCCTGCAACAAGAAAATGATGGTTTTCAGCAACAAATAACACCGAAGAAGCACCTAAAAATTAAAGAGAAAGCAGTAAAATAAGACATTATACCTGAAAAGAGTTGGGGAAACCCCCTCCATAATAGACATCATCATTTATGGCAAATGGAAACTCAAAAAATGGTTGTGATGATTGCAGATTTGCGTTGGTGGACAAGTTTCCAACCTAAAATGTTTAAAATAATGATCATTAAAGCGTCTAAGAATGTAACTTATTCATATAAATTAGTGACAAACCTGTAAATTAAGATCTATTGCACCATCTCCTATGTACTCTTCTGGACCATGTTCAACTTGAGAATTGTTATTGAGTTCGCTTACAAAATAGTCACCTTGATAACTCTACATAATAAAAAAAGCAGTAAATATGTAATTTTAATCTAAATAAATAATTTTTTACATTTGCAAAAATTAAAGAAAAAGGTTTAGCAAATTAGTGAAATCCATATTATCTTCAATTGTCTTCTCTTTCTCTTTCTCTGTCCCTTTCCTTTTCTTTTTCTCTTTCCCTTTGCCTTTCCCTTTCCTTGTTTTTATACTTCTAACAACTTTCTCAATATTAGACTGAAGCCTTTTAAAGCGGGGCTGACCTTTACGATGAATCGACAAAGGACTACGAATATTGTTGCTTTCTTTACAACCACTACCCACATGAGTGCCTTGTCCGGAAGGAGTCGATTGATTACTTCCACATGTTCCATCATCTTTTTTTAGTACATTAACAAGGTTTTTAATCCAAGACATAACAACTTTTGTTTTATCTTTATTATCCGTCGTCAAGTCTGCCGCTTCATAAAAAGAGTTGCACATCCTATCAAAACGTTCATTTTCTGGATTCAACGTCCATTCGGAGTATATGATCTTAACCTTCTTATGACACCTCTTCACGCCTTTCCTCCACATTCAAAGAATGAATTTATCCGGTGAGGTTCGAACTCGTTTTTTTAGCAACACTGTAAGTGGATGTCTACATAATATTCCCCTGAATTCAAATAATTGACAGTTACACTTAATAGTGCATTCATCTTCTTTAAAATAAACTCTAAAAGTGGCTTCGCGCGTCCTTCCAAACATATCTTGCGTAACATCATACACCTCAAAACCACCTTCTACTTTAATTGAATCAATGACATAATAAAGCTTCCCTTTTACCTCTTCTTGAAACTCCTTGAATTTTGTTGTGGTATAAACATCTTGAAATTGTTTCTCAAATGGATAATCAGTAAGGCATGGAATCCAATGGTCGAAGGAATTGAAATCCGCCTCATTCTCTTTTTGCACCTTACTTCTTAATACATTCTCATACTGCTTAACAAACTATTTTAAGGTTGTCCTTGAATTCACATAACCATCAAAAAAAGCATTCATGCTTTCACTTCTTTGAGTTGAGGACATTCCAGCCCAAAAAGTATTCTTTAAAAATGTCGGCACCCAACGACTTCTCTCATCGTATAACCAAGTCAACCAGTTATTCTCTTTCAAGTTAAATTTCTTAATGAAACCAGCCCACTGCTCTTCAAATTCTGTACAAGTCAATGAATCATAAACTGCCTTTTGCATTGAATACTTGATAGATTCATATTGATTGCACCCATTTAATTTCTCGGGCAACTTCTTCATAATATGCCACAAACACCACCTATGTCATGCATTGGAGAACACAATTTCAATAGCCTTCTTCATTGCTTTGTCTTGGTCAGTGATTATTGCGATAGGAGCATGACCATTCATACACGCAAGCCAAGTTTTAAAAAGCTAACTAAATGACTCCATATCCTCATGAGATATTAATCCACAACATAAGAGTATTGACTGACCGTGATGATTAACTCCAACAAAAAGGGACAAATGGCATGCCATACTTATTAGTTAAGTATGTTGTATCAAAGGTAATGGCATCCCTAAATTCCTCATAAGCTGCCTTATTCCTTGCATCTGCCCAAAAGACATTTTGTAGTCTCCATCATCATCCAAATCCATCAAATAATAAAAATTTGTATTATTAGCTTGCATTTTTTGGAAGTAATTTTGAAGTGCCATAGCATCCCCATTACTAAGCCTTAACCTCCTAACTTTGTCAAGATAATTGTAACAATCTTTTTGTAAAAATGACACATTCTCATGCCCACCAGCTTCAACCAAGAAAGAACTAACATTTTTATTTGGTCTAATACCAGATCTATCGTTAAGTTCAAGTCTCCTTTTCACATACTTGCTCATAATCCGATTTTTCTTATAAAATCTAGATTTCCTCGGGCTCAACTGATGATTATGATCAAGTGTTAGAGTCTTTACTCGCACTTTTCCGTCTTCAACTAATGCAGCCTTAATCTTAGCATTGCAACCAGTTTTGCTAACAGAGTGTAATTTGAAAGCATTCTTTGAAGTGCTTATTGAACATCCTGACCGAGCACATACAAGAACCACAAATTTAGTCTCTCCATTTTCTCCTTTTTTCCGTAGATTGTACTTTCACCGGAAATCCCTTTTGGTTACCGTAATTAGTGTAATATTCCATGTACTCATCAACAGAACCAAACTTCATTCCTACTTTCGGATCTCTAATCACTTCATCAACTTCTTCACTTTCTACTAAATACTCCATCATAGCACATTCGTCTATATTATTCATTCTCATTTGTGAATCAAACTCATCACTACATGCCATTTCTGTAAATTTTTTAAAATAAATAAACTCATCAATACATGACCCACTGTTATTAATAAAAAAAAATTAACATTTAGAAAATAATGTAATTTTTTTCTGTAATGCTGTAATAAAAAAATACTAAGAACAATAAATTTGTTACTAAGTTCACTAATCCCATGCACAAATCAAAAATGGGTAGTAATAAAAGCCAAATATGAAGTACAACCAAACAGGAACGAAAAGGGAAAGGGGCGAATAACATACAATGCAAAGAGAAAGCCACGAATAACATACAATGAACACAATATTACCAAATATTTAAGCATTTAAGATTATTTTTCTTCAGTTTTGAGTTAAATCCATCTAACTATGGCTTCAAAATTCATACCTTGATTTTTGAAAATCAGAAGTTCAGCGGTGTAAACTAGATGGTGCGACGGCTCCTCAGTCCCGGTCCTCCATAGATCTATGCCGCTTCTGATTGTTTGTTAGGGAGATGAATTGATTTTATCTCAATAAAAGATAAAAAGTAGAGAGAGAAATTGGGAGAGAGAATCTGATATGATAAAGTGATTTTGGAAGACTCCAAGCTGCCTTTTCAAGGTCAAAGCACTTAAGTGATTAAATATTTCTTGGTGCTGATTTGGCATCGCCACATCACCCGGTCACAAAATCGGTCCCAAAATTACGGTCGGAGTAGAATAATTGTAAAAATAATACAATAAGTTTAGCTAGCATTCATTTAAAGATGTCTTCAAAGCACTTTTAACAAAATAACATAACAGCTTTGATGTCCAAACTTGTAACAGTATAAGCACCTCCAATAATTTCATAAATTGCACTCAAAATGATATACTTGTCAAAAAATATATACGTAAGTCAAGTACTAGAAATATAGAGTTTTGTACCAAAAAAAAGAAAAGAAATGTGGAATAAATTACCAGTGGATGAATAATTTTCATTATTAGGACTTGCATCACTAGAATGTTCTTTGCCATCGGTTGATCTACATGTAACGATTTTCATTGTTGAGACTTGTATCACTACCATAATCTTTACCAACATAAAGTAAAAAAATATACGATAATTTAAATAAAATAAATGATAATTTCTTACCGATTTGTAAGTATTGGACAGTTTCTTTTATCATGTGCTTGTCCAACTTTGCCACATCCATTACAACGTCTCGCTTTAGAATTTTTTGCCTTCGTTAGTGCCTTTTCTTTCCCCCTTCAGCCATTTGCCACATTCTTTTGCCCTCACTTGACTCAGTTCATAATAACTATGGTCATAATTACCATCCATGTTCTCCAAAATTGGTACACTACTAGAACCAATTATTTGATTAAATTTCACCCCACTTGTACTACCACCAACCATTAAATTAATTTTCTCAAGTGCACAACCTAAAGCATCGATCAAAACCTTGTTTGCTTTCGTACTTGAGAGGGCTTTATCAACTACATCCAAACAACACTGAATCAATCTACTACGCTCCAAGAGATATGATTTGTCATCAACTATCTCCATGCCACCATCATCTATGACTATTTCAGATTTTGCTAATTTTGTTCATCTCATCAAAATGTATTCATTCGACAATTTTTCAAAATCATGATATTTGTGCAAAAATGCTAAAATGTGTCTGCATGGAATTCCTGAGCTTTCTATTTTTTTGCATGTGCATGAAGCAAAATTCAAACCCTTTTCGTAAATAATTTGTCTACCTCTATACTTTTCACCACCTTTTCTTTGAATCTGATATACACAATGATTGTTTGAGTCACCCACAAGCATAAATTTATAATTAAAACTCTCCAATAACTCATTTTGGAATTTATAGAACATTTCATTTGTGTAAATATCAACCATTTGCAACAAAATATCATGACAATTTTTTAATTTAGGCTTCTCAGTCATGTCTTTGTTATCGGTAATCAATACTTCATGACGTTGGTGTACTAATCCCCTATTAAACTGACCCATAAAATCTACTAATGAATTTTTTTTAGAAACAAATTTCTTGAAGAATGAATGAGAACTTTCTGCTCGTTGACTACTTGACATGTCGGCAGAAAAAACGTGGTTCACATATGCATGCACCCCACCTTGAACGAATATCACATATTGACTGTAACTATTTGTTGTCACTCAACCCACTCTTCTCAATAAGGTCCATCCAAATTGAGTCAAATTCTTCCTCAGTCTCCGATTTTTATATGCAATTAGAAAAATTCTTGATAGTAAGCACTATATTTCAATGAATCGATCTTCTTAGAAAACTTTGTTAATATGTGCTAACTACAATACCTATGAAAAGTAAGAGTTTGAGAAATTGCATTTATCATTGATGGGTCTTGATCAGTTATTAATAATCATTTTAGGGAAATTACTCGGCATAACTACCAAAAATTGGTTGAATAACCATACAAAAGAATCTAAAATTTTATCACTTAAAAATGCACAAACAAAGATAATAGTCTGACCATGATTATTAACACCCATTAGTGGTGCAAATATCAATCTGTATCGATTGGTATTGTATGTAGTATCAAAGACTACTACATCACAATAAAACTTGTAATTTCGTTTAGATGTTGCATTGGTCCAAAAACAATGAGTAATTATTTGTTCACCATCAACCTCAATTTTGAAAGTGAATGAAGGATTCTTTTCTTGTTCCAATTTTAAATATTCATACAACATTTCTCCATCATGTACCTTCATTTTATTACGCTCGTCTCTTTCATAGTTATATAAATCTCGTTGTGTACAACCAATATTTTCAAACCCCCCGGCTTGGACTTCAAAAAAATTAAATTGTTGAAGCGGTATATTTACCATGCTAAGTTGTTGAGACAAACATTTTTGGGCACTCGAAACATTGCGATGTGATCTCAAAAGATGAGTTCTTCAGGGGGTTGACAACGGGTGACTTTGACCCTCAACAAATATACGCACCACATATGCGCCCGATTTTGACTTCACAACACAAAGTTTTGCATTACAACACTCTTATTGACCCCCGTCGTCTTGTTGTTTCAAAGTCTACTATTATTGAACTATTTCCTTGTTTAGAACAAACATATTCCTTCCATATGATCTCATCACTTTCTACACCTCTCTTTTTTTGGGACCAATTTCGAATACTAAACCCAGCTTCTTTCGCATATCCATTATAAATGAGTGGCGTTAGTTTTTTTTTTGTTTTCCTCATTTTTTATCTTTGATTAAATGAGTGGGCTGCCTCTTTTCTACATCACCAAGGTCTGCTAATGGATTATTTTTTAATTCCGCATGCGGACCACCCGCATCTGAAAGGCTCTGTATATATGTGTGTGTGTGTGTATTGTAAATTTAAGAAAATCTTTACAACACACCGTGACCGTTCATTCGTTAATCGAACGGTTAAATAGAGTTTTCGTCCGTAGTTTAATTTTCACTATACCGCAGTATTATTTAATACTGCGGATGAGACATATATCCAAAATACCTCTCTTTGTACAAGTCCTTATCCGCATTATTAAATTGCGGAGTCTAGAACTTTAAAAAAAAAAATATTTGGCATTCGTAATATTAAACTGCAGAGCCTGGAATATATATCACATCAACTCTCCCCCAAACTCTATTCTTTTCTTTTTATACTCCAACAATAATGGTGGTTGCATTAAAACAAAATTTTGTCTCTTCAATATATTATGTTTAACTTCTTTCTTTTATTGTCTCAACCCTCCAAGTTCTCCCACCTCCAATTGCACCTCCATATTCTCTCTCCTCCCTTTATCTTCCTTGCCAAGCCCGCTATAATAACTTATCTTTTTCTCTCTGCTCAAGTCTCCCCACATCAATCAATCCCACCCAGTTCCCCTCTACAATTACACCAATTACTTGATTAAATCTTTATTTAACATCAGGAGGGGATAGAAACTTCAAAAAATAAACAAGCAAAAAAATTTACATAAAAGGAATGTGGAGTAACGTAGAGCTACTCTACTCTACGAACGTAGGATAGCCCTAAGTCATAGAATGGTACTAAGAAATACTACTTACCCTTTGCACTTGATCCTCATACTTGTTGTATCATGTATGAATTTAAGTTTATGCATCTAGTGATGATTACAAAATTGTTACATGATAATGAAGATTAGCCTGATTGCACAGAAAGTGAGATAAAATTGTGTTCTTAAGATGGAGAAAATAGAGAACAGAAGGAAGAAGATAAAGTTAAAAGAGGAAGAGAAAAAACAGAATAAGAGTAAATCAATAAATAAATAAAAAATAAAAAGTGCCCAAATGAACTTTGAGCCTTAGATTTGTCTTTCCTTTCTCTCTCCTCCCCTTTATCGTGATCTTCCTCTTTTATCTCCTCTTCTTGCATTCAAACAAGTTGGGTTTCATTCTCTTTTCTTTATGTATACAAATTTGCCTTAATAAATTAGGTTTTCTCCTCTTATAATCTTTCTCATGTATACATACATATCCGCCATCAACACCACCACAACCTACACCATCAGATCTACAAAATTTAAATCAATATACTCAAATAGAGACCAACACACCAATGGAAACCAACCTTCTTCTGGACATAAATTAGAAGAGTTTGAAATTTGGGAGTTCTAGCAACGTGATGATGGTTAATAACAGAAATTAGGAAAAAATCATGATGAAATTGTGTTAAACCATAAATTTTGGGCAAAACTATTGATTTTCTCACTATAGTTGGCAAGTTTTACTTATTACACCACTGAACTTTTAATTTTTGAATTTGTCATAGTAAACTAATTATTATTTTAAAATTGGGCCATTCTGTTAACGACTGTTAAATCCTTTTAACTTTTTTTCTACGTAAATGTTAAAAAGAAAAGAAAAAAAAATGATCAGACACTTTTTACTGCCACTTTATCACAATGTATATATATATATATATATTTTGGTTATATGTATTAAAGGGGAAAAAGAGTCTTCTACTTCCAAAGTTTCTGTAGGTAAGAAAAACATGCAACGGAAAAAAGAAGTTAAGATGAATCCCACAACCGAGCCACTGCCGCAACTACCGCAGCCCCACCGGTCCTCATTTAGCTGCGACCGCCATCTAGAAGAGCAGTTCATTAGCTTCTGCCATTCATGCCTCTACGAACGCCTCAACACACTAGATCAATCCGCAGCCACAATAGCCTACTCCTCCCACAGGCCATCCACATCTTCATCCACCGCTGTGGCGGCCCTTAAAGTAATTTTCAAAGTTCCCTCCTCCTTTATCAACAACGAATCCTCAAAACCCGCTACAAAAACAAAACTCTCTTTCTTCTTGGAGCTCCGCTGTACAAAGTCGTTATCGACCTCAAAAAAATGAGGGATTCTCCGGCATCTTCGAACCTTAACGCCACTCCTACGACATTAGGGCTAGAAACACTCTCTGGATCTTCTTCAGTCTCGACGAAGATAATAAAACTACCAACGTTGAAACCCAAAGCGCAACTAGTGGTTCTGTATCTGGTCCAATTCTTGAATCTAAAGAAGAAGAGGACGAAGACGATGAAATTTCTGAAGTTAGGGTTTCAGAAGAACTCCCAAATTTATCAACAAATACTATAATAAATTTTACCAGTGAAGAAATTGTGAACGGGGCATTATATAAGAAAACTATGAAAGATCATATAAATCTTGATTTGCATCCCAAAAAGCACTCTGGGATGAATTTCTGGTCAGCAACTTCAGTTTTTAGTAAAAAGTGGCAGAAATGGATGCGGAAGCAGATTAAGGTGGTGTTTGATTGCATCTTAATGTGTCCTTTGAATAGTTTAGATTTAATTTTGTATTTTAATGATTTAGATGCATTCTTTCAATTAAGATGCATTAAGAGGCGGACTGTTAAGATGCATTAAGATACAAACAAACACCACCTAAGCTTAAGAAACTGAGCCAAGTGGCTTTAGTAAAAAGTGTCAGGTCATTTTTTTTTTTACTTTTCTTTTTAGTATCCACGTAGGAAAAAAACTGAAAGGATTTAACAGCCGTTAACAGAATGACCCAATTTCAAAATAATAATTAGTTTACTGTGGTAATTTCAAAAATTAAAAGTTCAGTGGTGTAATAAATAAAACTTGCCAACTATAGTGGGTAAATCATTAGTTTTGCCATAAATTTTGATACCTTTTGAGGTACACTAGAGATGAAAATATAGAGAGACAAGGAGAACGCAAAATCTGAAAATGGAGATGAAGAAAGGGACACGTAGATGAAGAAACTGAGATGGTGAGAAACTTCGACGGAGATGGTGAGAGGTGAGATGGAGAGAGCGGATGAATCGAATGAGAGAGAGAATTTTTTTTTTAAAATGATAGATATTCCAGGCTTCGCAGTTTAATACTGCGCATGCCGAAGTTTTTTTTTATATAAGTTTTTCAGGCTTCATAGTTTAATACTGCGGACGAGTAATAAGGAGAGGTATTTTGGACATCTGTTCCGTCCGTAATATTAAATTGCAGTATACTGGAAATTAAATTGCGGACGGAGGCTCTATTTAACCGTTCGATCAATGAATGGACGGTCACGATGTATTGTAAGGATAAACTTAAATTTACAACATTGGCTATGGATCAGTCCACACATATATATATATATAGGAAAAATCTCTCTAACGAACCAGAAAAAGTGAACAAAAAACAAACCGACTATAGCGACAGTTTCGTCCGTCGCTATAGTATAGAAAGCCAATTTTTTGAGCTATATAGCTATGACGTCGGCTTTTTATGCTATAGCGCTGGTTCGTTTTTGGTTCGCTTTTATGTGTTAAGACACATTTAAAAACTCATAGAAACATCATTATTAGGCCTGTTGAAATCACATAAAAGGAACCAAAAGGGGTGACCAAAACTTCAAACTTAGCAGCAAAAAAAAAAAAAGGGGGGGTGACCAAATGTAGGTGGAATATTTCTTTAAAGTTTCAACAAAGAAATGGCTATACCAAGCTAAGCCATACCCAAACAGAGGCACACAAAACAGAAACCCACCAATTAAAGAGCACAGAGTACATCAAGCACAGAATACTATAAAGGGTGCCCGCAAAATGCCATCTCCTTGTTGCTGGTTTAGACTGTTGGTTCATATAGAAAAGCCATAAGTCCTCCATGCTACTGAATTTCATATCTCAAACGCAAACCAAATGAACCCAATTCAGTTTTGATAACTGGAATTTGCTTAAACCCTAATTAGGATCCATCCAAATCAGATTTTTGATTGTTGGGTGTTGTTTAAGCACTCTTGATCGAGCAAAAAGCACTCTTCTCAAATTAAGCACTGGTGAGAAGTGAGCATGATAGCTTGTTATAATTCATATATTAATCTCCACTTTTTCAGTATCAATAGACCAATGGCTAATTTAGTTGATTCTAACTAATGAAGATAAAGAAATATGATAACTCTTCTCAGTCAAATTTATGTCCCTCATATGGAACAATTAAAGAGGAAAATAAAACAGAAAGGGCAAAAGGAACTTTTCTACCACTACATTCATTCAACATAAAGGTCTAACTTTATCTCTAACATTTGTCTTTTCTTTAAATAAATAGTGTAAGACCAAATCTCCTCTTTTCACTCAAATCTACTATGAATCTTAAGCTCAAAACGATAAAAGAATTAAGACATTGTTTTACTTTGTCCCAAGAACAAACATATTACAAATTGTAGATACAAGTTACATTTCAATCTTCAGACCTTAAAGAATGAATCAAAATTTCTGCTTTTAGATTAGCTTTTTTTTTCTTTCTTTTGATGGGGTATATAGGTGTTTTGGATATTAATTTTTTTTGCTTGAATCTAAAAGACACGCTCTCCGGTAGCATAGAGGTTCCAGAAGATGGCTGTTACAAAATACAGACCAGCTGTGACAGTAAGGAATGCCTGAAAAGATCCCAGCCATTGTACAAAGTAACCTGTTCCAATTGTACTGATTATCGCTGCCAATGTCCCAGCCGAATTTGAAATCCCTGTTTGACAAGTTTTGAAATGGAAAATAGTCATTACCTCACAGACTGGAAATGGAAAATATTAAACAACACAAGTATTGGGTATAATCGAGAACATACCATGGAGGAAACCTGCATACTGGGGTGCTATATCCTGATTAAACAACCACGGAAACTATATTAGAACACCGGTGAGATGAAAAATATGGGCATACAAGATTATAATAAGTTCTCTAAGAACTCAGTGAAGGCTCCAGCTATAAAGATAAAAGTTAAGTGATCGCAACTTGAACTTACTTGCATATTTAGTAGAAATCCAGCTTGGCTGAAAGAGCTCAAGCTCAGAGCTATTGTGATGAATATGGATGCAACCACCGGTGTCTTGGCAAAGTTTAAACAAAGTAATGCCACTCCGGGACCAATGAAACCAATAGACTGCCAGTTCACGACAATATATCAATGTTGATGATTATTTCATCCAGCTTTAACCAAAACAAGAATACTTTGTATGGCTAATTTTGAGGAATAGCTAGATATATTATGTACATGGGATGTTAGGTATTGTTCTTATGACAAAGTCAGATACTTTATGGTTTTTCCTTCATGACAGTCTCAAAATAATTTCCTTCTGTGAGTCTAAAGAGTTACCTGCATAATTTTCCTGGTAAATGTTAAAGATTTTCCTGATTTAATTAGGAAATCTGACATTGCCCCAGCAATGTAGCCTGAAATTGCCATTGTTCCCCATGGGACTGCACTAAACCATGCTGCTTGCTTCAAGTTCACATTGAACACCTATTTGAACAAATGTGAACAAAAAATTAATTAAATAAGATCAACATTCTGGAATATTCAATATAGATAGGAGTCACGTTGAAATGATGTGGATAGATAGATGCAATAACCGTTAATTTGACATGGGAGGTTGTGATTCCAAGGAATTGGTGAACAGCTTGAAGGAAAACTCGGTATAATAATATGAATAGAAAAGTATACTCAGAAAAAGGAAGTTTGGAGGAAATTGTTACTCACAGTTTTAAAGTAAACAGGCATCCATGAAAGAAGAACAAAGTATCCCTGCACAAAAAATGTGTTTCAAATTAATAATTCAACAATTAAAGCGATAACTAATAGCATAAGTACTTTAATTGTCTAAGTAAAAAGCAGTAGTAAAATGAGAAAAAGAAGCCTACCCAATTGTTGGTAACGTTTGCAAAAATGATTGCCCACGTAGGCATTTTCGATAATAGAAGGCGTATGGGAGGAAGTTTGCCCTTGTTAAGGGGAGAATCAGACTTCCCAGCTTGGATCAACCGTAATTCTGATTTGCTAATAGAATGGCTTTCTTGTGGATCATTTGTGACACGATATGCCCACATAGTTAGCCAGAGCAGTCCCAGAGATGAGAAGAGAATGAAAGGACCAGAAAGTCCTATTGTTGACATTGCTAGAGGTGTTAGTACTAATCCCACAACATTTCCGAGATGAAAGCCTCCCATAGATAATCCAACGGCAGTTGCTCGTTCATGGTTGGGAAACCACCTAAACAAAGTAGATAATTTAGTATGACAATGGTTATAATGTTATATTATTTGCTAACATATTAAGTATAAAATTTCTCATCTCTGCAGGGACCAACATTTCTAGAGAGTTCAAAGTACAACAAAGTGTTTTGTGAGGGTAACATAAGATTGAGCCCAAGACCTATCAGCTTAAAGTTTTCTTAAGCTGCGGTCAAAATGTGTATTGGAGACTTCATTATGGACACCCCAACATGTCTATTTTTTATTGATTAACAAAACAATGCATTACCTTGATAGAAGGATGTTCATGGAAGGTAAAGCTACACCTTCAGCAAGTCCAAAGAAAGCACGAACAGCCAAGAGGCTGGTTGTAGAGTGATTTGCAGCCCATGGCGTGAGGAGAGTGGCCAAAGACCACAAGGCCACCCCCCAAGCAATCACTCTCTTTCCTCCATATTTGTCTACCAAGGCTCCTCCAATGACTGATGAAAATATGTATCCCCAAAGAAATGATGACTGTACATAAAATAGAAAGTTAAAACATTATTTTTTTATAGGTAAATTTGGACCCAAGTATGGGGATTGGAACCAGTGAGAGCTCAAGGTTATTTCTCAAGGCCTCTGCCATTTCTTCCACCCCTTTTGGTTCAGCTAGAAACATCACATCATCAGCACTTCATGTGATCAAATATGATTAATAATTAAGGTTATTAAACCTCACAAAGTACATTGACTACACTCATTCTTGTCCAATTGTAAGATCAAGATAAGGGTATCTCAAATTTCATTTTATTTAACTTCTGATAAGGTTGTATCAAACTAACTCCAATATCATGATAAAACTTAAGGTTGCCTCTTTTTTAAGAGTTTTAAGATCTTGAAGAAACATGGTTATAAATTTCTTCCGGTGCCTGCTCGTGTAGACTCCACCAGCCAGGGGAAGAGGTTGTTTAATCTCACATATAATTAACAGGCAACAAATTTCTAACAGATTTTGAAACATGTGGCATCGTCGGCTGCCATTTAAAAGGAAGAATGACAAAATATTCATGACACCTCATTTAAGACCTATTACTCATGGCTAAATGACTCTTTCAGCAAAGGCCTAAATTACATATTCAGTAGTTTTTCCTTCAAGTCAACCAAAGCAGGTAGATTAATTATGTTCTCTTTTCCTTATTTTTTTCGAAAAAAGTAAACAAACAAATTAATGAAGAAAAAAGAAAGGTTTTTGGTAAATGACTCTTTCAGTTCTTGGTTGTGTAGTGGGTCCCACATATTAGGACCCCATGATTGGAAGAATAAACACGAAAACCCAATAGAGTATGTGGTGGACCGCATGGCTGAGGGTTTTTACAGTCAGTTCAGATGGCAACCAACCAACAACCAACACTTCCCAACAACCACCAAAACTCCAAAACAAATACTCCTCCAAGTAGTATCTCACTTGAATTTTCTCTACTTATTTCATTCTTTCACTCAAAAATCACAACAAACGTGAGTCAAAATGCAGACAAAAACCAAATTTCCCATACTTTAACCAAATCCTCACTTTTCTTAAAAAATGATGAATCACTAACACTAACCCACAAAATATATAAAAACACAAAATGACAAATACAAAAGATTTAAACTTAAAGAACAGAGATGCTCTGCATATCTATATATACTCCCTCCTTCCCTTTTCAAAATTATAGATACATTTTTCATTTTTTGTCCATTCCAAAATTACATATGCATTAATATTTTTAAACTACAAATCACAACACTACTTTTTTTTTTATTATTTATTTTTTATTCATAGTTGATTTGAGTACTATTACACCATTCTAGCCAACAATATTTAGCGATAAATTTGAAAATCTAAAATTTCTCTAAAAAGTCATTGTTTTGAACCGATAAAGTATATAAATATACAAGAAGTTTGCGTTACCTGAACAATTCCCAAGAAAGAGCTGCTCCAACCATGTTTGGCAGCAAGAGGAACGATGGCAACAGACATTACAACTCTATCTGCATTGCACAAACACATAACACACGCCATTAAAGCCACCACCTTGAACCTCTCCGGCATGATGAAATTACCTTCTTGACCTCTCCCTCCCACTAGCAATCCCCTCTCTATCCCCTCCGCCGTACACCTTACCTCCCCTCCTCTCACTTTCTTCTTATCATTTTCATTCTTCACAACATAATCCCCTCTCGTTCTTATCCTCCTATCACCTCCCCCGAAAGATAATAAATTTCCCCACTTTCTTTGATTATTAGGCTGAAATCCCAAATGGGTTTTCCTAAAACTGATCAAGCTCGAATGGGTATTAGAAAATTTTGAAAAATGTAGACCAGATTTAGTGGTGGGAGTAACGGCTGCCATGAGAGAGATATTCCTAGAGAGAGAAAAATAAGTATATCTGATTAATGTAATGTATAACTCTTTGGACGAATCATTTGTGTAAGTTTAATTGATCCACAAATGGGTTTTTTCGGCTGGTGGAGAGGACGAATTTAAAGGGGGGAAAGTACAGAAAGAAACAAAGAGTTTGTTCTGGGGTTGGTGAGGGTATTTTCGTCAGTCAAAAATATAGTCAAACTATTTTCTTATATTTTTGTCATACACGAATCCTACGGAGCAATGACGTGTCTCTCAGGTGGGCGGCAATTGTCACCAACAAAATGCCAACTACCACCGCTTGGATTCTGGGAGTTACCGGCAACCGGCGATCATAAGTCAATGGGCGTCCGTGCATATTATAAATTACTCCCTCCGCCCCGGGTAAAAGTTTGCGCATATTAAGAAAGAGGATAAAATAACAAAATTGTCTATATTTAAATTCTTTTTTAATTACATAATTTTTTGCACTTACTAGTGATGCTCCATAAATATGCATAGGGAATAAAAATATGACAATTAATACTAAGGGTATTATGGACAAATTATTGTAAAAAATAGATTATTTAAGGTAAGTAGACATTTAACTTGAGACTACTTAAAATAGTAATAAAAACTTTTATCCTGAGACGGAGGGAGTATTAAACTTGGCTATTGGTAGGAGGATGATTTAAACTTTGGATAAATTTATTTACATTGAAAGACACACGTAAATATAAAATAAGATTAAATAAAAAAAAAGTGTTACGAAGAGAGGAAAAAAATAATTTATTCTTATTTTATATTTGGGTGTTTTTTTAAATATACAATTTAAATGTGTACATAAATTTATCCAATTTTTAATGGAAATGTGAAGACATGGGATATGGATAAATACAAAAAGAAATCGTACACTATTATTTTATCTAATTCTTAATTGTATGTTGATTGTAATTTAAATTCTTTATAAAATAAGTTTATATATAAATTATTTTCTTAAATGAAATGTTGAACTAAAATTCCACAGACAAACAAATACAATTTTTTTTAATATTAATGACACGTTATTAATGAAACATATATCTAAATAAGAATACCTTAAAATTTTAATATATTGTCACACAATTTTGGTGCCTATTAAATGTGTACTAATTGTATATCCATGCGCACTTTTTAACTCCTTCGTTATCCGTATTAATTAAATTGACTTAAATTAGTACTCATTTGGGGAAAAATTAAAAATATAATTTACGAATAATCCACTATCTACATATATATTTAGAAATGAGACGCTAGCGAGGATACCTAATCTGGTATTTAAGATAGATTTCCAACCATGTTCTAATTGTAATTTGAGATAAACAAAGTTCAATGAACGTGGATATAGACACTAAATGTGTGAAGATAGTAGACACTACTAATAATTAATAAATGCAATAATATTTAGAGAGAGATTACCTTGAATATCTAAATTAGATTATTAATTATTAAATATTATGTAATTATGAGATGAAGTAAATATAATAAATGTGGAGAGACAATAACAATTACAGTAAATACGCATAATAAATATTAAGAGAAATATAGTACTAGTAATAAGTGTAATAAAATGCGAAAGAATTACACTCTTAACTTTTGTCATTACTTTAGTATTAATTATATGATTGGATATTTTTCGCTAGTCCTAAAAGAAAATTAGTAATTTCATAATTATTTTTACAAGTTTATAATTGACCTTGTGTGATTGTAAAGAATATTTCTGGAAATAATCTACGAATGTACGTTTCTCTAAAATATTTCTGGCAGTTGAAAATGAAAACTTTATTTAAATTTTATTACTTCCACATAATTTAACATGAAAACAAGAATCATTACACATGTCCGATGTCTTTTCTTAGTTTGGACGGTAGTCATCTCAAAATATTTAATACTTATAAATCTCTTTTAAAAATAAAAAATAAAAAGAATTGAACAAGGTGTTATGAAAATAACTAAAAAGTTAAGGCAACATGGTGGATATATTAACACAAGAAATCTCACTACCATAACCCAATGATCATACAAGACACTCAACCAATATTCAAACTTGTTTAATTTCTTCAACCAATAATACATGCAATTCCATTCATTAAATATATTGGCCTATTTGATTAATTACATGAATTTCTTACCTAACTGCATATATAAGATAATGTTGTAATATTATACTCCATCCGTTCCAAAATTAGAGATACATTTTAACTTTTTAAAATTAATTCGTGAAATCTTAAAAATAACAAATATGATAATTAGTAGTGTTTTATAGTTAGTTTATAATTATTATATTTGTTTGTATTAAAATTAAATAACTTCATATCAATTTTAAAATTCAAGATTTCGCGAATTGACTTTAAAAAGTCAAAATATATCTCTAATTTTGAAACAGATATAGTAATTCAAACCATAAATTGGCCTTTAATATTTTCTTCCCCAACTGCCTCTAGTGACAAAACTTGAACCCTATCCATTTTAGGACTTGTGAGGCAGTAATATTAGAAATGAGTTTTGCTAAATTTACACCGAATTACAATTACGAAACTTATCAATACATGAGATTGATAAAAATTATAGGAATATTCCACTTATTGCATATTTCTCTCAAAACGTTATCACTAATACTTATCCACGTAACTGACAATCAAATAATTGACATAAAACATTCCCAATCACTTAATATTTCTAATGATTGTATATTATGGGAGGCCTAACAGCCCACTTAATGTTGATCATTTAGAAGCCTCCTCGAAGGCCCACTTTTATAAGATTTTAGGGGGAAAACCAGAAAACTTTATCATCAGGGTTTGAAAATAAATTAGTTTCAAAATATTTAATTTTTGAAATTAAACGACATATTAAATTTTAAATAGATGTGAAGTTGAGTTCGGTTATATATTGCGATAAATTTATGCTGAATTAAAATTGTGAAGCTTATCAATACATGAGATTAGTATGAATTAAGCCCCACTTATTACACATCTCCTTAAAAAAGTTGTCACTAATACTTATTTATGTAACTGACAATCAAATAATCAACGTAAACATTCACACTATATATCATTTTCCTATTAGAATTGAACCACATATATAGGATTGTCACAATTGTATATATTCTTTTCAGATAGATATGTAATAAGTGAGATTTTACTATAATTCTTATCAATCACATGTATCGATAAACTTCACAATTATAATTCGACATAAATTTATCACAATACATAGCAGGAATCACGAAAAAATCTTTATAATTGCATTGTTGCAAACCCCCCATACTCGAGGTCTGAATTTATTAATATAGTTGCATTGTAAACTCCAAATACTCACAATTATATATGCTTAATTATTAATTTTAAAAATAGTTAATTTGAATTAAAAAGTCAAAACTGAACATTTAATTTGAGACGAAATGAGTAATATAATTAAAATTATAATGATAAAAGATGAAGGAAATAAAAATGTGACACAAAATCACCAAGCGCCTAATAAAGAAGAGATATCAAGTGAACTCGGGTGTTCATGTTTAGGGACGAAAACTTTAAGGGATTTGGGATTGTCAGTTACGACAAATTTTGATTTTTTTTATTTAAACGTTGCAAGTTTAAAATTTTTTGATCTAGGTCCCTCAAGGTTTTTGTTAAAATTTTATAAAAATTAAGTATGTAGTACTCTTTTAGAAAAAAAAAGTAGATAAAATTTTAGTTATACTAATTTTAAGTAATATTATGTTTTTTTTACTAAATATTAGTATTTTATATTTGATCAAGCCACGTTACGTTCCAAATTCCAGATCTTCCAAAAAAATCATAATTTTGTCATGCGAAAACCGGACCCTTGACCTTTCACTCAAGAGGAGAGCTCTTAAACTTGAGACTTTACAACCAAGCCACCCATTTAGATGAAGAGCTTGTCTAAAGGTTGCAACTTGCAAGTTGTACTAGTTGATTTTCACATGATTGGTCTTGCAACTTTGAACCTTATCTCGATTGATTCTATCTATATTTTGAGTACCAAGAAAATAATAATCCATGTGCTATTCTGCTCTATAAATAATAGTTTGATTTGATAATTTTTTATTTTATATAAAAAAACATAGATAGTAGTATAAAATAACATAATATTCTTAACTTTGTATTCATAATTTGTTTGTCATACCACCCTTATTAAATAAGTTAAAATTTCAACATCATGATTTTAACGTTGTTTGTGTACACTGTCTGTGTATCAAATTTAACTCATAGTGTGAACATAGAATAAAGATACATTTTTAGTATTATGTAATTATGAGATGAAATTTAGAGAGAGATTACCTTGAATATCTAAATTAGATTACTAATTATTTAATATTATGTAATTATGAGATGAAGTAAATATAATAAATGTGGAGAGACAATAACAATTACAGTAAACGCGTACAATAAATATCAAGAGAAATATAGTACTAGTAACTAAGTGTAATAAATCACGAAAGAATTACACTAACTTTTGTCATTACATCAACTATTATATATAAGGAGACGTAATATAATGGAGACGTAAGTTGACGTAAGCCTATCAATTCAATGTGAAAAATCGTTCCTTTCAATTTGAAATATCGATAAGTTAACTCAGTTAATTTGAAGAACCAATTAGGATCCCTGTAAAGCGATTGGTTTTCTATTCGTTGAATCCGTCTTTTCTCCCTGCTCTCCAGCTTCATTTTCCGATCCTTTGGTTTCTCTTTATTTGAAACCAACAAATCTCTTCTCCTCCCTCATGTCGATCTCTCTATTTAATCCACCAACTCATAACAAGAAAATTTCATTTGCCCGCGAAGAATCTAAATCAACTTCACGTTTCAATTCTTAATTTCACATTTCCCTCTTTTGCTCTGCTTCATCTCACTTCCTTTCTCTTCTATCTATTCGACTGCCCAATACGTACTCAATAACATAGTTAAAACCAATTTGATGAAACCCTAAAGAGAGCGTGATTTTGATGATTTTAAGAGTATGTAGACTGCAACATAAAGGCATTATCCTACAACCCCATTTAGATCTTTCAACACATCCAAAGGTAGTAACTCTTAAACATTTTTTGTTTATTAGTCTTTCTATAGGTTAATGATATTATAATTGAGTTTTGCTTGGGTTCATCAGATTAGATGATAAATCTGAATTCCTAATTTTTTGGGTTTTGGATATTTGAAACTGGTGCGGGAAGATGCACATTACCTATTTGTTGAAATACTACAAAAAGGTAAGAATAGTTTTTTTTTTTTTAATTTCTCCATTCTTTTTACTTCACTACCCCAACTTTCCTCATTAGTCTATTTGCGGTGGTAAATTAACCAAATCGTGCTTCACATTGCTGATATGTTGTCAAAATGTACGCAGGGGATGAATAATTTGGAGGCTACTATTTGTAGTAGCTATATGTTTATTGAATTTATTACCTTATACATAACCCAATTATTATTATTATTATTATTATTATTATTGTTAACTTCAGGTTTTAATTTATTTCTTTTCGGATAGTTGGGAAATGGCGAGCTCGGTTGAGAAGAAGGAAGAAGTTTTTTCCTTGGAACTCCCTGCACCTTTTGATTGGAGCAAAAAGGTTTCTTTATCTCTCTTTTCCCTTTACATGTATATATGCTCATATTTTCTGAAATTTTATACTACTTGCCATTCTGAGTTGATTTTATTTATGAACTTCATTGTTGTTTGTTTGTGTGAATTGGGTTTTCCAATTAGCTTATATTTTTTGCACTGAAATTGATTTTTTTTTTTGCGGTAAAATTGATCGCAAATGTAACTCTAAATGTTTTCACCTTTTCTCCAAAAATATAAGGTTAGAAAGAAAGATAAAAAAGATTCATAAAAATTAACTTTCTTGATCATTTTTAATGCATAAATAAAACCAAATTGTGAAATTCATCTCATGACTGAAGGAGCAGCTCTTATTATTTGATAGTGGATTTGATGCATTATCAGATAATTTGCTCTTTTCTCTGTTTATTTATAATTTGCTATTCTTAAGGAAAAAAAGGCTCCTGCTTATGTTTTATTAATTTTTATCAAGCGAAGAATCAAGTCCCAAGCTGCAGTGTAATTGGCGTGAGCAGCCATTTTTTTCTTCGAAAGTGTTTGGTTGCTCTTAAAACGGAAATACATGTGTGTGTGTATATATATATATATATATATATATATATATATATATATGCACGTATGTATAAATATAGATGCATGCATACACGTACATGTTAGTGTCATACACTGTTTAATTTTCAATGAGTATAAGTTATTTATTTCTTTGAATTAAATTTGAAGTTGGTAGTTGATATTCTTGATTATTTTTGTTATTGAGCCTCAGGTGCAACCATAATTATCAGAATCCTTCTCAGACTTGTCGTTGAACTTCATGGTTTTCATGTCCATGTTGTTGGCAATTCAACAAATAGTTGCATGTCAAGTAGTAAATTTCATTTTGTATCTCATTGTGGTTTTACCTCCTTGAAAAAATTTCATTACTTTATTAGGTTGAATGAAACTTATATATTTGATTGAGAGGGAGAGGATATTGCTATCATAGTATTTGGAATTATTTAAATCCTTCTATCCACATTATCTCATGTTCAATCCATATATGCCCATTTAATTTTGAGAAATTTTTATTCAATTTTCAACTATTAAATTTTAACTGGTATAATGCCACATGAATTGCATCCTTAGAATCTCATTTTTATTTGTTTATTTGCCTGCTTTGCATGTTGCAGATGGTTACATTTGCTACATCTGAAAATCATCAATCAACAATAACAACTTTGCATTCACTAAATGTGATCAACCATCAATATTTTACATTTTCTATATATCTGTTATTTTGTGAACTTTAGGTATATAGTAAATGCATTCACTAAGTTTTTTACCGCAGCGTATGTATTGTTTACTTCATTTGATTATCTTACATAACTCAATTGTGATGGATTTGCTTCACCAAAAAAGTGTCATGTGTTGCATAAGTGGTATTTCACTAAACAAATAGTCATTTGGTATAAGACATTTGGAAAATTAGGTTTGAGAATTTTGGTGATTGGTATATCTACTAATTTGTAAGGTGGAAGCAATATATAGCAAAATCAATATATTTACAAATATAAGTGATATATCATGCTAAAATATCTTTCTTATTATAAAAATAATATCTTTCTTAGTAAAAAATACAATGGGTATCGCATTAAAGGTAGAAACAATATTATAACAAAATCAATATATTTACAAATGTAAGCTATGTCATGCAAAATGTATTGAAAAGTTTATATGAAAATAACTTATTACAAAAAAAAATATTTTTCTCATCGTAATTTTAATAAATTATACAATCCGTTATTCAAACTAGCCCGTGCATTGCACGGACTATTACCTGGTAGTATTAATTATATGATTGGATATTTTCCGCTAATCCTAAAAGAAAAATAGTAATTTCATAATTATTTTTACAAGTTTATAATTGACCTTGTGAGATTGTAAAGTAAAAACATTTATGGAAATAATCTACGAATGTACGTTTCTCTAAAATACTTTTGGCATTTGAAAATGAAAACTTTATTTAAATTTTGTTGCTTCCACATAATTTAACATGAAAACAAGAATTACATGAATTTCTATTAAATATATTGGCCTATTTGATTAATTACATGAATTTCTTACCTAACTGCATATATTTAAAATAATGTTGTAATATTATACTTTATCCGTTCCAAAATTAGAGATATATTTTGACTTTTTAGAGTCAATTTGCGAAATCCTAAAACTTAAAATTGATATAATTTCGTTCAAGTTTTGAAAACAACAAATATGATAATTAGTAGTATTTTATAGTTATTTTATAATTATTATATTTGTTTGTATTAAAACTAAATAACTTCAATTTTGAATTTCAAGATTTCGTGAATTGACTATAAAAAGTCAATATGTATCTCTAATTTTGGAACGAATGTAGTTATTCAGACCAACCTTTAATATTTTCTTCCCCAACTACCTCTAGTGACAAAACTTGAACCCTATCCATTTCGGGACTTTGTGATTAGGCGATAATATTGGAATGAGTTTTACTAAATTTACACTGAATTATAATTGTGAAACTTATTAATACATGAGATTGGTAAAAATTATAAGAGGACTCTACTTATTACTCATCTCTCCTAAAAAATTACCACTAATACTTATCTACATAACTGATACTCAAATAGTCGACACAAAATATTCACAATCACCCAATGTTGCTAATAATTGTATATTATGGGAGGCCTAACAGCCCACTTAATGTTGATCATTTAGAAGCCTCCTCGAAGGCCCACTTTTATAAGATTTTAGGGAGAAAATCAGAAAACTTTATTATCAGGGTTTAGAAATAAATTAGTTTTAAAATATTTAATTTTTGAGGTCACGATGATATATTAAATTTTAAATAGATGTGAATTTGAGTCCGGTTATATATTGCGATAAATTTATGCTGAATTAGAATTATGAAACTTATCAATACATGAGATTGACTCCACTTATTACACATCTCTCTAAAAAAATTGTCACTAATACTTATTCAGTAACTGACAATCAAATATTCAATGTAAATATTCACAATATATATCATTTTCCTATTAAAATCGAACCATATATATATATAGAGAGGGTTGTCACAATTGTATATTCTTTTGTGACATCATTTTGGACGCGTTCAGATTGATTAAAATTGAAAGATATTAATTAATAGACTGTGAGTAATTATTTGCGAATTTGACTTACCTAAAACTGACATACTATAATAACTACTTGTAAATTCTCCATTATCGGTTTGAAAAGACTTGCCTATGTATGACCTAACATTCCAACTTTTAAAAATGAAGACAATAGCATTTTAAAATATATCATAAAAATAATACTTGTTCTGTTTCAAAAATAGTCTCCATTTGTAAAATTTATAAATATATAGTGTTGGTGCGATTATAAAATTATGAAATAGAATTTTAAAAAAAATTATGTCATTTTACTACTATCAACAAAAAGAAGATCTTTTTGTGGGAAAAAAAAAAGAAGAATAACAAATTAAGGAGATTATTTTTATGAAAAGAGGGTATTTTGGATATACCAGTCTTTCAATATTTCACATTAGATAATTGGGATCGTTTCAGCTGCCTTTTGTTGAAGGGTGGTTGATTTATCTGCAGTACTACTTCAAGGTCAACCATCAACCACCAAACCCAAGTGCGTGTCTCACAAGTAATCACTCTGCCTTTCATGCATGGAACCTCATGCTATTGTGTTTCTTTTAGCCTCATAACAGCACCCAAATTAACATGGATTCTTAAAATTTTTGGACAAGCAATTACTTACTATCCATTTAAATTTGAGATATTTTTAGATAAAATGATAATACACACACACACACACACACATATATATATATAAACGAATTTTAATTTTTGTAGACTTGAGATGTAAAAGAATTGTTCTTTATATATTACATATACACTAAGTCTCAAAAAAAATGAAAAATAAAAACTAAAAGACAAAAAAAAAGGGAGATCAAAACCATAAAATGGAAGTAGTAATAATAAAAAACATAAATGGAAAGGAAATAGGCCCAATATTTATATATGGCCTCTGAATTCAGATTCATGTAGTTCTCTCAACATCCAAAGTGCACAACTTTGTCCCCTCATCAACTTATTCAAGCCCAAATATGAATGAGGCCTGAAGGTCAGTTATATGATGAGGCTGCTGAGATGCATGGTTCCTTCAATTGCAAAGGAAGTTCATGAAGTTGCCAAATTGGCCCAATCTACACATAATCCAATTCCTGTAAGAAAATTGGAGTGTGTTAAGTATTGAACCTTTCTTAAGGAACATTTATCTATATCAATATTATTAAGGGAGGGCATAAGAGAAAATAATCGCTTTCTTGAAACTATGTAATTAATATCTCTCACCCTTTATCTCCAACTTTTCTCCTCATTCATGTTTTTTATTTTTATTTAAATACTGTCTTCTTAATTGTACTGACATAGTGTATGACATAAAAACTAGTTTAGATTATATCACAAGGTTATTGAAATACTGAAGTAAAACTCTAGCACTTTCTAATCTGTACAGTTTGTATTTTCCAAGAATGCGCATATTAATTGTGTATTAATAAGGCTCCAAAATTTTTCATTTGCACTTAGCTATAAAATAAAATTGAAGTCAAACCTTGCAATAGAGTACGAATAGAGAAATTTGCATCACAAATATTTTCCGTACTGGATTTATGAATCTTAGCTTACCTGTAGCTTGATTATGGTTTTTACTTTGAATGTGTGAGCCCTGACTCACCGCATACGTGTGTGGGCCCGAAAGAGCCTAACACGTGGAAGGGTGCGTGGCCGCCCGAGTAATGACACGTGGTTGAGTGATACATGCAGTGGTGACCTCTCGGAAGCTGATAAGTGGCACCTTTCTTACACAGATAAGTGGTATGATTGCTCGAGACCCTTATCAATCCAACAGGGGTCTCGAGGACATTAAATGAAGACCCAAAGTCTCTCCTATGGTTCTTGGCAGACAGTCTTAGGAGGGCACTTGGTATATATGAGATATCTGTCTAAGGGTCTGATTTGATGGCTAGGAAAATAAGGCTACAGAGAGGGTGACCCTCCCGAGAAGGTAACCCCCTCTCATTTGAGAATGACTTTGATAATAATATGTGGCCCATTCAGACACGTGACTTTGAGTGAAACACGTGACCCGCAACGTAGCACAATCAAATCGCGTCATATTTCCTAAAGCTTCTGTTCACTATAAATACCAGTCATGAGTTGACATTAAACATAACATTCTAGACTTTCTAGAGAGAAATATTCTATCTACTACAACCACCGTTCTCCCTTATTCAACTCCCCTTAGCTCTTTTTACTCATGTTATCTAAGCTTTCTCAATTTCATTTAACTCCAGATGTATAGAATAAAATAAAGTTGTGTTTTGTTTATATATCGTATTCTTCTGGATGTGCGAAGGATGTTGGCTTGTGATCAGATGGTCAAAATTGGGTGTTGGAAAACAATACTTTAAAGTACAAATGAAAGAAAAGGCTAGAAGTTTGATTGGGAAGATGAAGGGAAAATATCTGAGAGAGAGCAACAGAGGAAAATGAAAACAGAACTTGGTGGGAAATTCTACAGGAATTGATTGTGATTCAAATATGTGCACCAGTATTACAAACTTTTACACTAGATCAAGATATCATACGAGTAATCAGGGAAAAATGTTTCGAAGGGCAAAGCCAATTTCAGATAAAATGCGGGCGGGCTTATAAATTACTGATTATGTTGGATATCATTGCATTGACAACCAAGCCTGGAAAAATGCCATATTGGGCCCCATTGACGGCCCAAAGCTACAAATGAATGTGGAAGTAACAAGCCATGATATTCTTTTGCAATGAATTCAACAAAAAATGGCTACTATAAAGTATTACCAAAAAAAATCTCCCAAAAGAAATAGAAAATTGAATATTCCTGTATAAACACTCTCTTTTCTTTCACATACACCCTTTCCAGCCAACAACTCATTGGTCTTTCTCTTTCCACTTTAGCATAAAAAAGAAAAAAGTAGATGAAAGCAATGACCATGTTTGCTTTTTACCTATCCTTTCACCTTTGAAAACCCCAATTCCCTTCCCCTGATGATTTTCATGCAATTCCATTATAAAAACTGCAGAGAGAAACCAATTTTTCCTTTCTAAATTCAAGCATGTCAATGAGCTTTAATGTAGCCCTCCAAACATTTATAATACCAAGCTAAACATCTGCTTGGAATATTTGTAAATCCCTAAGAAGGTATGCCTAGCTAGTAAATCATATTCCTGTATTCTTCTCTATACATATACATACATACATACATATATATATATATATATATATATATATATATATATATGCCTTTGTCTTGCTTTAGTAACATGCCAAACTCTACATTCTTTCTTGGGATTCCTTCACTCTATATATATGTGTATAATCATATCATAAAAGTTGTATAAAGATACTCCCTCTGTTCTTAAAAGATTGTCGTTTTAAGGAGTAATTTTTATTCCAAAAAGATTGACGTTTTGAATTTATCAATGCAGATGGAGTAATTTTTTCCAACTTTACCCTTATTTAAAGTTCTCTTACTTAATGATTTTTCTCAAAAAAAACAAAACTCTTCTTGGTTATTGAAATGTCTTTACAAATCTCTTCCTTTCCCAATACTTCTTCTTCATAATCTCATGGTTGGTAGTATACTCTTTTTTGGAATCTACAAAGTTAATAATTAGTTGAGATAATTAAAATAAGGGTAATATAGTATTTTTCATAAGGAGTAGTTGCATTCCTTAATCTGCGTGAATTAACCTTAAACGACAATCTTTTAGAAACAGAGGGAGTACAATGTTGATGGTAATTTTAGGTCTAATATATATAGTACTAGTAGTACCCTACGCTATGAATGTTGGTGCAAGGGGACCTCATTACAAAAACAGTCAGTTTAATTATGAACAAGAAGCTAAGAATCAACTTCATAGGGACCAACCTTGGGCCTCAAAGCACATTAAACACACCAAGAATTGGGATACTAGGCTACATATATAATAAATAAACTTCATAATTGGTGCAAGACATGATTGTTCTCATTTTATTACCAAGTTCACAAAAAAACAGAAACTTGGTTGGAATAGACTAGTTGTTTTATTTTATTTCGTCCCTAATAAGGAACTGACTCGATCTCAGCTAACACGTACGAGGCTCAAGAGTACATCATAAACTCGCAATATAGCAATTTCTTTGTATTATTTTAATATTTGGGTCTAGAAATAAGAAATAGTCTTCTTTTGTGACCTTTTTTTGGCATGGGTATAGTAAAAAAAAGAGAATATAATTAATATACAAAATGTTCCAATCAATAGTAGGAAACTTGAAACTAATAAATCATAGTTTCCCAAAAAAAAATGGAATTTATCAATAGAAGTGATTTTTGGTGGGAAGGCAATAGGTTTCAGGCCATTAGGTTCTAAAAGCTGTCATGTGTAACTAGTTTGTCACATAAGCGCACAGCAAGACATTCCTTTTTGTTCCTAATGCATGCAGAGGGAGCTGCCATGGCAGCATTTTATATATGTTTTCCAAATAAAATATCACCTCCTGATCTAGTAGGCAGTATGTAAATAATTAAGGTCTTCTTGTAGGCATGTTGGTCCAGAATGAAGACTTTGTTTATAGTGGGTTATGATTCAACACTGTGTTCTTTATCTCAAAAAGCTACACACATATTTGTATTGTATGCATGTGGGGTAAAGGATTCAATTAAATGGTCCTTTTGCATTCATTAATTTATAAATGTTGGACATATATATAGTACTCGTCCTTCATGTATAATAGGTGTACATACATAATGTGAAAAAGTACAATTTTTTATGTACAAAATACAACATTATTGCTTGTCATTTTCTATCAGCTTGATTTAGTTTTTTTATTCATAGTCGGTAGATTTAAGATCGAATATAGTAACATATATCTCACATAAATTAAAAAAGAATGAAAATAGATTAACACATGATATATCAAGATTTACGTAATTATGGTTAGTCCTGCTTATCTAATGGATTCATATATGTACTTCTTTCATACTCTACAATGATCCGCACACCAAATAATATTTTTATAATAATTAAAAAAACCTAGCTGTTATAATATGAACTTAAACGCATAAGGCACAAAACATTAGTCAAACTCAAGATCGAAGTACAAATAAATCACCAAACCCAAATACTAAAATACATATTAAGCTTAGCTTCCAAGGGTCATTGCCCCCTACGACCCCTGTCGGCTCATTGGCGAGCGAAACAGTTGCTAACTCACTGGGAGCGAGACCCTCGATTATAGATATATCCCGTCATAGCAGTTATCGGTCGATTTTACTAAAATATAAGTCAATCTCAACATTAATCCTATATTAATGAATTACAAAACAATTTTACCGTATCTTCCTCACGTAAAGAATGTCATAGTTATTAATTCATGTTTGTTAAAAATATATCTATACATTGTATCCGTACGTAGTCCATAATTAATGCATTAAAACTTGTTACATTTGTTTCATGGCGAAAGAAGTGGAAGGATTTTTGTCATTTTTGAACATTGATTAGTAATTATGGACATATATAGTGATCGACGGCATATCATAGACAACATTATTAATTTCCTATAATTGCTTAGACGAAATTTGTGGAATCTCCGTGTACGCGTGCATATGATCTCCTTGTTATTCCACTCATAAAATTAACAATGTTTTAGCTATCATCTTAAGAAAAATAAATCATTAAATTTGTAATCATTGTATGTAGACGGCTCGAGATCCACTTATTTGCAAATCCAACAATAACACATTAACAGAATAATTTTGTATTTAATACCAATTGTTCATTGTACGGTGATAAAATCATTTGATATATAAGAAGGATCTGATCATCTGATTAAAAACTGTCAAAGTCTATCTTTATTTGCATCATTTAATTTTTTTTAATAATTATGGAACATCGATATATAATACTCCATGAATATCCATTCGATTTGTTTAGATTTTAATGATTGAGAAATAACAGAAATTTAAATTTAAAAAAAGGGGAAACATCGTCTCAGTGTACAAATCTTTGAGTCAGAATCATTTCTTCTGTATTCTGACCACAAGAATCTTGGTGTTTTCACTAAAGAACAGAAGTTTAGAAAAAAAAAGCCTCAGAAATCTAAATCTGTCATAATCTTAGGGTTTGCATGCTTGCTGCACTACATGCTTATCATATTAATTCTTGTAATTATAATAAAATAATCAAAGTGAAAATAACATGACACATTGAGTGGGATTCAGAGGTTAAATCTCCAACAGCTTTGGTGTGGATTCAGACAACTGGTCCACACCTTTACTTTTTGTATAGTATGTAATGTTTAATCAACATGCATGCATGAATGAAGTACAATTTATTTATATTAATTTCTATGTACATATATATATACATATATATGTGTATGTGTATATATTATATCTTATATTTTTCTTTTTGACATAAAATAAAATACTCTAAAAGCAGCAAATGGACAATATTTTTGGATTGGGGAATGAGATGCATGAAAGAATTGTTTAACATATATAGTATAACTATTTATCCATTTGAAAACAATATGACAATATCCATATGGTAGCATAGCATTTGTATATCCCGCATCAAGTTCTTTTAGTTTGAAGTGGGGCCCACATCCAACATAGAAAGAGAATATTTATTTTTTTTGCCTCAAATATTTATATAGACCAACTATATTGGGCAACATATCCACTTTATTTAACTTTGGGGAGTTTATTTGATAAACCAATTAAACTGAGCACAAAAACTATAGAAAGACAAAATCGAGGGAGAGAAATAGAGACAAATTTAAACCCTTTTGTTTGTTTGTTTATATATAGCATATGGTTTCGCTTTGTCGATAAATTAGAGAAAAGATTAATAAAAGGAAGTTTGAGACAGGAGATCAGTTTATTTTTCATTCCATTCCATGCACATATACATAAAGTATTTAATTACATCTCATTTTATAAATAAAAAAAAAGTATATTTATAGATAAGATGTGCATAATTTTGACGACAACTAACATGATTTTAGCATAAAATTATATTAATGATATTTTTTGTTAATTTACTTATTTTATTGATGATATTTTTATCATTTTACCACATCATCGAGTAAAATTACGTTATTTTAACGTAATTATATAATCACATGCGCATATATATATATATATATATATAGAGAGAGAGAGAGAGTTGATTCATATATATGCAAATAGTGACTATAATATCTTATTTGGCTATTATGTCTTACATTATTTATTACAAGATTTGATTGTGAATATTTAAAAATTCACTATAGTGGCAAATAGCTCTTTTTTCCGCATAATCTATAAATTGATAATATAAATATAGTGACCTGAAATAGATTCATAGTTGTCATTTATTATGAATTGATTCTTATATATATATATATATATATATATATATATATATATATATATACTCCCTTCGTCCAAAATTAATTACTTTTTTAGAATTTTTTAAAGTCAAATTAACTATTTTTAAAATTAATAATTAAACATATAAATATATTTCTAAAATTATAAAAATTGAAATTAGTAATAAATTGTATATACTTTCTTTTGGTTATAATATCTTTACCTATATGTTAGCAAAAATAGTAAAAAAATTAATTTTAAAAATAGTCAATTTGATTTTAAAAAATCCTAGAAATGCAATTAATTTGGGAAGAAGGGAATATATACTTTTATTAAGGTCTATGTACAATGTGCTATGTTTAGTTCAATCCCACCAACCAAAACAACAGTTCTCTCTCTTTCTCTTGCCATGTGAATGAATGTAAGTTAATGGGCCCTCATGATTTACAACCGAAAAGAGTGGGCCCGACAGGCCTAGTAACTCAGTTTGAGTCCGGCGAGCTTTTTCTCGTGACCCACCGGCGACCCTTTTCACTCTAGTCTTGGAAGCCCATCAATTCTCCCACATTAATTATAGGATGTCCTAGATATTCCCGCCGTTTCAGCAAAAGTTGAAGACAATTCGTGAAACTGGAATTTAAGACTAACGTGAAAATTTGTTTTATTTTAAAAAATTATATATTTATACTTTACTACTACGTTCACGATTATATTGATTATACCTAAACATTGAATTTGAAAATAATTATTAAAATGTCCAAAATTTCACCTGTCATGTAGTTGTTCGCATACATGTCAATTCATATAATTTTATTTTACCGATAAAAAAGTACTTTTTTAGTCCTTAAAAAGATGTTTTTAAGTATATTTTTTATACAAATTAAAATACAAATAAGAGAGTCAAAAATATTTTAAATTTATCATTAATGACTCTACAAAATTATATAATCTGGACGGGGAATAACGTTATAGAAGAGTTGCACTCATATGGTAATTATACACAACAAGCAAGTACGGACGAGTTTGAGAAATACTACTCAACTACGGTAGTAAATGTAATTCATCTTTTATTTTTGCATGTGATTTGATTTGTACAATTTGGACGGACGGGGGTTGTAACCTTTTTCACGGAAATTTATGCTTCAAACCGCACAAGTTGTCATATTTTGCTACGGTAGTCCAAGAATTTTTTTTAGTTTTACTAACATGTAAATTACAATTTATATACAATATAATAATATATTTATCTTACAATATATTTTTTTCACTCCAAATTAGATGATTATTGTTGACTTTTGAAAGTTAATTGAGATATTTTTAAATTCAAAATTGAGATGATGCATTATAAATTATGAAATAATAAAATATATAATGAGTAATACTTTTTAAATAGTTTACAATATTTATTGTACTGATTAAAATTAAAAAAATCTACGTCAATTTTGAGTTTAAAAATCTCTTAAGTTGATTTTTAAAAAGTCAATAATGATCAAAAATATTTTTATTTTTATTTTTGAAATTATCAAGAAAATATTATAATGTTATGACTATTAACTTTTCTGATTCATGAACTTAATTAGTATAAATATATCTCATTTAAGTTGCTTTAGTACATTATAAATAGGACTCTAACTACACTAAATTACACCCGACATTTTTACAAAATCATTATAGATTAACAACATGTTTTCTTGAAACAACTATTTTTTTTTGGAAGAAATGATCTTTATTATGCAATAATAATTGTCAAAAGAAATATTATCTTACTGGATGAAGAGGTATATATTATTTTTTTAATTTATCAATCAATATCTCGAGGTATAGATATTTTTTCAAATGCCTGCCAACATAACTCATATAAATATTATTATTATTATTATAAATATTTATTTAAATATATCTCTTCTAAAGCTTACTCAATATGTAATTTTTAAAATTTACTCGTGCTTTGCACAATTTATCTAACTTATTTATTGAATTGCTAAATATATTCTCGTTAATTTTAATAAAAGTATAAACATTGAGGTTAACTAGAGTTGCAGCTATTTTACCATGTTTAAAAACACGATTTGGATTTGAAAAATCATTAATTTGTAATTCGTACTTACACTAGGGCCCATAAAAATATTAGTTTCTTTTATTGAATTTCTCAAAAGTGAGTGTTAAAAACAGGGGGCTAATATTTACATAAATCTGGCTCACGAATTAATTGGCTCATTATAAACTGTTTGATGCAAATAGGGAAAAACATATTAGCAAGAAGAATTTCCATAGTTGGATAAATATGTAATTTTGAAAATTGCAGGGAGTGTGACATGTCATTTCATTTTCTTGGCGACTACCAAGGAGACACAATTTGGACCCTTTATAGCAAGCGGCCCCCTACTTTCCCTTTCATTCTTTTCTTTTTCTTTGAAGTAGTGACATCTTTTATATTTTATTCTTAAAAATTTGTATTTTCTATTCTCCAATCCCACTGGCTCACTCCTTTCTTGGCTTAGACCAGTACTCCAATCTCATCAGTCGGCTTGGAACAAGGAAACACAATAATAGTCTTTCTTTTTCTCCATTTACAGTATATAATTTCTCTCTTGTAATAGATTTGAAAATTATAAATATAAATATCTTTATTAATAAAACGGAAGGAAAGTAAGACAATTTCTGCCATTTTTTTTATTTTTTATTTTGGTGTAAACACAAAAAGTGAAGCTTCTTTAAATACCCCATTTATCACTTAATTTATTTACTTTTTTCATCTTTCCTTCTCCCACTGTCTTATCTCCTATTTTTTTGTACACATTTTCTTATTTTTAAAATAACGGAAATGTGTCCCACGCAAACTATTTTAATTCATGAATTTTCAGTTTTCCTATTTTACAACATTTGTTTTATGTGCATGACTTTTAATATAGTTTTTTAGCAGGAATTTTGATTAATAATAAAATTTTGTGAATATAAAAAAAATACATAACAAGTGGACATGAACTATTGAGCGACTCCAAAATATGGTTAAATTGGTGGCTCGCTTAGTTGAGAAAGAGCTCAATTTACCTAAGGCTCTAGGCTGTTTCTGAGTACGGGCGGAAGGGTCGACCGCCCTGAGACTCCAATCAAAAGGGTTCTAAATTTATATATATATATATATATATGTGTGTGTGTGTGTGTGAAATTAAAAATATAAATATATAATGATTTTGAACATTTGATTAAAGATTTTGTCTTTAGAAATACTAAAAAAAATATCTTTCAATGAATGTATTCTTAAATATTTTGTTGTAGTCGAAGTTTTCATATATGTTGTTGTAGTTGAACTATTATGTTTTAAGTTCCGAAAAAATATTTTTTTAAATACAACTTGTACATTTTATTTATTTATTTTTATAAAGATAATGTTTTAAAAAGGGTCTCATTTTTATTTTTCACCTTGAATTACCAAAATTTCAGAAACAACTCTGACAGGGCTGACAACTGGCTGGCCCCAATGAATTTCCGTTTTCCGGTGTTTGGCCTGGTTGAACGCAAATAATAAGCCTCTAAGCATAAAATCCAAAACCAAGATAAATCATTTTTCACATTTGAAGAAAAATGGAGTACAAAAAGGAAAGGAAGAGAGAGTGAGGAGGGAAAAAGAGAGAGCCGAAAAACAAAAAGAAACACCAACCAAGAAAGCAAAAAAGCAATGAAGAAAAAATTAAAGCAGAGAAAGCGAAATGAGGGTGCAAGTGATAGAAACAGAGCAGAGAGACATGTATATATGTAACGTACTTAGGTTACTCACAAATATATTTAATTTCGATTCATACGTAAATTATACACAAAAATATTTTTACTGTTCAAAAAAAAAAATTATATGTATTTTTACGTTGCGTTTGGATTCGAAGAATGAGAGTGAGAATGGAATGAATCATTCCTATGAAATGAAAAAAATTGTGTTTGGTTGCTCCATTAAAATTGAATGAACCAATCTCATTTCTCTCAAACTTATGAATTTAGAATGACTTATTCTGGCGAGAATGGAATGAATCATTCTACTCTCCATTTCATTCCTTCAATTTAAACGCAGCATTAAGCGTGTGTATTCAAATCCTGTAGCTTTTTTTTCTTTCTCGACAGGAATCTTTGAAAATAGAAATTCCCCAAACAAAAGGAATTTAAAATTAGAAAAAAGAAAAGAAAAAAAATAATATAAATAAAGGTACACTTTTGATTTTGCCACTCCAGCCAGCCATGGAAGTGACATTATAGGTTCCTTCATCATCAAATGATCAAATGGGCAAAGGAGTCTTTTCACCTCCAAAGCATCCAACGGAAAAAGAAAGTTAAGAAAATAGAGAGAGAAAAAAGATTTTCTTTTTCTTTTATTTTCTCTCACTAATTTTCCCTTCTTTCAATTCTCTCTTCTTCATTGTCTCTCTCTCTCTCAACTGTCCGTTGGAAATCAAGAAGTCGTATACAGTTAACTCTCACTCACTCTCTTTAACATGAGCAGAGTGCGCATTACACTCCACCAGCAACACCGGCGGTTATGAATCCCACAGCCGAGCCACTGCCGCCGCCGCAAGCACCGCAGCCCCACCGTTCGTCGTTCAGCTGCGACCGCCACCCAGAAGAGCAGTTCACTGGCTTTTGCCCCACATGCCTCTGCGAACGCCTCAACACACTAGATCAATCCGCTGCCGCAGCTGCCTCTTCTTCCCGCAGACCGTCCACTTCCTCCTCCACCGCCGCCGCCGCCCTTAAAGCCATTTTCAAAGTCCCGTCGTCCTCCGCCACCAACAACGAAACCTCAAAACCCACAGCAAAATCCAAAACCACTTTCTTCCCGGAGCTCCGCCGTACTAAATCGTTCTCGGCCTCGAAAAACGAGGGTTTCTCCGGCGTTTTCGAACCCCAACGCCACTCCTGCGACGTTAGGGTTCGGAACACTCTCTGGACTCTCTTCAGCCTCGACGACGATAACAAAACCGTCAACGTCCCAACCCAAAATGTAGCCACCGGTTCTGTCGCCGGTCCGGTTATCGAGTCCGAAGAAGAAGAGGACGACGATGATGAAATTTCTGAAATTAGGGTTTCAGAAGAACCCCCAACTGTAACAACAACAACAGCAACAAATACTACCACTGAAGAAATTGTGAATGATGCATTAAGTGAGAAGACTATGAAAGATCATATAGATCTCGATTCGCAGCCCAAAAAGCCCTCGGGAATGAAATTCTGGTCAGCAGCTTCGGTTTTTAGTAAGAAATGGCAGAAATGGATGCGAAAGCAGACGAAGCTTAAGAAGCCTAGCCGAAATGATGGCTCTGGTTCAGCTGCATTGCCTGTGGAGAAGCCCATTTCGAGGCAATTCCGTGAGACTCAGTCGGAGATCGCAGATTACGGCTTCGGCCGTCGATCTTGCGACACGGACCCGAGGTTCTCGCTTGATGCAGGTCGGATTTCGTTTGATGATCCAAGATACTCTTTTGACGAGCCTAGGGCTTCCTGGGACGGGTACTTAATTGGCCGGACTTTCCCCAGGCTTCCTCCCATGGTGGAAGATGCTCCGGTGGTTCACGTTTCGCGTACGGATACTCATATTCCAGTAGTAGAGGACACACTGTCAATGAATGGTTTCAATACTGAAGATGAAAAAATCCCAGGTGGGACGGCTCAGACTAGGGAGTATTACTTGGATTCTTCGTCAAAACGGAGAAAGAGTCTCGATAGGTCTAGCTCGATAAGAAAGACTGCTGCTTCTGTGGTGGCGGAGATTGATGATATGAAAGTAGTTTCTAATGCTAAAGTGTCACCTGCAACGATGGATTATGTTAATGGGGGGAAGGTGTTGAATGGAGATAGAGATTTGAGGGATTTGAACTCAAATTCGTTGAGAGATGATTGCTCCGAGACTTTTGAATTGGGGTTTAGAGATAATGCTTCAGTTATTGGGAATAATGGGGAGCAAAAAGGGTCAAAAAAGTCATGGCGGTGGAGTTGGAATATATGGGGGTTTATACACCGACGTGGTGGAGGGAATAAGGATGAGGATGAGCACAGGTATAGTAGTGGAGTAAATGGTGTTGAGAGGTCCTTGTCGGAGTCTTGGCAAGAGCTTAGAAGGGAAGGTAATGGAGAAGCTAGAGGGGGTCTTAATAGGAAGGTGCTTCGTAGTAATAGTAGTGTGAGTTGGAGGAACTCGTATAATATGGGTGGATCCTTTGGTAGTACGAGGAAATCAGCTGTTGAGATGAATGGACATGGGAAAAAGAAGAGAGACGAGTTTGTGTTGGAGCGGAATCGGAGTGCAAGGTACTCGCCTAACAATATTGATAATGGTCTCTTAAGGTTTTACTTGACACCGCTGAGAAGTAGTCGAAGAGGTGGGTTGGGGAAAAGTAGGTCTAGTAACTCCCATTCAATTGCGAGAAGTGTCCTGCGACTCTACTGAAATCAAAGGTGGACTTCTGTACTTGCTTTGTCGTTATTTTATGCAATTTTGTTGTGTAAGCACATAACGTTGAGTAGCATGCTTCTTTGAGTAGTGAGTGATCTAATAAGAAATACTGATGCATGTTTGTGATTCACTTTTTTTTTTTTTGCTTTATTTGCAATGAATTTGATCTTCCCTTAAAGCAGAATATGTAATATGTGCTTGGTTTTTGACTTTGAACCCGTGTTAGTTGGGAGCACCTTTTTGAAACTATCCTGCAAGTGTTTGCTGATTAATGAATGTTGCAAGAGATTTGCTTAGGGGGCTTAACCTATAACATCTGACTTGTGGTTTCTTATGGATTTTTACCTAAAACACCATGTTGTCTGTGTACGTTGTGGTCGTGCTGATGTAGACCCAAGTTACTAGTTCTTGTTATTTGTCACAGATTGATATGTTCAAAAAGTAAAACATAAACAGGGTTTCCTCATTTGCTAATCATTAAAGACCTAACACCAGTTTCTTGTCGTTTATCTTTACCAACTATTTAATTTTTATACTGCTTGGTCAAGGCTTTGGTTGTCTATCTACATACAGAATAGGAAGTTAGAGCCCTGATTTAGAGTCACTATCACCGTCATCGTCCTTGTTATAACTCACTGATTCTTCACCCAATTTTGTTACTATAATCTGATACTATCAGAGAAAGCGAACTCTCCACCTCTTTCATTTCCATGTAGTTCAGTAGAGTACGACATCACTTGGGAGAGAAGTCCTATTAGCAGAATAAGTGAACTTCAGTGTTTTACAGGGTAGAAGAAGTCTATGGTGTTGGTCAGCGATTTTAACCTGAATAGGCTCTCTGAATTCATTCAATTTCTAATATTGTAGCATGTTGATATCTAGAATGTAGAACTGTCCCGTGTTTATTCTTCACCGAGTTAATTGTCTCCAGTTAGTGTATCTGGAAAAGCTCATGGCTGATTAGTCCATTCCTCTTGGTAACAAATCATTACACATCAGAAAGGCAAACAATATTAAGGTCGAAACGTGCAAGAGGTTTACCCTCTGCAGTTCAATTAAGTTAGACTTGAAACAAAACTTCCAGTTTAGGCTGATGTATATACTTATGTTCTCTCTCTGCATATACTTTTGCCCATGGCTGTATCCTATCTGTACTGATACTTTTCTTTGTTTCTTTTCCTTTTTCTTGTGCAGCAGATTCTAGGTTCAGCACTCCAGTTGCTCCCCCGATGGCAGCAAAATTGAAGCTTAGTATTCAGTATGGGAAAGAATGGGACTTTAGGAGCTTCAGGTACTAATGGTGGCCAAGGAGGAAAACAATTCATGTCAACTCCACTTAGGAAGGGGTCGGGGTGATCATCAGAACGGAAAGCACGCCCTTAAATGGCCGAGGATCTGTAATTTCTCAGGCTGTTTCTTCCTCTGATCATAGGAGCATCCAGTCCCCGCTGAAGCTGGAACTGGATGAAGGTTGAAGCTTCATATCTAGTACAACGGAAGATGCCAAATAAGAAGAAAATCTTGTACAAAAGGCATGTCTATTACTCAATTCATTCCCCATCAAAACTTAGAAGAGTTGAATTCCATTTTTCCTTTACTTTCTGCTTTCATTCATTGGGGGGGTATGTATCTTTTAATGTTAAATTGGTTTAAAATGAAGATCTGAATTAATGGAATTGGATACTGTCATTGGTTTTGGTTTCTTTATTTGTACTGTAAATTTGGTATGAAAATAAAAAAAAATGTGTTTTTCTTAATTATACAACTGTTTAGTGTTTACTTTTACTATATCTGTCCGGTTAGTCTAGGGACATTAATTACAAAGAGATGGACGATTAAAAACTAAATTCATAATAAGCTCAAAAGCCACTTTCTTTAAAAAAAAATTAGTTTATAAATTAATTTTTGTTTTTCATCGTTATGTTTTCACAGTGAACCTCGTTTTATCATTTGAATGTTCTGAAAGTTGTAATGTTGGCTTAATCAGTAAAGTCCCAAGTAGTTTTAGCTTTTACTATTAGTTCAGTCCTAGAAATTATAGCAATTATTTGGGATCTAGTACTCTTTTCACCATGAATGGGGCTTGCTATATCCCTTTGTTTTGTAGCCGTGCCACTTTAGTCTAGAGAGACTGAGAGGAAAATTACTTGATGAAAAGTCATTTCAATTTCTCAAATTTTCTGTTGGTCTGTAGATAAGCCGAAATGAATTAAATTTTGTCAAATCTTATTTAGCAACTGCCTACGATTTGAAGTTCCCGAAGTTGATTGTGGAGAGTGATAACAATATAGGATAGTTCGGTCCAATAATTCATATGTTAATGATATTTTTGAGGATTATCGTCTATTGAGTTGGACTTTTGAGGATGTCGTCTGTAGTCATATCCAAAGAGAGGGGAATAGAGTTGTCCATGGACCAGGGAAATAGAGTTATCCATGGACTAGTATTATGCCACTCTTTGTAGATGATGCTTTAAATCGATTTTACTGTTTTTCAAAAAAAATATAAAAAAATCAAATCACATCTAAAATTAAGTTGTAAAATTCATTTGCAATCAAATTAGACTAGATAAGTATTAAGATATGATTTTGACTTAATTTGATCCAATTATTATATGAGTGATTAAGACTATTTTTCATATGATTTAAACTTGTCACTCACTATACCAAAAAAGAGATGTATTGAGGGAATAATGCGAGGGACTTGACATAACCTTGAAGATCGAGCCTCCTTTAATCTTTTTTCCTTTCCATCTTTACTTCTTTTCTCCATGTAATCTACTATGGATGAGCAAGTTGGGGGTATTTTTTCCCCTTTTGTCACTTTTTGACTTTAGTAGCAAGTATATTCTGATGATAGACCTTTTACATGGATTGGAAATAAAGGACAAAACATTACTCATAACTTACGAAATTGTTTTTAAGATCAGAGTATGTGATTAAGCCCATAGGCGGAACATAAAGTTTCATTCTTTTAGAAATAAATCATTGCTGCTGGCTTTGGGGGTTGATTTTTCCCTGTTTGGCTGATGGGATTTGAGCCAAAACTACTACTAGTATATATATATATATATAAATTCTTGTGGCTTTTCTGGTCAAAGGTCTTTCTTTGCAACTAGCACAATTTCATGTTACTTTAATGGTACTATTGAGCTTTTCTCTTTCATGAATTCACATCTGAGTAAAGACTTTTTCCCACTGTTCTCTCTTTCCAAACTTAGGTCACTCTGATGGCCCCAAGTAATTGTTTTTCAAGCCAATTTAAGCTGTCAATCTTCTGCTTTGCCTTGGTCAGTTGGTGGGAACTTAAACAAACAAAGGAATAGCAATACAATTCCTGAAGGCTTGAAAACATTTGGTTGAATGTTATGAAAATTAATCGTAGTGGGAATAGATTGGGTATAGGGTAATCCCTATTAGCAAACACAGGCCAAAATAGTGAGAACATGTGGGTTAAATGCAAATAAAGGTTTAGAATTAGAAGTATTAGTAAGAATGAAAGGCAGGGATCTATTTTGAAATATGAGATATTAGTTAGGCCCCTAAAAAGATAATGTTTTGTAGCGAGATGTTTATGAAAAATCAGAAAAACAAGTTCTATTCTCTCTCTAATTTCTTCCCTTCTTCCTCTAACTTTCTGGAGTCTGGCGAGGTCTATAAAACCTGCTATATTGAACTGAACTGAAGTATGATTTTTATTGAAATCAAATGAGTCCTGCTGCGTATTTCAAAAGTTTTCTGTCGAACCGAGTAGGAATTAAGAATGTCCCTGCCATAATTTATTTTATCTTATCGCATAGACTTCTAAGTTAGTCACAATCCAACTTCGTCATATATTTGTCGACATTTATATCATTTTCCAAATCAAATAGGTAGTGGTTCAACTCAGTTCTCTTCCTACTATAAATCAAGCCCTTTTAACACCATCAATAATAATCTTCATTTTGATGCAACGAGTAAAATAATATTATGACAAGAACTGTTATTTTTACAAGTTATTTTTACAATTTCACAAGCTATAGGCTCATCTCTCAGATCAGTATATTACCGCTTATTATTCAAGTAAGGAGACATTTTGTAATAGGATAACTAAATTCATAGAAACTTAAAGAATCGTTATGATCCAACATTATACTCCTTCATATTTTGTGCAGATCAAAGAATCATATATTTCTCCCGAGTTGGTTAGACAAGTTGAAATTTTGAATTCCCAAATGCCAAAAGAAGAATATCATGTTTAGACTTGACAATTTATCATCTAAATTCACGGGGTCACCAAACCCACCTGCTAAATTTAAGGGTTTGGGCATGAATAAGTGTCACCCATTCACAGTATAACTACAAATTTGTTTGGCTGTTGGCATTCACAATGTATGTGACAATTTGGTGCATTTAAACTTTCAAAGACATTGCATCATTTTAGTATGGTACATTTAAATTTCAAACGTTACGTTTATAAATTAAATAAATTACTTTTGAAATAAGTTATTTCTAGATAAACAAGATTTTAAAATACATATGAATTTCCAAACACATCGAATGCATTAAACACACCAAATGCCTTGTAACCAAACAAACACTATAATTTTGAATATTAAAGTTAAAGTTTCATTAAGTTACTAAGATGCATCATTAAGAATAATTTGACACTTTCTCACCTCACCATATGATGACATGTGCATTTAGTCTTAATTTTTTTTAAAAATAATTTTCTATGGTAAAAATATTTTTAGTGGTTCTAAATTTTTGCAAAATTGAATGCAATATTATAAAGGATAATACTAGGGATCTCAATTTTTTATTGTCTCAAATAAAGCGACATTAAATAAGACACATAGTACTTTATAACAACAATCTACAAAAAATGAGTTCAACCATTGTAATGATGACACATTTTTTGAGACAAAAAATTCAAGATCCATAACATTAACCTATTATGAATTATCTGTTAATATATTGTAAAATTGTAACATTATTAACAAAGGTGTTCCAATAATATTTGGCGTGTTAATTGAAATTGTAGAAATATGTAATGAAAAATAGCCAATTTCAGTTAAAATGATTAAGAAAACAATCAAGTGAGGAATACAATGTCTTTGGCTTTAGGCAAAGGCGAAGCCATGTACAAAATATGGGGTCAATTGACCCCACTCATTTTTTATTTTTCTTTTTTTATACTTATGATGTAATAAATTTTTTTGGTATAGCTTAGTAATTTGACCCCACTCATTTTTTATTTTTTTTTTATACTTAGGATGTAATAAATTTTTTAGGTATAACTTAGTAATTTGACCCCATTAAAATTTATACTTGAACTCTCCTTCATTTATAAAACAAATGTAGAATAAGATTGTATTGTTAAACAATGTGGGAATTCAAAAGTCCAAGTAATATTATACTTTTGTTCTATAAATAAACGAGAGTTCAATCCTTCATTAAAGAGTAATTGACATACAAGTGTAAAAGTAGGTATTGGGTTGAACTTATCTTTTATGTTTTAAGGATATTTTGCTTGTCCAAATACAAGTTTTACATATGTAATCGGTCAAAAAGTATAAAATTATTTAAAAAAATTGGCTCGGGAGCACAGCCCCCGAACCCCCGCTAAATTATTTGTAGAATAAAAATTTTAACCCCACTCGATTGGGGGTCTGGCTTCGCCACTGGCTTTAGGGGTCATTGGTCTGATACAGTGTCTCAAATTTGAATGCGTAGGTTATGCTATCACGTACATCAAATTTAAAAGTAGTATCGAGAATAGCAATGTCATGAACTTTTGAGTGGATTTTAGTACATCAAAGATGATTTTATGGTATTGTTAAAATAATAAATTTGAGATTTCATCCGAATTTTATTTGCGGTAAGTCGTTAGTAATGGTATCAGAACAATGACCACCCCTAAAGCCAATAAATCTCTTCAAGATTGTGATTCTGTGGACTATGGAATTTGACTTATTAATGTGATTGGACTAAGCCTTGACACAAAGATGTCAAGAATTAAACGAGAGAGGTTGTGATACCCCAGTTCTACATTGGAACATGTGTGATGTACTATTTTGTAAAAAAAGATTTAAAAAAAATATGACTAGTTGGGAAAAAGATACTCCCTCATCCTTAAAAAAATTACTAAAAGTATTTTTTTTGTCCTTAAAAGAATAAACTAAGGTACATAAAGTAAAAAGTAAGTATGTCATTTGGTTAGATCTATTAGTATAAAAAAATAAAAAGACTCTTACTTCTACGTAATCTTGTGAGACCATTAAGAATAAATTTTAAAATTTTTTTATTCTCTTTCTTCCACTTTTACTTTTCTTAATATATGTGAAAAATATAATCTTTAGTGTATTTAAGTGAGGTTCATTTTGAATAAAATTTAATTTATTTATATTTGAGAAAACTTGATATCAAGTTCCCGTTTTTAACTTGCAGAGTATCGTAAAACATCATAGTTTCGATATGATAGGATACTGAATTAATTGATTGGCTGGACTATGATAATAGATAATTACTTAGACACTAGGGCGATAAGACTACAAAGTATAGAACTTTAGACGCATGACCATGTTTTTTTTTTTTTACAAAAAATATGTTTAGAATTGGACTATTTATCTTAATTGAACATTACTTTGGACTATTTAATCTTTTGATGATAGACTATTAGTCCCTTAATGTCGAACTATTAATCTCATAAAGTCATTTGATAGTTTAAAATAGGAGTACTATTAATCCCACATTCATTATGAGATTATATAATCCCTCATAAATAGTCTCAGAAATGACAAAAAATAGTTCATAGGTAGGGCTGTAAATGATAACTGAAAAATTCGTATTCGTCCGCATCCGTATTTGAAAAAAAAACGAATATCCAAAATTCGACATTCAGATTCGGATCCGTATCCAGAATTCGTATTCGAATAATTTACATATATATATATATATATATATATATTAATATATTAATTATCATATAATAAGAAAAATATTTTTTTTAAATGGCCTTTGTTATATAATAATTGATTTTCACAATCATACAAAAATTATTTTAAAAATATGTCATTTCACTTCTAAAAAGTAAGAAATATCACTTTTATTATAATATTAATAAACTGAAATAAATTGATTTAAGTATAGTTAATGGATTTTTACTATTATAAAGTTAAAATATCTTAAATGTATCATTTAACAAGAAAATTATATACTAAACGAACAAAACTATAGCTATTAATTTTTTACAAGATTTTTACTTTTAAAACTTGCGATACCGGGAGGCATGAACTATGAATAATATAATTTTATTGTTAAATGTGTTAGGTCCAAATTAATTTATAATTAATCTAAAAGGGAGAGTTGAATAGATTAATTCACGTTTATGAATTTTCGGGTGGAGAAAGTATTTATCACTTTTATTTGTCCAATTATTTGGAAACTAGAAATTCAAATATTTTAAAGTAAGCCCAAGGTCAATTTTGGATTAAGTTGAATTAACTAGTTGTGACACATACATTATAACTCGCACACTCCATAAATATAATGAAATAAAATAATTTTTTTATAACTATGTAATCTATGTATTGAGGATAAATAATAAATAAAACTCTCCACAAACATATTATTAAAGTAATAATCAATTATTTGAGAAAAAATAATTAAATATTCAATGTAAATTTTTAAATCTAATTATAGATTATAAATATTCATACACACTACAATATTACTCCACACATATAAAATGGACATCTACTTATTAATGGACACCTAAACATTAATAAGTAGAACATTCATTTTGAAATTTAAGATTTTAAAAATGATGAAAACTTATTTGAATTGTAATTTAGAGCATTGATTATTGTATTTATTAAAAATAAAAAATTAACATTCATTCATTAATGAACTATACTTTAAAATTCATTATTTTTTTTCTTATTCTAGTATTAGTTATAATTAGAGCATTGATTTCGAAATTTAAATTTAAGATTTTGAAAGTGATGAAAACTTATTTGAATTGTAATTTAGAGTATTGATTAGTGTATTTATTAAAAATAAATAAATTAGCTTATATTCATTAATGAACTATACTTTAAAACTAATTATTTTTTTTTCTTATTCTAGTTATAGTTGTAATTAGAGCATTCATTTTGAAATTTAGAATTTTGAAAATGATAAGAACTTATTTGAATTGTAATTTAGAACATTGATTATTGTATTTATTAAAAATAAATAAATTAACATTCATTCATTAATGAACTTTACTTTAAAATTAATTATTTTTTTCTTATTCTAGTTATAGTTACAATTATAAAGTTCTCACTTCTCATTTCTCAACCGCTTATCCTTTATCTTTCTCAGTTCTCACTCTCAGCCGTTTGTTCTCAGTTTTCACTCTTAGCTGCTTCAATGTTTCAACCTAGAGCAAGAGAATCTATAGAGAGAAAGTGAAAAGAGCTCGTCATTGTCTTCGAAAGTTGGCTCTCAGTTTGTTCTCAACCGCTTGTTTTCAGTTCTCACCCTCGATTTGTTCATTGATCTGCTTTGAATTTTCTCTTGCGTGTTCAAAAGATATGTTACGATCTGTGTCTAATTGGTTCTGATTAGTTAGTTTAAGTGATGAAATTGTATGATTATGAAGTTTTTAATTTGTAATTTTGGATTTGAATCTATGTTATAAATTTTTAACATTTTCTTCTCAACCTAGTCGACAAAAAATTTAGAGATTTGACTTTAGAACCCTAAAATTGATGTGGTCGAGGCTTTTGAATTTTGGCCATGGTGTATATGAAAGTAAATGAAAATACGTATATGAAAGTAAAATATTTGAGTTGAATTTTTTCATTTACTTTCATATATATTTGGAAATACAAATTAACCTTTTGAATATATATAAAAGTAAATGAAGGAATATATATAGTAGTACGTAGTTAAACACACACACACACATATAATTAATATATATATATATATATACATATATTGACTAGTGTATTAATTAAATGGTAATTTGAGAATTTATTTATATATGTTGAAGTGCTAGACCTGATTCACAAAATTATGAAGGTTGCATTTTCTCTGATATCACTATTAGTGATAATAACAATCTTGTTGTTACCTCCGTTTCTGTTATTCAAGCTTGTGCGTTTTGTGGTGGTAAGACCTTTGCTAACCAAAAATGTTGTTGGTAATGTAGTTGTCATACCTGGAGCATCTTCTAGCATTGATTCACAAATTTTTTTTGTTCGAAATATTTTATTACTCTGTTGGAAATGTTTTTGTTACTGTATAATAGGAATGATTTTGAAAGTTATAAATCTTTAGTTCTGCTTAATTTAATAATGTAAATTAATTGCAGGCTAAAAAGTGTCTCAACGAGTAGATAGTAGCAGTGCTACCTTAGTTGCACCTGTTGATAGTTTAGCTGCTTTTGATAATGCTACAACTAATGCTCCTAATGATACGTCTAATACGATTAATCAAGAGACATCCCCAACAGTGACTAGTCGTATGACAAGAGCTTTGACATCAAGTGTTTGGGCAAATTTTGACAGGGTTGGATGCGACGCCCCCAAATTCAGATATCTGTACCTCGAATCTGTTGCTTCACGATCCATCTCATACAACATACTACTAACAACTAATAGCGGAAGATTTGAAAATAACTACATTAATATAATATAATTATCTTTGTCCCAAATCTCGAAACCAACTTTAATACACCACATAACTAGGCTTATAATATAATAAGTCTTAATACATAAGTTAAAATCATCACCCTAACTACAACAGAACAAAGTTATTCCGTAGCTTTGCCTTTACTCTTATCCTTTCCCGAACTACTGCCTAGTTCAGTCTTAATTGTAATGTTTGAGGAAAGCAAGAGTGAGTAACAAGTTTGCTCAGCAAGTATAATACCAATAAAGTGGGCGATCATGTGAAAAGTTTCATAATCGGAAAGGTTATAATGATCGTTTAATAGCTCAGGAAATGAAAAGTGAATATTGTGAACAAAGTAAGTTTCAACAGTTCCATTTATGTTCATTACTATTACTGATGGGTCACTATGGACCGAAGGATTATCAGAAGAATTCAAGATTTCAACATTTCTGAGTGAGTGAATATTCAACATTGAGTAGCCGCTATGGGCCAAGAGCTTCTGCTAGAATTAACAGTATTGCACTAATAACCCACAATATAGACAAGTACAATAGGTGATCAGCCTAAAGTACCATATGTTATACATAACATTCAAACATGTTATTCGCGCGCGTGTCGGTCTCCCGACGTTATATAATTTCCCCTTCTATAAGGGTTGTTCATCTCAGCAGATTATAAGAGTTTGCACTAAAGTAATTGGTTTAGATCGCTTTCTAGTTCATGGGTATTGGTCTAGCCGAATCAAATGGCATAAACACTTTCTCAACACATTTAGGCACGATTAATACATTCAATGCTCGCAATAAGATTCAAAGAATCATTCAAGAATATAATTATAATTTAATTCAAGTTTCAGAATATAAACAATGATATTTATGAATTTAGATAACACAAGAATCGTTCTATCCATTAATTTACTTGCACGATCAATAAGAGTACAAGTTTAGGTACTTGTCTGCGTAGTCGACTCTTCCCGACTTTGACTTTTTATCTTTTGAACAACCTATGTTCATCATGATCATCTAACGGTTAATCTCTATAAACCCTCATATATAAACCTAATTAATCTAACATATTAGTCTCATACAATTAGGGTTCACAAATATATCGATTCTTATTTTATTTAATTAATTATTTCTTTATTCACCACTTTTTTATGGTATTCATTAGTCTTTGCAATATTACACATTTATTCCATTTATTATAAATGAAATAATCTTTTATTATTCTACTTGTTTCATTAATGGTTCACATCTCATGTTATTTATCCATATCTCATTACACAAATAAAGTATTATTACATTACTTGTTAATATTAAATCATTTTTTAAATAATTATCTTAATCAATATTCATACTTCACTACTTTACAAATAAAATAATTTAAATCATTACTTTATTTGTTTAATCTATAATTATAGTTACTTTTATTTTTACTCTAATTATTCATGTCTCATTAATCCATAATTAAATAATCTTCAAAATTATTCAATTGTTTATTATTAATCTATAATTAAAATAATTATTAACCCTTAATATTATTTTAATTATCTACAAATAAAATATCCTTTAATATTATCTTAATTTTTTATAATTTATCAATCCACAATTAAAATAATCTTTATTATTATTTTAATTGTTTACACTTTATTAATCCATAATTAAAATAATCTTTATTATTATTTTAACTATTTACACGTTATTAATCCACAATTAAAATAATCTTTATTATTATTTTAATTATTTAATCATAGTTTAAGTAATATTTAATGTATAATTAAAATAATTTTTTAATATTATTTTAATTATTTATTATTATTATATTTATTTTTTTTAAAAATTCTTTTGTGACCCATTTGGCCTGACTCGACCCGGTTTGACCTGACTCCGGGTCAACTGGTAAATAGGACTGGCGCTGCATCGCCGGTTTTTGGCCTAGGAGTAGCGTAGGGGTGTTCAAACCTGTCGGTTTATTCGGTTTTTAGGAAAACCGAACCGGTTGGTTCGGTGCAAATATGAACCGGTTCGGTATCGGTTCAAAAAACTGGTACGTACCGGATTTTCGATTCCGGTAGCTTGTTTGGCTTGGTCGGTAAACACCGAACCGAATCGCTTGTACCGGTAATTTAAATAATTTTAAATAATATATTAAAAAATAACTTGAAAGACCAGTTCTTTAAGACTTTTTTGCCTAACCATGTAAAATTAACTTAAAAGTCTCCTCTATTTATAGAATAGAGGTAACACATATATTACCATGTAAAATTAATTTGAAAGTCTCCTCTATTTATAGAATAGTTGGAAGACAAGAGATGGTATATTAGACAATGTGGGATACTTTTTTGTCTAACCATGTAAAAGTAACTTGAAAGTCTTCTGTATTTATAGAATAGAGGTAAGACAAGAGATGACATACTAGACAATGTGGGATGTTTTGAAATTTGGTGTGGCTTCCTTACATGCAATAGTGGTCATTCAATATGGGACTTATTAGACAAGAGATGGCATACTACATTACTACCAAGTACCAAGTGAAGCCCTTAGTATTTGTCTATTTGGTTGTCTCTAAGTCTCCAAGTCCCATATTGGCTAAATTGGTAAAACTTTAAAGAAATGTTCCTTATAAATTGATTACCATGTAATAATGAATTCAAGATAACAAGTAATCAAAACATGATTACTTATTAATATTAGGTTGTAAATAGCAACTTTACCCTCATCAAATCCACTATAATGAGACCAATTTCTTATAAATTGATTACCATGTAATAATGAAATCAAGGTGACAAGTAATTAAAACATTATTACTTAATATAGGGATGTAAATAAATTTAGGAAATCACATAAGGGAACTTATGAGTTATGGCACCATCTTACATAACTTGTATTTAAGTCCCACATTGATTAGATTATAAACATTTAAGAAAGTTTTCTTTATAAAAAATTTTCCTTATAAAATGATTACATATAATAATGAATTCAAGATAACAAATAATCAAATTATTATTATTTAATATAGGGATGTAAATTTAATATTGGAATGTAAATACCAACTTAGACTCTCATCAAATCAAATTCACACACTAATGAATGCCAAAGAAATCACATAAGGGAACTTATGGCACTATCTTACATAACTTATTTTCAAGTCCCACGTTGATTAGATTATAAAAATTTAACAAAGTTTTCTTTATAAAAATACTACCAAGTGAAGCCTTTACTTGTCTCTAAGTCCCATATTGGTTAAATTGATAAAACTTTAAGGAGATTTTCCTTATAAAATGATTACAATGTAACAATAAATTCCAATTGGGCCAATTCAAGTAAGTCAATATTTAAGTTTGGGCTGAAAGTTTGGGCCAAAAGTCATATTGGTCTATCTTACTAAGCCCCATAATTCAAGTAAGTCAATATTTAAGTTTGGGCTGAAAGTTTTTGGGCTAAAAATCCGGTTGGGCTGAAAGTTTTTGGGCTAAAATTCCGGTTTTTGGGCTGAAAATAGTTTTTGGTTGAAAATCCGGTATAAGCCGGTTTTTACCGGAACCGATCCGGTACCGGACCGGCTAATCGGTTCGATATACCGGTTCAACCGGTATCGGTATCCAATTTTCAGTACTACCGATATTCGGTTCGGACCGGTTCGGTCCGGTTATTTACCGATGAACACCCCTAGAGTAGCGCTACCCCGACAGAACTCCCAATTTGATTTTTTTTGTATTATTGATTTTTGTTCTTCTTTGATTCAATCTTCCACATCTTGCTCATTTTAGATCCAAATGAGTTCAAATCAATTCCATTATATCATAAACTCACATATTTTCAGTATTCAACTTTTTAAATAATTTTTCACAATATTTATCTAGCCAAAAATATTGATTCTACAAGTTAGGGTTTTCATGTTGACATGTTTTACTAAATGATTCACTATACGTTCATTATAACTCCGTTTTCAATGATTCCACTTGGATTGTGTTGGCATTTCATAGGTCTTTAACATAAAAATTTTAAACCATATAAATAGCTTACACATTTTATTTCATTTAACACCAACATCATACTTTCAAGTATTCTACTCTAGGTTTCAAGCTTTTATGCAATACCTTTGTTCATTAAAATACAAAACACACACCAAGGCATGCAAAACACATATACTCCTTTCAATACCCATCCTTGTATCTTCGGATCATTCATGATCCCACAACAAACAAAATTCCCACAACCAAGCATGCATTTCTCTACTTGGAACAAAGCATGCTAACTTACTTATAAAATTAGGGTTAGACTAGGATGATACCTCTTTGATGTTTTTCTCCTCTTAACAATGAACTTCAAGTAACTCTCCACTTTCTCCTTCCTTCTTGAATTCCTCTTGAACTAACAAAATGCAAGAGTTCTCATAAGTTTCTTCAATTTCTCTCAATTTCTCTCGAACTCTCTCTATGCTTAGAATTTCCAAATAACTTTTGAAAATGAATTATGGCAATCCTATTTATAGGCAAAGTCCATGTACAAAATACATGTACAAATACATGTATATTATACAACCAATAGGTTAATAACCAAAGATAAAAGTGAATTTGGTGAAAAGTATACTAAACCTTAGCTTTAAGTACTACTAGCCATTGGATTGAGCTATCATTAGTCTTCACATAGACCAAATTTGCACATTTAAACAAAATTTCCAGCATTCTTGCTATTAGGGGAGGGGGTTGGTCGGTTGGTCATAGGGGTTTTATATATATATATATACACACACACACACACACACACACACTACCACTAATTCTATTACTCATTGGGCTAATCCAAAATAATATTCATTGGGCCACTAATTTAATCTAATTTGGGCCATGCACAATTACTCCTACTTATTGGGTTCAAACAATACCAATTACTTGGACCATAATTCCCAACACTTTTAAACATGTCCATTATTCTCATTAGACTTAAGTGCTCATTAGTCCATACTAATATTAATCAATCATTTCTCAATTAATTAATTAATCTATCTTACTCATTATGCCGCACAAAATATATCACATAAAAGCTTAATCAAGCTCTCATCATTACTATCTTTCTTAATTGTCACATACTTGATTCAATTTTAAATTGAATTATTGAGGCTCATGACATATTTATATATATGTGCATAGATAATTTTTAAATGTACTCATTTTCATTATTAATATTATTTACAAAATTCTCGGATATTACATTGGATCGGGTAACAATGTTATTGCTACTTACAAACATTGTAAATGAAAATTTGATGGATTAAGTGATAAAGACAACTCATTTGAAAAATCATAAAAATAATCGTGCTCTTGCCAAGAGACAATGTGGTGACCCTATGCAATAATTTCTTGAGAAGTGTGTCACCAACGAGAGCCCACTCCGAAGGTGGCAGCTACATATAAATATGACTCATTAGTTGAAAGATCTTTGTATGCAAAAATGATTGCAAAACATGATTATTCTTTTTTTATGGCCGAACATAGCTACTTTCGTCTTTGGATTTCATATATTATGTCAACTTATACATTTCGTTCAAGAAACACTGTGAAAAAAGATTTGGGTGATGTGTTTGAAGAAAAAATGGTTAGAATTTATAAAGAAATTGAGAGTTCACCATGTAGAGTTAGTTTAACTACTGATGGATGAAAACTAAACTTTCAAAATCGAGGTTATTTTGGTATGACTTGTCATTATATTGATGATGCACGGGAATTGCATAAAAAATAATTGCTTTTTATGTTGTTGAATATCCACATCATGGTGTGTATTTAAGTGAATGGTTAAAACATCAAATTCTTGAATGGAATATTGATAAAAAGTTGTCTAGTGCTGTTGACAATGCTTCAAATAATTCCACAATGTTAGAAGGTATCAAATCATAGTTGTTATCTTGTTTTTCTTAAACAAGTGTGCTATATACATGTGAAGATTTATGTCGATATAAATAAATAGCAAATAACATATGTGGATACAATAGATTATGAAGGAATAAAAAATAGATCAATATATTACTATTCTATCTTATCGCTTATAATTTTACGCTAGTCACAATTCAAATTTGTCATGAATTAGTCAACATATCAATCCTTTCCCTTATTAAACTATGTGAAAAATGTACTCAAGACATTTTTATTAGGACAGAGCGAATATATAAGATGAAAAATGATATATATATATATATATATATATACATATATCAACAAATATGATGACGAAATTTGATTGTGACCAACGTAAAACTCTAAGTGATAAGATAAAATAATAATGTGTAAATCTCTTCTTAATTCCTTCATATTTCATGTATCTACATCCGTCGATATCTAATATCGACATAAATTTGTCATTATACATAACAGAACTCATATAAGAATACGATGCCACCAAGAGTACGTCATAACATTTTGGATGATCATATAGAGGATAAAAATGACCTAATAACACTCTTGGAATTCCAAGTAAATTTGAGACTAGATCCGGACACGTAATAGTGTCTCTTATTTAGGAAATCTTTCGAGAATTCTTAACAAAAAAATGGAGTTTTAAAATGAAAGCCAAAAGTAAGAGCAAGGAAGAGATAAAATAACAGTTAAAACTGAATCCCCACCATTATTAGTAGCCGAGTACTATGTTTCCGCCCACTTAAAAGCAGAAACAATTCAAAGAAATACTTCATCTGTTTCAAAATATAAGATGTACTACAGAAAGTAAGGAAAGGAAGAAAATGTATAATCTGTAAAACTGAAATAGGAAAGATAAACTAACAGTTATAAATTCCATAAAGGGTACTGCAAATTTTTAGGGAAACTCCACAAAGAGAACTGCACTTGCCAACCCCATGAATTAGCAAGATCCTACAGGCATTACCAAAAGTTGAAGGGCTTAAGCTTCTTGTATATTTTGAAAAGTTCAAAGGTCTGCAAAAATCAGACTAGAAAACAAACCTTCTCAACAGAGTCTACCAGAGTGTACCAAAGAGAAATCAACTCCGACGCATGTATCTAGCTTTCACATCTTTACAGCTGCCTACAAGACTGGTTCTATCTTTCTGTGTTTTCCGAAGATTCAGATTATAAACATCCTTCACGGCATCAACATCACCATCAACTTGTTTTACTAGTGACCTATTCTGCAGACTCATGCGTCTAGGGATGAAGACATTAAAGTAAAAACTCATAATGTCTTTTTTGCACTTAGATGGGAAGCACTTCATTGCATGCTTCAGGAAATTCTTTCCACTTGACTGCAGATTTGTTTTTGCAAGTAACTCAAAGCTTTCTTGTTCCTTCAATGTCCATGACTTTGAAACCTCTTCTCCCATCTCATCAAACTTCCAATTAAAGAATACAGGACCAAGATCAGATTGCAAAATGAGCCTTTCCTCGAGAATATGGCGCTTGCCGCAATCTATGGATCCTTGCGACACACAAGAGCAAGAGTTGGGCCTCCCTTTTCCAACTGCTCTTGCAGTGGTTTTCACATTTTGCCCTTCAATTGGCCAAACTTGGGTGCCCAACCACCTTGAGCTATCAGAATCACCATCTCTGCCATTTATGTAAACCTCTTTGGATGAACCACTCCACTCAGGAACATCAGCCTGGAAACGTGGCCCAATTGGAATAGCCATTCTTTGAAGATGATCACCAATGAAGTTGAGTAACCTTACTGATCGTCGAGATGTGTGAAGAAGCTCACCTTTTGACTCCTCCAAATTTAAGGAGTCTGAACTGTGACCCAAATCCAATGATGTTGATTCCTGGAGGGTCATATGCTCTGGAGTAATCGGGTTCGAACCATTGACTGATCCATCGGTGTCAACAAAGAGAAAAATATTCTTGTTTGATGGACCCCCATCTTTGGCATTATCCAAAATGGGGAATTCAGAAGATAACAACTGCTTTTGGAAATTATCCTCCGACGTCAATAAGCTATCTGAACTATGCGAGTTCAAGAGGATTCTTTCATGCAAACTTTCAACAAAATCAGTCATATTAAGCACGCATGAAGCAGAAGAAGCATGAGATATCTGCCCTCTACTTAGCTTTGAGACATTTTGTTGGTTCGATGCCTCAGACGCCAATTCAGTGGCAGATTTGAATTTATCTTTTAGGAACTGCTGCAGTTTTCGCTTTCTCTGAGAATGAGATTTGGGGAAGAAGTTTATTTACAATTGACAAGAGTACAAAAGGTATGTGGATCTAGAAATTAGAAAGGGTGAAAATGAATAAAAAACAACTTCTTCAGACAATTGAAATGATCTTTATTTATTTTGTAAAATAATAATGAACTCTTTACGCACACAATCATCAATAATGAGGCAATTACTTCCAGTATGACAATCACCTCTGTAACCTTTATCATAGTTTCTCCCCCTTAATAAGTGACCTTATCCTCATTTTAAAAATCTTCAAACACCACCACATCAATGTTGTGCCATTCTTCCTATTATCATTACTAATACTCCTAAAACAATGTCCACTTCGGCCACCACACCTAACATCATACTGACTAATGATCATTTATGTAATCGTGTTGATATGTACCACTCTATCTTGTGGGTTGATTTGTCACCGGTTCCCGGCTCACTTCTAATGATCATTTATGTAATCGTGTTGATATGTACCACTCTATCATAAGACCATATCATAACTATCAATATGCTCCAACTAGCACCACCACCACCACCATCTCCATGGTGAAAACACTCGTAGGGATGGAAATGGAGAGGGGGGGGGGGTGCGTGGGCATATCCTGCCCCGACCCCGACTCCCTGAACCCGCCGAGTTTTAGAAAATTAAACTCATCCACCCACAGCGAATTATAAACCCCAACCCACCCCACGGGACCCTCGCTCCTACATTATAAAATATAATAAGAAGAAGAAATACTTAAAAAATTATAATCCTTAATATATGAAAGTATAAGAAAAAAAATTATATATAAAAATAATTAACATACAACTATATATATATAATTATAAATATATACTAGGAAGGGACAACGTGAGTTACGGGGCCAGGGCCCGCTCTAAATTTTTTTTTTTTTACTTTTGGGTTTTTCCCTCCAAGCTCCCAAGCTCTAGTCATCGATCAAAAAACCCACCCCATTCATAGTTGTCATGGTGCCACGACAAGATGCAGCGGTTGTTGACTGCCAGGATGTCTAGGCGACAAGGCGCCCGCTATGTCGTCCGTATGACGACAAGTGATTAATAGTGTCCAATTTATATATTATTAATTTTACTTCAAAAGTATATGAAGCAATAAAATTTTATATACATTAAAACCCAAAACATAATAACTAACACTATGGAATACAATTAAAAACACAATAATATAAATACTTGACAATCAAAATTCAGAAGTAAAACACTTGACATTAAAAACTAATAGAACAAGTCGACAAACACCACGTAAAAAATAAAGAATCAACCAAATCATCACCCATCATACATTAATAAATAATAAAATTACATCACATAACAAGTATGATGAGTCATGAGCCTTGGCAGCTCGGCATCCAAGGCATCGCGTTGACTTTCTCCAACGCCATGACACCTAGGCGTCGTCTAGTCGACGCCATAGCGACGCCATGACAACTATGACCCCATTAGGATCAAGGTTTGGGGGAATTACCATCCCTAACCACTAGGAATGTAAATGAGTCGAACTTAAGCCAAGCTTGAGATTGAGCCAAGCTCATCCAATCTCAAGCTTCGCTCAATATGTGACCAAGCATAAAAACTTGGATTGTAACTCGATCATTTCACAAAAGAACGCAGCCAATTGAAGCATGAGCTAAGCTTACGAAGTTCACGAGCTGTGGTTATTAAATTAATATAAATATCATAAAACTTTATAAAATTATTACCATTAAAGTATTAACAAATATTTTCAAACTTTATGTTTATTGATATATCAATGCTAAAATATAATCCCCATCTCCACCAAAGGATGACATAAGTAGAAAAAGTATGTTCACCAAAGGATGATACAAGTACACAAATCAAATGAAAAAGGCGATACAAAGGCTACTTTAACCTCAAAAATGTACTTACATGGGGTCCACTAGTTTTAACAAAAAAAAGATTCGTCACTGTAATTGAGTGGGGTCATTATGAATAAACTTTATATTTATTGATATATCAATGCTAAAATATAATCCCCCTCTCCACCAAAGGATGACATAAGTACAAAAAATATGTTCACCAAAAGATGATACAATACACAAATCAAATGAAAAAGACGATACAAAGGCTACTTTAACCTCAAAAATGTACTTATATGGGGTCCACTAGTTTTAACAAAGAAAAGATTCGTTACTGTAATTGAGTGTGGTCATTATGAATAAATTGGAACTCAATTTATAATCTCTACTCTAATTTGAATTTTTCTTTTTGAAGTGACAATTTAGGGATGCAGTACAAGTACATTGAATTCTCATATAATCAAACACAAGCACACATCAGTATGCTCACACTAAAGATGGGAAATTCCAATAATTAATCAAAGCTTACATAAAAGAGGAAATAAACTTTATATAAAAGAAAAAATAAACTCCTACAAATGTGAGAATTGAATGAGAGACCTAAAGGTCTCACAAGGCCTTCGGTCTTAACCATCAGATTAAGACCTTATAGGCTCAACGACTCTAATATGATATTCTTAATGTGTAAGTTGAACTTGTCATTCTTTGGTAGATGGAGGGTGTAATGTTTAACTTCAACAAAATACACGAAGATAGTTTAGTATCTAATGTAGATGTAGTAATACATTAGTTCTTCATGCATGTTTTATACAAGAAGAGGATGAAAGTATAATGCCCGAAGGCCACAAAGGCATGAAATTAAAGTAAAATTAATCAATATTTCATGCACTATATACTTGTAGGGATTACAATACTTTATAAAAATTACAACTTGGAGGCCAAGTAAAACTCTAATATGATCAAAGGTGATAGCTTAATGATAAAAGTCTCTCCCTTTATTGCATCACGTTTGAATCTATCCCTCAGCAAAAAAATATTTTCAGCAGACGCTACAAAAGATTGAAGGTAAGGTGGTGTTTAATAAAACTGAGTAATTAAGATCTGAACTGTTAGTATATCTTAATAAATTAGATCATCTGAGTGAAATAACATCTGAACTTAAAAACTTGTTTGGTAACTAAAAAATATAAAACATCTGAATGACTTTTAAATTTAAAAATATTAATTTTAAATTTAAAAATATTTCTAATTGACTTTTCAAAAATCAATAATGATCTTAAAATTTGGAATGGAGAGTACAATATTTATAGAGGTTCCATAAATTTAAAATTTTCATTAAGAGACAGCTCTTAATAATTTAGATTTATGTCTTCCTCTTACCGATTAAGAGACGATAAGAAGCAAACAAAATTTTACCAAATAACTTTACCCTTTTACCGAATCAAACATGAAACTATTAAGAGATATTAAGAGGTAAACAAACACCATCTAAGTTTTCCCTATATTCCCCCTAATTACCCTCACGGAGAAAGGTAAGTTTCCTCTATGTTCTCCTTAGTTACCCTCCTGGCCCAAAACTCTAATACCATTTAGCTTAGGTTAGCTAATTTAAAAACAAAACAAGTTTTTTTTTATTTTGATTAGTAAATCATTTATTCAAAAAGCATCATCAAGGGATATTGCCCTGATACACCGCAGAGTAAAAAGAATAAAAGTCTCTAATTATTATCAACTATAATTAAATACTTGTTGAATAATCTACATAATCTAATAAAATAGAATTAATAAATACAGTTAATTTATCTCTAAATCATAATACAAATTATTTAATAATTATAGTAATTATTTTGATGGATTGTTGCACATCAAAAAGCCTCGACTATGGGCGAACCTTACCTTTCCAAATAAAGGAGGCTACCAAAAATGAATTAGTACCACAGAATTTGTAAGGTCTACGCCCCTAATAAAGATAATTAGTATTCAACCTTCGTAAAACCCGAGACCAAACAAAAGACCTGACTTTGCACGAAACTTAAACTTTCAAATAAAAGAAGCTTACAAAATTTGAACTAGTACTAGAGAGCTAGTTGAGAGAATAACAGTTACAAGAAAAGTGTCAATAGGATCTAAATTTTGATGCATTTATCGAAATAGTAATACTAAACATCATCTACAAGGTATTATTATATAATTTTATAATAAACGAGCTCCATATGTTCACGAGCATATCCCATCAGAGCTTTTGCATGGACAAATGTCACTAGTTAATTAAATGAAGTCTTTGAGTCAAGTTTGGCTCAATTATTAAATGATCAAGCTCAAACTGAGCTATGACGAGGCAAACATTGAGTTGTTCATGCAAAACTTGGTTCATTTGCAACCATACTCACCGCCTCAGTCACCGACACCATTACCATGGACATATTATCATTGCAAGCACTCTTTCCATCAATGGGCTTTTTTAATGATAATGGATTCCACAACTACTATCCTTAAGACGTGCACTAAATAAACTAGATGCACATAATACCCCATCAAACCACATGCATCAAGTAATTTGTAGAAACCGTGTTAATTTGTAAAAACTGCGTGCAAGTGATTTCAAGATCATTGAATTTGCAGAGTACTTAATCAATGACATATGCCTTGAAAGACACTTATTAAATGAGTCACTACTCAAGTGGTATCGTTGCCATCATAGCACTGTCACCACGCCACCTATCACATCATCTCCCATCACACAATCAACAATAGTTTCACCAAAATTTTATTGTTAACATATAATAACAAGTCCTATAAAAATAAAATAAAATATTTATGATCTAAATCAAAATATAAATTATAACACTTTATTAGGTAGACAGACAAAACACTACAACTTAAAATTTAAGGGCTTCTTATTGGACATGACCAAAATTGCCTCTCATAATTGATTACGTTTCAGAAAGAGAGGAAGATTATATTGGTATCATAGAAAAAAGACAAAAAAACAAACGCAGGGGAGGACAACTGAACCCTCTTTATATCATTCAAATATTCGTAGACAAAAATATACATAACGGAGTAAAAAGAAAACTGGAATTGTCCCTTAGAAAGCAGAATGTCAATATCAGGCAGAACCGGATGGGACATTGATGGTCAAATAGTTCTATGCACTAGCCTACTAGGACACATTACTAGAATTTAACTCAACTCAGTTCAGCAAAGCAGCTACAAGTACATTATGTATGCGAAAAATGAGAGCAGAAACAAGCATAACACTATGAGCTTACCCGGGGAAATTCAGTATCACTCAGAGCCATGAGTTTTCTTACTTGAAGAGTCTGATCCCACAAAGGTCGGATTGAATTGCGAGACACTCCCGGTTCACAGTGATTCAGAGCAAGTGCTTTTAGCTGGGACAACATTTCCAAATCCTCATATTTCCCAAAAACTGATTTTCCCTCCGCAACCTCGCCACCCTTAGGCAAACACACCTTGTCATTTTTCTCTGCCTTCACACCCCGCAACACAGGCATCTTTCTCTTCCAAAACCCAACAACCTTACTAATCTCTCTTAAATTGAATCCTGAAAACATAAAATCTTTCGATCACCAAATGTGCCAACAACAGTACAATGCACACATTTATAATAGCAAGTGTAATCAATGATGAAAACAATAACCTAAATAGCAAAATTTGTAAAAACAAAAAATTAAATTAAATTTTGTACGGACAAGTTTCAACACACTTCATTCAAATATAAATCCCGCCCACAATCACATTGTACTCGATACCAGCTTTTGGGCTTTTTCATGCGTACAAACATTGAAGTACAAACTCAAGAAATGATGCAATTAGCAGTAAATTAGAATTAGAATCGTAAACAGCGGGTGATGAAGGGGTTTTAACAACTTGAGAGAGAGAGACTCCCTATAGCGGGAAGAAAAACCCTAACCCTAGATAGTTAACGACAATCAACTTTTCGGCCACCGTTGTTCAAATCCAGCAATAAACAGAGAAAGAGAGCTACAGATGGGATGTTTAGAAAGGAAATAAATGGGGACAGAGAAAAAGCATAGAGATGCATTACAATTTACATATGGTAATGTCGACAAATAATCTATTCTATGAGCTCTGCACCTTCACTTTCTCTCTCTAACATAGAGAGAGAAAGAGCTAGTAGGCACACAAACTTAACTTGGGTGATTTGATTAGGTGCGTTGATTCATTTATGGAAGCAAGCAGAGTTCTAATTCGATGAACCACCACCACCACCTCCCATATTAACCAATAAAATGTATAGAATATAATATCAAAGAAAGCAAGACGATGAATATAAAAGAAGAGAAATTGATCGAGGGAATGTGAAGTTACATGGTCGATCCAATTTGAACTATATCAACCTCTTTAGCTACTCAAAAAATAAAATAATAATAAATAAATAAATAAATAATTAACACTATTACAATGTTAGATCCCCTTTTTATATAAAAATAGAATACAAGAAACCTAATTAAACATGAAATTACAAAATTGTCCAAAATATTTGGATCGTAGCATTGTCCACAACCTTTGCCAAGTTATTCGTATCGGCCCATAAAAATGCATAGCATTGGCAGGGCTTTTCCTTCCTCTTCGGGATTATAGAGCTATAGAAAAATAGCCCCTCTTCAACCGAGCAACTTTCGGCGTTTAGGGTTTGTTCGGTTATTAGTATTTCACAATATTTGCAGGGATAAAATTTGCAGCATTTAGACCTTCAAACTCAATGCACTATTTTTTGTGCATTGTGTTTGAACCCATAACATTGCGTTTATGAATTAAATAAATTATACCTAGACGAATAAAATTTTCAGCTCTAAATGTTGTGTAACTAAGAGGGTGTTTGGAATAATTTATAATCAATCAAACATACTTATAATCAATTTTAAGTAGTAAAAAGTGTTTGATAACCTGATTTAAAATTACTTATAATCACTTTTTATGAAAATAATCAGAAGTTTTAATTTAGAGTTTTTAATTATTTGCCAAATCTAATAATAAGGTTTGACAGAATATATTACCAATTTATCCCTATTTATTTTAATAATTTCATACATTACCCAACTTTACTTCTCAAAATATTTTTCTTTAGTAATTTAAACTTGAAATAAGTGATTAACAATTTTTTTATACCAAACACTTTTCACTTTTTACTAGTTTAAGTACTTTTTAAGAACTGATTATAATCAAAATCAGTAATCACATCATTGCTTAAAAAATGTGATTACTCATTCTGATTACTGCTTTTGATTATAATCAATTTTTAAAAAGTAGTTAGTGTTTGTTAAATAAAAAGTATTTAAACTAGTAAAAAGTGAAAAGTGTTTGGTATAAAAAAAATTGTTAATCACTTATTTCAAGTGTAAATTACTAAAGAAAAATATTTTTAGAAATAAAGATGAGTAATGGATAGAATTATTAAAATAAATAAGGATATATTGGTAATATACTTGGTCAAACCTGATTATTAGATTTGACACATAATTAGTAGCTCCACTTTGGAGCTTAATTATTTTCATAAAAAGTGATTATAAGTAGTTTTAAAATTAGGTTAACAAGCACTGTTTGCTTCTTAAAATTAATTATAAGTATGTTTGATTGCTTATAAGCGATCACAAACACCCTATAAAATATAGACTTTGTGCGTTTAGTCTTTACACCAACAATGGTGCAACACGTTAAGCTCCAAAACCTATGTTTGTGAGTTAACTAAGTTGTGTATAGAATAAATTTCATGTAGATGAACAAAATTCTCAAGTGCTTTTGAAACTCCAAACGCACTAAACACTCCACAAGTTGGTATATGAACAAACAATTTAATAATTCTTTATTTGAATCAAACTATATTAGGTTTCACCAGTAACAATTATAACAAGCTTGTATGAGATTTAATATTTGAAAACTCGTTATTTTACTCCTAACATTATTTGCAATATTTAAATATCTTTTCATTTTTATTAAAATATAATTCAAGGATTATTGCATTTTTATTTAATATTTAAAATTTATTTTTGTATAGTCATTTATACATTAATCTCTATATCTAAAAGCACGATACCTAATTAAATTTTAATTTGAAAACTCGACGAGTTGACTCGGTTGGTACATGAATTCATTCATTCATAAATTTTAAAATTTTATGAGTTGACTCAATTGGTACATTAATTTGTTCTCCCAAGATATGTAAAATCCATTGATTTTCTCGATATTATCACATATCAAGTGATAATAATTTAAATGTGTAAATAATTTTATGTTTTCATTTATATTAAAACAGGCGTCTCGCACAGGTTCATTTACTGGTATATATATATATACAGTCCCTTTTTTCAACGGACCGGTTCGCTGCGAACCGGTCTATAGCGACGGACAGAACCATCGCTGTAGCATACGACGACATTTGCAGGCCTATGACGACGGTTTCAGTTTGATATAGCGACAGAACCGTTGCTATATCTCTGTAAACCGTCACCATATGCTATAGCGACGGTTCTGTCCGTCGTTATAGGTCGATTCATTTTTGGTCCGTTTTTCTCGGTTCGTTGGAGAAGTTTTTCGTATATATATATATATATATTAGCCCTTTTATAGGGTTTAATAGCGAAGGTCGAGTCATATTAATGGTAAAAACATCTTTTTTAGACATTTCATAATTTTATAATCAATAATATTTTCTTTTTAAAAAATCAAAATATATAAAAACCTAGCCTCTCCATTTATTTTTAATGATTTTGACTTGCAATTCTATATTTCAAACTAATAGAAACTATTTTGCAATGTCAATTATTAAATAAAATCAAAAAATAAAGTTTTATATCCCAAATTCACATACAATAAATTAAAGGGGCATGATTGGAAAATACTAAAATAAAGATCAGCTATCGCGTGACACCACCTAGATAGTTTGACTACGAAACTTTTAAGTTTCCACAAAATTTCTATCACATGAAGGTGAAACCTAATTCATTCCCGTATAAAACATGAACTCATGAAAGTAAATGAAAACTTGTAGAAATAACAAATACACATGATTTTTTATTATGATACTTGAGATTCATCCATAAAATTATTAAATCCAATTATCACGTTCGATCAAATCTATGTTATTATATATTAATCTAGGTTGTGATTTCTCAATTCTTACGGGTTTTATCGTCATAAAAAGTTTCAAGAATTAAAAACAAAATTATCTCACAATCTTACAAATTAATTTTAAACACTAATCAAATATTATTGAGCATACCTTATTGAGACTTTGTGGCTTTGATCTTGAATATTTTTGTAGATGTGTTCTTGAGTTTGATTGGATTCTTCACTTCTTTCATATGGGAGAAGAAACATCATCTCACATTAGGGTTATTTGTTAAGTAAGGACATGCCATATATTTATACTTGTTCCTATAAGCCCTTATTTAATGGGCTACAACATGATAATTGGGCCTATACACATTTTTATCCAAATGTCATAATAAAAAGTAATATTAAGGCCATGTTTGTTTGTAAAAAATATATTTGGGATTGAACTATGTGTCTTAATTCAACATTATTTCAGATTATTTTATCCTATGATGGAGGATTAATAGTCTTTTAAATAGTCCAATGGACTATTTTTTTTTTGTCATTCTTAAGGTTATTTATGAGAGATTATATAATCCTATGATGAATGTGAGATTAATAGCCCCTCTTATTTTAAGTATCAAATGCCTTTATGAAACTAATAGTCCCACATTAAGGGATTAATAGTCCCTTGTTAAAGGATTAAATTGTCCAAAGTAGTATTAAATTAAAAGAAATAATCTAATCCCAAATATATTTTTTTTGTGAACAAACATAGTCTAAGAGTTTTAAATTTTAGATCTCAAATCAATGTATCATGATTATATTGGTTACTTAACATCAAGATGTATCCTAAGTAATCAAAGTAAATATTGAGTATTTAATAAAACATGGAGATGTTTATTATAGTATTAAAACAAGCTTATCAATCTCGTGCGAAGTACGAGCGACATGCTCATCAACCTCGTGTGAAATACAAGCGACATGGATATTGATTTATTATATATGTTAATTATTAAAGCAATAGGATAAATATTTAATTAGGATTTTGAGAAGATAGTTGTAATTATTAAATTAGTAGATCGTAATTTAAATAATAAATTATTGCATTATATATTATAGGTTTTTTTGGATCAATTATTAAGCTGAATAATTGAATTGAGTGTAGATTTATTTAGTTATGATTATGAGAAAATAATTATTTTAATTTTATTTAAGTTTATAATAGAATTCTATATTAGTGTTTATATGAACAAAATGGCTTAAAAATCTAATGCGAATATAACTATGAAACTCGAATTTTAATAATTGTTTTTGATATCTTAATATCTTCATAAAATTGTAATAATAAAATTATTCTACATAAAGTTTGTTAGATATATGATCATAATTGTTATAAAAAAGCTTGCAATAAAATTGGTATAACCAAAAATAATTCTTTTTTTTAGAAGTTCCTTATCTTATTAGAGATATAAAAGTAAAAAATACCTTCCTTTTTATCGATAAGTTGGAGGTCCTTTTGAATATTTTACAAAATTAGATAATATTTAATTTTTATAAATTGGATAATATATATACTAATTTGGATAGGAAATAAATAAGTTGAACCAAAAATTTGTGAAACCAACTTCGTACTTTTAATTATATAGTTGATTTCATAAATTTTGTGCTTTTAATTATATAGTTGATATGAGAACTCATTAAAGACTCTTACATCTAAGGGTATAAATGAGTCGAACTGAAGCGAATAGAGAGCTACTTGAATTCAACTCGAAACGTTAAATTCATATTCGAATTCAATTCGAATTCGAATTGTATTTAAAAAATTATACTCATATTCGACTCGACTCGAATATTTATTACTCGAATTCGATCTAACTCGGATCAAATTATACAAACTACTGGCGAGCTTCAAATTCAAACTCGAATTCGAGTTTCCACATAATAACTAGCTTTATAATAAATATAATTATAAATTGAATTTATTATTTTACTTACTAATGAGAAAATATATTTACTATTATACTTTACAAATATAAAATTACAATTAAAATGAAAAACAAAATATTATAATAATTAATTATCCTAATTTGATTTAATTTTGTATATATTATAAAAGAATGTATCGAGTATCCAATCGAATCTGTATCAATCGAGTATGTATCGAATCATAATCAAGAATTCGAGTAGTTTGAATTTTAAAGGAGTCGAGTATAATCTTGTTCAGATTCTACTCATATTTTTATTCGAACTATTTTTTATGCTCAGATTAGGATTATATTATTAACGAATTCGAATTTCGTTCGTATTTTTTCGAGTCGAGTCCGAATCGAATCCGAACTGTTTGATTCGTTTACAACCTTACTTACATCACTTCAACGTGGTCATATACATAAAGAACTCCAGGTTTGATTCTTGTGGTTTTTTCTTTGTTGGCAGACTTTATTTCTCATTTATTATTGGACTTTATTTTCTCTTTATTTGTGAAGTTTTTATTCTCACTCATAGACTGTGAAAAGTTTATCTAATATTGTTACAAGAAATTGTTGGGATTAATTATATGATTCATTGTACTTGTTCCACTATCCCTTCGTAAAGGGGGCATTCAAAAAAAAAAAATACCAAATCATCAAGTCAAATTAAGCTAGAATAAATAACTTGATTTTATTTTTAAGAAAAGACTGACAAAATAAAACAAAGGGAAAAACGAAAAAGGGAGAGAAAGAGAGGAGACTTTCTATGCTCTTGTCTATGAGAGATAACTAAGAAATATGTGTTTCTGCCTCCTTTATTTTGTGAGTGCATTATAAATGATAACATGATATTATTAAAAAAAAAGTCAAGTGAAATTAACATAATTTTTGAAGAAAAAATTGTTAAAGAAAAAAATTAAATAAGATTAGAAGTATTTTAGAGTGTAAACTGATCAAACCAGATAAGTTTTTAAAAATAAAAACAATACATGGGAGACATAAATGAAAGAGAAACAAAAAGTGAGAGAATTAAGAATATTTTTTGAGGCTGGGCTAAACCGACTTTAAGTAGAGAAAGGAATAAGAGAAATTCGAAGCAATTTTTCTATTAAATTTTCTTCCCAAAGTTAAAAAAAAAGGTTAAAAATAAGCAAAGACTTATGACAATTCAAAGTATCAAAAATATTCTTATAATAATTTATTGATCTAGTCTCATACTGATAAATGGTAATGTATTATTTTAAATTAAATTTTACTTCTAAAAATCACGAACATAACTAAAATTTTATTTTTCAAGAGATCAGAGAGAGGAACCGTGTCTTTCTTGTTAAAGATTTAGTTTACGGTTAAGTACACTAATCTCCCTCCCTACAAGGGCCGACTACTTTCTACCTAATGTAAAAGTAAGCTATCACTAATACCCCTATGGTAGAAAACAAAGTGGTCAGTCCGTTTTTAAAGTAACCCTCATTCCTCCCTGTTAACGTGTGTGTCGACCCCGGGAGAAAAGGCGGAGCTTTCCTGATTCCTAAAGTGTTGCCTAACCTTATTATATTTTGATTCATTTATTACTATTCAAGGTGATATTTTTAGAAAAAGACCGACATAAATGCCGACGGGGTTTTGAAAAAATTAATTTTAATAATGGGCCAATTAATTAGAGTCGCCAGTTGGTAAAGATTTAAATGGATGTACCAACTCATCCGAATTTAAGATTTTTCACAATCGAAATGGCCTATATGTGACTCCGAAGAATTTGTCTGCAACTGAGATTCATAGAGTTCGGAGGCTTGCTTAAGCGAGAGGAATGTGTTAGACACCCCCTGACTTTCGTGAAAATATGGTTACCGCTTTCTTAATGTTTTCCTTAAAAATGCATGTGTGCGTGTGCTTATGTGAATGATGTATGATAAAGCCTAAGATAACTTGAGAGGTTGCTTCCTAAGGTGATATGTGCGTTATCTTGAAAGTAAGTAAAAACCTCTTTAAACCTATGCACAAAGTATTTGATTTAAAGGAAAAGTTGATTTTAAACTTCATTTGATAAAATATTTTATATGTCATTTTCGAAAACAATGGTTTTCAAACCCTTCGTCAACTAGGAATCAAGATTTTCATTTACCTCCAATTTTAGCCTATGATTATTCTAATAACCTAGATTGCTTCAATTTTACAGAAGATCTTGGTCATTTTTCTTCGAAAATCGTTTTTATGCCAAAAATTGCCAATAGATAAAAATCAAACATCAAAAGAGGGTTGGGGCCACCCGTGGGCATGTAAGCCATCTCAATAGTCCCAAGCACCCGCAACGATAATATTCACTATTACGGGGCCTTAAATCTAATTCTCAAGGGATAAACCCCTCAATATTGTTTTAAGACCCGACTTTACATTATACAATTGATCACATTGTCAATATTACAATCGAAAAATACGTCCATCGTGGGAATTATATCAAGAACCATTAAACACGGAGTTTAAGGCCTTAACTCAATCCCTAGGCTCACATAGCTTGAGAATATAATGTAATAATATATACAGATATATATATATATATATATATACACATATATATCAAGATTTCAGAAAAAGGCTCCCGAGAACCTTAATCTGTAAATCGCATAATAACCGACATTTCGCGAGACTATTACGTATCAACAGGATTCGGCCGAAAGGATCTAAGATCTAGAAGATAAGATCCTTAGATTTACATTCTCATGGATCCGATGATAACGTAATCGGGATCTCACCGAAAATATATCCTAAATTAGCTATTAGGTGATTCAATAGATTAGAATCCCTTGAAGGCCAAAAGGTGGGACTCTCTCACCACTAGATATAGATCTAGGATTTTTCGAGGTGAGTAAAATCAAATGTGAATTAACTCCCAAGTAAAATAATCGATAGAAAGGAGCAAATTCTATAATGAAACGATAAATTAACGATGGGACATCATCAGATGGTTAGGAGGAAATTACATTCGTGAGAGATCCTCTCTAACCACCCTAGTCCTATAATTCAACTTAAAAGTACTAAGAGGTATATAATACAAGCAAATCCCAAGAACAACAATTGATACAATATACTAGATCTATACAAAATTTATATAAAGATTGGATTTTTCACCTTGAGGTAAGCAAATTGAGCCTCTTTGAGTTAAAATTATACGAGATCTCTCTAATCTAGCTAAGAATTTGATGAAATATATTAAATTTAGATTGAATTCGATGTTTTTCTCTAAGATTCTCTCACTCCTCTCTAAATTTCTTCCTTTTTTCTCTCAAAATTTTCTCTTCTTCTTAAAAATGGCTAAAAACTGCCTTATATAGGCTCCGAGCCTAGCCGCAGGCCTACTTGCATACCTACGGCTGGCTGCAGGTGCTCCTGCGGTTGGCTTGGGATGGGGTCCACCTACCTCAATTTTCGTATCGTGCAGTCGGCCTTTTGTGCTGCGCGCTAAAACGTCCATCACTTTCAATCCTGGATGAGTTAGGAGACGTGTCATACCATTTCAAAAAGCTGTTTCTGAGAACTACGTAATGATATAAATTTTGGCCAATTCTGGTTTGGGAAGATAGAGCAAAAAACAAATAATCTTCTTTTTGTGGATGCTGGCTAGTGAATCGTTTTGCCCTGCATAGTTCGTCACTCGGTAATCGTTGTGATAGCTTCGTATCTTCATCTGGAACCTCAAAACCTTCTCTCAATCGTCTTGACCTTATGGTAAAATGACGTTTTTTCCCTCTTTCCATGGTTAGATAACAAGTGCAAAATTTTGGGTGTCTACAGATGCCCATCTTTGTCATGTTCATGCAATGCAATAAAATGAACATGACGTCAAAGATATAGACACTTGATGCATAACAGAATATATTAATGATGCAAAATGATATATAATGATGCAAAACAAATATAAAATGATGCAATAATATAAGTCAATATAAAATTAAGTGATGATGTAAGTATCAAACCTCGATATCATGTCATTCCGCTGGGAAAAACCATTATTATATTGATGTTATCGAGTATCTTCACTGATAGCATTATTGGGTATCGTCTCCAATGGAACCAAATTACCGGGTATCGTTTCCGATGCCATCGTTAGGTATCATCTCCAACGGAACCACATCACCGGGTATCGTCTCCAATGCTATCACTAGGTATCGTCTTTAATGCTATCGCTGGGTATCGTCTCCAACAGAACCACATCACCGAGTATCGTCTCCGATACCATCACTGGGTATCGTCTCCAACGAAACCACATCATCGGGTATCGTCTCCGATGTCATCGCTACGAATTGTCTTCAACGAAACCACATCACCGAGTATCGTCTCCGATGCCATCGCTGGATATCGTCACCAATGGAACCACATCACTGGGCATCGTCTCCGATGCCATTGCTGGGTATCATTTCCAATGGAATCACATCACCAGGTATCATCTCCTATGCCATCACGGGGTATCATCTCTAACGAAACACATCACCGAGTATCGTCTCCAATGTCATCGCTGGGGTATCGTCTCTAACGGAACCACATCACCGGGTATCGTCTCCGATGCCATCGTTAGGTATCGTGTCCAACGAAATCACATCACCGAGTATCGTCTCCGATAGAATCATTTCATCGATTATCAAAAAACTACCCTTTCTTCATTATTTAACCGTTTTTCCTCATTTTAACTCGTTTTTGACCCTTTTCTTGCTTTTAGATCTTAAGACCTCTCATTATTAGATTCTAGATCCTCACAAACATCATTGTTAGTAAACGATATTTTACGATTCAAAAGTGAAACTTTCTTCGCGAGTACACCTATTTGGACTGAAAATGACACGTTTTGATCTCCAGTGCAACAAAATAGAAGGGGTGGGGCCATCAGGCCTGGCCGCAGGAACAACTGCGATTGGGCCTGGTGGGTAGAACCCACACGGGCCCTCCTCTTTCCTCATTTTTTGGCTTTCTAGACTTATTTTCTTTAAATTTTCTCATATTTCTGCTTATATTCTCGTTCATTCTGCTTCGCAGGGTTTGATTTTGCTCATTTCGACTCTGTACATTCGTTCATTACATCGCAGGTAACGTATTCATGTATCATTTTCATGTTTTTGCTTTCATTTCGTTACATTAAGGCTGTTAGTTAGTTTAAACATAGAATTCTCAAAATGTATGCTCATATGACTTGATAAAAATATTCTGACTCGATGCATACATGTATTTTATTATGCTGAACATGTGGATATAAAATTTTCAAGATCGAAAAACATTTTCCGTCGCACTTTTTAGAGAACATTCGATTGTTTTATCGCCGAACATTATTTCGTATGTTTGATTTTAATTTTTCTGATATTTTCATTGATCTTACATACGTTAGTTTGATTATTTTGTATCGTATTATGAACTGTATATCTTTTGCTTAACTGTGACTTGGGTGCCTATGAATAGCTATATATGTATGCCATCGTGCATGTGGATAGTCCATGTTATAGGGGAGACTCTGGCAAAAAAAATTTGTGGGTCGTATTATTGTAATTAACCCTAGGTGTATGACATGATGTAGAATTGTAATAATGTAAATGTAGGTTATGCATGATGTTATATATTCTTACGCTTTAAGAACAACCTATTATTAGATTTTTTATGAATTTTAATCTTCTTTCGCACCTATTTAGGATAATGTAAAATACGTAGAATAGAAAGAGACACATACCTTATTCAAATCGTTTTAATCCCCACTTAGATATAGATCCTGATATGCTGAGTAGTTCCACTACCTATCGGGCTTCTTCTGGGGTACGACCTTGTAGGTCGGCTTCGACTGCCCCCTCCCCAAGCATTACACGACAGCCTCAACGACTTGTAGAGGCTTGTATCTGTTAGATTGACGTCGATCCAGACGATGTTGTTGACGTAGCTGATGACATGCCTAATCCTGGTGCCGCTGCTCTATCTGTTCGTGGTCGGACATTTTCGGGTGCTTGAGTGGCCACGCCTGATCTATTAGGTTCTGACCTTAGTCACCATCGATCACCATACTTGTGCGCTAACGAGGTATAAGGAGCTTTAGCTTGATTTCAAAATTTTCCCTTTCCGAGTGATAGTCAACTCATCTTTCATATAATATAGGCCCCAGAGTTTACCAGCTTCGGGGTAACTGGTTCAATGTTTATGCTCTTTATCATTTCTTTCACTCCGATTATTGTGGGAAAGTAGATTCTTGAGGGTTCGAGCAATTCTTCACCATAGTTATGCGTCGCTCTCCTTGTGCTTACCTTCGAGCTTTGTTCGAAAGGTGGTTTCATCAAAGCCAGTCGCTTCATTTGCTGGACTGTGAGGTGATGATGACGTCCCTGGATTGATGTTATATCACTAGCATAGAGTTCTCAGGCCATCGTGTGCCCATGGAGTCTGACATTTCTCCTACTATCGTTCATTCTTTATTGGGATTCACTCCACAAGATAGGGTCTTCAAGGCCCGTAGCTTTCGTTCTGGTGCTCTAACATTTGATTCTATTAGAGGGATCTTATCTGAGTCATTCCCCGATGATCTGGTTGAGCGTGATTGGCTTTTGTGACGTCTTTTTCTGACCATTATGAGGGTTATTTTTTGGCGAACAATTCCTTTACCGTTCATTTTAGCATGGAGCTCTTCGGGATGTTGATTGTATCGAAGACTATAATTGGGGTTCTTTCACCTTCACCTAGTTTCTCCGTGGCATACGTCTGCGTTCAGAGGGATAGACCGACGCTTGGCTCGGGTTTTACCCGCTTTTCCTAGTAGGTTCTTTTCCTTTTCTCCTTTCTTTCTGATTTCTTCCATTTCATTATTTTTATTGATGTAGTTATTTTTTTGTATTTCAGTGTTGGGCCTATGAGCAGCTTCTCTGCTTGTGGCATGTTACTACTTTCGGTCTAGATACTTATCCTCGTGGTCGACGATGACATCATACCGCTCTAGAGGAGGTTCTGGTATTTGATAACTTTTCTCATTATTGCCTTCAGTTGGATTTGATTTCTGCCACAGATGTGACCTAGGTCTCTTATACTTTGGAGTTTTTGACAAATGAATTTACTAACGACTTTCCGAGTGGACCAGAGTATGTACTGTCTACTCGCAGGGTTCCCTTGTTGACCTATGGAGGTTGGGAGTTATATCTTGGGGAGAGGGATTTTAGATGCGTGTCGGGGGAGATTTGTATCCCTTTTCTTCCTCCCCCTCGGAGGTCCTCGCCATTGATGTGCAGATTTCAGAGATTCTTCTAGAGGGTGTAGATAGTTTCTTGCTATCGGATGGTCCCAGTACCATAGAGGTCTTTACTACCTGGTGGAGGCCCCGTACCATTGGTGCGCAAACTCGGGCTATTCAGTTCTTGGGAGACCTTGTGTCTGGATCAGTGATGATGACTGATTAGATGGCCTATGTTAGGGAGCCGACATATCTGGATTAGATCGCCACTTTGACTCGTCAGGCGGATCACTTGTCCTTTTTTATTCGTCAGATGGGTAGGGATCCAACGGAGGCTTATTCTTGCGATCCTGCCAGATTAGGCTCTGGTTCGGCTGCTGGTCCTGGTGCTGCTGACGTTCCTGGGGGAGGTGCTCTGACCTTTTATTGCGTAGACTTGAACTTCAATGCGGAGGTTCCGAGCCAGGAGGATTTGGCCAGGGTAGATCGGTTTGATGATGTTATGGCTTTTATAGATGATATTGAATTTATATATTTGATTTTTTTTTCATTATTTTGGGGCGCATGTGTCTCTTTTTCCTATACATTTTATTTTCTATGTATGTTTATAGGGAGATGATGCATGTATATAAAACGATGATGTACGGATCGCAGTATTTATGTATGGATCATTTATCGATTTGTTGTCATTGCATATAGATATTCATTTTCTAATGATGCATGCATATTATATATGTTCAGTATAGAATTGACCCTTGTGTAGCCTTTTTGATACTATTTTACAGATGGCGTCATTATCAGTTACTCGTTTGGATCATTTCTTTTCCGGCAGCACAACCTCTCGTCTCAAGGGCTGATTTGATGATTTACCCACTCCAGACCGCTTGACGGTGAAACGACTTTTGGGGCATTCAATGTCGTTCCTAGTATTTCAGGTACCGGATGGATTCGCTGAGGGTATGCTTTCCCATTGGATTCTAGATTGCCATGCATTTAGATTTGGATCACTTAAGCTCACGCCGACCCTTGAGGAGTATGCGCGAATTACTGGCTTTTCATTAGCGGGCCCCTGCACTAGAGTCTCGATGGGCCATATTCATCGTAAGTTTATGACTACCACTGGATTGAGGCGGGTTGCCGTCTTATTTGAGATTACTAATGGGCACATTGTGTCTATTGACTTCATGATTGATCGATTTGATTCCTCTGGTAGCTTCACTGCCTTTAGGGATGATTTTGCTGTATCAGAGGAGAGATGGAGGTCTGCTCGTTTCGATGCTCTTACAATGTGTATTATCTCATTTTTATATATGCCTATCTACATGGATCATATGGACGTGGGCGTAGTGATTGTGGTTTGGACCCTACATGATGACCACACCATTCTTCCACTGATTCTTACAGAGAAATACATATCTACTTCTTATTGTCGGGCCTTTGGAGATCGGGAGTTTCGGGGAAGTTCAATTTTGTTGTATGTCTGATTTATAACACACCTGAGGTCGATTGGGAGCTTTCGTCGCTATGGCTTCTGTTTCAGTAACAGTATTACTATGATACACCCTTTTCGATCATCGTCCTGTGTGGATGTAGCTTCATGGACGACTTTTTTCATCCACCGAGGAGTCATTTTCGATTCTTATGTATTCTGGTTATTGTTCATTCTTGAGCTTCATTACTCATGTGGTGGACTTTGATTTTATTCCCCTGGCTGGTTTGGGGGGAGTGACTACATATCATCCTTTAGCTGTGATGGGTCAGTTTGATCAGCGGCAAGAGTTTCATTCCTTTAACGATGCTTTCGATTACATGTTTCCTATCCTCTCATCCACTGAGGCCGATCTAGCGAGATTTTATGGTTTCTGGGCTCACCGAGAGACGAAGTTTCGTGATAGTTATCCCAGCCAGTCGACTGAGTACATGGCTTATTGGATGTTGATATGGTAGTCGTTATTGAGTGCCCTACAGAGGATAACACTTTTGTGGAGAAGCCTATAGAGGATCCATTGAATGATTTTAGAGAGCCTACGGAGGACGAGTTGTTCACAGGTTTAACAAAGGCACTGGTTGGGGATACTCCTCTTTCCACCTCGGCTACTACGGCTGGATCGAGGGCCGAGCTGGAGCATCGTGTACGTAGTCTCACTTTTAAGAGGGATCAGGCACGAGCCTTGATATTGACTGCTATTAACCTCAAATTTGATTCTTAGATTCATGATTTATGTGATTTAAGTTGTTAGAATCGTGCTAGAAGGCTTGGGTAACAATTATTTATGAATTATAGTGTCTGGGTATGTTTAATTTGACGAGTAGAATAACAAGATTGGAAATTTTGGCCTGTTTCTGCGTTCTTCGCGAACTGCAGAAACTGGAATTCGTGATTCTCGCCCCGGCGGGAGCTCGCCCCGGCGAGAATTTTGTGAAAAAATTCCTCGCCCTGGCGGGAGCTCGCCCCGGCGAGAATTTTGTGAAGGGATTCCTCGCCTCGGCGAAGAATTTAAAAAAAAAAGTGTAAAAAGACGAGAGTAAAAATTTTCTTCTTTCTTTGAGATCATGTTATGATATCGTAGACATACCTAAGACTTAGGCTAATGTATAAAATGAATACTGAAATACTGTAATGGGTGGTAAGCATAAACCCATTGATTGTTCGATGTCAACTGAGCTATCAAAATAGAAATTTTGGATGAGAATGAATCCTAACGTGTTATAATATTATAACTAATTATTGTTACTGTTTTATAAACGGAATGTATAGGTTGATTAGAGAAACGTGAGTCTTAAATTTATAGTCTACGTACGAGGCAAGTATCTTATCCTTAATTTTATATTTACGCAAGTTTTCTACCTTAATTTCAATCACGCAAGTTCCTGAACTTAATTCTCTTACCATATATGTTTCATGATGCTACTATTTACTCGAGTAAATTATTATTTCTATTCCATTCAATTTCATGGATTCAATGAGACGTTTTAAATCCTTCTTTGTAATGCTTCAGCTATATAGAACGTATTCAATCGTACCTTTTGTGAGATTTAGTTTTGATTCTCGAATTATACCTTTTGAACCTTGATTGACTAGCGAACCCTTATTGATTCGACTAGTCCATAGTTGATGAGCATTCTAAATTCTAGAAACGTTTTTGAAGTAAATCCAAACCAAACTTCCTTTGGTGCGGACTCCGATGTCAAACTGAGATGAACAACCCTTATACAGGGGATTTTATTTACGCAATAGTGTTAAGATGTTGTGCACATACATGGTACAAAGGGCTGATCCCCCTGAGTACGAGAAGCAAGGTCCATATAGTCTTACGACTGTTAAAGGTTTAAAGTAGAAATACTTGATAACCTGGGACATAGTTCGTGGTCTTAAGACCCTCAAACGTTCTTTTGAATCTTGTCTTACATTCTTGACTCAAAAGCTAAATCTTCGATTATTTAATATCCATTAATTATTTCGCATGTTATTATTACTGTTGTTATTATACTTGCTGGGCAATTATTGCTCACCCTTGCATAATAACATTGCAGCTAAGGTTGAAAGAACTGATGAGTCATCTACTAGTAAGGGCAAAGGAAAAGCAAACAAGTGATGAAGACTTGTTGTACTTATTTTAATGATGTTATATAATAGACTTAATTTATGTTTCCGCACTGATGTTATGTTAAGGTTAGATGACCTGGAATTTATTTATGAATGATGTTGTAACCCTTAATGAGAGATTTTTATTTTTATTAATAGTATTTCCATTATGAATGAATGGGTAGTTAAATGTGATGTGATGTATATGGATAGTGAACACCAAATCCTGAGGAAACGAAGTACTCAGATTTGGGGGTGTCACAGGTTGGTATCAGGTTGTTTCGAGGCACGGTGTTTCAATATCTATTGTCTCAGATAAGGATCTGCGCTTCATATCAAACTTTTGGAAACGACTACAGGAATGCTTGGGAACGCAGTTACGTATGAGTACGACATATCATCCACAAACCGACGAACAGAGCGAAAGAACGATTCAGACATTGGAAGATATGTTACGAGCTTGCATTATGGACTTCAAAGGAAATTGGGATGATCATCTACCATTGGTGGAATTTGCTTACAACAATAGTTACCACACAAGTATTGGCATGCCTGTGACGCCCCCAAAATAGGTCCATACAACCCATTTTGAGTCGCCAATAACATTCCACAAAATACAATTACAAATATGAATTTTCCCATTTACAACTAATAAGTGTTGTGCAAAATACGACAACACATTACAAATACATCTTAAATTCTCAATACACTTATTGTCACACTAATAGTAAGGTATTGAGACACTTCTAATATCTCGGACCATCACTCCATTCCCCGGCTAGTCCCCGCTACACTCTCTTTTCCTGAGGAGAACAATGGAACAAAAAGGAAAAGGGTGAGCACAAATAGCCCAGTAAGAAAATATCATGACTAAGATAATGAAGAATAAAAATTATCTTTAGTCTTCAACAGAATTAAATCAGAGATTTAAAGATATTTTAATTGTTTAACAACAACAATTGCAGCGGAACCAACAATCCATTAGAAGAGTCAAGTAGATTATAATATCTACCATCTTCTATAAATTAAAGGATCACCACCAATATTTTATCCCTGTAACACCAATCAACAATTTCTGTTTATGAACATCCAAATCAACAGTTTATATTCAACAGCCTCTCTTTGCACTACGTGCCAAAGATATTTATTTGTAACATCACCGGTCATGATCATGCCAAACGCCAGTTCATCTTTGCACTACGGGCCAAAGAGAACTTTCACCATACGCCTTTGTTTGTAACACCAAAAGTCATGATAATACCAATACACAGTTTGGTCAAAATCATGTCACGCCAGTTCATCTTTGCACTACGGGCCAAAGAGAACTATCACCACAATTTAAATATGAGGATGAGGATGATGACAATGATACAGTGAGATCAAGGATAAGAAAAAGCTTTATAATTTAATCAGTATCAAAGATTGACCAAATTGCCAACACGATGACCAAATTGTGGAGTCAAATTCAAGAATGATATTCAAGAAATTGTTTCTTGCTTCAACTATAACGTATAAAAAGATTCAAGTGAGAAGATATTAGATGAAGCACAAACTATTAAAGATATTCTACTAATTTTCAGGGATTTTCTCCATTTAAAAAAATAAGGTTTTGGAAACAAACAAAGATTTCTTATCTTAAATGGAGGAAATGTGAAAGAAAAAGATATCCCTTAAAGAGTACAAAAGAAATGATACGTTATACGAGTATAACAGAATATATGAAACTGCAAATGGATTTTCACCCGTCATGCGATAATTCGCGTAGACAGATTATTTTCACAACAGATTAATAAGTAACGAATACAAAGGGTTATTCACCAGGCATGCGTCAATCCGCACGGACAGGTTATACCCATAGATTAATAAGGAATGAATACAGAAGGGTATTCACCAGGTACGACACTCGTACTTACAGGTTATTCCCATAGAATAATAATGAATGAATACAAAAGGATATTCACCAGGCATGCGTCATACCGCACGGACAGGTTATCCCCACAAATTAATATAGAATGAATAACAACCTTTATGAGTATAATATCACTTACGAACATGAAAGCAAATGATATTATATAGAGTATGAAAGAAATGATATTCCCTACCTTCGTTAACTGGATGTTACTTTCTATGAAGTTTACTAACTTCGGATAATACTAGTATTCTCACAAATACTCACAATAGCCTAGCACACTAAGAGAACTCGAGAAATTTAGAGAGAGAGAGAAAGTATAAGCAATGAAGGTGTGAAATTTTCTTAAGCAAACCCTCCCTATTTATAGGAAAATCAAGGTGAGGGCATTTTAGTCTTTTTCCCAAATTTTATTGGTTTATTACTCTTATACCCTTGGCATATTCTTTTAATATACTTTATGCCATAGTATATTCTTAGAATATGCTTTTACTTAGGTTTTTAACCTTAAGGTAAAATAAAAACTGAATTAACTATTTACTGACGGTAATTACTATTGACTGACATGTGGGTCCCACAGAAAAATAAAATCTTAACAAAAAATTCTACAATAAATATATGTGGGTCCCACCGGTCAAATAGTTATGGGTCCCACGAAATAAAGTGTGGGTCCCACAGAAAAATAAGTTAACTTACAATAAACGCTTCACGTATTTTTAATCAACACTATTTTAGACTTATAATATCGACAACCAGATCATTCCCAGGAAAAAGGGGGCCTTCCGTATAAACGGCGCGCAATTAAATAACCTTTTTCCTTGACAGAATTTCTAGACATTGTCAATAATGCTAAAATATCATATCAAATAATATAAGTTACAGTGTCATGACAAATAATAAAAAGTATTATGCAGATGCTACTGTAACAATTATTGAACAAAATACTGTGCAATAGTTGCTTTATCAATTATTGAATCAATAATATAAAATACTGTGCAACACCGTGTGCTTGTGAAATACCGCGTACTACTGTGGAATAACGCGTTTTACTGTTCTTTTTTATTACCGGGTATTTCAACAGTTGCAGGTGATAATACTGTTGACAAATACTGTCGTTTTCAGTATCCGACAATGGGGCCCACTATCGTTGACAATATTGCCATTTCGGCGCCGTCGTACGATACCAAATATAATATTCTCCGACAAAAAGAATATTCCCCGACAAAAAGAATATTCCCCGACATGCACTGTTTATCAGATAATTTGCATATAACACCCTTAACTATCATTTATAACAATTAAGCACTTTACTATTTAGAAGAATAATCATAAAGAAAATAATAAACTTTTTATTTCATAAAGTCGGGATCTTACAATGCCGCCTTACGAAGCGTTGTACGACAGAAAGTGCAGAACTCCATTATGTTGGGATGAAGTTGGCGAACGTCAATTGCTCGGACCAGAACTGGTACAACAGACCGCAGAAATCGTTAAAGTGACCAGGGCAAGATTAATAGCAGAGAAGTACGCCGATCAACATCGTAAGAATCGAGAGTTTGACTCTAGTAGCTATGTTTTCTTGAAAGTATCTCCCTGGAAAGGGAAGATTCGTTTTGGTAAAAAGGGAAAACTGAGCCCGAGGTTCATTGGACCCTTTGAAGTATTGAGAAGAATTGGTGAGGTCGCATATGAGGTAGCTTTACCCCCAGCGCTGGAACACATCCACAATGTCTTTCATGTCTCGGTGTTACGACCATACAAGCCCGACTACAAGTATGTCATAGAGTATGAACCCCTGCAAGTTGAGAAAGATTTGTCTTACGAAGAAGAGCCTGTTCAGATAGTTGACAGGAAAGAGCAAGTGCTAAGGAATAAAATTATACCTTCCGTTAAGGTGATCTGGAGGAACCACAACACTGAAGAAGTTACGTGGGAACTCGAAGATCAAATGATGAGAAATTATCCTCAGTTATTTGCTTAATCTATGTGTAGCGATTCTGGGGACAGAATCTTTATAAGGGGGAGAATGTAACGGGACGAGTTAATTGAGTCGTGATTCTGGGGACAGAATCTTTTTAAGGGGAGAAAGATGTGACAAAAGAGAATTTTGTAACTTATTTTAAATATTTATTGAATTAAATAAATATTTTTCGATGATTTGATTGTTAAGTTAATTGATTAATTGATGAAATTGTGGTAGATTAATTTAATTATACGTGTTACATTAATTATATTAATATAGAAAATTTTTATATTTAAAATATGTGTTTAATTGAATTTATTTGATTAAATACATTATTTAAATGAGTATAATGTTATTTCTAATTAATTTAATTATTAATTAGAGATTTAGTAAATTGTCATTATTAATAAATGAGAATTTTATTTATATGACTATGTGATTTAATGCAGAATTATTCTATTTTATTTATTGATTTTAGTAAGATTATTTAGTTGATTAAAGTGTGACATGATACTATATAATAAGCAATTTATTAAAATAAACTAGAAAGGAGAAATAGAGTACTAAACAAACGAAGCCTAAGTGGAGGTTGGTGTCAGTTAACCCATGATGGGATTAACTGATACCCACTCATCAGATTAAACTCACGTATTTTATTATCATTATTTCCAAAGTCTAATCAGAGAAATACAGAGAGAAAAAGAGAGAATTTGTGAGGAATTAGAGAATTGAGAAGGATCCCATTCAATTCTTGCATAGTTTAAGCATCTAATTGAAGGTAATTCTTCTAATTTAAGTTTTAATTTATATTTTTGAAGTTCTTCCATGAATGTCTGTTTTGAGTTCTCTGTATTCTCTGTAAACTAAATTTTTGTGGCTAAATTTTATAAATTAATGATTAGATGTTTGAAAGCATGCATAAATGTGTTTTATATGGTTTATATATGATTTAGAGTAATTTAATCCGTGAAATTATGTGTATATGAGAATTCAGAAAGTTACAGAGTAGACCCTCAGACGTTCTTTTGAATCTTGTCTTACATTCTTGACTCAAAAGCTAAATCTTCGATTATTCAATATCCATTAATTATTTCGCATGTTATTATTACTGTTGTTGTTATACTTACTGGGCAATCATTGCTCACCCTTGCATAATAACATTGTAGCTAAGGTTGAAATAACTGATGAGCCATCTACTAGTAAGGGCAAAGGAAAAGCAAACAAGTGATGAAGACTTGTTGTACTTATTTTAATGATGTTATGTAATAGACTTAATTTATGTTTCCGCACTGATGTTATGTTATGGTTAGATGACCTGAGATTTATTTATGAATGATGTTGTAACCCTTAATGGGAGATTTTTATTTTTATTAATAGTATTTCCATTATGAATGAATGGGTAGTTAGATGTGATGTGATGTATATGGATAGTGAACACCAAATCCTGAGAAAATGGAGTACTCGGATTTAGGGGTGTCACACCCCCTTTGATGCATTTTCACTTTGTATCTGATTGCCATTTTATCTTGATGAATGCAATTTAGATATATCGTTATTTTTCTTATTTCAAGTACTCGCGTCAGATTTGATGGATAACTGTTGAGATGCCGTCAGATTTCATTGGATCAGATCTCCGATCTGGGTTAGCTGGGGTGTGACGGTCAGGTTGAGGTCAGTGTATTTTGGGAAGTCTAAGTTTAATGTTCTGGATTAAAGATAGTGGGTTGACATTTTAGGTATAGGCTATATCAGAATGGTTGTTTTATGTACTCTAGTTGGTTACGAGGAGATTAGGTTTTTTTGTAGTTTAAAGGGTTTCATGATTGTCGAATCATCGAAGGGTTTTTAAAATTTTTGCAAGTATTAGACCGCACCATAACTGGTTGCCTACGTACTCCTATTAGGCGAGGAGATCAGGTCTTACGTAATTCTGACAAGATAGAATACAAAGAGTTTTTTTTTCAACTGAGAACAGGAAGATGCTTGTGGACCGTCTTCAAGCATAGTATTACTTTACAGAATCTGCATTAATTGGTTGGGTGATTACCCCACCATCCATTTCTTGAAGGATTAGAGCTCCGCCTAACAGGATTATTTTGACGATGAAGGGTCCTTCCTAATTTGGGACAAATTTCCCTTTGGCCTCGTCTTGACACGGAATGATCTTTTTTTAGCACCAAATCATTCTTTTTGAACTCTCGAGCTCGCACCTTCTTATTGTATAATTGGGAGATTCATTGCTGATATAATTTACCATGAAAAATGGCAGTCATTCTTTTCTCATCTATCAGGGTCAATTGATCGTATCGGTTCTGCATCCATTGGCTTTCATCAATTTACGTGTCTAATAATATTCTGAGCGATGACATCTTGACCTCAATTGGTAACACGGCTTCCGTGCCATACACTAAGGAGTATAGAGTTACCCCTGTCGAAGTGCGTATTAATTTCCCACACGCAAGTAAAGTGAGAGGCAATAAATCTAGTAATTCTTGATGGTTGACAATCATCTTCTCTATAATCTTTTTTATGTTCTTATTTGCAGGTTCTATAGTGTCGTTCATCTTTGGTCGGTAGATGACTGAATTGAAGTGTTTGATTTTGAACCTATCACACAATTCCTTCATCATTGCATTATTCAGGTTTTTGGCATTATCTGATACTAAAATCTCTGGTTGTCTGTAATGACATATGATATTGTTACGGATGAAGCTAGTTATGATCTCCTTTGTAACTTTAAGGAAGGATATCGTTTTTATCCACTAAGTGAAATAATCGATCATGGTGAATATGAACCGATGCCCGTTACTTGCTTTGGGCTTGATCGGACCAATTACGTCCATTTCCCACATAAAAAATGGTCAAGGCGAGGCCATACAATGCAGCTCGTTAAGAAGTGCGTGGATGATGTTGGCATGACTCTGGCATTGATAGCATCATTTGACGTGGTCGTCACAATTAGCTTTGAACGACAACCAATAATGTCCCGTTCTTAGGATTTTCTTAGCGAGTAAAAGACCACTCATGTGTGGACTGTACACTCCAGTATGTATTTCGTTCATGAGCCTTTGGGCTTGATCTTTGTCCAAACACCTCAGGAGTCTTATGCCAATGTCTCTCTTATACAAAGTATCTTCACTTAGGTAAAACTTTATCGCCATCTTTTGGATGCGATGTCTTTCGGTTCGACTTACCCCTATGAGGATGGATTCGTCTCGCAAGTATTTTTTTTATGTCATGGTACTAGGATTGTCTGGGCGTATACATTGTGTTTGAGACTTTTCCTATGTAATGCCCACAAGCTAGGGTGTGTTGCGTCGCGAATTCGATGGCAGATGCGCCTTTACTTTTAGATATGTGGATTAATGATGCCAATGTCGCCAAACGCATTTGCAAAGTCATTTCTATTTCGTGGAATATGTCTGAAGGTGATATCTTCAAATTCCTTAGCCATCTTGACGTCATGTCGGTGGTAAAGCAGTAAGTGAAGTTACTTTGTGTTGTATGCCCCTATAGACTGTCGGATGACTAATTCTAAGTCTTTAAAAACGGCTAATCAGTTGACTCCCATACTTTGAGCCAATTTTAACCCCAAGATACATCCTTCATACTTGGCCGTATTGTTGGAGTTGCTGAATTGTAACTTGATTACCGTTGGATATTGTTCCCCTAAAATGGACACAAGAACTGCCCCAACTCTGGTTCCTTCCATGTTTGTTGCGCCGACGAAGTACAATCTCCAAAATTGGCCTTCGTCCTCGGCCCTCGTCCGCTGGATTGTCATTACGGCTTCATCCGAGAAATAGGTCTCCAAAGGTGCGAATCTTTCTGATGGTGCTTCAGATAGCTGATTTGCGATTCTTTGACCCTTTATAGACTTTTGGGTCACATAGATGATGTCAAACTGTTAGAGGATTAACTGTCATCGTGACAACTTACAATTTAGCATGGGCTTGTCAAATAAATATTTTAACGAATCCATTCGGGAATTAAATAGGTAGTGTGGCCGTGTAGGTAGTTCTGCAGTCTTATGGCGGCCCATGCCAAGGCACAACAAGTTTTCTTAATTAAGGTGTAGTTCTGCTCGCAACTACTAAACCTTTTACTGAGGTAATATATGGCTCTTTTCTTTCCCATGTCATCTTTTTGTCCCAACATGCATCCCATGACATTGGAATTAACAGATATATACATAAAATAAAGGCACTTCATCCATCGGGGGTACTAAGACGGGTGCTTCAATCAACTGTCGTTTGATAGCACAGAAAGCCTTTTGGCATTCCTTGTTCCATTTCCCGGAGGAACTTTTTCTTAATAGCTTAAATATTGGTTCACAAGTCGTAGTCAGCTGAGATATGAATTGACTTATGAAGTTGACTTTTCCTAGGAATCCCTATATTTCCTTCTCAGTTCGTGGTGCTGGCATTTCTGTAATAGCCTTTATCTTAATAAGGTCTATTTTAATGCCCTTATTGCTGACAAAAAACCCTAGCAGTTTGCCTGATTTAACGCCAAAGGCGCACTTTGCTAGGTTCAACTTCAGATTGTAGGTATCAAGATAAATTCTAAGTGCCCGAATTTGAGAAGTACAATGGGTTAGGAGACCCCTATACACATCTGAAGGTTTACAGAGGAGAGCTCAGATCTTAAGCTGAGGACGAAAGTTTGAGAATGTAGCTTTTCCAAAAGAGCTTGATTGGAGAGGCTGGGACATGATATGCTAGATTAAACAATACCAAGATCCATAATTGGGAGAAGTTAGCCCATGTCTTCCTAACTCATTATAGCTTTCAATCCAAATGGCTCCGGATCGTTATCAAATGACCAAAGTAAAGAAGCAATCCAATGAGTCATTCCGGGATTACGCCCAGAGATGGAGAAGAATGGCTACTCAAGTAAACCCACCCATGGACGATATTGAAATGATGATGACCTTTATTGATATACAAGAAGCGCCATATTATGAGAGGGTGTTAGCAAGCATAGGCAAACCATTCTTCGAGATGATAAAGTATGGGGAGATGGTAGAGATGGGTCTGAAAGCAGGTAAGATCAAGGGCCTTACAACATTGGAGGCAGTGGCCGAACACTTTTAATCTGGCAATTATGGCATTACACCTAAAAGAAGCCACAAAAAGAAAGAAGAAGATGTATCCATTGTGTTGCAACACAAGCTTGAGTAGTTGACGCTACCATAAGTCCCTACCCCTTTCATTGATCATATGGTTTCTTCCATTTGCCTCACTTTCTTTTTGATTTTCCCTGTTTTCTTATCATCTTGGACATCAATTTTCTCTTTTGGCTGACTTCTGACTGCAACATCTTTGGTGTTCTTAGTGCTAAACTGAAATATAGGGACGAGAATCTGTGTCACTGGTCTTGAAAGGGACTTGACTTCCTCCCTGTGTAGAGGATTCAGGTTGAGTAACTGGTTTAGGGTTTAAGGTCATCTTGCACTATTCTTTTAACAGACTTGTCATCTCGACTATTTGTTTCTTGAAGCTTTCGAATTCTTCCCGAGAAATGAGAGCAGAATCTGGTGTGGGATTTTCAGACATTTTGACAAGCGGTGTTCTGACCTTTCGAGCTTGAAGTCGAGTTCTAGGACTAATCTATATATACAACATGACATAGTTTAGTTTTGAAAAACGAAACATACGAATTCATGCTAATGCATTATGTGTGTTTTAAGGGGATTTTTAATATTTTCCTGCAAAACAAGGTTAACGGTTTTGTTATGAAAGGACGAAAAGGATGCAGTATTTGATTATGCATATAAGGTGTAACATGGCATGAAAAGACTTCCTATAACATTGGGTTTATCTGAGGCTAACCTACCCTAGGGTTACTCTCGTGGGCTTTTCGGCATGAAGGTCCCCAGATCTTCGCAACTTACTTGATGGGAATGAATCCGATCTTTCAATTAAAGTGGATCTGAGTAGTGTCTTTCCTGAGCCTTGCGGGGTAACGCCCCCTTGAGTCTAGTAATCAACATTCGACGAGTTCGCCTCCTGGTGGAGGAATCACACAACACATATTCACATATATTCATTGTGCCTCACTACATGCATATGATGACATTGTGCGAAGCACTAAAATAAAGCATCTAAACAAATAAAGCATCTAAACAAATAAAGCATCCATCATACATTCAACACAAACAATAAAGGAAAACATTAAGATCGAACGCGGCTTAAGCCCTCTAACATCCCTAGTAGAGTCGTCATTTGTCGATGCCAGAGGAAAAGGCGGAGCTTTCTTTATTCCTAAGGTGTTACCTACCCTTGTTATATTTTAATTCATTTATTACTATTCAGGGTGATATTTTTAGGAAAAGACCGATATAAATGCCGACGAGGTTTTGAAAAGATTAATTTTAATAATGGGTCAATTAACCAGAGTTGTTAGTTGGTAAAGATTTAAATGGATGTACCAACTCATCCGAATTTTAAAAAAAATTTCGCAATCGAGATGGCCCATATGTGACTCCGAATAATTGGTCTGCAACCGAGATTCATAGAGTTTGGAGGCTTGTTTAAGTGAGTGGAAGGTGTTAGGCACCCTCCGACTTTCATGAAAACACGGTTACTACTTTCTTAATGTTTTCCTTAAAAATACGTGTGTGCGCGCTTATGTGAATGATGTATGATAAAGCCTAAGATAACTTGAGAGGTTGCTTCTAAAAGTGATATGTGCGTTATCTTGAAAGCAAGTAAAAATCTCTTTGAACCTATGCACGAAAGATTTGATTTAAAGAAAATGTTGGTTTTAAACTTCATTTGATAAAACATTTTATATAACATTTTCGAAAACAATAGTTTTCAAACCTTTCGCCAACTAGGAATCGAGATTTTCATTCATTTCTAATTTTAGCATAGGATTATTCTAGTAACCTAGATTGCTTCAATTTTACAGAAGATCTTGGTCATTTTTTTCTCGAAAATCATTTTTATGTCAAAAGATAAAATCAAACATCAAAAGGGGTTGGAGCCACCCGTGGGCATGTAAGCCATCTTAATAGCTCTAAGCACCCGCGACGATAATATCCACTATTACGGGGCCTTAAATCCAATTCTCGAAGGATAGACCTCTCGATATCGTTTTAAGGCCAGACATTACATTGTACAATTGATCACATTGCCAGTATTACAATCGAAAAATACGTCCATCGTAGGAATTACATCAAGAACCATTAAACACAGAGTTTAAGGCCTTGGCTCAATTCTTAGGCTCACGTAGCTTGAAAATATAATAAAATAATATGTCGATATATATATATATATATATATATATATATATGTATGTATATATATATATATATATATATATATATATATATATATATGTGTGTGTGTGTGTGTGTTTCAAGATTTCATAAAAGGGCTCTCGAGGACCTTAATCCATAAATCGCATAATAATCGATATTTCGCGGGACTATTACGTATCAACGGGATCTGGCCTAAAGGATCTAAGATCCAGGAGATAAGATCCTTAGATTTAGATTCCCATGGATCCGATGATAACGTAATCGGGATCTCATCGAAAATATATTCCAAATTAGCTATTAGACGATTCAATAAATTAGAATCCCTTGACGACCTAAAGGTGGGACACCCTCGCCGTTAGATATGGATCTAGGATTTTTCGGGGAGAGCAAAATCATATATAAATTAACTCCCAAGTAAAATAATTGATAGAAAGGAGCAAATTCTATAATAAAACGATAAATTAACAACGTCATCAGATGGTTAGGAGGAAATTACATTCGTGAGAGATCCTCTCTCTAACCACCCTAGTCCTATAATTTAACTTAAAAGTACTAAGAGGTCTTCAAAATAGGATATATATATATATATATATATATATATATATATATATATATATATATATATATATATATATATAGATTACAAGCCAAGAACAACAATTGATATAATATAGTAGATCTAAACTAGATCTATACAAAATTTACATAAAGATTGGATTTTTCACCTTGAGGTAAGCAAATTGTGTCTCCTTGAGCTGGAAATTGTATGAGATATCTCTAATCTAGCTAAGAATTTAATGAAATATATTAGATTTAAATAGAATTTGATTAAATTAAATTTGATTTTCTTTCTCTAAAATTCTCTCACTTCTCTCTAAAATTCTTCCTTTTTTCTCTCAAAATTTTCTCTCTTTTTTCTCTTCTTCCTAAAAATGGAGAAAAACTACCTTATATAGGCCCCGGGCATGGGCGCAGGTGCTCCTGCGGCTGGCCTAGGGTGGGGCCTACCTGCTTCAATTTTTGTGTCGTGCAGTTGACTTTTCGTACCGCGCGCTGAAATGTCCATAACTTTTAATTCGGGAAGAGTTAGGAGGTGTGTCATACTATTTCAAAAAGCTCTTTCTGAGAGCTATGCAATGAGATAAAGTTTGGCCAATTTCGAGTTCGAGAAGATATAACAAAAAACAGATAATCATCTTCTTGTGGATGCTGGCTAGTCAATCGTCTTACCCTGCGTAGTTCGTCACTCGGTAATTGTTGTGATAGCTTCGTATTCTTATTCTGAGCCTCGTAACCTTCTCTCGATCATTTTGACGTTATGGTGAAATGACATTTTTGTCCTTCTGCCATGGTTAGATAACAAGTGCAAAATTTCAGGTGTCTACAATGTGAGTGAAAATAAAAAGAAATGACAGTTAATTTTTTCAATATATAGAAAACATGTCTGAGATATACTCTATTATCTCTTCATACTCCAATTTATTTTCTAAACCACAAACTTCTCTTCATCTATATATAGAATAATAAATTTTCATTATCATCTCTAAAAACCTTAATTTATATAAATAATTTTATTCATAAACTTCCACTCCTTGCATATTTAAAATTTAACAGGAAGAAGGCTAGATTTTAACAATCATCATTAAGAAAACTGATTATGTAAGAGTTCGAGGTAAGATTAGGGTTTTAATTTGAGCAGTAATTTTTAAAGGGTTTTGCCTTTGTGTTCAAATGCATAGACAAGTTAGAGCACTACTTGGTTAATAAGATGAAATAGATTGTCTGGAGTGCATAAGTTGCATGGGTCAAGTGAAAATTGCAATTGGAGGTGGAATTGTCGTCGCTCAAAACTAGTTGTTAAGACATTTTATGATTTTGTTTAAAATTTCTTTAAATATAAATTAGGACTTGCAATTTTATGGTCGGAGAAGGTGACCCATGTATGTAAAAACAGCATATCAGGCGACAAGTTCTACTTCTCCCAACCTTGCCTTAGCTAGGCTTTCATCACACGTTCAGTCAATTTGGACGAAAATTGAGTCGATCACTTTGTTCTTACCATAGGGGGTATTAGTGTGAATTTATTTTATGAAGGGGTAAAATGTGGCCAGCCCCTCTATCAGAGGGGATATTAGTGTATTTTACCCAAAAATGTACTCTCTGGTATCCTCAATTTTTGATGAAAATTGATAAATTCACAACATTTCTTGATTTTTTTCACATTAAAAGTGTTGTTGTAAATGTATAGTGACGGTGAAAACCGTCGCTATAGGATCTATAACGACGGTTTTGTTGTGAAAATATTATTTTTTGACGTGGATTTATCAATTTATTTTTTGTTTCTTCCTTCTTCCATAAATTTTAAATTCCCTTTCTTATGTATTTTTGGGTCACCTTAAACACAATGTTAGGGTTTACGAATCACCTGTCAAACAAAAAAACCAATACAAGGTACCAATACTAAGCAGAAGTATATGACCTTATTCAAATCCACGATTTTGTTGGCAGGAAGTAGATAGGACGACGCTGTATGGCAGGAAATGCCGTAACAATGAGAGACGGAAGAAATTATTCAGCTACTCATTCTTATGGCCGAATTACCCAAAAACCTTTCTCCAAAACGCCTTTTAACACTACTCAAAGCAGAAAAAGATTCCAACTCAGCTCTCTCCCTCTTCTACTCGGCAAGTCGCCACCCGGGTTACAATCACACGGCTACCGTCTTCCACCACATTCTCCGACGACTTGCCGACCCAAAACTCGTCTCTCACGTAACCCGAATCGTCGAACTCATACAAACCCAGAAATGCCAGTGCTCTGAGGATGTTGCTTTGACGGTACTTAAGTCATATTCTAAGAACTCAATGGTTGATTGTGCGGTAAGTGTTTTTCAGAGGATGAGAGAAATTTTCGGGTGCGAACCGGGAATAAGGTCATATAATTCTCTGCTAAATGCTTTTGTTGCATCGAGTCATTGGGATCGAGCTGAGTTGTTTTTCAAGTCCTTTGAAACAATGGGTATGACGCCGAATTTGGAAAGCTTTAACATTTTGATCAAAATTTCGTGTAAGAAGAAGCAGTTTGACAAGGCACAGGATATATTGGATTGGATGTGGGGTCAGGGTTTGATGCCGGATGTTTTCAGTTACGGTACTGTTATCAATGGTCTTGCCAAGAGTGGGAAATTGGCGGATGCAGTTAGGGTGTTTGATGATATGTTTGACAGAAAAGTGATGCCGGATGTTATGTGTTATAATATTCTAATTGATGGTTTTTTCAAGAAAGGAGATTTTGAGGGAGCTAATAAGGTGTGGGAGAGGTTGATAAAAGGGCTATCTGTTTATCCAAATGTTGTTACTTATAATGTTATGATAAGTGGTTTGTGCAAGTGTGGAAAGTTTAGTGAGAGTTTAGAAATATGGAATAGATTGAAGGAAAATGAACGTGAAGTGGACTTATTTACGTATAGTAGTTTGATACATGGGTTATGTCAATCAGGGAATGTTGACGGAGCTTCAAGAGTTTACAAGGAAATGATTGAGAAGGGTGTTTCTCCTGACGTGGTGACATACAATGCACTACTCAACGGGTATTGCAGGGCGAGAAAGACTAAAGATTGCTTTGAGTTGTGGGATTTGATGGGGAGAGAGGGTGTTCGAAATGTTGTTAGTTTCAACATTCTCATAAGAGGGTTGTTTGATAATGCAAAGGTGGAGGAAGCAATATGTCTCTGGCAAGTCTGGCAGAACAGTAATGTTTGTGTCGCCGATTCAACAACTTATGGAATTTTGATTTATGGGTTTTGTAAGAATGGGTACTTGAACAGGGCTTTGTCAGTTTTGAAAGAGGCAGAGGATAGAGGAGATGATCTAGATATTTATGCATATTCTTCAATGATCAATGGGTTATGTAACGAAGGGAGATTAGATGAAGCAGTTGGTATGTTTGACCGCATGACTGCTTATGGCTGTAAACCAAACGCTCAGGTTTGCAATGCAATGGTTAATGGTTTTATTAAATCTTCTAAAATAGAGGATGCAATTCGGTTTTTTGCTGAAATGGTCACGAAGGATTGTTTTCCAAATGTGATCACATACAACACTCTTATTGGGGGATTATGCAAAGTGGAAAGGTTTGATGAAGCCTATCACCTTGTGAAGGAAATGCTGGATAAAGGATGGAAACCAGACATGATCACATATAGTTTATTGATGAATGGTCTATTTCAAGGCAAGAAGGTTGACATGGCCCTCACCCTTTGGTGCCAAGTGGTTGATAAGGGTTTCAAGCCTGATGTAACTATGCATAACATCATAATTCATGGCCTCTGTTCTGCTGGCAAAGTTGAAGATGCGTTGCAGCTATATCTAACAATGAGTCGGTGGACATGTGCCCCAAATCTTGTAACCCACAACACCCTAATGGATGGTTTTTACAAATCTGGGGATTGTAAAAATGCATCAGTGGTTTGGGCCCGCATTTTAAGAAGTGGGCTTCAGCCGGATATAATCTCCTATAACATTACCCTCAAAGGGCTTTGTTCTTGCAGTAGAATATCAGATGCCATTTGCTTCTTGAATGATGCTGTGGGTAAGGGAATTCGCCCTACTGTCATTACATGGAACATACTTATCAGAGCAGTTCTTATCAGTTGTGCTCCAACATAATCTCTAAAATTTAATTTTTGTGAGTTTCCAGCTCTTGCTCTTTCTTGTGTTTTTTTTTTTGTTTATGTACTAGACTTGCTTGTTTATGGGATTAATCTGTATAAATATTAAGAATGGGCCAACTAATGTTTGCGGTATTGTCCTTCTTGTGCAAACTTTGTTGAACACCACATTAAGGGATAAGTCTCGGGCCACGCTCTTTCAGTCTATTGTTAGCGTGTAAGATACCTTTCATGCATTAAAGAAAAATTGATGGATTTTCAAATAGAGGCGTTTGGTTAGAAATGCATTAGTTTCATTCCACAATTCTTTTACATGTGGATGACTTTCCTTTAATGTATGAGTTATTGTTTTGCTCATACGAGTCTCTATGTGCTTCTTAATTCTTTTCTAGAAGTTGTTTCCTTAGGCAGCGCCCTTCTCTTGTAGGTTTAGTTTGATATGTTTGCAGATTGCTGCTTATTGTACTCAGACTTCTTTGAGTCATCGAGTTTGGGAAGTTAAGTTTCTAGAATTGAGATCATTAGCTTGGCTCACCAAAAGGTAGTTATGTACTTATGTATTTGATTTACTCAGTTCTGGTCTTAAATTTTATAAATGCTACACGTCTTAAATTTTATAAATGCTACACATGTTTTTAGTATTAGCACCACTAGAAACCTTGTAAGCTCTCATTTTATTTGCATCTCTTGGTTTTACCATGCAAAGGTGACCTTTCCAAAAGTACAAGACACTAGAGCACTGGTTACTGAGTGCCACTCACTACCCATTTCGGGGATGTCTAGTGGCAAATTGACTGAATGGGGGTAAGCTACGTGTTGGCCCCAGTAAAGCTATAAGATCTCAGTCCATTCTGCTTTATTTTCCAATTTTACACATCATCGATATTAAAGGTTAATACTAGTCTACTAGATATGTTTAAGTTTCTCCTAATTAAGTAAAGTTTTGTTTTTTCAGCAATTAGAGAGCTGGTAATGCTCGAGTGTCGGCTCTTTCTTTTGTAATAAATTACTGATGGAGACAAGATCCATGTAAAGCATCAGATACAAATGGGCTTTTGGTGATTGCAGATATATCACCAAAAATGCATGATGATGCAAAAGCAAATAAGCCTGAGTATATAGTCCCAAGTAGTAAGATCTTGCTTGGGGTTATGCCTCACACCATATGCATATTTGTTGACATATAATTGTGATTATTTAATTCACTTGCAGATAACAAAAGTATTTAATAGATGTGCGTTAAAGTGAACATTTAGTCTTTTAAATCTAATCAAAATTGGAAATTTTGATTATTTGGTTGCTCCCAAGTGTAGTATTTGATAAAAGTTTTAAGATGGAGCATCAAATTAAGCAAGGAGTTGGTGATTACAGAAATATCACCAAGCATGGATGATGATGCAAAAGAAAAGTATCTTGATGTATCAGTCCCAAGTAGTAAAAATCTCACTTGGGGTTATTTATCATGCTATATTCATATGAAATGAAAAACTCTATGTTAAAATTAAATAAACAGAGGAAGATGATTATCACTCTTTCTCTTCCTCGGTTTTTGATTCTTGTGTTCGTTCTGTTTCTGATAACATGCTCTGCTCATAGATGACTTGCGAGAGCACACCAACCAAAATCACCCCAAGAACTGGGACTTTGCGCCAATCAGATGACGAAGAGATCAAGGAGTCAACAATTCCAATTATTAGCAGACCGATCAGTGCAAGGTAAATATTCCTCCTAGTTTTTATTCCGGCGCTTTCTTTTGTAAGATCTCTAATTTTCTCCATCTCGTCCTTCGCCTTTTCTTTTTCAACAGGTTTTTTTTGCCCTAGGTTCTTGAAGAATAGTCCTTCGTTTCTCTCCTCCTCAATTTGACCTTCAAATTCTGCTAACTTCTCTTCATTCTTTTCAAGCTCCAGTTTGTTTGATTCTGCTGATTCTTCAAAGGCTTGCATCCTGCTCTCTATATTCTCCATTATCTGATTATCAAAAATGAAAAACAGGGTTATTGCCGAAATAAAAATATTTCAAGGAAGGAACCACCTTTCTATACACATTGTATGGATAAGAAGTTGACCAGACCCTGGCACTGGTTTCATCCAGTTCTTTGAGAGCATTTTCTCCAATCTGATCAAATTCAGCATTGGCTTCTTCAGCAAACTGGGTTAGATAGCTCGACCGCTCATCTAAGTAATCAGTGAGACGAACTTTTTGAGTTTGAAGCATAGCAATTCTGGCAAGCAGTTCCTGTTTCTTTGTATCTCCTTCAGGTGGTGGAGCCTCTGAATCCGATTCATTTGATTTGCAGAGGAAGAGGATGGAGTTCCTCTTGGCAAGTCCTCTTTTTTGGAAAAGAACATTTTTGGTGAGAGTAAACGAGGTCTGTATGCATTTGAGAGAAATCATCTTTCTTTTTGATTTGTAGAGATAGAGGGGAGAGATGTTCTGTATGTAGAAAATTGTATTGTTTTGAGCCTCTTATTTTTGATGTTCATTATCTCTTCCAAATATATTGATAAATTGTTGAAAGTGAAGTGGGACACTCCTTTTTATCAATGGAAACATGACAAATTTGCTTGTGATCTGGCTCTGTGGTTCCTACATATGAATTGGACATTCTTCATGGATAAAGATCAGATTTTTTGCTTCTTGGACAATTTGAGTTTGTTCTTTTTGGGATTTCTGCTAGTAACACAAATAAGATAAAATTATGGCCAATATATAGGCCTATCATGGGGCATTTTCCATCTGTGTTTGACTCTATAAAATCATAGGGCAACATAGTTATTATATGGGAACTGATATTTTCATATGAAAAAGTAATATTTTTGCATAATCTTTTTCAGACGTGGAAATATCAGTTTCTTACTTGAAAATGTTCGAGAGCATCTCTTGTTGATTCTTCTTAGTAAGGATTTGCTTGGGAGGGAGTTTATAGATTGAGAGAAGAAAACAATAAATTTAGAAGAGAGAAGAAAAGAGAGAGGAAGAGAAGGGAGAATGAATTTCCTTTCACTTTGCTTGGGAGTTTAAAAGACGAAATGAGTAGGGTTGGCACAAGACAAATGCTTCGACTCAAGTTGGTTTTAATAAAATGTATTATGACTTTAGCGACTAACTGCACTTTAGCCAAAATTATACAGGCCAAAACAACTAAAATTGAGCCATAAATAATTTAAAAGGTCTATTTAGCAAGCCCGCAAAAATAAAGGTTTCGAAAACGCTGCAGGCCCTAACCGTAGCCCACTTGATCAATGCCCTAGGGCATAGGCACAAAATATAAAGTAATTTTCGTCACACAAAGCCCATGCATTCAAACTCATAACACATTTAAAAACCTTAACGTGTAATTTACACGTTAATATAAATGACAAACAGTAAAATATAATTTTATGTTTATTTATTTTTGTAATGTAGTTTGCCCTTATACATTCTAACTAATAAGTAGGGCAATTTGTAACTCCTGTTTGTGAATTTTATTTTGTAGGGGAGAGATAAGACTGAGAAAGAAAAATTCTTCTTCTAAATAAAATTTTAAAAAAAATAAATATTTTCCCTTCTTATCTCTTACCTTCCATCTGCAACAAAACTTATGAACACATACTTTTTATATATTTATTTATTTTTGAATATGTTAATAAATTGTGAACGGATAAAATACTTCATCAATTACACAGAATAATTTTATAATAAATTATGTACGAGTACCTCAAGGAGATTATTGTCATTACATTTAGAACATATGCAAAATTTGCAAAAAATTTCTCTAGTGTCAAATCATCATCATCATCAAAACCACTTAGTAATGTTTTGACACGGATCAAGCGAGCAGAGAGAGGGAGGGTTGATGAGATGTTACATACATATATCGTTATATATATCCACCGTTGGTTTGGATATATATTAGTATATCTTCACTTTCAAACAATCTATCATCTGTTTTTTGAACCATCTAGCTACCACCATCTATCTAGATCTTATACTATTTACACATCATTTCATCTGAAAGCCATTTCTCAACCATACTTTTTTCTTGGTAAACCCCCCAACCTTACTTGGTTGATTGAATCCAGACCTACTTGCTCCGTAATAGCCGCCTCTAATCTTCTTATTTACTAGAGTATATATATATATATAATCGTATTATAACAAAATTCATAATATTAAATTTAAAGAATAAAAATTATAGTATATAAAAATATATACTCCTGACTCTCCAAAATTATATAAACCGATGAGTCTTTTATTTTTTATACTACTAAACCCTAAAAGATGACATATTTGTTATTTATTTCATTTTTTTGAGAACAAAAAAAAATTATACCTTCTGTCATTGTTTTAAGGATAGAGAGAATTTAAATACATCTAATACAAATTTTAATATTTATAAAATAACAATAACAATAATAATAATAAATAAATACGATTCTCGATTATTGACCATGGGAGTGAACATAGTGAAAATATTCTAATATGCAGCTTTGTCACGATTTGCCTATTTCTGCAAGTGAAAATACGATCAGTTTTGTGCTTTGGACGCGTGCAGTATCTAATACTCTTATTATTATATTGGTCTTCTTTCTAAGTAGAAAATGTTCTAATCTATCTAACAAAATACAAGTGTTTTTGAAAAAAAAAATTCCCGCTCACCTTAATAAAGCATCAGGACCGTCCAAAATTTAGAATATATCTCACCATTCGTAGTGCTTCCGGCATCGGGTTAACCCTAGTCATTCTTACAATTTTTGTTATTCCAATACTAACAATGCTAGATAGTCTAGATCTAAATCAATTTCTTACCTAAAATTTTAAATTAACAACCTATTTGGCTGAATTCTTAGATATTCAACGAGTCTCCTTTTATTTCAAAGAAAATATTTTCTTAGAACGTTTTCAGCGTGTCTTTTCAGATATTTGATATGACACACTAGATTGTAGCTCAACAAAAATTATTTAAAACTCAATGCACATTTAAAGTTAATTAATTTTCCAAATATCAAGTGATTTTCCATTAAACATACAAGTTATTTTTTGGAATATATTTTTCTCAAAAAAATTGGAATTCGAGAATTGCATGTTTTGTTGGGAGTGGGATAAGCATGCAGTCTCTTTCTCTAATAGGTTGTACCAGCAAGTACTTTGTGGGAATGTTGGTAAATGTTTCAAGCTGCAGGTGCTTGAAAACGAAACATTATACTAATCCAAATCTAATAATATAGCTAGGGGCAAATTACGTACAAACTAAATGTTAGGAATTCATTGATCTCATTATACGTAATTAAATAGAATATATAGTAGCTTGATAAACTTAATTAATTACCAAAACTTTTTGGAAATTAACTTTATGTAACATGCAAGATATATATACCAAATATTGGAAAATTCTCCTCGATTCCGTTAAGAAGTCTTGCCTTCTAATTAATAATCTATTCATTCACCTACTAATGAAAAACGACATTGCATCTATGACTTAGTCATCTCGATGTATATAAGGTTGCGTTGCTCAGTATCCCTCAGTATAACAGGCTTAGCTATAAACACATTCGACTATAACAAGCCAGAGATCACAGAGAGATAGTTAAGATGGAGTCTTGGATTCGAGTTTTGATCCTTGCGGCATTCTTCTTTCCGGTGTTAGTCGAATGCACAGTTCGTCATTACAAGTTCAATGTAAGTGCAAACACATATATAGCTCCAATTATTAAGGCAATTTGCCGGTCTAAGTATGTCCTATGTAAACCTTTCGAGGTTTAAGAAAAAGACTCTTTCAAGAGTCAGAGTACTAGGACTTTTACTTTTTAAACAGGAGAATTTTTTTTTCCTGTTTAATGGATGTTGAAACAGTTATTTATTACACATTATCAAGCATGCAAGCAAAACTTTTATACATATGTAAGGATTAATGTTTATACAACATTAAGACTGAATTTATATATGGATAGTGATTCTAAATATTTTAACTGTCGGGTAAATTGTGAAGGTGGTGATGAGGAACACCAGCCGATTGTGCTCTAGCAAGCCAATTGTCACCGTGAATGGACGCTTCCCTGGCCCTACTCTTTATGCTAGAGAAGGTGACACAGTGTTAGTCAAGGTTGTTAACCATGTCAAATACAACGTTTCCATCCACTGGTAAGCTTCCAAATTTACTACTTTACCCCCACCCCCATAAGATTAGCCACCTAATTCCCCTACAACATAACTTGTCATGGACATATGGGAGCGCATTTGGTCAATTTCCACATGCACCGCAATATATATGTTAGATTCAATAACTAAATAAACTTTTCAAACAGTACACAGAAAAAAGAAATGCACTGTTAATATATTTTTTGATAAGGATACAGACATCATAAAAAATCGCGGAAAAAAAAGAATTCCATTCGTATAGGATAAAGTTGCATCACAGTTTCTTTTCCCTCTCATTTTCATTGTTTCAATTGCAGGCATGGAATTCGACAACTGAGAACAGGGTGGGCAGACGGACCAGCATACATCACGCAGTGCCCTATTCAGCCAGGGCAGAACTATGTGTACAACTTTACTATTACAGGCCAAAGGGGTACACTTCTTTGGCATGCACATATTTTATGGCTACGTGCCACAGTTCATGGCGCCATTGTGATCCACCCTAAGCTTGGCGTCCACTATCCATTTCCCAAACCCAATAAGGAAGTTGTTGTCATTCTAGGTAAGCAAAATCGCAAAAATACATGGACAAAAAATGTAACCTCGTTGTATTTAGGATCACAAGGCTTAACCTGTCTGATATGGGACAACATTGATATTTTTCAACTTGTGTAATGATTAAATTGGCTGTCTTGAAGGTGAATGGTGGAAATCAGATACTGAAGCTGTGATCAATCAAGCTCTGAAATCGGGTTTGGCACCAAATGTCTCGGATGCTCACACCATTAATGGCCAGCCGGGGCAAGTCTCAAGCTGCTCATCACAAGGTGGATACCAGTTGAGCGTTGAAAGTGGAAAATCCTACATGCTGCGTATTATCAATGCTGCACTCAATGAAGAACTCTTCTTCAAAATTGCTGGACACAAGCTGACAGTAGTTGAAGTTGATGCCACCTATGTAAAGCCTTTCAAAACCGACACAATTGTGATTGCCCCTGGCCAAACCACCAATGTCATAGTGACTGCAGATCAAAGCTCCGGCAAGTACCTTGTCGCCGTTTCGCCATTTATGGACTCTCCCATTGCTGTAGACAATGTGACTGCAACCGCAACTTTACACTATTCAGGCACACTTTCTAGTTCTCTAACCACCACCACAAAGCCACCACCTCAAAACGCCACCCCAGTTGCTGACAACTTCATAAACTCTCTCAAAAGCCTAAATTCGAAAAACTTTCCAGCCAATGTCCCATTAACAGTTGATCACTCCCTTTTGTTCACAGTTGGACTAGGGATTAACCCGTGTCCAAGTTGTAAGGCTGGTAACGGAAGCCGTGTTGTGGCAGCTGTAAATAATGTCACATTTGTTATGCCCACCACAGCTCTGCTTCAAGCACATTACTTCAAGACTAAAGGAGTTTTCACCACTGATTTTCCTGGGAACCCTCCTGTTGCCTTCAATTATACAGGCACTCCACCGGCAAACTTAGGAACCACAACCGGAACAAAACTTTATAGGTTGTCTTACAACTCCACAGTCCAAGTGGTTCTTCAAGACACTGGTATTATATCCCCGGAGAACCATCCAATTCATCTACATGGATTCAATTTCTTCGCGGTTGGAAGAGGACTTGGAAACTTTAATCCGAAGACAGATTCCAAGAAATTTAATCTTGTTGACCCTGTTGAGAGGAACACAATTAGCGCACCATCCGGTGGATGGACAGCTATTAGATTTCGTGCAGATAATCCAGGTAACTTAAACATGTAATAACATTATTATGTCACTTTACTGGGAAAAAAATATTCTAGGAATAGTTATATTTCTAATTAAAAAAATTCTCATCTTGATTTCATATTATGTACTTGCAGGAGTTTGGTTCATGCATTGCCACTTGGAAGTACACACAACATGGGGACTAAAGATGGCATTCCTGGTGGACAATGGAAAGGGTCCTAATGAGTCAGTTTTGCCACCTCCAGCAGATCTTCCAAAATGTTAATACAGCACAAGAATCAATATATCAATATACAAGTAGAATGATCACAGCATGAAACGAAAAACGTGACGAGGAAAAGGAAATTGTCTACAAGTGAAGAGGAATTAACAAGGTGAAAAGAGATTTAATCAAGAGAAGAAAAAAAAGAGTGTCGAGGTCTGATTGTTTCTTGAGCCAAAAAAAACTAAAATTTGCTCAAGCATATTTGAATAATTTTGTCAATAGGACTACACTAAACAAGCTGGATGTGTAATTTTGTTATTTCTTTTCATATGAGTTTAATAGGAAATATACATGTTGCGAAGTTAAGCATTCGGCTCAATTGAGTCCTGTTGACAGTTATTTTCTGAACTTAAAGAAGCAGTGGTGTTTAATTATATGCAAGGCAATCTTCTCTCTGCCTCTTTTTTTTTTCTTTCCCCTTTTACTAATTTCAAACACAAGCAACTTTCTCTTCTAACAAAATTATAGATTATATTGCAATTCCAAAAGGATCTAATTGAGAGAAAAGGCACAGGCCTTGAGGAATAATCTCTAAGTAGTTCCAATCCCCATACCTGGACCAAAAAAAAGAAAAAGAAAAAGAAATGATCAGTTTTAGCCTATTCAAAGGAAAATACCACAGGACATCAAAATGTTTTAGGTGGGACTTTAGATGCCGACTTCAAATCAGCTTAATCATGCAGCTTAAGACCTCATTTAGGCCAACTTAATGTAAACTTTCTTTTCTAAATACCCACATGAATAGGGGTTGAATTTACCTGGTTTGGTACTCCTAATATGGCTTGAAGCAAATTCAAGGTTAATGATACTACTAGTAAGAAAAGAGGGAGTAAAAGTAATGATCACAACAACCAGTAGCAAAATCTGTAGTATAAAAAAGAGCACACAATACAGATAACAAGTTTTCAGGAGTTCTAGTCTCTTCTGATCAATTAACACCTTATTGATGCATATTTTCTAGTATAAAAATTTATGAGTTTGGTATCTTTCATTAAGGCAGCTTTATGCTTCTGGGAAACTGGTGGTCTTCTCCTAGGCCTGGTCTTGTAGTATTTGGGTAGATGAGTGGCATTATTGGCATTTGGTAGTAATTCAATGCATTGCAAGTTGTTCAAGTGCCCCACATGAGCTCATGGATGCACTCAACCATATTCACTTTTTGGAAAGAAGGTAGGAAAAAGAATCTTTCCACTTCTGGAAAGTCTCACTTTATTTAAATACTAACTCTCATTTCCAACAATGCCATATAGGAACAGAGTTGGGAGACATTAACAGGCATTTTCTTCAATGATATTTGTATATAAACCATGGAGTAATTCTTTTTATCTTTTCAAAGCAAACACTTGGAATACACAACACTTTGATTTAAACTACAATTCCAGTCTGGGTAATAGTCTCAAACAGTAAAACAGTGAAAGCCAATAGTATATTTTTATCTATGAGAAGTCAAAAATACTCAAGAGGAAAGATAAAATTCAATTTCTACATTATTCAGCAGTAGAACAAGGAATGAGGGATCTAATAAAATTTACTTGAATACATAAGCAAAGTAAAGAAGTAAAAAGATATAGACTTGCAGCACTTGCCAGCCTCCCCCTTGTAGTAGTTTACATGTGTTTTACTAGATATAACTGCCAGGGATTAATTAAAACAGAATCAGAGGGAATATGTTGTGTTGGCTGATTTTAAAGTGACAGTAAAGAAGTACAACAAAAAAAGGGGAGCAATATTTATATTTTAATTTTTCCTGTTCCCCACCTAGGGAAAGACAATGGAGATCAACAATCACCAATTAAAATAAATTTTAGGTGCAGCCAAGTACTAAAAAATTACAACCATTACTTTCAACATCCGAAAGCAACCCTCCTAATTTATAATTATAATAATCTGAAAAGCACAAATCTGAAGAGGCAATGTGCCAAGAGACATTAGTTTGAAGAGCAACTTGCATTTACAATACATATGCTCATATTCTCATTAAGTACCATTTCGTACATTAAACTCCTGCATAATATCTGAATAGTTGTACTATATTCTTATGGTAGTCTCTACCCAATCCAAAGGCTTATTATAACTTGTGTTATGACAATGACTATTTGACATTCCTTAACTTTTTTAATGCTTGAACAAAGTTAAAACACAATCTCCTTAGGAGAAGTATTATAGTATTATGCAAACCAATTTAATATTTTATAGAAATTAGAGCTAAATATCACATCCCATTTGGACTTTCAGTCATCAATTGAAATAAATGGGTAGGTATGGGCAATAAAAAGTTGACAATTGTTGAAATAACCAATAAAAATACTGGAAAAAAAGGAAAAAGAAAAAAGGCGAGGAAACTTTTAATTATTCAACTAACAATGGCCAGGTGGTATGAGCACATAAACAATGTGTAGAAAGCAGAATTTATGTGATTGCCAATCATAGCTAACATGCACCTGCAAGAGGAACCAGTCCTAGCTTTTCATTTGGTCGTTGAGGGGATAACTAGTCCTAGTTCGACATTTCTGAAAAGTAAATTTGTAAATACTTCGATTATCACAGACCATATTACAGAAAAATTGATACTAATTAAGCATAGATATATTTCCCTGTACCGTTTATGCTCCAGATTATGCTGTAGTGTCATTTATAAAACTTCACTTCTCTCTCACAGAAAGAGCGATAACATGTTATCAGGATCGATCATGAAATGGGACGAATGTTAGCAAACTAAACCAAATTTATAAATATCTTATAGATTATTCATGAATTATATTAATTAATATTATTACATAAATGGGTAATGTCTAAGTACATAATACATGTATGTACATGAATGTATTTAGAAGTGTCTTGGAACATGTAGTGTTAGATTTATGTACATGTATTTAGTCATGTAGTAATTATTAAAGTGGCTCTAAAAGTGTCCTAGGAGCCCTATAAATAGTCTTGTATGTGAGTCATTTTAAGCAAGTGAGTTGAATCAAATATTTTAAGGTTTCAACAATCTTCGTCACTTCTCTGTAATTTATCATCTTCCATATATTTCTAACAAAGTGGTATCAGAGCCAAGGTAATTCCAAGCAGAGTAGACGACTAAATTGAGGTGACTTGATGCTATCAAATAGTTTTATTGGGCGAGTGCAAAGTGTGCGTGTTAGAGCTTCGAAACGCAATCCAGTAAAGGTGCTAGTTGAGAAAAAATTTGAAAAAGAAGTTTGTGAGTTGAAGCACATCGTCACAAATGTCGTTATATTGATAGCATTTTGGAAAGGTAAATTATAGACAAAATAATGTTTCTTAGGTTTGGTGACAAATTAGTGTTCACAAATTATAATGTTTGGAGAATAAGGATTTGAGTATTTCTTGGAACTTGTAATTTATGGCGAGATGTCATTGCAAATCCAGAAAAGTGTATTTTGAAAAAAAATTCGAGAAATGAAAGAAAAAAGAACAAGGGAGATTTTACAAGGAGTAATGCATGAAGAAGTTTGGAAACGTGTTGCAAGTTTTAATTTTATTCTCTAGCTCACTTATGGAATGGGTTTCAATCTATTTGCAATAACTATAACAGTCTACCGTTACCTAAATAGTCTTAGGTACGATATGTGGAAGAAGATGAGATACCTCTCGAAGAAATTGATGAATTAGTTGAAGAAAAAGAATGTGAAAAAGAATTTTTTGAAATTGTCTCGAAAGAGAAAGACGAAAAGATTTGTGTTGATGAAATTACAAAAGTTAAAGATAAAACAAAAGAAATTAAAGAGACGTCAAGTGAAGAAGCATTTGAAGAGGTAAAAGAAGAAGAAAAAAAAGGAGGAGGTGATCAAAGAAATTGAATTAATTAACAAAATTGTCAATAGTGGAGAACTTGTTGAAATTATGAAAATAGAAGAAAAAATTGTTGATCAAGACTTTGTGTTCGAAAATTTAGAGGAGAATGAGAAAGCTATTTTGTGTGTCAAAATTGATTTGGGATTTATAATAGTAAACTTTGTGGAAGACATTAATGAATGGGTTAACATGGAGAAGTATTTTGACCAAAAAGAGTTCACAAATAGTGAAATGGAGAAGAAATACAAGCATGTAAAATATGAGAAACTAATAAGTAAGATCAAGAAGAATAAGTGAAAATTTCAAGCATATGTGAAGAAGAAATATGGAGGCACAAAAGTGAAGAAAAGAGAGAAAATTCTCACGTCCAAGGAAATTACAAAAATGATGAAAGTATTCTAACATACTAAAGAGTCGAGTATGCCAAGACAATTATTTGTGCTAAATACATCAATGTAGATGACAAAAGAGTTTATTGCATTTGAAGGAATCAGAAGATCAAAAAGTTTTATGACATTGTGAAGAATAAATTTGGTTTACAGGAGCTCTTGTTAACAAACTAAACCAAATTTATAAATATCTTTTAGATTATTCATGAATTATCTTAATTAATATTAGTACATGAATGAGTAATGTCTAAGTACATGATACATGTATGTACATGAATGTATTTAAAAGTGTCTTGAAACATGTATGGTTAAATTTATGTATATGTATTTGGTCATGTAATAATTATTAAAGTAGTTTTAGAAGTGTCCTAGAAGTCCTATAAATAGTTTTGTATGTGAATCATTTTAAACAAGTGAGTTGAATCAAATATTTTAAAGTTTAAACACTCGTTCTCACTTACCTGCAATTTATGCTATTCCATATATTTCCAACAACGAAGACCACCAACCCTTGATTTTTAAGAAGGCACATGTTTTTGGACCAAAACAATGGAAACAATGAGCTTAATAATTGACAGTGTCACAGCTAAATATCAACAGTACCATCATTCCCAAACTCCCTTTTCTTTTGTTTAAAATTACCAAAACAGTCATATGCAGATACTTCAGCAATGACAGATTGTCCTTTTCGCTTTTGATTGGGCAGCTAAATGATTATAAAACTTTTCTGTAGCACCACTTCCCATAACAACATCCCAGCCAATCACATCTCAACACCTATGATCTCCCAAATCTCTCCTTCTACAACTAATATTTGTGGTCTGTAGATCTCTCCCTCTTACAAACAAGTACAATTTGCTGACTAATTTGGATTCACTTCTTTCTTTGAAGCTATCCACGTTCACACTTTCTTAGCTCCAACTCGGGAAACTTTCTTTGTTCACTGGTTTTTTCTCAATTGAGGCTGTCTTTCTTATACAGCTTTCTGTTATATGTTTCACTCGTTTCAACAGCTAATACCATTAGTTTCACTGGTATCTGAGTCTTGATATGTGAGCTAAAGTCTTTTCTTATAGTTTTGAATTCTTGATGTTTGTGGCTTTTAGATCTGATTCAAAGCTCTAATGGCTATCATTCACCACCAAGATCTGTTTTTTCTACACCTTCTGGTTATTTCCTTGAGTTTAGGAAAGTTGGGTCCTTTCTAGATTCCCCATCTCATGCTTATGTCAAAAAGTATTCAGATTCCCTTCAAAATGGTTCTTGATTTAATGACTGTCTGTTTATAGAGACCTCTACTTCTGTGCATTTTGTCTCTGCAATTAAGAGAGAACTAAAACTGTATTTCTTTGGCCTTTTAAGTTCTACCTATGTCCACCTATGTCCAACAACTGTACCCTGATCATTTGAAAACTATGAATCAAGGACTAAATATTCTCTCACAGGATTCATTTATTGGAGACTCAAACTGGCTCTTCGAGGAAAGCAAAGAGACGAAATGGACCCCGGAAGAGAACAAGCTATTTGAGAATGCACTTGCTTTATTTGATAAGGATACTCCAGATCGATGGTACAATGTGGCAGCCATGATCCCAGGGAAGACGGTTAACGATGTGATCAAACAGTACAGAGACTTGGAAGAAGATGTTAGTGATATAGAGGCCGGGTTGATACCAGTACCAGGGTATGCCAGTGATTCTTTTGCGCTAGAGTGGATGAACAATCAAGGCTTTGATGATGGGTTGAAACACTTCTATGTTCCAGGTGGAAAGCGTAGCTCATCAACTAGGCCTTCTGATCAAGAAAGGAAAAAAGGTGTGCCATGGACAGAGGAAGAACACAGGTATTTTAGTTGTATCAGAATATCAACCTGAAAATGTCAAATATCATTTCTCTTAGTTAACATAGCTATTCAACTAAACAGTTGTTTAACAATGTCAAAAGGCTGTCTGTCTTACTGTCTATATGTGGATCTACAAGAAAATGGATCGGCTTTCAACTTGATATGTAAATATTTCTGTGCATAATTTTGTAATTATACAAGAAAAATTGTTTTTCTTTTTTTTATCAGGATAACACGAATTGAAGGTTCAGAAATGTCCGGTGAAACTATATTCTTACAATATCTTAGATAATTCTGAAGTCTTGCATGTTGAATGCTTTAATATTCATGTTTTATATGATGTTTACAGCGTGTGTGTGTACCCACACACACACACACACATATATATATATATTTAATCTATCTTTTATGTTTTTTTATTGATGACTAAACTCAGGCAATTTTTACTGGGGCTTAAGAAGTATGGTAAAGGAGACTGGAGAAATATCTCTCGCAATTTTGTGATTTCTAGGACACCAACTCAGGTTGCAAGTCATGCTCAGAAATATTTCATAAGACAGCTTTCTGGAGGGAAGGATAAGAGAAGGTCAAGCATCCACGATATCACAACAGTCAATCTCATAGAAGCCAAATCTACTTTGCCAGACAATAATAAACCCCCTTCACCGGATAATTGTACGGCGACCATGCAGCAGCCACAACAGCATTCTAATATGATTGGCATGGGCAAAGCTCTATATGACTGGGACATGACAAATCAAGGATCAGTCATGGCTTTCAATCTGCCAAATAGCAGCCAGCTGATGGCACCTCTTCGTGGGAACTCTACATATGGACTAGAAATGCAGGAAAAAAATCTGCCCAGAGGCGTTCTTCATGGACCTCAGTTTGGATATTATAATTCAGTTTCTCAGATGCAACCTACACGACGCAGATGACCTCATTAAACAAGTGGAAGCTCGGTCTAAAAACATTGAAATGACAAGCTTTATATCTCTGTGCTCTACCAAGGATTTATGCGGTAATGTTGGTGAAGACTTGAGTTAATGAATATAAGATTTCATTTTGGCATGAAAGTTAATATCCGTAACCTTGAAACCTAAAGGAAAGATTATCTATGAATTTTAAGCTGTTTCTCACCTTAATATCTTGTTTCTTGAAGGGTCTTTTATTTTTCAGATTGTATATACAAGTTCATTTGTGTAGCTAATGTATCTGCTTGTTCTAGAAGTTGTCCCGAGTAAATTTCCGCTAGCAACTCTTCAATTACTCGGTGTAGTTACTAGGTCATAGTATGTTATCTACATCTTAGAATGAAAGTCACTTGATACGGTGTCAACTATATCCAATTCGAAAGTTTACTTTGAATTCTGTAACTTGATATTGTTCAAAACGGAATAGAACAAGATATATTAGTGCAACTACTACATGGAGACGAATAGTTTCCACTTTCCATAGGGCCAAAAACTGAGGGACCTAGTGATGGTTGTACACATGGAATTATTTTGGTTTGGACTAACGACTACAGAGGCCATGTCATCGGATGCTCAGTCCAAATATGCCGAGTCAGAATCCACTCTTTGAAGTGAAATGGTTTAATCTGACTGTTTTTCGTACAATTCCAGCAAGGAAAATTATCCTTATATTTTTGACAGCCAAACCTAGGCAAAAGATGATTCCAAGTCCATGAGCATAAAGATGTCATATTTCATTATGACTTCTCTATGTGGTCACAAGCTGGGAAGAAAAACATCCAGTTTGAATCAGTTAAATGCTAAAGCCAAAGGCAAGAATCCTTGTCATAGTTCAGCAGATGCCTTCCTCTTGGTCACCCTCCCTATTCATAAGAAAGGGTATCTATCTTTTCATAGAAACATCTCATTGTGATCTTTTTGAATAGCTCTAAGTTGGTTCTAAGATTCTCCCTTCCTCTCGAGAGGTATCATTATAACCTCAATTTTGTTTAAAGTTCTTCTAAAGCAAGAATCTTCTACATAATCAAGTGAGTGCAGGACTAAATACCTTATCATCATTCGATTAGAGAATCTAAACAGTGATAAAACAAAAACATTGCATTCACAGGGCTACAAGTTCAACCTCTATATAAATCCTTAGAACTTTTTCCCTAGGCTGGAATATATCAAACCATTGATGAGGCAGCTACACCGTACACGAATATGTCCAATATGTTCAAAAGGTGTGATACAATTATGTCCACCACTCAACTCCTAATCCAATCCAATATTAATTTCACAGAAGACTTGAGTTAATTTCTTAGGCTGTTCATGTTTTGTTTTGCAAATGGTGTACTATGGAAATCTATGTATGTCAAGTGGGATCATAATTTTTTGTTGTATAGTAGTTCTACCTTGTTAAACTTTGTTTGGTGGTACAACTAGCCCTCCTGTTGTTGTAGTAACTATCATGAAAAGCAGAGTGCCCACCCAATCACTTGCACCTATTATTTTTTGGTCCCGCCACACTAGCCAATGAGATTAAGACACACAAGCAATATGACCATTCCTATAAACTCTTTTCCCAAGTGACAAAACTACCCTACTTTTCTTTTTCAATGAGCACCTTTCTGCAAGTTGCATAGGAAGCACTTTGGCCACTTTATTCTGATTTGATATTCCCCTATAAGTGTATTAAGACCGCATAGCTAGTAGTCTCACAACCAAAACTCTTGGTGTTTCTATGATCCTTTTATATCTCCGTTTGACAAAATGCTGATGCCTTGCTTCAGAATAAACTTCAAAAGAAAAAGAAATGCACACTATAGCTTGATAATATATCTCAGCTAATTACAACAACTAAAGGAAAAGCGCAAGTGAGTGGCTTATATGGAGTTGAGTAATAATTCTCTTTGGTGCTTCTTTGTAGGTCCACAAATATGAGAGAACAAAGTTGGTGGGAGCTGCTGTGGTGCACATCAAAGGAAAGGTAGACAAAAGAAAAAAAACAGAAAGTGGAAGTTGCTATATTTAATTTCATACTCCCCTCGTTCCCAAAATACAGAATCAAGTTTGACTTTTCAAAGTTACTATGAGATATTTTCAAATTTAAAATTGATGTGATTCGTCGTTTGAGTTTTGAAAACAATAAATCTTGTAATTAGTAATTCAATTTTTGGTTTAAAACTAAATTAATTCAAATAAATTTTAAATTTGAATGACTTCAAAATGTTAATATTGATTCTATTTTTAGGACGGTTGGTTGGGTTGGAGTACTAGTTAACATATATAATTAATTTGCATTTTTTAAATCAAACAAAATGAAACATACAAAATTCTACATGTGGCAACCAACTTCATAATTCATATTCAAATATGGACTTTTCGAAAGAAAGAGATATATGTAACATATAAGAACAAGATACGGCATCAATAATTATCATAAGAAAAATGAAGTAGTCATCAAGAAATACCAAAGAAACTCTATGAGCTGTGACCTGTTGACCAATCTGGAAATATAGAGTGTACTTGTCATGTCTTTTTTTGTGCAATTTCTATAGAACTTTCCCTTTATTCTTCGACACCAACTTGTTACGTGTTGAGGCTCTTCATGTATGGTCCTAAGCTGAAAGTCTCAGTTCTTTACCATATAGGAAAGCACCAGTATCATCAACATGTTTTCCTCAGGTTGCAGTATAAAAATGAACTAAGCACAGAAAGCAAAAAACACAATTTAAATCACGAAAATCTTGGTTCATGAGAATGTAAATGCAGTAAATGAGTGGCTACAAAGTTGACCAGAATTATACTTCACAATTTTTCTTAATATATCACTAGATACAAATCAAAATGCACAGGATCTACAACTGAGGCGTCTAATCCAGCAGAAGAGCACAGTGATTATTAATATCGACTGAAATATTAACAACTAATAGCCGTCCAATGTTTTGTTTAATCTACAGATTAGTTAATAAAGTTCAACAATTAATGCTGACAATGACGGATGCCCCACTCCAACAAAATCCTATATATTTGCTTACCAAAGGCATCAAATCACAAATAAGAGCAACCAGACAACCGACATAATTTCATAGTGACATGAGAATTAAAGGTTTGCATCAGTAGAACATGTAAATGTCTATTAAGAACTATATAAAACAGACAATGTTGCCCAATATGAACGCTGCAATGAAAATCAGTCTACATCCCAACACAATTCTAGTCATGATTTAGATGATATTAACGTAAGCATCGGTCTACAGTAATGTGAAACAAGGATTCCCAATCATGAAGTCCTAAAATAAAAAATTTCAGAGAATTATAATATGGGGATGACAAAAAAAAAAATAAAAAGGATAGCGGAACTATGTGAAACTAATTTCTGGAAAATTGTCACGTCTAGTCTTTATATTTTTCCCTTGTTCATTCCTTCTTTTTTTTCTTTGTTGTATCTAAGATTGGGAGAGTAGAGTTTCATCTACCAAGGATTTCACTAATAAGTTGTCCAGAAGGTAAAAGGAAAAGCTCCATGCATTAAGGTTTGGCTGGTGCTTACAATGAAGTCTGGCAACAAGATTGCTGCCTAGACAATCTTGCGTCAACTCAACATCTATGTAGACTGCTAATATTTTCTTTCTGCTCACTAGTAAAATCAAGCCTGCCTTAAGTTTTTTGGACTAGAAATTCACTACTCACCACCATAAGCCATTTTCCATCACTCAAGTGAACTTTACCAGATGCAATCTTGATCTCATGCTGTCCCCCACCCCACCCCGACGGGCTATATACACAGTTCAGCTCTGTAAATTCTTCTAGAGCTTCGACTCTTAAGAGTTTAATTTTTACAAACTCAGAAGCTATTAATTGTTTCACTATGCAGTCTGACATGGGTAGATACTCTGATTTCAACTGTCAAGACAGACGAACATTTAGGACTGGGGGGAATAACAACTTTGAAGTTATTAGATCAAGCGAACATAGTAGAAAGGGATAAACGTATGTTACCAGATTTTAGTTGACAACCTTGACCTTTGTAACAGCCAATCTTGTTAACTATACAACTACCTTCAAGTTACATTGATAAGATAAACTACAGGTCTAATTATATTGCCAGAACTGATATTCTATGCCAGAGTACTTTGTTCTGGTGACAGCAATTAATGCTCCAGTAATAAAATTTTCTTAGCTATAAATTTCTCACCCATTTGAATTCCATTACAATTTAATCTTTCAGCAACCATAAACACGATATTGTTGTCGATTTCAGATCATGACAATTACGCGCAAGTATACGCGATCAACAAGTAATATAGAGAAAATATAGGACCTGTTCGGGGGCTACTTATAAGTTGGTCAACCCAACTTATAAATAGTTTAGCCAAAAAAACTGTCCGGGAACAACTTTTTTTTTATACTTATAAGTTGAAAAAAAAGTCAAAAAAAATAAGTAACCTTTAGTTGCTTAAAAAAAATGACTTATCAGTCATTTTTTTTAAGTTGGTCAACGACTATGAAATGACAGAAATGCCCTCTTTTATTTTTAATGTTCTTCTTATTGAAGGACATTTTAGTAATTTTTTTATTTTATTTTAACTTATAAGTCATTATTAGCCGAACACATCCACAACTATTACTTATAATTCCCGACTTATAAGTAAAAATGATGCCGAACACTATTACTTATAAATTTACTAAAATTTTAACTTATAAATCTACTAAAATTTTAACTTTAAGTCAAAAAAAATAAGTCATTCCCGAATAGGCATATAGAGTGTCAAACCCACAAGAATCTATGCCTAATTTATTCCAACTACTATTTTTTTATCAATTCAATTTTATTTAAACAATCCCAATTTTGAAATATGTTCAAGATTAAATTAAACTAAAACTGAAATTTAACACAAAGATTGAAAACCAGATGTTTAAGATTTAAGACTACAATATCCCTAATTACATCACAAGGATCAATCTCTAAATTCTCCAATTATTAAGCCCAATAGAGTTGTTAACAAGAATTCATAAGTATTTATTAGACCTTTTCCAAGGATCATATAAAAAATATTTATTTCAATTAATTTTGCTATATTCCTATACAAAACAAGCAAAACAAACTCATTAAAATTCAATTCCCAACAAATTACATGTAGTGTATAGAGATATTTATTCAATACATAACCCTAGTTATTTAATCCACTAAACAACTAAGAATACATGCTATCACATTCAGATCTAACCCTAAATTTCATCTCTCGAATTCATCCAAGGTATCCCGCTAATTGTTGGCCAGATAATCAATCAATATGCACAAAATATGATAGACAACTCCATATGAATCAATAATTAGAATTAAATAGATAACTAATTCATGAATGCAAAAGGTTCAATTGTAGCCTTAATTTAGAAATTAGTTCATAATGAAATTAAAAACTAGAAATCCCAAATAAGTCATCATCTTTAGAATACAAAACTGAGAAAAGAAGAAGAAAAGAAGAACTTAATGGAAATTTCTCAAATCTCCAAGTCTCCGTCTTGATCTCCTTGTGAGACTCCTTGATTCTCCAAGCCTTCAATTGTGATCTCCAATTTTTGTGTCCCTTCTTGTGATATAAGTCTCTCCCCTATATATTAGAAGTTTCCCCATCAAAATAAAACTTTCAAGCATCCAAATCCTACTAGGAATCATTAAACTTTGACCCAGCAGCAAAATAAACTCGCCCACATTCTGCTCTTGAATGCCCCAACATTCAAATCCTTCATAAAACGAATGCCCCAGCATTCAAGTTCTACTTATTTAAGAAAATACCACTACTTTCTCAAAAATTCTAGACTCGCCCATTCTTTGCATATTCCTACAAAATAACATAAAAAGCAAATAAAATGCACTAAAATTACTTAAAGAAATCATAATACTAAGTCCAAAAGTATCTGATTCGTAGGTATATTTCTCACTCATCAAATACCCTCAAACTTAAGCAATTGCTTGTCCTCAAGCGAAGATATAAAGAATGAAGACTTCCCTGATTAGGTCAATCATCGTGATCAACCTCCTCACTATCATCATCTTCTTTATTCTCCTCATCCTCTCCATCTTCTGAGTTTGAGGGTAGAAACACCGGCAAAGTCGGCGGCTCTGGAAACTGAACTGGTTTCGCAGTCGGGTTCATTCGTGCAAACATCTTAACCAACGTTGAAATTCACATTGTACGAATGAATGACATCTTGGTGTTGGGCAATTCGAATGTTTTGCGAACCAACTCGTCATGTTGTACATCCATTCTATTCATCCACCTCCGAACTGTTTTGTCAAATCTTTGCGATGATGTACCCTCGGCAATGGTGGAAACAGTGGCCATAGGATCCCTTCTTCCTGCGGTGCAGTTCGTGGTATGATAAATCCCAATCTTCTAGGGTCGGACTCACTTCCACCCCATACCTTGTATCTTATAATCAACGAGTGGTCGATCGGGGGCATTGGATGCAATAGTGGTTCATCACCACCCCACTTAACACTAGCATAATGACACAACCCACATATCAGAGATAGGTGTGGCAGACCTCCCCTAGTTCCCATCTGAATAGCTCGTAGGATAGATTTCTCAATCACCTCGCCCATATCGTTAGACTTACTTCGCACCAAACAATAGAGTAAAACAACCCTCTCCTTTGTGACATCACTGACATGTGTGGATGGCATTAATTTGGCACAGATAAGGCAAACCATACTTTTTCATAACGACTCAAATTAGACTGCGGGAATTACATGGCTACCTTTTCTCTTACCTTCCATGTTGTACCCGGTTGGCATAGTTTTTGAATAATCAACTCATAATACTTAGCATATTCATCATACTCTACCCTGACAGGTTGTAGTACTGATTAATGGCTTCACTATTGAAAGATGCGGTCTTCCCTTTTACTTGCACATTATAAAAGTGATGATCCTTTGCATTGGCATAGAATTCTTTAACTATTGAGATCACTACGGGGTCCGGCTGTTCAGGTAAAGCAAACCAATCCCTTTCGGCAATCATCACAGCAACTTCGCCATCCCGGGTTTCATCGAGTCGGAGTCCCCGTTCTAGACAATGTCGGGGCATTCAAATTGCCTTGAATTGGAATGCCAGGGCATTCAAAGCCCAATAAAAATTCTGCAGCTTAATGCCGGGGCATTCAATTTATGAAGAACTTGAACGCCTGGGCATTCAAGTTCAGTTTGGTCCAATTTTTTTTTTCTTTTCGTTCTCTATTTGCATGTTATCCTTGACTCCTTAAACCTCCTTTTAGCCCTGAAAAAACAATCGAAGTATGGATTAATATATTGTGAAAGATAATCAATATAAACTACAAACAAATTTATTCAATGAATTAAACCAGATAGAAATAAATTGAATTGAACGACAAATTTGGGTTGCTTCCCAATAGCGCTTGGTTTATAGTCGTCAGCCCAACTACCTTTCGTTTACTCATGCCTCTGTCAGATCGATTGAGGTTCAATAACGATCGATATCACCACCCCAATAATGCTTCAATCGTTGGTCATTAACCTTGAACGTGCGCTTTGAATTGGATTCTTCGACCTCAATAGCTCCATGTGAAAATATAGAGGTAACAACAAATGGCCCCGACCACTTTGACTTTAGCTTTTCTGGGAAGAGTCTCAATCTAGAGTTGAATAACAAGACCGCCTGACCTGGTTCAAACTTTCGATCAAGAATCCGTTTATCATGCCACCTTTTGACCTTTTCCTTATAGAGTTTGGCATTCTCGTATGCTTCATACCGAAATTCGTCCATCTTGTTCAATTGCAGCAGTCTCTTTTTCCCCCGATGCTTGTATATCAAAATTCAACTTATGAACGACCCAATAGGCATTGTGCTCTAGCTCCACCAGCAGATGATATGCCTTACCATAGACCATTCTATATGGTAACATCACGATCAAATTTTTATACGTCGTCCGATATGCGAATAAAGCCTCATCTAACTTTCTTGCCCTATCTTTGCGAGGCAGATTAACTACTTTCTCCAATATCCGTTTTACTTCTCGATTAGACACTTCGGCTTGGCCACTTATTTGGGGATGATAAGTTATAGCAACTTTGTGTGTGACCCCATACTTAGCGAGAAGGACTGTAAAGTATTTATTACATAAATGTGTTCCTTCATCGCTAATTATTGCTCTTAGAGTACCAAATCGGGTGAATATGTTTCTCCGCAGAAAGTTTAAAACCACTTTAGCATCATTCGTTGGTAGTGCAGCTGCTTCAACCTATTTCGACACATAATCCACCACCACTAATATGTATTGATTATTAAACGATGACGGGAATGGGCCCATGAAGTCAATGCCCCATACGTCCAAAATTTCCACTTCTAAAATACTATTGAGAGGCATCTCATGCCGTTTAGAAATATTGCCGACCCTTTGACATCAATCACACCTCGATGCAAAAAGATGGGTGTCCTTGAATAATGTCAGCCAATAAAATCCTGATTGTAGCACTTTCGCCGCAGTTCTATCTCCACCATAATGCCCCCATAATCTGACGAATAACAATGCTTCAAAATGCTTTTCCCCTCTTCCCTTGACACACATCTTCTTAATATTTGATCCGCACACGTCTTAAACAAGAATGGTTCATCCCAAAGATACTGCTTTACATCATGAATGAACTTATTTCTTTGTTGGGAGGAGGAAGTACGTGGCCTACGATATAGTTGACGTAGTCCGCGTACCATGGCACTTCCTTCGTGATTTGGAACAGTTGCTCATCCGAAAATGACTAATTGATCACTAGATCATCTTTTTCTGATTAACTGCATTTTTAAGTCGCGAGAGATGATCAGCTGCCTGATTTTTCGTACCCTTTCTATCTCTGATTTCAAGATCAAACTCTTACAAAAGAAGGACCCATTGGATCAAGCGTGGCTTCACCTCCTTCTTCGCAATAAGGTACTTGATCGCTGAGTGATCAATGTAGACTATTACCTTTGTCCCAATAAGATATGCTCGAAATTTGTCAAAGGCAAACACCACTGCTAATAATTCATTTTCTATGGTGGTGTAGTTCAGCTACACATCCGAGACTGTCTTACTAGCGTATTAGATGGTGTGAAAGACCTTGTCTTTGCGTTGGCCAAGTACCGCGCCAATTGCAAAATCACTTGCGTCACACATCAGTTCGAATGGCAAAGTCCAATCAGGAGTAACATTTACTGGAGTTGTTACTAGTTTCTTCTTTAGCACTTCAAAGGCATCAAAACATGCCTGATCAATTCTGAATGGGACATCTTTCTTAAGAAAGTTGCACAAGGGTTTTGAGATTTTGGAGAAGTCTTTGATAAAGTGCCGATAAAAGCCCGCATGGCCAAGAAAACTTCGTATTCCATTCACTGATGTGGGTGAAGGTAGCTTTTTGATTGTTTCAATTTTCACCTTGTCCACCTCAATACCGGTAATTGAGATCTTATGACCCAAAATTATTCCTTCCCGCACCATAAAGTGGTACTTCTACCAGTTAAGTACCAAATTCGTCTCCACACAATTCGTCTTCATGCACCTTTCCAGAACCAATATCAGATTATCTAAGCACAGGTCGAAACTGTCACAAAAAACGGAGAAGTCATCCATAAACACTTCAAGATTGTGCTCGACCATGTCTGAAAAGATCGCCATCATAAACCTCTGAAATGTGGCTGGTGTGTTACAAAGACCAAAAGACATCCTTTGGAATGCGAAGGTTCCATAGGGGCATGAAAATGTAGTCTTCTCTTGGTTTTTCGGAGCTATTGCAATTTGGTTGTAACCCGAATACCCATCAAGAAGGCAATAAAACTAATGACCCGCCAACCTATCCAACATCTGGTCGATGAATGGCAAGGGAAAATGATCCTTGCGAGTTGCCTTGTTCAACTTGCGGTAATCCATGCACACTCTCCATCCGGTCACCGTTCTTGTAGGAATGAGCTCATTATTTTCATTTTTTACCATGGTCATTCCTCCTTTCTTCGGCACACACTGTATAGGACTAACCCATAAACTGTCTAATTTTGGATAAATTATGTCGGCGTCCAACCATTTAATTATTTCTTTTTTTGCCACCTCCTTCATAATCGGATTTAGTCTTCTCTGTTGTTCAATGATTGGCTTCACTCCTTCCTCAGACAGTATTTTATGCATGCAGATGGATGGACTTATCCCCTTGATGTCTGCTATGGACTTACCAACTTGTCTTCTTAGGATTCGTCTGAATAAGCAGAAACGATAATTGACAAAGTATTAGAATCTTCCAAGTAGGCATATCTCAAGTGGCTAGGGAGGGGTTTGAGTTCTAAAACTAGTGGCTCCTCCAATAACGTTGTTGCACGCTTTTTAGCACTTTCTGAATGGTCTAGTGTCTCATACTACTTCTTGAACTTCTAAGATACGGGTGATGCATCTAACAACTTTACAAAATCCATATGATCCGGGATATATGTAACATCCAAACCGACAAGAGCTGCTTTAAGTGGATCCGATAAACAATTCCCATTGAACACCTCCGCCACTGCCTCCTCGATCAGATCTATCCGTAAACAATCCTCAGCTTCCTTGGGGAACTTCATCGCTTTAAAAACACTAAAAGTGATTTCCTGATCTTGAACCCTCATCGTAAGTTTACCTTTCTGCACATCTATCAAAGTTCTCCCCGTTGCTAAGAATGGGCGACCGAGTATAATTGGTATCTCCTTTGTCCTCTTCAAAATCTGGTACTATAAAATCAGCCGAAAAAATGAATTTGTCAACTTTTACCAAGATGTCTTCTACAATGCCCCTCGGATATGTCAATGATCTATCTGCAAGTTACAACGTGACATTAGTAGACTTGGCTTCTTTTAACCCCAATTGTTTGTAGACTGATAGTGCCATCAAGTTGATGCTAGCCCCCAAATCACATAACGCCCTTCCAAAAAACTGATTACCGATCGTACACGGGATTGTGAAGCTTCCCTGATCTTTCAACTTCGGCAATAATTTCTTCTGCAAGATGACACTACATTCTTCTATCAATATCACGGTCTCAAATTCTCTCAATCTCCTCTTTTTAGACAAGACTTCTTTAATAAACTTGGCGTAACTCGGTATTTGCTCCAAAGCTTCGGCAAATAGTATGTTGATATGGAGCTTTTTGAATACCACAAAGAACTTTAAAAACTACTTGTCTAACTTCGCTTTTTGGAATCTCCGCGGAAATGGTACGGGAGGCACAATGTTGTTTTGCTTGCCTCCGTTAGTCGTCGCATCTGAGCTTAGATCCTTTATTTTGACAATCTCATCAACCTCACACTTCTCTTTGTCTACCTCTTCTTTTTCCAAGGGTTTTAGATTTGCACTTCCCTTAACAATTTCGGGCAGCTCTTTCCCACTTCGTAGAGTTACAACCTTGCAGTGCTCCTTCCCATCCCTCTTCGGATTAACTTCTGTATCACTAGGTAACGCTCCTTGAGGATGGTTGCTTAGGGTATGAGTTAACTGACCCATCTGATTCTCCAAATTTCTGATTGACACTACTTGGCTCTTCACATTCAAATCCGCTTGATTCATCAATCGATCTTGCTCACTCATTCGCCTCTCGGTAGCTATAATGAATTTTGCTAATATATCCTCTAAGCTTGGTTACTTTTCTGCCTGATGAGTGACTTGATTCTGAAAACCCGGTGGATAAGCTTGCCTTGGAGCTTAGTTTTGAGCCTAATTGTTGCTCCAAGAGAAATTGGGATGGTTCATCCACCTAGGGTTATAGTTGTTCTGATTGTTTTGCGGTTGCTGTCTATTATAACTCCACACATACTGTACTGACTCCGCACTGATGGTGCACTGATCACTAACATGATTACCCTCATAGAGTTCACATACAACTGCCACTGTTTGATTTGACTGTGGTTCCCATGAATCCATCTTCTTAGCTAACGCAACCACTTGTGTAGTTAAGGCTGTAACTGCATCCAACTCAAACATTCCTGCTGCCTTCTGCTGATTGATCCTTGTGGTAGGCCACTGGTAGTTGTTGACAGTCATGGTTTCTAATAACTTGTACGCTTTATCAATATTCTTTGCCATCAGAGCACCCTCAACCGCTGCATCAATATTTATCCTAGTGGAGTTAAACAATCCATTATAGAATGTCTGCACTTGTAACCACTTCGGGATTCAGAGTAAGTCCTTAAATCTTTTCCATGCCTTATATAAAGTCTCCGAATCATGTTGGGTGAACGAGGTAATGTCATTCCTCATTATCGCCGTCTTAGCAGAAGGAAAGAATTTAGCCAAGAACTTATATACTAGATCCACCCACGTTGTAATTGACCCCGACGGCAAGGAGTGTAGCCAATTTTTCACCTTGTCACGAAATGTGAACGAAAAAAGTCTCAACCTTATAACCTCCTCTGTAGCCCCATTAAACTTGAAGGTGTCGCAGATTTCCAGAAAATTGATGAGGTGTTCGTTCGGATCATCATTTGGTAGCCCCCCCAAATTGCACTGAATTCTGTAGCATCTGAATGGTACCCCGCTTGATTTCAAAGCTGTTAGCATTAGTGGCAGGTCTCTGTTTGCTGGATTGAATTTCAGTCACCAACGACATTGCATAATCCCTTAGTGACTTTTGCTCGTCCGTAGCCATGATTTCTAATGTCTGTGTTTTCTCACAAGACAATTTCAGCTTTCAGAACTTTCTTTCGATATCGTCCTTGTACGGCAACAGTTCCTGGCCTTTAGACCTTGTGTGCATACACAGATTGGCAGTACCAAACTTTAATTTCGGGAAAACATAGTTTTACATACGTTAACGGAATTTGCGGTTTCAGATGAAAGTCTGCAAAAGCAAAAGAAAATAGAAAATTAAAAACGTTTAAATTAAGATCGAATTGATTGTAACTAATATTGAAATAATTACTAAACACAGATTTCCCGGTAACAACGCCAAAAACTTGTTGTTGATTTCAGATAATGACAATTACGTGCAAGTATATGCGATCAACAAGTAATATAAAGTGTCAAACCCAAAGGAATCTATGCCTAATTTATTCCAACAACTAATTTTTTATCAATTCAATTTTATTTAAACAATCCCAATTTTGAAATATGTTCAAGAATAAATTAAACTAAAACTAAAATTTAACACAAAGATTGAAAACCAGATGTTTAAGATTTAAGACTACAATATCCCCAATTACATCACAAGAAATAATTCTCTAAATTCTCCAATTATTAAGCACAATAGAGTTGTTAACATGAATTCATAAGTATTTATTATACCTTTTCCAAGGATCATATAAAAAATATTTATTTCAATTAATTTTGCTATATTCCTATGCAAAACAAGCGAAACAAACTCATTAAAATCCAATTCTCATGTAGTGTATAGAGATATTCATATTCAATACACAACCCTAGTTATTTAATCCACTAAACAACTAAGATACATGCTATCATATTCAGATCTTACCCTAGATTTCATCTCTCGAATTCATCCAAGGTATCCCACTAATTGTTAGTCAGACAATTAATCAATATGCACAAAATATAATAGACAACTCCATATGAATCAATAATTAGAATTGAATAGATAACTAATTCATGAATGCAAAAGGTTCAATTGTAGCCTTAATTTAGAAATTAGTTCATAATAGAATTAAAAACTAGAAATCCCAAATAAGTCATCTTTAGAATACAAAATTGAGAAAAAGAAGAAGAAAAAAGAAGAACTCAATGGAATTTTCTTCAATCTCCAAGTCTCCGGCTTGATCTCCTTGTGAGACTCCTTGATTCTCCAAGCCTTCAATTGTGATCTCCAATCTCTATGTCCCTTCCTCTGATATAAGTCTCTCCCCTATATATTAGAAGTTCCCCCCCCCCCCCAATCAAAATAAAACTTTCAAGCATCCAAATCCTACTAAAAATCATTAAACCTTGACCCAGCTGCAAAATAAACTCGCCCACATTCTGCTCTTGAATGCCTCAACATTCAAATCCTTCACAAAACGAATGCCCCAACATTCAACTTCCATTTCTACTTTCACAAAAATTCCAAATTCGCCCCTTCTTTGCATATTCCTACCAAATTACATAAAAAGAAAATAAAATGCACTAAAATTACTTAAAGAAAACATAATACTAAGTCCAAAAGTATTTGATTCGTAGGTATATTTCCCACTCATCAGATATATTTGCTCCCAAGTATAAAGCCGAGAGTCATAAATTTCATTGAGTTTCAAACTGATATTTTTTCAAAAATAATTGTTAGAGACAAATCTGAAATTTAAAATTTCAGAAAATAAAAATCTAAGAGCCAAGCTGGGCAAATTGTATTTTTCATGTACTGTTAGAATGAAAAAAATATCAATTTCCACTTATACATTAACTTAGATAAATGAGACTTAAAACTGCAGAGCAACATGCATAAATTGAGTCACAAATGAGTAATGAACATTGCCCACTTAGACTTAGTCATCAGGGTAGTACTGAGACAAAGGAGACACCTGATGGCCTGAAGCTACCCTTATATATTTAATAACCACTCATAAGGAAGGGAACATTGAATAGGACATCATCAGTAATTGAGCATAGTGGACATTGTAGGTAGCTCTGATAGCAAAACATAATCTGAGGAATGTAATTATGTAAATAAGCACACCTAGAGGGAGGTGAATAGGTAAACAAACCCACAAGTAATAACAGTGGACAAATTTAAAAGTTTACTGCTGCAGACTATAATCGGACAGGTAACCCCTGTCCGTTTTAGTATATGTTCTTCGTTTGTTATAATCGAACAGCTAATACCTGTCCGTTTTAATATAATTCTAAATACGAACTTAACCTGAATATGCAGAAAACTAAAGCATATGAATGAATAGTGCAGAAAGTAAATTACACAATGATTTTTACGTGGTTCGGCCCCTAACCTCTAGTCTAGTGGCCTAATCCACGTCAAATACTAATTGGTATTGGAGACTCACTTTATTGAATAAACTTTTCAATACACAATACAAAAACTTCCCTATTCAAAGTAAGCTTTCCACTGATGGACACCACTGCCCCCTTTGCACCTCTGCAACCTTTTTCACCACTGAGACATTTGCACCTCTGCAACCTTGAAAGCTCTCTTTGAACAAACCATATCCACTATTGGATCAACCAAGGCTTACACTCAAAACTTTAATACAAGGAATATTGATTACAATGGGCTCTTAATTTCCAGCTGAAAAAGATTTAGAAATAATACAATAGTTTGCTAGAAGTATTCTTTAAAAGCTCTTAATACAAAACTCTATGAATTAGACTTGGTATTACTTGAGGAGTTCTGCCTTCTCTTTATGCCTTGAAGGTTGACAATAAATAATATGAAGAGCAACGACTAAAAAATATTGTTGGCATAAAATCCATAAAAACCTCAACTCACAGTTGGAATGGAACATGATTTTAGCAAAGAGGTTTTGTCTAACAGATATGATATGATATGATATCCAAGTTAAAATATGTTTTATACAAACTCTAGTCAGTTTGTATATAAATCCAATTTCCTTATAAGACTTTTTCTACGAATATGATTGCACATAACTAGGACATGATATATTAGAGATATCTTACCAATAATAATAATAATATGAATTTCAAGTCTGCTGCCCTCTTTAACAGAGAAAGAGTATATATATATTGAAGAGACCATCACATGATTCTAGCAGTATATAGTCCAACGGATATAATATCCACAACAACTATAAAAATAAAGAAATCAAATCAAACTCAATAGCTGATTTCAAGGAATGAAATAGACTGAATAAAATACTCCAACACATATGGCAGTCAAGATTGTTTCCTTAATAGACTCATAATCAAATTGCATATCTTTATTCTTGACAGGATATATTAAAGAGATCTTTTTAACAATGATATTATCCAACGGTTATGATAAGATATCTTTCCAAAACATAATTCATATCTAGAGAGAATATATTATGAACAGAATTTCCATCAATAAATATGCCTTCCAATTAAAAGCCTTTGGACTAGGAAATCTTCATGCAAAGCATATTATTTTCATGCACAGAAATCATTCTCATGCAAAATAAATTATAAATTTTAATTCAACATATTAACTCCATACAAAAACATATTATCATCATTAAAACATAATATAAAAACCAACAAGGAAGATTAAATATCTAATTAACAATATTCAGATTAAGACCAATTGACACCAATGGGCCGAATATCAAATTTTGTTCCTCGGCCGTTGAATAGAGGGCTAATAACCAAATGGACAGCCCAAAAAAATCATATTATATCCCACCTTGATCAGTCATGACTGACGAGTCTTAGTATGAATTAAACAAACATACATGACTACAAATTAATAATGCAGAAGGCAGACACATGATACACAGGCTTCTGGCTGTCATTATATTTGCAAAAGACCATTGAAGTCTCCTTTGGTGACTTCCATGTAGACCATGCATAATAATCTTAAAAGAAGCCATGAAATTCCTAACGTAAATCCGGTGCTTCTTATGAAATTCTTTCCATCTTCCCTCAGTAATATATAATGCTGAATAATTAACAGCAAGGATAGTGCATTGAAACCCTTTTAGGTATCATGCATTGAACCCTTAATACCATTAAAATTTTGAAAAAATGATATATTTTGCGACTTTATATGTAAGATCTTTTTTGTTGGGGATACGTGAATAACTATAATTAATAATATTTTAATGATGTACGTCGTAGTAGTAATCGTAATTCGGCACAAAACTTTCGGAACACATAAAGGACTCTAAAATTCCAGCTTGTATGAAGAGAAAAGAATTATCAATTGTTGTGGTATATTATCAAATACCATAGCTACAATATCATTAATTCTCATAATTTGGTTTGTAAATTAAAATCTGTAGGTAAGAAAATTACACCTTGCTAGGGTTAGGGTTTCGTATTGGCTGGAGAGGAGAGAAATCCACGAAGAGTACGGAACTGATTGATTGATTGAAGAGGGGAGAAGAACAGGTAGGCAATTACTCCAATGACACGTGGCAGAACTCCTAGAATCCGGAAACCGGGTTAGGGTAGCAGGGATTCCAAGAGCCTTCTAGAGTCTTCGAGTTGTGAGAGAGTTTCAAGTGTTTAGAGCTTCCAAGAGTCTAAGTGTAATGTCTTGAGAGCGATCCCCTTTTCTTAGAATAGAGGGGCTATTTATAGAGTTTTCCTGGAAAATAGTCACATGTCAGGCACATGTTTTAAGGGAAATTCCCGAAATACCCTTTAATTATGTTTTAAAGGAGAAATTCCAGAAATGCCCTTTAATCATCAAAGTAATGCCCAAATTGCCCTGTTCTTCTAGCCACCAATCCAATCCCTCAATCAATTCCCAAAATGGGTCGCATCCACGAGTCTTCTGCCTTGGAACACGTGTAGACTTCCCCGGGTCTAGTACATTTAATTAGGTCACATAAACCCTAATTTGTACATTTAATTAGGTTTTTTGTAAACCCTAATTTGTACATTTAATTTAATTAGGTCATGTGAACCCTAATATGCACTTGGGCCCACATTTGCCCCCTGCGCGAGAGTCACGATTCCTGAGAGACGCTCGTGCAAAATACTCCAGGTTTGCGAATGATTTTGCGTGACTCCACTTGTCCAAGTAATGCTTGGTAAATCATCTGAAAGCTTCTTCATTTTGCTCAATATTTATTTCCTTATTTTCTGAGAATTAAAACAAGGAAGATCATCAGCTCCAAGAATCAAACAAAATCTGCCTTTATTAGAATTTTATAAAGCAAGATCTTTTCAAACATTCAATATATATATATATATATAATTTCGAAATTGTCAAATATATATATATATTTTCGAAATTTTATTAAAATACCAAATTTAAGCAATTTTCGAAAATTTATATATTTATTTAGAAATAAGCTCAAATAAACTTATCTTTAAATGGCGAAATCTTCCTTAAGTGGAACCTAGAGATTGTTTCCTTTACTATTGCAAGCTTGCAATTGGAATATATATATCTCCCAAGTCACTTAGGCCTTTCTTTTCATCGTGTAAAATTTTTTCAGCTCCTCATTCAAGTCTGAAGATCACTAAGAAGTTGTCAAGCCAACAGTTTTCAGCTTGGGAACAAGGTAAAAAAAAAAAAACAATTTCTTCTTCTCTTTTTTTTCCAGTTTATTTGAGTACTTTCTGCCGAACTTTTTCTTGACTTGCTTCTCCTACGTTTCTTCTCAGGTTATTGTAGCTTTTCTTTTGTCTTCCGAGCCCCGTTACTTGGATTATATCTCGGTAGGGTTCCCTCGGATAATAAAGAAAAACACAATATTTATTGACAACGAAGCATCCGTTCCGAAAAAGTAATCTGTGGGGCACCAAAATTTTCAAGGTACACAAAATATAGTTTTTTTTTTTTTTTTTTCCGGCTAGGGGGCCGAACCCTAGGTGGCCGAACCCTAGGGTGGCCGAACCCTAGGTGGCCGAACCCTAGATTTTTTTTTTTTTTTTTTTTTTCCGGCAAGAAGTCGAACCCTAGGGGGGCCGAACCCTAGGGGACCGAACCCTAGGAGGCCGAACCCTAGGGAGCGAATCCTAGGAGAAAATGTACTAAAATTTTAACATTGGGAAGCGTGATCACTGTTTTGACCATAACTTTTGTTCCGTTTGGAGTCTCGGGGCCCATAATATATCAAAACGACCGTATCGACGAGCACTTCAAAAGTCATCGCCAACGGCCATGACACATGTCGAAATAATTCAAAAAATGGATCCGAATGATGTATTTTGGCTGTCCGAAGTTTTGTGGAAAAATTTCAAATCTTGTTTTTCTTTCATAATTGTGATTTTGATCCTTCCCTAACTCCATTTCTTCTTATTTTCAGGTATTCGCAAGTGAAAGGCTCAAATTCTCCCTTTGTCATGGTAAGCCTACTCAAGCTCATATGCCTTACTTGACATCCTTAGTATCCTCATGTGGAGTCTTTCTTACTTGCAGGCCTCGTCTACCGGATGTTCTGAAGACTTGAAGAGTTCCAGGGTAATTCCCTTTGTCAATGATTGGGGAAAGGCTCCCTTTTTTGGGCCTTTTGACACTTTTTGGGAGCATGTTCGAACTTATGATCGCACAACTTTTCCTGCGCCAGAGAAAGAGGGTTTGTTTCTTTATGTCGCGGCTTGCGGAGGTTGGGACGACTTCCCCCATTCCGATCGCATTCCCCGCATGTGCATAGAGAAACAAGAATACCCTTTCAGTCCCTTTCGCTTCCTGTCTGACTCATCTAGCCGTCTTCAAGGATGGCAACATTGGACTGACGAAATCCTCGGGAATGTTGAGTACAAGGCTATACTAAAGAGTGCGGGCATATATCGCTGCATTCAGCTATGTAGGGATCTACGTATTCAGCAGGATCATGATGCTCTTACCGTGTTGATTTCCCGCTGGTGCTCTTCTTCGTGCACATTCGTTACTGCTTGGGGGGAATTCACCCCTACACTAGAGGATGTTTATGCTATCTACCAGTAAGCCTTTCTTTTTGTAACTTTCATTCGTTCTTATTTTCTCCTTCTTTTTTTTCAAATTATATGCTTATGTTGGGTTTATATCTTGTAGCCTCCCTGCTGTCGCTTCGGCTTCTTGTGACCCATCTAGTATGTCTGCTAGAGATGTTGAGTGCGTTGCCTATTTGATGGAGGCCTTCAAGCAGTCTTCCCATTATGTCTCACGATTCAAAGGTGACACACTCCTTCCAGATTTCGAGACCACTAGCCGACAAAAAACTTCATGGTTATCTTGGGTGCGCTACTTCTTTCGGGATTACAAGACTAACCAGTGGGATAGTTCGACTTATGACCAATCCGTCCTTGATTTTCGTAAGGAGCCTTGTCCTTTTCCTTTGGCAGCCTATCTGGCTATGTGGTTGTCTCGCTTTCTCTTTCCTGGGTCTCCTGTTGATGGTCCCTCAGTTCGCATGTTTAGTTTAGCAGCTCTGCTATCTCGGGGTTTGGAGATTCCTCTTGCTTCCCTCTTTCTGGGAACCCTGTATCGCCGTTTAGATGAGGTGGCCTTCGCTTTGAGAGAATCTGTTGGAAGGTATTTGTTTTCATGCTTCCATTAACTGTCTTTCACATTGCACTTTTCTCTTCTTTTCTTGAATTATCAACCTTTCCTTTTCATTCACTCAGGTACGACGTGAATTGCTTCATTCCAGGCTCCTTCCTTCAGCTTTTCCTCTTCGAGCGTTTCAAGGGTTATTCTTCTTTTGAACATCTTTCTAAGAGGAAGAGGAAGTCTTCAGACCCTTTTTTATTACCCCACATCGACCCCCGGACAGCCCGCTGGATTGATTACCGCTTTAGCTCAGACTTGCGGCTTTTCATTGATGATTTTTCATGCTTCACCGCTCGTCCTTACACTATTGTTTCGGAAAATAATGGTCACCTTCCTCACTTCTATAGGCGTGAGTCTCGCACTTATCTAAATACTAACGGGCTGAGCGGTTCTTCATTGTCCTGGTTCGTCTTCCTTCGGGCGGCGGAGCTTCCATATTTTATTGAGGATAATGATTTCGGTACCACTTTATAATCCTCATAGGGTGATGAGGCAGTTTGGATTTGACCAGGAGCGTCCCTTTGGCCGTACTTGCAAGGAGACTTATGAGACTGCTCTACTCAATTTTGTGTCCACCTCTTCTTCTTTTTCATGGGCTTTTTCCGAACCCCCAGGTGCTCCTCACAAATCTTTTCCCGTTGCTTTTATCATACCACCTGCTACTCGGAGTGGGCGGTATACTACTGGTGAACGTAACTACTGGCAAATCAATCTTAAGAGATGGGAGGACGACACACTGATGTGCTCTAGACCAGCTTCTCCTCCCAAACGTCTTCAATGGGCTAAGATGTTATGTTCTCCTAAGCCTAATGTCCGTTCCGAACGATGGCCAGCCAGTTGCCGCCTTGTTGAGCGTGAGGCCTTGAGGCCTAAGTCTTCTCCTCCTCGGTCAGCAGGTATTCATTCTCCAGTTATCCTTCCTGTTCCTCCCCAGGGATCCTCTGATGCCGGGGAAATGAGAGTTACTCGTTCCAGAACAAGAACATCTACCCCTACGGATTCAGAGGTGGCTCCTCCTATGGCATCTACCGTGTCCTCGGTTAGCCGTCCTGCCATCAGGCTTCGCTTAAGGCCATTAGCAAAACGCCCTCCTGAGGATGCTAGTCCTATTGTGCCGGTAGCCGAGGATCCAGTCAAGAAACGCCGTAGAAATTTGGTATGTGTTTATACTTTTTTTTTGTAGTATCATCATTTATGTCTGTTACTATCCATATAGTTGCCATCATGATTCCTTTTATCATTATGTCCACCATTTTTAGATTGGCGATGCTGATGAAGAGGATGAGGATGCTCCTCTTGAGTTTATGCCTATTACTGCAAATGGGGCAACCACAGCAGCTTCCACGAGTTGCGACCTTCCCCGACCTATCAGTGTTGAGTCATCGCCATCCCACGAAGCTTGTGTTAGTCTTGATGCTCAAGACACTTTATCTGATGTGAGTTCGAGCCTTGCTTTGGAGGATGCAATAATTTCCTCAAACCCTCCTCCAGCTTCTCCACATGATAGGCATAAGGAGACTGATGAGACTCCTGCTTCCGCGAGGGAGGATCCTGCTGAAACTATTGCTGATGTGTGTCCTCCCCAGAAGGATTCTACCGAGTTGTGTCCGCCTTCGGTAGCATCTCCCAACTACTTTTCCATTGATTATCTTGTGAGTATCTTTCTTTGGTAAATATATCATTTTTTTATTTTTTTTATTTATTATTTTTTCAAATATATTATATTTTTTTTCTTTTCTTGTTTTCCAGAGTGAGAAGATGCAAGAGTTGCCTTTGCCTGTTGATGCGCTTGCCTCATTCGATGCTCTTAATCCGGATGTTGACACCTTGCTAGATAATGACCTCGGGTATCCTCCAAGCTGTCTTCCGGATAACCAAGGCGTTATGAATTCATCAACATCCCAGCAGCCCCGTGCTCCTCCATCCTTTATATCAACAAATTCTATGATGGCCTCCAAAGTTGCTCCTGTCAGAGCTTCCTTCAATCCAAACGGAGACCTTGTTTCTTGGAGGAGCTTCCGGATATCATCATCTAGTCGGGAAAGTCTTGAGCGCCTCTTAACTCGGTTCCCACATATACTCGACCAGCTGATTATTAAGGCGTCTTCTGCCCAGACCTTCTTCCTAGATCAGCTCGCAGGCCTTGTGCTTGGGTTGCACACTCTTTCCTTATACTCTTTGCAGGCTGAGGACTTGAAGAAATTTAGTGATGATGTAGACGACCTTGCGACTGTGGGTGTTGACATGTCCCCTTTTCGGGCTAGGCTGGATCTCCTCCAGTCGAATTTCAACCTTGTTGAGCTACGTTCGGAGATTGCTATACGTAAGTGTGAAGATGACTCCTTTTCAGCACAAATCTCAGAGTTTGACGAAGCCATAAACAAATTGAAGATCCATGCGCAAGGTTTAAAGTCTCAACTTCAGGAGGTAGAGCGACGGCTCCAGGACTTAGAGTCAGCTACTCAAGATGTCAAGAAATCAAAAGCCGAAAATCTCAAGATTCAGGATGCTGCCATTAGTGATTTGGAGGCCTTAACTATGCCTTCGTTGCAGTTTGATATGTCGTGGCCTTTAGATCATGACTTGCTGTAGTCTCTTTTTTTTTTCCTTTTCCTGTTTCAGAAACTCATTTACACATATTTTATTTATCAAATTAGAGTTTCTTTAACCTTGTTGATTGCCTTTAATTTGAATGATTCCTCAAAACTCAATATTTATCATTGAATTTCAAGTTACTCAAATTAATACTCCAAGGCAACAATAGGTCTTATGAATAGATAAACATGAATGTTATCAATAACATGTATATATATCTTTTCGAAAAAATAAGTGAATGAAAGTCTGATAATTTATTGATGATCAAGATGCTTTTAACGAAAAGCATAACGTTTCAAACTTTTCATAAAAAAAAACAATAAATCTTGCTTTTGTCGAATAAAGCATAACGTTCGTCACTTTTAGAGATAAAGTGTAACTTGTTTTTCAGGTTGAGGACTTATAGTCAGGTGCCTCGATTACTTTTAAAGTTTGAAAGTATAACTGTGAGGGCTTATAGTCAGGTGCCTCAACTACTTTTGAAGTTAAAAGTATAACTCTCGTGATGACTATCTCATGTGTAATATTTCTTTACCCATTTCAGGTTCAATGGGCCTGAGATAGCATTTGATCCCACGCGAGATATTTTGCAATACCCGCTCTCGGAGATCTCTCGTACCCTATACGGGCCTTCCCATTTGGGGTAAAATTTGGTGGTTGGTGTTCCCCTCATGACTTGATTTGCTGTCTTGAGCACCAAGTCCCCCACCAGAATTTGTCGCGGTACCACTGCGGTATTGTATTGTCGTCGCAGTCTTTCGTGATACCGTTCCAATTTTTCTTTGGCTCAGTCTCGGAAGTCAGCTAAGGCCTCTAGGGCTGCTGGTCGGTTCTCTTCCTCGACTAAGCTTCGGAGTCTCATCCTAGCCGAAGGGATTTCTATTTCGGCGGGCAAGATAGCTTCTTCTCCATAAACTAAAGCATATGGGGTTTCATCCGTAGGTTTTCTTTTTGAAGTTCGATATGCCCATAATGCTATTGGTAACTGCTCTGCCCATGTCTTCGGATGATCATCTAGGGTTTTTGACAGAATCTTGATCAAGGTTTTGTTTGTGGCTTCTGCTTGCCCATTGCCTTTCGGGTAGTATGGCGATGACTTGTAATGCTTCACCCTATATCTTTCCATCAGACTTTTGATGTCTCGATTGATGAAAGGAGTTCCATTATCTGACAGAATGATTTTCGGGATCCCGAAACGACAAATGATATGTTCTTTAATGAAGTTTGCCACTGCTGGACCCGTAGCCTTTTTCAAAGGGATTGCCTCTACCCACTTTGTATACATCTCAGTAGCCGTCAAGATCCATATGTTGCCCTTAGAGTTAGGATGAATGGGACCTATAAGATCCATTCCCCACGTATGAAAGGGCCACGGTGTTGCTATGGTCCGTAGGTCTACAGCGGGAGCGTGAATCAGATTCCCGTGAATTTGGCAGATGTGACACTTTTTGACAAAATCCAAGCAATCTCCTTCCATCTTTGGCCAGTAATAACCATGATCAATAAGTTGTTTGTATAACTTAGCTCCCCCTTGGTGCTCGTCTTTATGCATTTGGTAGACCAAATCTTTGGCCTCTCCTACTTCCAAACACCGTAAGGGCTTGCCATTGAACCCTCTTCTAAACAATTCTCCATTTTGCAAGAAGAATCGTTGTGACTTTCTCTTTATCAAGATTGCGTCCTTCTTTTCGGCAGGCAGATTGCCGCTTTGTAAAAATTCTACATAAGGGATTCGCCAATCCGCTATGTCATCGATGAAGGCGCATTCCTCCTCCCCAGGGTATTCTTGGCATGAAACACATTGTCGTTGAAGTGCATCTGCTTCCTTCTTCATTTCAGGCCAATAATACCCGTGGCGCTGCAACCTTCGATACAATCCAATATCGGCCAACCCACAATTTTCTGCATGTACCTGATGCAAAACGCGCTGTGCTTCGAGCCTCCCCAAGCATCGTGTCAATACCCCATCTGTTTCTTTATGGTACAAGACTCCTTTGATGATGGCGTATTTCTGAAGTTCCACCGGTGATATGGTCCCCTCCTTCGTTTGCAATTGATGGGAAATGTTATGTCTCCAATCATCGGTCAGGTCTTTGGGGAACAAGTCTAACACCGTGGTTGGGAGGGTTCTCTTCATTACCTTCACATCTAGGTCTTCTCCTTGGACATATACTCTAGATGCTACCGTGGCTAATGCATCAGGTTGTTTATTTTGTCCTCTTGGCACGTACTCAATAACCACCTTCCTGAAGTCCTCCATCACTTTTTGTGCCACAGTTCGATACGGTGCCAATATAGGCTCCTTCACTGCGAATTACCCTCTTATTTGTTGCACAATCAAGTTTGAATCTCCCCTTACTTTAAGGCGTTTGGCTCCCAACTCTCGAGCCGCTAATAATCCCAATATAAACGCCTCATATTCTGCTTCATTGTTCGTGCAGGGGAAGTCTAACTTGTATGACAAAGCTACTTCCTTTCCTTCTTTGGTGGTCAGCACTACGCCTGCTCCACCTTTCCCTTCAGCAGATGACCCATCAAAGGCTAAATTCCACCATTCTGAGTCTTCATCTACTATGTCAATTTCTTCTACTTCTCCTCCTGGAAGATCCTCAGAGGGGGGTTCGTATTCTCCATTTGGAAATTGAGCTAGTAGATCTGCCAAAGCCTGACATTTGATTGCCTTTGGTGTTACACACTGGATGTCATATTCTGAAAGTATCATCATCCATCTTGCAGGTCTTCCTACCAATGCCGGCTTAGTCAGTAGGTATCTGATCGGGTCAGTTCTTGTTGCAAGCTTCACTTCGTGTGCCAAAAAATAATGTCGCATTTTCTGCGCTACAAACACCAATGCAAGGCAATGTCTTTCCACCTGCGAATACCGAGTTTCCGGTCCTCTAATTATCCGACTGATGTAGTACACAGGCTTTTCCTCTCCATCCACTTCTTGTGTGATTAATCCCCCTACAGACTTTGTGGTAGAAGTGATGTATAACTGCAACGGTTTTCCTCTTTGTGGTACTACCATCGTTTGTGCTGAAACCAAAATTCCCTTCACCTTCTCAAAGGCTTGCTGTTGGTCTTGCCCCCAGTCCCATTTTGCCTTTCCTTTTAGCAATTTGCCAAAAGGTTCTGTGACTTCTGCTAATGCTGGCATAAATCTTCTCATATAAGAAACTTTCCCTAGAAAGCTCTTCAGCTGTTTTTGTGTTTTTGGTGGGGGCATCTCCACAACTGCTCTTGCCTTGCTTGGGTCTACCTCCAAGCCTCTGTTATGCACCAAGAAGCCTAAGAATTTTCCGGCCGTCATTCCAAAGGCACATTTCTTCGGATTCATCTTCAAATTGTATTTTCGGCATCGCTCAAACACTTTTCTCAGGTCCTCCACATGAGTTATCGCCTTCTTGGATTTCACTACTATGTCATCAACATAGTCTTCTACTATATCATGAATCATATCATGAAATATAGCATGCATTGCCCTTTGATAAGTTGCCCCCGCATTTTTCAACCCGAAGGGCATTACTACATAGTAGAAATTCCCAAACGGAGTACGAAAGGCCGTCAACTCTGCATCTTCTACTGACATTTTTATCTGATTGTACCCCACAAACCCATCCATGAATGGACATCATCTCGTGATTAGCCGTTGCATCTACCAAAGTGTCTATGTTGGGTAATGGATACATATCTTTTGGGCATGCTTTATTCAAGTCTCTGAAATCCACACATATCCGTAACTGACCATTTGACTTCTTTACTGGTACAATGCTGGATAACCATATCGGATGTTGAATTGGCTTGATGAACCCTACTTCCAGTAACTTCTTGATTTCCTCCTTGATTTGGGTCTCAACTTCGGGTGCATAGTTGCGAGGAGCTTGCTTTACTGGTTTTATTCCCGGGCTTACATTCAGATTGTGCTCTACCAACTCTTTATCAATCCCGGGCATCTCGTCATAGTTCCAAGCGAAGACATCCCTATACTCTCGCAGCAGTTTCACGAGTGCCTCTTTCTGCTCAGCATTCAGTTCTTTGTTGACGTAAGTCGGTCTTGGCGTTCCTCCATCTGTTGCCAAATCCACTTCTTCTACTTCATTTTGTTGAGGTTTCGGCCTATCCTCAAAGCATTCTGGAGCTGGTTCTACTTGCTGCTGCACAATTTCTTCTTCTTCATTACTGCTGGAGTGGGGGACACCTCCTGAGCCGTTGGGTTTGCACTTTTCCTTGGGCTCTTCCCCCTTGCACCGTCATAAGCGAAACACTATCTTTCCGTCGGGTTTAACAACCCTCTCCCATTTCGTTCTTTGGCCATCATCTGATTGCACTGTCCGTTTGGCATTGATTATGTTTCTGGCATCTTCAGGATGTGCTGGCCTTTTCTTTTCTCCTTTTTCTCCCTTTTCTAGGTCTATTATCACCGGCTTCTTGTTGTTGGAACATTCTCCTTGTCCCGAGGTCTTTTTCTTTTCTTTTTCCTCAGGCACAAACTTATCTGCCTGTACTTCCTCCCAACTAACTAATTTTAGAGAATCAGGTCTTGCAATCTGGTTCTCTCCCTCTTCGGCGACATCATCAAAGAAAGTTGCTTCGGCGATGTGTGCCTCCTCTGGTCCAAAGGGATTTCTGGTTGCTGGTACCTTCACTTCTTTTCCCTTCCAGATAGCTTTCAGGCATTGATGAAAAACGGAGGGTACCACCCCATAGTCGTTTTGCCACGCCCTTCCTAGCAAGACATGATACGCTGCATCCACCTCGGTAACATGAAACATTACAGGTCCTCGAATCTTTCCAACCTGCATGTCCACCTTGATGTGTCCCAGGGTTCTGGCACTTTGGTTGGCAAACCCTGTGATGTTTGTTGGTTCTTTCACAATTCTCTTCTCCGGCAGGCCTAACTGCTTAAACACAGTGTAGGGCATAATATTTATAGACGCTCCATTGTCGATGAACGCCCTCCGCACCTCTATTCCATTTATGATTGCCGTCACATACAGCGGTCGGTTGTGCGGGTATCTTATCTCTCTGTCAGCTTTAGAGAAAGATATCTTGCTTTCTTCCTCTTCCACTGCCTTCACAAATCCTTTGCTTACCGCCATGCAGGTCTCTTGGGTTTCGGCTGCTTTGATGATTGCCCTGGTTGCCTCTATCCTTGCTTCCTTGGCTAACCCTATTTGGTCGAAAAATTTTCTGAATTTAACTCCATTCATCAACGCCGTCACCTGCAGGCCTGGATCAACATCCATCATTTCTTCCATCCTCTCTGCATTCTCCATCATCTCCACTTCTGGTGCCTCACTATGAGTAATAGTGTTGCACGTTTCTTTTCCCTTATGATTAGGCAGTGGCTTATCATGCACGCTGCTTCCTTTTCCCAGCTCGATTTCTCCTGCCGCCAATTTTTCATGGTATATCCTCCGCAGACTATAACAATCAATAGTAGAATGTCCTGCATATTGATGGTATACACAGAAGTCTGGTCTTCTTTTTATTTCTTCGGTCACAACAAATCTGGGCTTCGGAGGCCTCACCACTCCATGTTCTACCCATTGCTCATACAGGTCTCTAAAGGCCTTCTCACTGCATGTGATAGCCTCTGGAACGGGCATTCTGGTATACTTGTCCCCTTGTTTCCCTTTACTTCGCTCGTTCTTCTCCCTCTTGCCCCCTTGTGGTTTTGACTGAGAGTCAGCCAAAGCCACAGTTGCTGTTCTCTTACCTTTCCAGGTAACCGTCGCATGATTGACGGGCACTGTCATGATTCCTCCCAAATCTTGTGCAAATGATGAGAGAGTCGCAAATGAATCACATGCCTTTGTAATGAGATGGGGCTTGAAGGAATCTAGTGCACCATTATTGCATATGCTAACCAAGTTCTTCTCCTCAATTGGCTCTGCACACTTCTGTGCTTGGGCTCTGAATCGGTCCACATAATCTGACAGCTCCTCGTTCGGCTTCTGCTTGAACCGCATCAGCTCTACAATAGTTACTTGTTTCTGCACATAGAAAAATTTCTTAAAAAACTGTAATTTCAGATCATCCCAATCATGGACTGATCCCTTCTCCAAATTGTGTAGTACCAACTGAAGGCACTATCCGTCAAAGTCTTGTTGAATTCCCTCATCAACAGATTGTGGTTATTCACCTCATCATAACCCAACCACGGAGACATCGACTCCACGAACCTGGCAATATGCTCCCTGGCATTCCCTTTCTCCCCGTTATACTTTGGGAACTGCGGGGGATGCTCAATATACCCTGCCGGGTAAGGTTGTCTTCGTATGTGTGCAGGGTAAGGTGGAGTAAAGTCCAACTCTGAAGGTCGGGATGTCTGCTTGCGAAGTTGATTGATCACGTCGATCATATCATCCTTCGTCACATACTGGCTCGTGGTATGAACTCTCTGAGGGGCTGTGATGTATTGATGCATAGGTGGTGGGTATGGTAAGGATGCTGGTTGGTGTACACTTCCATCTTGCACGATTTGAATCGGTGGTGCTTGTTGGCTTGCTCGTTGGATGTGGCTCGGGATGGTCGGTATCTGCACTTGTGAAAATGCTGGGAGAGTAGTCGGGATGATGCTGGGTTGAGGCTGACTTGCTTCCAATCTGAGTTGTGGCACATCACCGCTGTTTTGGGGCTCCAAGTTGATGATTGGAATCGGCTGACTCTCCGTTATTGGCAGCACAGTCGGATTCTCTTTGTTGTTGCTGTTGTCCTCCACTTCTGCTCGTTCCCCTTGCGAACTTCCTGGGAACATAGCCCTGAAAGTGGGGATTTGCATCAACTGCTGGCGGAAATTCCCCATTTCTTCCTGCTTCCTCTGCATCTCCAACATCATGGTCATCATCATCCCTTGGCCTTCTCGTGCCTCCTATAAGGCTTTGAGCATCTCCATCTGCACAGCATTCGCAGTTGCCTGCGCTCCAGTGACCTCCTCACCTTGCCTTCCTGCATTTGGCTGTCTAGCACTGGTTTGTTGTTGATCAGCCATTTGAGGTGATGTTGAACTTCCTTCTGAAACGTCTTCTAGGATGGGTTGATCAAAATCCAGATTCGCGCTTTGGAGCACTGGATTTACTTGTCTTGAAATTGGATCCGGTGAAGTGATGCTTGTTGTCGGTGAAACTCTTCCTGTAATTCTCCCACTTCGAGTTGTGGGCATACCCTTCACGAATTCTACACCTCCCCAGCAGAGTCGCCAAATAAATGTAGGTAAGAAAATTACACCTTGCTAGGGTTAGGGTTTCGTATTGGCTGGAGAGGAGAGAAATCCACGAAGAGTACGGAACTGATTGATTGATTGAAGAGGGGAGAGAGAAGAACAGGTAGGCAATTACTCCAATGACACGTGGCAGAACTCCTAGAATCCGGAAACCGGGTTAGGGTAGCAGGGATTCCAAGAGCCTTCTAGAGTCTTCGAGTTGTGAGAGAGTTTCAAGTGTTTAGAGCTTCCAAGAGTCTAAGTGTAATGTCTTTAGAGCGATCCCCTTTTCTTAGAATAGAGGGGCTATTTATAGAGTTTTCCTGGAAAATAGTCACATGTCAGGCACATGTTTTAAGGGAAATTCCCGAAATACCCTTTAATTATGTTTTAAAGGAGAAATTCCAGAAATGCCCTTTAATCATCAAAGTAATGCCCAAATTGCCCTGTTCTTCTAGCCACCAATCCAATCCCTCAATCAATTCCCAAAATGGGTCGCATCCACGAGTCTTCTGCCTTGGAACACGTGTAGACTTCCCCGGGTCTAGTACATTTAATTAGGTCACATAAACCCTAATTTGTACATTTAATTAGGTTTTTTGTAAACCCTAATTTGTACATTTAATTTAATTAGGTCATGTGAACCCTAATATGCACTTGGGCCCACAAAATCTTACAGGTGTATCTATAGCATTGTATGTAGTGTCTGTAATCTGTAGATACAATCATATATAAATAATTAATTTGTGGAACATATGAATGAGAGAGAGAGAGAGATGGGTACGTACGTACCAGTATTATAAGGGGCTTTTTGATGAGTGGAAAGGTCATTTGTTATTCATAGCGCACAAAAGGATGGCCCATGGGCGTGTTAATTTATATAAATATTTGTATTTAACTGATTAAAAAAATATTTAAATTGTATGTAATTAAATGACACATCACATCAGAATAATTGTTACCAGTATGACTAATTGGATAATATTTTTAATTTATAAAAATTATAATCAATAAAACTGTTTCATAGTCTTAGAACAGTCTTAACATTTAGTATATACTCCCTCCCCATCGTTTCGAACTCAATTTAAAATTGAGATAACTCATTAAAAATTATGAAATAATAAAACTTAAAATGAGTAATACTTTTTAGATAACTTATAATATTCATCATTGTATTGATTAAAATTAAAAGAATTTATATAAATTTTGAGTTTAAAAATTTCTTAAATTCACTTTAAAAAGACAACAATAATCAAATAATATGAAATAGGAAGAGTACTAGTTTTCATGCTTCACTGTAAGTGTGAGAAATTAAGCTTGAACCTACTCCATAATTCTGATGTACTCACTGCCTTCCAAAATATAAAAACTTACTTTGATTTTGAAGACTATTTGAGATATATTTAAATTGAAAATTAATATGTATTCATCTTATTTTAATCAATATAATTATAAATATTATAAATTTTGAATTTAAATTAATTGACTTCAAAAATTTAAAGTTACTCTTATATTTTAAAACGTAGAGAGTAAAATATTGTTAAGTTTATTTTTCTAAAACAAGTCAAAGATTCCAGACAATTGTTGTATATGAGAAACACCTCCCTTTTGTTGAAACTAGATTGTTGAGTTTAAAAACTAAAAACACATTGACTTAGGGGATAATACTCGTAATAATATTCTATCTCTGTTCTAAATTATAAGATCACAATTAACTTTTTAAAAAATTAATTTAAAATATTTTTAAATTTAAAATTGACATGAATCATTCATTTAAATTTTCAAAATAATAAATCTTATAACTACTATTGAGCTCTCATTATCTTTATATTATTCCTATCTTGTATATATAGTGTGTGTTTGATAGGGTATAACCTCCATAAATCACAATAAAAAGTTTACTGTTACGATTTCTTAAGAAAATATTATATCATTATATACACGCAAATTTAAAATTACAAATTATGGTATGCATAAGGACAAAAGGATAGAAAAATAGACAAGGCATTGTGGTGGATTAGAAAAGGACATTATATATAGCTAGGTAGCAGTAATAGTCAATGTTAGTGAAAAATTTTATTAGAAATTAGTCTTTTGTTTTGTCTTTAATAATTTCTCATGCATTGCACCATGCCACCAAATGACCACCAATTTGGAGTTGGAAGATTTAAGAGTATCGTTGTCAGCAGATAGGGCCAAAAGGAGATTTGTTGGAAAAGTTTTTCTGATTGTTGATTAATGTGGAAATTAAGAATATTATGTTTCTATCCGATGACCTTTAGCTTCACTACGTTTTAATATTGACTACATAGTCTTACGTAAACCTTTAGTTTCCCTACGTTTTAATATTGACTACATAGTCTTAAGTAATTATTGAATTCTGTGCACATCAAATAGCTAGATGTCTATGCATGATGAATCTCTTGATAATTAAGCTGAATGCATTCTTTTTTGAATTACATAATTATTGAGATATACAATAAGTCTACATTTGAGAAGTTAAGATAGAAAAGAAAGAAGGAAAAAAAATGACATAAATTAATGCGTTCAAGATTTAATGATTTAAATTTTTGAATTTAGATGATTCTATATATGTGTATTAGCTTATTAGGGTTTAAAGTGTTAACACAAACTCCCCAGTCTTGCCCAACTTAAATAATTAAGAGTCTCAATTGATTTAGCTTCATATTTTTACTTTAAACTACGTTTAATTAAAACATTTAGATATAATTAATATGTAACATATATTAAAATTTACAACTAAAATTTGTTTGTAAAGAAGTTACGTAAAAGTCACAAGTAAAACGCATGAAACTTTTAAAGCTACAAGTTTGATAGCCGGTTCGAGGTTTGGGCTATTTTATATTTTTTTTTTGACATAATACATTATAATATATAAAAATATTTGTATATATTTCATGTTATATGAAAAATTTATACATTGTATCATTAAAATGAAGAATCTTAAATGATTGACTCGGTATATATTGATTTGATCGTAATTTAATATTGATTCATGATCAATTAAAATAATTTGATAAAATTATAAAATTATTGAATAAAATCTCTTAATGCCTTAATATATACAGTACGTTATTGATATAAATTCACAAGTGAAAAAGTTAAATGTATAATGCCCCAAAGAAGATGTAATAAATGTGTGTTATATTGGATGTAATATTGGATAAGATGCAAATCCGACAATTCCAGTTAAGTATGTTGGAAAACCATGAAAAGTTGTGAACTAAGCATATATCCTTAGTAAAAGTAAAATAAATATAGATTAAATAAAAACAACTCCCCCGCTACTAGTTACCACAATTTAGGTTGGTATCAAGAAACCAAGTACGAAAGTAACTCTGTCTCTCAATAGATCTACAACACCTCAGCAAAGTGAAATCCTTCAATCTCTATATATGTATTACTTGTATCATGGCCTTCAATCTCTATATATGTATTACTTGTATCATGGGTAGATATATTAAGTACTATCTTGCAACTAGTTCTATAATTTTAGCTAGCTAGTATCAATAATATATTTGAAAAAAAAGAGTAATTTTTCATAAAAATTGACGTTTTAAATATAATTTCTAATTTTGGATCGGAACAATAACAAACAGAGGGAGTATAACGGGCTTTCTATTCTCTTCTCTTATTTGCATAATTTTCCCTTTTATTCTAATACATTTAATAACTCACAATGTCTTAGCGTGTAAATTAATGAAGTGGGATATGCATTAAATTAAGATCTTATCCAAATGATCAATGAACATACGTGATTTTATATATATATATATATATATATATAGGAAGATAGTGACAACCCTAGCTAGCTAGTTAATTAATAGTGTCCTCGTCATGATTCCTCAGCAAAAAAAAAAAGAAAAAAAGCGCGAACACAAGATGATCCTTTCACAAGATTTCTGTTCATATATAAATGTGTGTTATCTTAACTGGAATTGTCGGATTTGCCAGTAGGATCTAATTAGCCTTTGCTAGTAATTGGTGTTATATGCCAGACTTGCTAATTTGGTGGGATGTACATATATATTAGTATATATATGGTGCAATGTCTTGACAGCCGAGGGTCATGTTTCTTGTCTGGGGAAAACTGGAAGCTCGCCGGCTCGCCCCCACCCTAGACCTAGGTATACCCTCAGTAAGAACTTAATACACATGTTTGAAAACTAGTTTTAATTCAAATTCTATACGTACGTATTCATATAATTATAATATATAGTCAGTCTCTATTTCTTTAGACTGTTACGTTTCATATTAGATTGCAAAGTAATAATAGAATGTTAAATTTGGAGTTTCAAACGTACATATTTCAAATGTTGTATCATGTAATAAAAGACTCTATCAGTTTCAAAATTAGATATACAATTTGACTTTTAAAGTCAAGCGACGACATATCAAATTTTAAATTGATGTAAATTTATTTAATTTTAGTTGATACAATTGTTATAGTTGTATAGTATATAACAAAAACTATGAATACAAAAATTATTTGATTCGATCTAAACTTTTATGAGTCATACTAATTTTGAAGTTAAATATGTGTATCTCTAATTTTGTAACGGAGATAATAATACTCTCTTTCTCCCTCTCTTTATATTTCATAAAAAAATTTATTTATTTTTTATTTTTTGAAGTCAATTCAAAAACTCTTAAATTTTAAAATTATTGTGAGTCACAGTGATTTTGAAATTAAATATATTCATATAAATTATGAATGTTAAAATTTCACAAACTGACAAGTCAAATGAAATTTTTATGTGCAATGAGGTAGTGTTAACAAAGTAATGGTACATCATTTTAGAAAAAGAAAATATAAGACCTCTAAGCATCACTCGCTCAGTATTTGACAACCAGTGGTATTAATTGTAGTAATGGTCAGGACTAGCTAGCTAGGTGCATATATGGCAGCTGGCTATATTGAATACGTGGACGAATTTAGAACAAGAATTTCAAGTATAGAGAGGTTTGACAACTTGAAGTTGTCTGTTAAGTATCCAAAAAGTTGAAACCGTGCCATTATGGATTTGGTGCATGCATAAATTAAATGTCTCATGTAGAGACATGTACTATCACTTGCCTTAATTGCTGCTGCCGGCAATATTCAGATAACAATATGAAGAGTGGGCCGGGTACCTATATATATATATATGACTTCTTTGTAACATCTTAGTCATTCTACCTAATTCATAATGCAAACATCTATATATATACATACATACATAGAGAGTAGGAATCTAGAGAGGGGGTGCATTGTCGCCTGTTAATGATGAATTATGGAGTCCATGCATACAACTTGGACTATATATATATATGTATGATTGGATAATACTTTTTCCCTCCATCTTTATTTGTCTTAATTAATTTTACCATTTTTAGAATCAAAAATTATTTTTAAGTTTATTAGATATAGACATAAAATTATTAACATAAGAAAGTATATCGAATATACTATTAAAGTCAACTTATTTAATTTCAAAATTTTTAATACATTTATTTAATCATTAATTTTAAGATTAATGAATTTAACCTTAAGTAGTCAAGTAGAACAAATAAAATCGGACAAAGGGAGTACATAAGATGATTGGAAGCAGCTAGGTATATCAATCAAACTCTATTTCACAACTGAACAAACACTTAGTTAAGTTACTTTCCCATTATCGATCATAAGCACTTGTTAAATAAAAACTAAATTAAAAGAACATTGAAATTAAACCAAACTAATGAAATAATCGAAATATATCAACGTTATTCCATTTTAACAAATAAAATGTTGAGGTATCGTGTTATAATGAATTTTACATCGGAATGTAAGAACAAAGATTGAAGATATATATGCTCTAATGAACTTAATTAATGAGTTAATTTTTTAAGTTAAGATATGGTTTTAAATGAACAATTACATGTCTAAGATATTCCCAACATAAATTCGAGTTGAAGCATAGAGTGCTACGTAAATTTCCTACCAGTTGGTGCATGTATTTGGAAGTTCAATAACATGCTATGTAAATTTTCTGCCAGTTGGTGCATGTATTTGGAAGTTCAGTAAAATGCTACGTAAATTTTCTGCCAGTTGGTGCATGTATTTGGAAGTTCAATAAAATGCCATGTAAATTTTCTGCCAGTTGGTGGGATAGATATTATTGATCATATATATATATATATATATATATATATATATATATATATATATATATACACACACACAGGCATGCAATGATCAAAGCTCAATACATCTTCCATTATGCTGATTAACTTGTCATTAGTTAACAAAAATAAAATTATAACTAGGTGACAGATTAATTAGTGGATGATTAGCACATGGCACCAGCTAGCGCACCTGATCATAGATTCATAGTAAAACCGTGCCATTTTATCTAGCTAATTTTATCCAAATTAAAATTCATAAACAGAAAATGGATTGGGCTCCTATATCGTCTCTCCGTTAATTTTTCAAATAAATGTCCCCAGAATTCTGTTATCTAGCTAGCTAGGATTTTAACTTTAATTTACCATTGATAAGAGACAAAATACTCCAAAATGATGAGGTCTATAAAAGACCAATGGTGGAACCATGCATCCATGTAGTTCAAACCAATCCATCGAGCTGTTTGCAAGCTCATCTCATCAACTCGACACCTGTTGGCCTATCACGTAAGTCAAAGCTTTTTTTGTCTTTTATATACACGTGTTGAACTCAGTTTTACCAATTGACTTGAAGTCGACTTGTTTAACATATAATATATAGTAGTAATAATAATAATAATGATAATATAATGATAAAATAATAATAATATATTCATTAAACCTATAGGAGTACTCCACTCAATTTGGCAAAACTTGCAAATATCTCGACTATTGAAGGAGTCGAGCTTGAACACCCTACTCAAATTATATACTCAATTCGACTTGACTTGTTATTTTTTTTTTTTTTTTTTTTTTGTATTTTTAAATTCGAGTCATGTGAAAACTCTGCTCCTGTCTTTGCTTACATAAGCACTAATTTCATTAGTAAAGATATTACTTAAAATAAACTATTAATTTGACTACTCTTTGAGAATGTATGAAAGTCAAGTTAACAACAACAAAAAATTGAGAGAAGGGGGATATATATATATATATATATATATATTGTTAAATAAAATATAAACTAATACGTAAGTACATATAAACTTACATATGAATCGGTTAGTATCCACGAAACGGAAGCGGTTGAACCGGAATGCCAAATCTACTAGCAATATATACCACGAACACAGCTACTACGATCCTTCGTGCAAACGCTTCTCGTCAATATGAAGTTGTTACTAGCAACTATGCGAACTAACTTAGGTATCCACACCAAGTACACCCAAGTCTATTGATGGAAGTTTAGAAATACTAAAGAGAGAGAGAGAGTATTTAGTAGAAAACAATCTGAGAAAAATAATACGTTATTTTTCCTTAGCCTTACACTCTGCAGGAATCAGTATTTAACGATAAATCCCAATTAATATGGGATAAGTCTATAACTGAATAAATCAGGAGATCTATCTCATATAGAGGCTTAGCCATATCAAGTATTATCTAAAATACTTCCAAGTGATATGCGACTCTTCCAAACCTAATTGGGTTATCCAATATCCATACCCAATTGGATGTCCATGATCCACGGGTCTGACCCGGATCAATTACTAATATCTCCCACTTAGACACTTGGGTTATAAATGTACTCATCTCAAATCAATCATCTCTAGATTTTTTCGTACAGGTGCTTTGGCGTGCGACTGACGAGAAATAAATGATCTCAAGGGCGAGAGCTCACATACTAAGTCTCCATCATAACTAATATGAAACATCTCCAAAACAAACTTGTCATGTCCTACACCAGTCGATCACATTCTGTTGAGTATTTCGAATCCCTCATTGATTATATTTCAGAAATACACTCAACCCCATTTGTCTTGGTATGCGCGATCACCTTTTAAAAAATATATACATATAGTATAATATATAAAGTTTAAAATAATTGCGCGCGCATAGCATAACCAACGACTGAATGTGATGCCAGATAAATGTCTTCCCTAAACTCTCATGTCAATCTTCATTAACTTTGCTGCTTTCCCAAACAAGTACTCATGGAACCTCATTATGTAAACTTAGGAATACAAGCTAAAGTAGCAACACAAAGTCTTTGTTTCATGACATAACACTACAAAAAAAGAGGTCATTGCTGACGGCCATTGTCGTCGCCAATGGGTCATTGTCGACGATGTCAATCCGTCGTCATTCCCGTCGCCCCAGATGTCATCGCCCCTGGCTCCCGTCGATCGCCATCGATAATAAGGTCATTGGCGACGGCGTGAACCGACGGAAAGTCCATAGCCAATGGGCACAAAAAAAATTTTAACGTGGCATTGGCGACAGGATATGCCGTCGCTAATGACATGTATGTCGTTGGTAATGAGTTTGGTTAATATTATTAGAGGGCTTATTGCCGACGGCTGCCCGTCTCCAATGACTTTTTTCAAAAAAAAAAATTTATTTTTGCAAATTAAAAATTCCCCTATTCATTTACATATACATAATTGTAGCTATTATAAACTAATAAAAATAAATATTTCTTCACGAACGAATATCAATAACAATCAAATAGTTAGATACATAAACCATCAACCTAAGTATATACAAAACTCTAGTTTGTACAACTCAAAAACTATATAAGTTCATACATGAAAGTCAAAATATAAACATAAACTAACTACTGCCCCAGATCAGGAGTGTCAGTACCATCATCACTGTCATCTATCGTACGTCTGGTCCCATCGCCAGTCCCAGCGCCGGTCCCACCCTTCATCGTCTCATCAGCTCGACGGTCATCATCATCTCCTCTACGGTCATCGCCTGTGCCGCTGCCTCCACCCCCACGAGTCTCATCAACAAGATCCTACAAAATTAAAATATTAATAACGAAGTAGAAAAGAAAGCATATTTAAATTAGTTTAGTTTGTGTTTTTTAAGTTTTCTTAAGTTAGGCAAACGGACTGATAACTCGGCCTCCGGATATTGGAATCGAGTCCCGTAAGTTGTAACACGTGCCTAATATCTATGAGGTGCTATGTCTAGGTTTGCGCCTCGTCTCGACGCACGAGGCGGGTTTTGGTCTCTTTTTCGACTATTGCTGTAAGTTTTCTTAAGTTAGGCGAACAGGCTGATAACTCGGACTCCGGATATCGGAATCGAGTCTCGTAAGTTGTAACGCATGCCTAATACCTATGAGGTGTTATGTCTAGGTTTACGCCTCGTCTCGACGCTCGAGGCGGGTTTTGGTCTCATTTAGACTATTTTTTTAAGTTTTCTTAAATTAGGCGAACGGGCTGATAACTCGGCCTTCGGATATCGGAATCGAGTCCTGTAAGTTGTAACACGTGCCTAATATCTATGAGGTGTTATGTATAGGTTTGCGCCTCGTCTCGACGCCCGAGGCGGGTTTTGGTCTCTTTTTCGACTATTTTTCTAAGTTTTCTTAAATTAGGCGAACGGGCCGATAATTCGGCCTCCGGATATCGAAATCGAGTCCCGTAACTTGTAATGCGTGCCTAATATCTATGAGGTGTTAAGTCTAGGTATGCATGTCGTTTTGACGTTCGAGGCGGATTTTGGTATCTTTTTCGACTATTTTTCAAAGTTTTCTTAAATTAGGCGAACGGGCTGATAACTCGGCCTCCGGATATCGGAATCGAGTCCTCTAAGTTGTAACGCATGCCTAATACCTATGAGGTGCTATATCTAGGTTTGCGCATCGTTTTGATGCCCGAGTCGGGTTTTAGTCTCTTTTTCGACTATTTTTTAAGTTTTCTTAAATTAGGCGAACGAGCTGATAACTCGGCCTCTGGATATCGGAATCGAGTCGCGTAAGTTGTAACGCGTGCCTAATATCTATGAGGTGTTATGTCAAGGTTTGCGCCTCGTCTCGATGCCCGAGGCAAGTTTTGGTCTTTTTTTCGACTATTTTTCTAGGTTTTCTTAAATTAAGCATAAGTTAGGCAATAAGTCGACAATAACTAATATAAGTAATATAATTACAAATTAATAATTGTTTTTACCTGTCGAATATGTGGAGAAAATATGTTGGCCAAGACAACCGCACATACATAGATGGCCTCCTCGTGGACTATACCCATGAGCTCGTCAGCAAATGCTGTAGGATCTATGGAGCCATGGACAACCTCCTGAGCAAGCTGGTAGATCCGCTCGCGTGATGGTGCGCCTGACTGCACAACACTGCTCGCCATGCACCTCTCTATGATCAGCCAGAAGAAATCGTCAGATAGTGAAGGGCTGACACCCGATCCACTCGTACCACTAGCACCGGTGGGTGGGCGACACCGAGATTTCGCAGTAGGGACTAAAGTGTAGGCTGGGACCCGGGGAATGCCCACAACTCTACCCTTCTTCGGTCCCCCTGTAGGCTGCAGCCAGTCCTCCAAATCCTCATCAGCGCGCGTTGAATCATCTATGTCATCGTTACCTTTCTGGCTGCTCCGGGCCACGATAAGGTCCTCAAACCGTCGCTGAAAAAAACACATTAATTTATGAAAAGAATTAAAAGAATTAAATACATACTAAATAAAAGAATACAAATGAATTTCAAGAATTTAAATACATACTAAATAAAAGAATTAAATTACTTACAACAATGCGCTCTGCCTCAGGTGAGATATAACCACCTTCACCTTTTTTCTGGTGGGCGTGCCACCAAAACTCTAAGCGCGACGGTGGGTGCTTAAGACTAACCTCGAGTCTCTTCCTGTAAAGGTCGTACGACTGAGACCCCGTACAGTGTGGGAGACGACTCTGCTGTCAGACTGCTATACGTTGTGCCGACTTCTTTTGGAATGCAGCGCCCTCCCAAATACTGCACATCTGCTCCCACACTGCAACACCAATAAAATCTGGTCGGATATCTCTCAGTGTATGTCCATCGGCCATCTTGCTCTGGGCCTTTTTTTTCAGTCGTAGACTCACTTGTGCCAGTTCATCTCTAAGTATGATTGGAGAATGGTCATGCCATGGGCTTCCTTCCCGTCCTCAAATCGATAATATCTCTGCAATTTATAACATAAATCGACATGTCAAACATTAATAATAACTTGCAATTGATTATATAAAACTAACATTTTAAATCTTTCTTACCTGAAATTCATCTATAATCAACTAGCATGAGCGGTCATCCACATCTGCCTACCTCATCCACGCGCTCGAGAATCGGTTGCGCACGATCCAAAACAACGTGTTCCTTGGAGTCGCGTCAAGGATACTGCAATTGAAATTAATATAATATACATTTGTTGTTTAATATTTGAAAATTCTAAATGACAAAGTGTGTATATATATGTAAAACAAAGTATATATAATTCTAAACAAATATATTATTAATAAAATTGTTGTTATAATTAATACAATGACCTGTTATTCCCGACGCATCATATATGAGGCGCTTGAGGGGGATTCCCTAGCAAGCCATGTGTTAGTCCCCACGGAGGCCTACGCCGATCACCTATTTGAAAACAATATGTGAATGAATATCATGACAATATACGATATAAAAAAACAATCATAATACTGACAAAAACACTAACATTAAATTATACCTGAAGATCCGGCCTGATCATCGCCCCCACGACCCCCACGGCCAGCATGCCCTCCACGATCACCATGTGGTGTACGGGCTATATGTATATAACTGTAAATAAATTAACATAAAATTATAAGACATTTGTAATCATAGTAATTTAAGAGACTTAATTAACAGAATAATATAAGTTACACCATCATGATTGCACTACTACAAACTATTACATACAGATACAACTAAAAAGACATAAATAGTAATAGTAAATCAATTTTTCACCATAATTAATAGAATAATATAAGTTACACCATGAGTCGAAATTGAATTACTGCAAACTATTACATACGGATACAACTAAAAAGACATAAATAGCGCATACTCCTAATCATTTATATCATCAAAGCCATCAATATCAGAATCTTCATCTTCGAGCAGTAGCTCTTCATTCTCGCTGTCATCACCATCTTCGTCATCCTCAATGATTTCTTCATTTATATCTTCCTCCTCAACAACATTGTCTTCACTTTCGACAGTAATGATTTCATCATCGTCTTCACTAAACCCACTAATAACTGTCACATCGGTTGGTGTGACACTAGTTAACTCGACTTGTAAAGGTTCATCGTTTGGACGAGGAGTTATGCCTTGAAAACCACGAGCTTTGGTAGTTATAACAGTATACTATGAGCTTGCAGGAGTCTTAACACTCCGTGCGTAGTACACCTGCGTTGCTTGACTTGCTAAAATAAAAGGCTCGTCTGAGTTTGGTTTTGACTTAATATTTACTGTCACCAATCCTGAATTTTTATCTACTCTAACACATCAAACCAATGACAATTGAAGCAAACTATTTCTTTTTGACCCCAATATTTGAGAAAGATGACTTATAGCAATCGTTTATATCAGTCATCCCAAAGATTATCGTAGCAGCTCCCTTTAACCACAACACCAGAATAAGATGAAACGACTTCCCCAATATCGCAACACTTAAATTTGTAACCGTTGACAATGCAGCATCTATAAGTATCTACAGATCTTTCAGGGCCGTCAGCTATAAGCTTTAGCCGAATGTCAGCTTTATCATCTGCGAGGACCTAATGTACAGTAACACAACATATTCTAAAGTAAATGAGGACCTAAAATTCATTCATGAGGGTAAATGAATTTAGACATTAATTTAAGAGACTTACTACATCTTTAAACCATTGCACAAATTCTCTATTTCTCAAATTTTGCAAGTCCCCGTCTGATATAATTGGATTCGCTTCACGTATCTCAGCATCATATTGACTGCAGTACAGTTATAAACTTAATGTGTATGTAAGGGACTTATAACATGTACAATCGACATAGTTATGGCTACTTACTTAATGTATGGCGTTACTTCATTCATGTTTACAAGTGCATACAATGTGGCAGCTGCATACTCATTATCGGTCAAGAATCGCCTTTTTCCCGCCGAATGGTTATACAGAATGACTAAAGGTCGTTAATTCTCCATTGTCCTCGTGTGCAATAGCCTCGTTCCGACGTAAGCGATTGTGCCTCGTTTGAACATTCGGCTCAAAGTACAACGAGCAAAAATTAACAAGCTCCTCCATAACATAACTTTCAGCAATTGACCCCTCTACACGGGCTCTATTCTTCACTTTTTGCTTTAGACATCGCATATATCTGTGTCGGTTTGCATATGCATGGATATATTAGAAAACAAGAACGAACATTTTAGCATATTAAAAACATTAATTTCATTACCTCTCGAATGGATACATCCGTCTATATTGCACGGGACCACCAAACTTGGCTTCGTATGGCAGATGAATAGGCAAATGCTCCATTGAATCAAAAAACGATGGAGGGAATATCATTTGTAACTTGCACATTATTTCCACTATCTGCATCTCCATTTTATCTATGTCTTTGAGTTGGAGCTCCGTTAAGCATAGATCTCTAAAGAAATTAGAAAGCTCTGTTAGTGGATCAACCACACGTTTCGTCAACAAGTCGACAAATGCCACGGGGATCAGCTTATGCATGAAAACGTGACAATCATGACTTTTTAGACCCAGAAACTTCAGCTCTTCGACTTTATAACACCTTGCTATATTTGAAGCATAACCATTTGGGAGCTTCAGTCCACTGATCCAATTACATAGCAATATCAACTGTTCTCTGGTCAAAGTATAATCAGCTTTAGGCGTTACCGTCTTACCACCCTTCTCATACAACCACAAATGTTCTCGAATGTTTATTTCTGCCAAATCAAGTCTCAACTTGTTGTTATCCTTTGTTCTACCATTGACATCTAGGACTGTATAAAAGATGTTATCAAATACATTCTTTTCGATATGCATCGGATCTAAATAATGACGGATACAGAGTGTATGCCAATAAGGCAGCTCAAATAATATACAATGATGGGTCCAGTTGTGAACCTGACCATAACCATAAGCTCGCTCTAGTCTGTGACTCTTCCCTAGAGGTGGAAATTTCAAGCTCTAGTTTGTGACTCTTCCCTAGAGGTGGAAATTTCAAGTGACTAAGCCAACTCAACACTGTTGTCCCAGAAAAACGATCAGGTACTTGACGTTTCTCTGTTTTTTGATTGAATTGTCTATTCATCCGTTGATAACGATGTTCAATCGGCAAAAACTGTCTAGAAGTTACAAAGAAACTAATTTTCTCCCCATGTTTGAGTCGCATAGCTTTAACTAACCCCATGCACACGAGACATGACAAGCCCTCATGAGTCGACCATCCACTGATCATTCCTAACGCCGGGAAGTCATTTATGGTCCATAATAAAGCTGCCCTCATTTCAAAGTTTTGTTTAAGAGATACGTCATAAGTTTGAATCCCTTTATCCCACAACATCTTCAACTCATCAACTAATGGCCTGAGGTAGACATTGATGTCTTTACTTGGACTCTTATCACCCGGAATCAGTAAAGACATGAACATATAGGGATCTTTCATGCACATCGAAGGTGGAAGGTTATACACAACAATAATCCCTGGCCAAGTTGAGTAGGGCTTGGTGTAAGTCCCATTAAATGGATTAAAGCCATCCATAGCAAGTCCAAGCCTAACATTACGAACCTCTTTAGCAAACAAGGGGTGCTTTCTGTCAAAAATTTTCCACTCAAGTCCATCTGCCGGGTGCGTCAGTTGACCTTCGACTATGTCCTGTGTTGAGTGCCACCTCATATCATTGGCGGCATGTGTTGACATGAACAACTGCTGAAGCCTCGGTGCAATGGGAAAGTAACGTAAGATCTTTTTCGCCACATCTTTTCCCTTTTTCAAGCGTTGTTCATAGTATCTACTTGTACCACAGATATCACATGACCTCTTATCTTTATTGTCATCACCGTAATACAACATGCAGTCATTCTCACAAGCATCAATCTTCTCATACCCTAGATTAAGCCTTTTGGCCATTTTCTTCACATCATAGTACGATTCTGGTAACTTATTGTCTGCCGGTAAGAAATCCTTCACAATGTTGAGCATTTCATTAAAACCTTTCTCGCTGCAGTCATGCTCATTCTTGAAGTGTAAAAGCTTAGTCACTGCGGATAAGACGGTGTACTTTTTGTGACCATCATACAGTGGCGTCGCTGATTCTTGCAATAAATGATAGAAACCTTTAGCCCCGTCGTTCGGCTCTTGTTCGATGTTACCGTCAACACTGTCTGTATTCCACTGGAAGAATGAACCAGTAGCTTCAACTATCATGTTAGTACAGTCAAAGGTTTCGTCACCTCTGGATTTCGGTTCGGATTCATGTTCATCCAACCAGGTTTCCCCATGATAGATCCATGTCGTATAACCCTGCTTGAACCCATACGCAAATAAGTCGCACATGACATCACTCCTTTCCTTCCACACTTTATTCACACACCTCTTACAAGGATATCTGATCTCATCGCCGCTGACTTGCTCAAATGCAAAATTCAGAAACTGTTAAACCCCATTACGGTACTTAGAGCTAAGCCCACTCTTATCATTAGCTACCCTACGTTCCATCAAACTTTGATTAATAGACATCTTGGTCTATGCACTAGGGGCTGCTATATATGAGGAAAAACAAAACACAAATAGGAGGGTTAATGTCTACACAAACATATAAATGTCCTAACTTCATCTCCACTCTAATGGATCAGGCTTCTATCACATTCCTGAATGTGTCGCCCCACCTGATGCCAACAACATGAACACATCTATATATTTTAAGAACTTTCGGCAGCACCTCCTTGTGGTCTTCAAGTACACGAAATAGACTACCACGTCGTAGCCTAAATATGCACCCGAAGAACATTAAGAGATATTCACCGAAAATTCTCAATATATAAAGACGTGCTTAAGCCGTTAACACCGACTTAAGTGGAATCGAAACATTCCAGAATAGTCCCAAAATGGGGACTATTCGAGATTCACTTCTCTTAAACTATATGGAAAATATGCAAATGCAATAATCACATGGGTAGATTACTAAAAATAAGTACAAAAAATAATGAACATTACATGAGATCTTCATGTTTTTAAATAAAAAGGACTATTATGACACTAGTAAATATTTCTTAGTAATAATGTTATTCATATTTTTCTTCTTTCTGCATTGTGTGTTCTTGAAAGATTTGATAATTATAAGATATATACATGCATATCTTCTTCACAAATTTCAGATTTTTATTTAGTAATAAAAGCTCAAATAACAAAACAAAGGGTTGGGACTTTTCATACTATATAAATGTTAAAATTAAAATTTCAGATTTCTCACCCCATGTTAAGGCTACTAATCTCATGAACCTAAATCAAAGATAACAATTTATCGGTATTGAGGTGATATTATCATCAATCACCACCATGATTAAAATCTAAAAACATATTCAACTCCAATTAATTTCTATGTTTCTATAGGTTCCAAGTAGCACAGTTGAGTCTTCCATTTTCTAAAAACCAAAACAAAGTCAGACAGTTAATTACTTACTTTCCCTTACTCTCAAATTTCTCAGCTTTTGCAACCGGTACGAAACACGAGATAGTTATACAGTATACTTTAACAAACCAAATCCCACATGATTTTAGCAATCACATAAAACAAAGCATCAACCTGAAACTGTTCATCCACAAAGAACTCTTTGCCTTGAACACAAGTTGAAAAACCAACTAAAATACCATTTTTATTTCTTTTAAAATCCATGTTGCAGTAAAATTCAATGATAGATTGAGGATAGATATTTCTACTTGGAAATTCAATCATGCAAGCCTAACCAATATTTCTTAATTTAAGCAATAAGTCAGGAAATGTATGAAAGGAAGTACCTATTTTAGGCAACAAATTATGCCTAATTGATGGATACTTGAACTTTGCATCCTCAGAAATTAATGCAGGTATCATCATGTCAGGATGAATTAGTGTATGAGACTCTAACTTCTTTCTTTTAGGTGTAGGTAGAGAGTGAATGCAATTATCCTCATGGCAAATAAATGGGAAGTAGCAGGCAATGAATAAGAAGAATATGTCCTAAGTATTTATAGTACACTATATATAGACATTTATATTACCAAATACCATATCATAGCATACATGCTTGGTCAAATCAAAGGCACACAAATGGATACCAACTAAACATGGGATTATAATCATTGCCTAGACATGTAGTAGGAGCACATCTTAGCATGTTATAAAATGGATACCAACTGAGAATAAAATTCCCTCCATAAGGCCGGACGAAATTAACCCATTCAGCAGAACATAAAAAATCATCCCATTCAACATAACATAAAAAATCATATAGAATGAAATCATACCTTTTGCAATTTAGGGGAAACCAGGAGTAAATAAGAAAAAAGAAGAAGAGGGGGAGCAGCGGTGGCCGGAGGTATGGCCAGAAGGAGTAGTTGCAGTTACCGGACTTTACGCAGCAGGAAACAGGGGATACCAAATGGACTTTAGCTTCTGAATGATCAATTGGGCTCACATTGATGATTAATGATTGTATTTTAGAGTCTGGGATGATCAATTTTAGTGATTTGAGCAAATGGGGTGAACTGGGATTAAAGAAAAAACCCAAATCAGCTAGCCGAGGGAAAACAAAAAGGAGTCATTGCCGTCGCAATTAGGGCTTTAAAAAAGGACTCATTCTCGACGGCATGTCCGTCGATATTAATTCCCGTCGAGAATGAGTGTATATCGACGGGAACCCCGTCGCCAATGACATTTTTATCCCATCATCTATACCTTTTCCCTCCATCGCGAAAATTTCGCACCAGATTCTACCCGGGGATATATCATTGTCGACGACACATATTGGCGACGACGTCCCCGTCGGTATTGATGTTATTCTCGACGGGACTCATGTCGTCGATAATGCCCCCGTCGCCAATGACCTATTTTTTTGTAGTGTAGGTTCAAGTTCCTAAGGACAATAGTTAATGTACAGGGCTCACACAGTGATTGGATAGGGATCCACCATATCACTCTTCTGTATTATGTCGCTTATCTTGCGCAAGAGGTATAATTCTCATGTTACGGTGGAACTCTCAAAAAAATTGTCGCTCTAGCTAAAATAATACCGTACGGACAGTAGATAGTCGCTCTCTAGCGTTTAACCTTAGAAAACATTCCTAGCTACTTCAGATAGTATCTAGTATAAATCTAATGTCCGGCAATCCTAAAAACAAGGCTACACCTCTTACAAGTGTTTGGCATACAATGATACCTCTTTTTGGACCCAGCCAAGGCGACTAAATCGTAGTGTCTCAAAAAATGGCGCCCGACCATTTAGACCTCTACAAAATAGTCTCATCTCGCTCGCTATTACAAGCGCCGAGGCAAGTTATCCGTGTGAGTAGATCAACCTTTTTGCCTTGTGACACTATATGTGTGCTTTTATATATATACAATAAGTTAAAAACATAGAATTGAATAAAAATTAACATTATGTAATCACCTTTATTGCATAAAACAATAAACAATATCCAAAAGATGTCCATTATCAAAAATAAAACATATCAATGCCTACGAAGTCCCAAGCTCCTAACATGAGCTCGAAAAACATCCCTAAGAATGGGCTTAGTCAAGGGATCAACAACCATGTTGCTCGTAGAGATATGCTTAAGGACCACCTTCTTTCGTGCCACAATATCCCTAATGTAATGAAATTTAGTCTCAATATGCTTGGCCTTTCCATGGTACTTGGGATCCTTCACGTAAGACAAAGCAGCCGTATTGTCACAATGAATAGTGACAAGGTCACTCGAATGTGATCCAACACGCGGGCACTTGAAGAATCTCCGTAACCATACTACTTCTGGTACTGCAAAATAATATGAAATATACTCTGACTCCATGGTGGATAAAGCTACGCATGGTTGTTTCTTGCTCAACTAGCTAATGGTTCCACCACTAAGCAAAAAGTTATACCCCGTGGTAGACCTGCAGTCATCCAAGTTGCTAGCCTAATTTGCATCGTTGTACCGCTGTAAGCGTAGCTCACCACCCTGATAACACAACATATAGTCTGTGGTGCCTCTCAAGTATCGAAGTATCCTCTTACCTGCCACCCAATGCTCAAATCTAGGATTGCTTTGAAACCGACTAACCATCCCCACTGCAAAACTTATGTCGGGGCGTGTACACATCATTGCATACATCAACTTACTAATTGCACTTGCATAAGGAACACGAGCCATTTGCTCTTTTTATTGATCATTCTTAGGGTAAAGATCCTGGCTTAGTTTATGACCTTTCTCAATAGGAGTGTCAACGGGTTTAGAATTATGCATAAAAATGCTCTAAAATAGATCTTATATAAGTCTCTTGACTTAAGCCCAAAAATCTTTTAGAGTGATCTCTATGGATCTTAATTCCGAACACAAATTCTGCCTCACTCATGTCTTTCATCTCAAAATTAGATGACAACCACTTTTTAATGGCGAAAATCAATCCCATATTATTTTCAGCTATCAAGATGTCATCAACGTATAAACACAAGATCATAAAGCTTTTGTCAACCCGTTTAACATACACACAATGATCTTTCTCAATCATCGTAAACCCATCAGCAATGATGGCTCGATGAAATCTAAAGTACCATTTTCTAAATGATTGCTTTAAGATATAAATGAAATGTTTGAGCTTGCACACTTTGCGCTCTTGTCTCTTGACCTCAAAGCCAACTAGTTGATCCATGTAGATCTCCTCATCTAGTTCTCCATATAGAAATGCAGTTTTTAACGTCCATTTGATAAAGCTCTAAATCTAAACGTGCGACAATAGCTAGAATGAGGCGAATAAAGCCAATTCTCACAACTGGTGAGAATGTCTCATCATAGTCCACACCCTCCTTTTTGGTGAACCCTTTTTGCCACAAGACGAGCCTTATACTGGTCGATTGATCTATCTGCCTTACGTTTAATTTTGAAAATCCATTTATTTCCAATGGCCTTACGACCAGACGGTAGATCAACCAACTCCTAAACCTGGTTATTTCCCATAAAACCAATCTCATCCTTCATAACATCTATCTATTCATTACAAGCAGGTGAAGTGAGAGCTCCCTTATATGTAGTAGGCTCATTATCATCCTTTAGGGCGCATATAAGGGCTTCTTCTTCAAGCACAAGAAGGAATTCCTCTTCAATTTCGAAAATTTTTTGAGGTACTTTTACACGTTTGCTTCGACAAGGCTCAAGATTTTGTGAATCAAGTGCCTCGTTAGGCGGTAGATCATTCCCACCATCCTTAGCGACAAAACGATGAGAATCAAATCCCCTTCCTTCACTAAGGGATGATGAAATGTCTCCCACTGATTCAGCCATCTCATATAGCTCAAAATCCTTTCTCGTGTCACCCCTGCTTGGAAACTCATTCTCTATGAATTCCACATCTCATGATTCAATCTCAGTCATTACTCCATCAGGTTGTTCGCATATCATCACATAACCTTTTAAGTGTTCAGGGTACCTTATTAAGATACCCTTCTTTCCTCTAGAGTCTAACTTCCCAAGTTGTTGGGAAGGAATGCGCACATATCCTGTTGACCCCCATGGTCTTAAATGATCTAGGGTTGGTTTTCTGCCTTCCCAAGACTCATATGGTGTAGAAGTAACTGACTTACCAGGCACGCGATTAAGGATGTAGGTAACAATCATAAGTGCATCTCTCCAAAAATTAATTGAAAGATTAGCTTGTGCCATCATCGACCTAACCATCTATAATAGTGTACGATTCTTTCTTTCTGCAGCACCATTTTATTGCGGAGTGCCAGGAATCATTAGCTGTATGATGATACCTTTTTCCTCACTGAGTCTTTTAAATTGCTCAGATAAATATTCTCGGCCACGATCGATCCTAAGAACCTTTATGGATATATCCCTTTGATTCTCAACTTCAACAATGAAACGTCTAAAGCAGTATAGTGCTTCCAACTTATGAGAAATCAAATAGACATATCCATATCGTGAATAATCATCTATAAAAGTGATGAAATAGTTACTACCATGTCATGCTCTAACATTCATTGGACCATAAATGTCTGAATGAATTAGCCCTAAAGGATTAGTGGCCCTCACTGCCTTCCCAAATAGTTTTCTTTTTGCTTTCCCTACTAAACAAGGTTCACATACTATTAGATTAACTTTAGGGAGTGAGCCTAAAAGGCCTTCTCGAGCTAGCCTAGTCATCCTATCTTGGCCAATATAACCTACTCTAGTATGCCACTTCAATGATTCATTGATAGTATCATCATGAGAAGCAATATAAGAAAAATGGGATTCACCTTTATTCAAAACATAAAAACCATCTGATAAAGTACCATGTCCTACAAAATCATTATGAAAATAAATAGATACGTTACTACTATCGAAGGAAAAAGAATATCCTTCTCTAACTAAAGCTACAACTGATATTAAGTTTCGTCGAATTCCTGGTACATAAAGTGTGTCCTCAAGGATCAGTGTGCAGCCATTTCGCAAAGTCAGTTGATAAGCGCCAAAACCAAGCACTTGCTCCTCTAAATTGTTCCCCATGAACAAACTTTAACTCCCTTTGGAAACTCGTCGATACTCAGTGAATCCCTCCTTATCGCGAGTTACATGCTTGGTTGCTCCTGTGTCAATAATCCACGAAGGATCAGATTGAGCAAGAAAAATATGTGAACACACAAAGTATGCATCGCAATGAAGAAATTTAGATTGTAACTTTTTCTGCTCAGTGTATTCACGAGCAAAATGTCCAACCTGCTGACAGTTATAGCAAGTCATTTTCTTTTTTCCTTCTCTGTTGCCCCTACGACGCTTAGTATTACCCTTTTGTTTTGGTGCGTCATTCTTAACCTAATTGTTGCCTTTAGCTTGTCTCTTGCACTTGCCTTTTGTATTGCACAGACCACCTTGAGCTATGAAGACAAAGCCGTCATCTTTGGCACCACGACGCTCATATTCAAGCTCAATATGCCTTTTGAGATTAACAAGAGTTTTGTTACTATCATTATGTATCATAGTCATCGTGAAAGGCTCCTAGGCATCAAGTAAAGACCTGAGCACAGCTTGAATCTGTTGCTCTTCGGTAAGGGTTGTGCCAGCTGCACTAAGCTCGCGGATCATGGCCGACATTACTCGAATGTGCTCCACTATAGTGTGTTTGGGCTCCTTCTAGTAACGGTCCAGCTTATAATTAAGCTCACGCAACCTAGTAGCAGTAGTCCTACCATAGGACTTCTTAAGAATATCCCACATTTCCATTATAGTTTTGCAGGACTCAAATTCGCCCATAAGGTCGTTGTACATACTGTTGAACATGGTAAAGCACGCACAACGATCCTTTTTGACCCATTCATCATAGGTTTGTTTGTCTCGACGATGTTGGATAGTGGTGCCCTCCTCAGGCGGTTCTATAGTGGTAGTTAAAGTTTCTAGCACATCTGATGTGACGCCCCCAAAATAGGTCCACACAACCCATTTTGAGTCGCCAATAACATTCTACAAAAATACAAATACGAATTTTCCCATTTACAACTAATATTTGTCGTGCAAAACACGACCACACATATACTGTGACTTTCCAAACAAATATCGTACCGTATGGTACCACAGTATCCAAACCCAAATTATTACAATGCCGTAAAAAGACGACAACACATGTTTTAAGTCTCTAGTACAATCATTATTAAACTATGTCATAACTTGATAAGGACAACCACTAACTCAGACCATCACTCCACTCCCCGGCTAGTCCCAGCTACATTTTCCTTTCCTGAGAAGAACAATGGGACAAAACTGAAAAGGGTGAGCTCAAATAGCCCAGTAAGAAATATCATGACTAAGATAATGAAGAATAAAAATTATCTTTAGTCTTCAACAATAATAAATCAGAGATTTAAAGATATTATATTTGTTCAACAACAACAACTGCAGCGGAACGAACAATCCATTAGAAGAGTCAAGTAGATTATAATATCTACTATCTTCTACAAGTTAAAAGATCACCACCAATATTATGCCCCTGTAACACCAATCAATAATTCATGTTCAACAGCCTCTCTTTGCACTACGTGCCAAAGATATTTATTTGTAACACCAATCAACAATTTCAACAGCCTCTCTTTGCACTACGTGCCAAAGATATTTATTTGTAACATCACCGGTCATAATCATACCAAACGCCAGTTCATCTTTGCACTACGGGCCAAAGAGAACTTTCACCATACGCCTTTGTTTGTAACACCAAAAGTCATGATAATACCAATACACAGTTTGGTCAAAATCATGTCACGCCAGTTCATCTTTGCACTACGGGCCAAAGAGAACTATCACCACAATTTAAGTATGAGGATGAGGATGATGACAATGATACAGTGAGATTAAAGATAAGAAAAACTTTATAATTTAATCAGTATCAAAGATTGACCAAATTGCCAACACGATGACCAAATTGTGGAGTCAAATTCAAGAATGATATTCAAGAAATTATTTCATGCTTCAACTATAACGTATAGAAAGATTCAAGTGAAAAGATATTAGATGAAGCACAAACTATTAAGGATATTGTACTAATTTTCAGGGATTTTCTCCATTTAAAAATAAGGTTTTGGAAACAAACAAGGATTTCTTATCATAAATGGAGAAATGTGAAAGAAAAAGATATCCCTTAAAGAGTACAAAAGAAATGATAAATTATATGAGTATAACAGAATATATGAAACTGCAAATGGATTTTCACCTGTCATGCGATAATTCGCGTAGACAGATTATTTCCACAACAGATTAATAAGTAATGAATACGACGGGTTATTCACCAGGTATGCGTCAATCCGCACGAACAGGTTATACCCACAGATTAATAAGGAATGAATACAGAAGGGTATTCACCAGGTACGACACTCGTACTTACAGGTTATTCCCATAGAATAATAAGGGTTGAATACAAAAGGATATTCACCAGGCATGCGTCATACCGCACGGCCAGGTTATCCCCACAAATTAATACAGAATGAATAACAACCTTTATGAGTATAATATCACTTACGAACATGAAAGCAAATGATATTATATATGAGTATGAAAGAAATGATATTCCCTACCTTCGTTAATAAAATACTGGATGTTGCTTTCTATGAAGTTTACTAACTTCGGATAATACTAGTATTCTCACAAATACTCACAATAGCCTAACACACTTATAGAACTTAAGAAATTTAGAGAGAGAGAGGAAGTATAGGCAATGAAGGTGTGAAAATTTCTTAAGCAAACTCTCCCTATTTATAGGAAAATCAAGGTGAGGGCATTTTAGTCTTTTCCCTAAATTTTCTTGGTTTATTACTCTTATACCCTTGACATATTCTTTTAATATCATCCATCCATTTTTTCTTCCATTAATATCATCCATCCATTTTTTCTTCCATTAATATCATCCATCCATTTTTTCTTCCATTAATATCATCCATCCATTTTTTCTCCCATTAATATCATCCATCCATTTTTTCTTCCATTAATATCATCCATCCATTTATTCAAAAAGATTAATCCATTATCAAAAGATAATTCCATTATCAAAAGATAAAACCATAAAAAAATAACTCCATTATCAAAATAAATCCATTTTTCTGTATTATTGTGTTAAATGTATTAATATCACAGATAACATATACTCGCAATACTGGCAACCAGATTATTCCCAGGAAAGAGGGGGCCTTCCATAAAAATGGCGCGCAATTAAATAACCCCTTTCCTTGACAGAATTTCTAGATATTGTCAATAATGCTAAACTATCATATCAAATAATATGTGTTATAGTGTCGTGACAAATAATAAAAAATATTATGCAGATGCTACTGTAACAATTATTGAATCAAGATACTATGCAATTGCTACTTTATCAATTATTAAATCAATAATATAAAACACTGTGCAACATCGTGAGCTACTGTGGAATACCGTGTGCTACTGTGGAATAACGCGTTTTACTGTTATTTTTATTATCGGGTATTTCAACAGTTATCGGTTAAAGTTTTGCCGCCAATTTCTATCACTTTCTATATCCGACAGTTAACCCGTTGTGGGGCCCACTATCATTGACAATATTGCCATTTCGGCGCCGTCGTACGGTACCGAATATAATATTCCCCGACAGAAATAATATTTCCCGACAAAAGGAATATTCTCCGACATACTATTTATCAGATAATTTGCATATAACACCCTTAACTATCATTTATAACAATTAAGCACTTCACTATTTAGAAAAATAATCATAAAGAAAATAATAAATTTTTATTTCATAAATTCGGGGTCTTACAATCTCCCCTCCTTATGAAATTTCGTCCTCGAAATTGACGTACGTACCTGGCAATTCGAAAAGGTGAGGATACCTTACTCTCATCTCGGATTCTAACTCCCAGGTCATTTCCTCAACATCATGGTTTCTCCATAAAACTTTAACTTGAGGTATAACCTTTGAGCGTAGAATCTGCTCCTTCTTATCCAAGACCTTGACAGGTATCTATTCGTACGTCAAATCCTCTGCTATCTCGTCTGGTTCTAACTCAATAATGTGGTTTGAATCTTTCACATATTTACGTAGCATGGATATGTGAAAAACATTATGAACACGAGACATGTTTGGCGGTAAGGCGAGTCTGTAGGCCACAGTTCCTACTCGATCGAGGATTTCAAATGGACCGATAAATTAAGGGTTGAGCTATCCTCTCTTTTCGAATCGCGTAACACCTTTCCATAGAGTAACACGTAAGAATACATGATCTCCGACATTGAATTCCTCGTCTCTTCGATGAAGATCAACATAACTCTTTTGTCGATCTTGTGCTGCTTATATACGTTATCATCTTCACGTGGGTTCATGGAGTCTTTAACTATATATTCATCCTTTGTAAGTCATCCAAAATGGGTCTTTACGTTGTCAGCATCGTACTCGTACTTGCATACGTTCTTCTACGCAATGCGTCAGCTACTACGTTCGCCTTTCCAGGATGGTATTAAATGGTATGGTCGAAATTCTTCAACAGCTCGAGCCACGTCGTTGTCACATGTTGAGTTCCTTCTAGATGAAGAAATGTTTGAGGCTTTTATGATTTGCATAGATTTCTATTTACTCCCGTCTTTCTTCTTTACGAATAAAATAGGAGCACCCCAAGGCGATGTATTAGAACGTATGAAGTCGGTATCTAACAACTCCCGTAGTTGGGTTTTTAACTCCAGAAATTCAATAGGAGCCAAACGTATGGGGTCTTGGAAATGGGTTTTGTATTGGGTTCAAGGTCGATACAAAAATTTGATTTGACGGTCTAGGGGTAGGCCAGGAAGTTCTTCGGGAAATACGTCATGAAACTTATTAACAACAGAAATATCAATCAAATTTGACGTATTTTTGTTTAAATCAGTTACATGGGCTAAGAAATTTTGACAGCCGTTTTTCAATAAACGAATGACTTTGTGGATAGAAATGACAGATATTGATTTCAACGGTATTCGCATAATAAGTTGATTAGGAATACGAAAACTAACGATCTTACGAAAGCAATTACTTTTAGCATAATGAGTAGTTCACCAAACGATTCCTAAAAGCACACTAAATTCTTGTATTTCAAAAGAGATAATATTAATGGGTAAGGTGAGGGTACCGACTTGAACAAAATAAGATTTATAGACTGTAAATGTAACGAATGTTTGTCCCAATGGTGTTTCAATAAATAAATCAAAATTTAATTTCTTAGGGGTCAAGTTTAAACGTTGAGCACGGGCAGATGAAATAAAAGAGTGGGTAGAACCAGTATCTAATAAGGTATAGACTCGCAAGAGTTTATGATATGCTCACCGGTTATGACGTTATCTGGTTGTAGTATTTCTTTCTCCCGCTCCACTAATTGAGCCTTATCCACGACATCCGAATATAGACAAATTTTATGAGAACCGAGATACTTACGAATTTCTGGTTTCAAACCTCGTAGAAACATTCGTGTCATCCGTTCCTCAGTGTCCACCAAATGGGATGCAAAACGCGACAACTCAGCAAACTTGGCTTCGTACTGTGATACCGTCATGTTGTTCTGTTCCAGTTTCATGAATTCCACCTCCTTCATACGACGAATACTTTCCGGGAAATAATTCTCGTTAAACAATTCTTGGAACTCGACCCAAGACATCTCGAGTGCTGAGTGACGAGTACGTTTCACGGATTTCCACCAATGATCCGCTTCTCCTTGCAGCATAAAGGTAACGAAAGGAACCTTTTGTTCGTCAGTGCAACGCATTACATCGAATATCTTGGTTTTAGATGTCATTCTTAAATGTGATCACAAAACAAATATAGTTAAAGAAATAGACATACAACATCTTATCCTTATAACCAAACCAATTACTAAAAAAAAAATAGCTTAGGTAGGACACACTAGCGAAGGATTTTACTCGTCTCTCCCCTCCTAGTTCTAATCCCAGATCTCTACCAAAGATCATATCCCTAAGCTCTGATACCAACTGTGACGCCCCCAAAATAGGTCCACACAACCCATTTTGAGTCGCCAATAACATTCTACAAAAATACAAATACGAATTTTCCCATTTACAACTAATATTTGTCGTGCAAAACACGACCACACATATACTGTGACTTTCCAAACAAATATCGTACCGTATGGTACCACAGTATCCAAACCCAAATTATTACAATGCCGTAAAAAGACGACAACACATGTTTTAAGTCTCTAGTACAATCATTATTAAACTATGCCATAACTTGATAAGGACAACCACTAACTCAGACCATCACTCCACTCCCCGGCTAGTCCCAGCTACATTTTCCTTTCCTGAGAAGAACAATGGGACAAAACTGAAAAGGGTGAGCTCAAATAGCCCAGTAAGAAATATCATGACTAAGATAATGAAGAATAAAAATTATCTTTAGTCTTCAACAATAATAAATCAGAGATTTAAAGATATTATATTTGTTCAACAACAACAACTGCAGCGGAACGAACAATCCATTAGAAGAGTCAAGTAGATTATAATATCTACTATCTTCTACAAGTTAAAAGATCACCACCAATATTATGCCCCTGTAACACCAATCAATAATTCATGTTCAACAGCCTCTCTTTGCACTACGTGCCAAAGATATTTATTTGTAACACCAATCAACAATTTCAACAGCCTCTCTTTGCACTACGTGCCAAAGATAATTTATTTGTAACATCACCGGTCATAATCATAACCAAACGCCAGTTCATCTTTGCACTACGGGCCAAAGAGAACTTTCACCATACGCCTTTGTTTGTAACACCAAAAGTCATGATAATACCAATACACAGTTTGGTCAAAATCAATGTCACGCCAGTTCATCTTTGCACTACGGGCCAAAGAGAACTATCACCACAATTTAAGTATGAGGATGAGGATGATGACAATGATACAGTGAGATTAAAGATAAGAAAAACTTTATAATTTAATCAGTATCAAAGATTGACCAAATTGCCAACACGATGACCAAATTGTGGAGTCAAATTCAAGAATGATATTCAAGAAATTATTTCATGCTTCAACTATAACGTATAGAAAGATTCAAGTGAAAAAGATATTAGATGAAGCACAAACTATTAAGGATATTGTACTAATTTTCAGGGATTTTCTCCATTTAAAAATAAGGTTTTGGAAACAAACAAGGATTTCTTATCATAAATGGAGAAATGTGAAAGAAAAAGATATCCCTTAAAGAGTACAAAAGAAATGATAAATTATATGAGTATAACAGAATATATGAAACTGCAAATGGATTTTCACCTGTCATGCGATAATTCGCGTAGACAGATTATTTCCACAACAGATTAATAAGTAATGAATACGACGGGTTATTCACCAGGTATGCGTCAATCCGCACGAACAGGTTATACCCACAGATTAATAAGGAATGAATACAGAAGGGTATTCACCCAGGTACGACACTCGTACTTACAGGTTATTCCCATAGAATAATAAGGGTTGAATACAAAAGGATATTCACCAGGCATGCGTCATACCGCACGGCCAGGTTATCCCCACAAATTAATACAGAATGAATAACAACCTTTATGAGTATAATATCACTTACGAACATGAAAGCAAATGATATTATATATGAGTATGAAAGAAATGATATTCCCTACCTTCGTTAATAAAATACTGGATGTTGCTTTCTATGAAGTTTACTAACTTCGGATAATACTAGTATTCTCACAAATACTCACAATAGCCTAACACACTTATAGAACTTAAGAAATTTAGAGAGAGAGAGGAAGTATAGGCAATGAAGGTGTGAAAATTTCTTAAGCAAACTCTCCCTATTTATAGGAAAATCAAGGTGAGGGCATTTTAGTCTTTTCCCTAAATTTTCTTGGTTTATTACTCTTATACCCTTGACATATTCTTTTAATATCATCCATCCATTTTTTCTTCCATTAATATCATCCATCCATTTTTTCTTCCATTAATATCATCCATCCATTTTTTCTTCCATTAATATCATCCATCCATTTTTTCTTCCATTAATATCATCCATCCATTTTTTCTTCCATTAATATCATCCATCCATTTATTCAAAAAGATTAATCCATTATCAAAAGATAATTCCATTATCAAAAGATAAAACCATAAAAAAATAACTCTATTATCAAAATAAATCCATTTTTCTGTATTATTGTGTTAAATGTATTAATATCACAGATAACATATACTCGCAATACTGGCAACCAGATTATTCCCAGGAAAGAGGGGGCCTTCCATAAAAATGGCGCGCAATTAAATAACCCCTTTCCTTGACAGAATTTCTAGATATTGTCAATAATGCTAAACTATCATATCAAATAATATGTGTTATAGTGTCGTGACAAATAATAAAAAATATTATGCAGATGCTACTGTAACAATTATTGAATCAAGATACTATGCAATTGCTACTTTATCAATTATTAAATCAATAATATAAAACACTGTGCAACATCGTGAGCTACTGTGGAATACCGTGTGCTACTGTGGAATAACGCGTTTTACTGTTATTTTTATTATCGGGTATTTCAACAGTTATCGGTTAAAGTTTTGCCGCCAATTTCTATCACTTTCTATATCCGACAGTTAACCCGTTGTGGGGCCCACTATCATTGACAATATTGCCATTTCGGCGCCGTCGTACGGTACCGAATATAATATTCCCCGACAGAAATAATATTTCCCGACAAAAGGAATATTCTCCGACATACTATTTATCAGATAATTTGCATATAACACCCTTAACTATCATTTATAACAATTAAGCACTTCACTATTTAGAAAAATAATCATAAAGAAAATAATAAATTTTTATTTCATAAATTCGGGGTCTTACATCTGACTCATTAAGTAGATATTGAATTTTCTTCGACCAAAGGTAATAATTTTTATCATCCAATTTTTCACCTTTATTAAGGTCAGCAATCACATTTTTAGAGGCCATTTCACTACAATAAGGTTGCATGAAATATGAATATTAGCACACACATAATAATTTTGTCATTAAATCCTAATTAATCACAATTATTTAGTTTATGGATAGAAATCGAAAAATCGATAAGCTCATAATCATCATTCCATGTCATAAGATAAATAATTATGATTAATTTTATTTTATATGACAAAAAAAATTCAACTAGCCCATTACAACAAAAATAAGGATGGGATTTATAAAACAAAAACCCCTATTGATAATTTAATTGTACTTTGGGAGGTAAAATCAATTAATTGAAAAACAAGTGCAAAATTACATTCCTTTACAAGGCTTCGATATAAATACATCAATACTAAAACTTTACATTAAAGATTCCTACTACATCAATCTAATACTAAATTTGGGAATGTTGCACTTGTCTTCTCATAATTATTTTATCTCAGGTCTCTATCACAAAGTGAGAGCTCGTCTCCAAAAACAATTAAAGATCAACCCTTTTTGGTCCATCCAAAACACCATGCAATAACAAATAAGAGGTATGTGCATGAATGACCCCACCACAACTCCCACTAGGAAGTTGGATGTACTTGGTTAGGTCCTAAGGGGACGAACGCAACAAATATGCGTAATAAACATAATATTAATTTACACATAAATTCACAACGATAAATATGAAAAATTATTCAATGTTATTCAAAAATTGACCAAATATTTTTTTTAACAGTATGTATACATGTAAATGTAATACCGTGAATTTTCTGGATTTTTTGAAATTTTTTTACTATTTAATACAATTATTTTTCAAATAAATAGTAATTAATAGTAAAATAATTTAAGACACCAATTCAATCCAATTCTTAGCACCTCTAAGTGGAGAACTTGTAAACATGCCTCTGAACGTCCAGAAGGTGGCCCAAAAAATATTTCTGGATAATTTTTATCCAGATTTTCGAAAATATTTTTCATTACTGAAAAAATTCAGAAAAATACTTAAAGTGACCAGAAAATAAAAACAAATTTTCTACAAATTTTTTTTTTTCAAAAAATGTCCAGAAGGTGGCGTGTGGACTCCATGCGCTACTGGCGCGAGTGGGCGTCAACTGCACCCCTTTTTTTAATTCTGGCGCGTGGCCACACGCGCTAACGCGCGCTAACGTCAGTTTCGTCTTCTTCCTCAGCAGACCAAAAATAAAATTACAAATTAGTACCCTTTGTAAAAAAATCATAACTAATTCTACAGCTGTCCAAAAAATACAAAATTTATATTTCTGGAATCGTGGCGACATGTACTATTTTATTATGTAAAGAAAATAAAATTTTGTTTTCTGTAGAAAAACACATTTTTGTTTTAAAAAATGTAAAAACGAATTAAGGTTTGTGTTTTCTCTCAAAATACAAATCCATTCGCAATGAAATTTTGCACGTTTCTTAACATGCATTTGGACTACATCATACTGTATTTTTAGCCTCTAATATTTACTCTGGCATAATATGCCATTAATGTCCTGTTTCAAGGTTTCTAGCGAAATAAAAAAAAATGACAGAATATGTATGCAAGATTAAGCATAGCATGGCTCTGATGCCAATGTTAAATAAAATGTAAACTAACATGTAAACACAAATAAACTTACATATGAATCGGTTAGTATTCACGAAGCGGAAGCGGTTAAACCAGAATGCTAAATCTACTAGCAACACCACGAACACAGCTACGACGATCCTTCGTGCAAACGCTTCTCGTCAATATGAAGTTGTTACTAGCAACTATGCGAACTAACTTAGGTATCCACACCAAGTACATCCAAGTCTATTGATGGAAGCTTGGAAATACTAGAGAGAGAGTATTTAGTAGAAAACTATCTGAGAAAAATAATACGTTATTTTTCCTTAACCCTACACTCTGCAGGAATCAGTATTTAACGATAAATCCCAATTAACATGGAATAAGTCTACAACTGAATAAATCAGGAGATTTATCTCATATAGAGTCTTAACCATATCAAGTATTATCTAAAATACTTCCAAGTGATATGAGACTCTTCCAAACCTAATTGGGTTATCCAATATTTATACACAAATGAATGTCCATAATCCACATGTCCGACTCGGATCAATTACTAACATATATATATATATATATGTTATATATATGTGTGTGTAAAAATATGTTGAACGTATGTAACAACTGAACATGCATGTTGATTAAAAAACTTCGTAGTTATTAACTAAGTACATTTACAGATTCCAAATAATTACTCGTGTGAATTAGTATAGGCAAACATTGAACCCGATTGTAGTCTTAAAAAACCTGAAAAAAATAGATTAAATGTTTATATATACAGTAATTACACAATCACCTGAAAAAAAAACAATTTTACTGACATATGAATTAAAGCTTTTTTAGGCGTACATGAAAATTATACATGAGTGTATTTGAGTTTTATCTATTTATATTTTTATCCAAAAATAAAAATAAAAATACAAATAAATGAAATTTAAATACACTCATATTAGAATTTTTATATGAATTATGATGATTCCATAGCAGTGGGAGAAATTTTGGCTGGGTGGGCCATTTCATGTTAAAGAAAAGATGGTCAACGGATAAATGCAGCTCAGATGCATGAACATAGCCGATTTTTGACTCCATCCACCACATATTTCTTATTTTGGCTGGCCCAAAGTAGGCCTCAAGGTTTAATATACTACTCTTATGTTTGTCGAGTTATGGTATCTAGTACATTTTTAAGTTGGATTCATCATGATTAAACATACTTTATTATATATACTAATGCCTTAATTACTATTAGAACAAAGCGCATTCATTTTAATACAACATAATACAATACTTATTCCATTATGTATAGAATGCCAAGACTAAATTTCTTTAATGTTATAATTAAGAATGATCAAAAGCAATCAATCAAATAATAATATTTTTGTATCAAAGTAATTGTAATCTGTCTAAAACACTTTGATGAACTAGCATAATTGTTTTGAAACCAAAAATAAATTCATTTTTAATTAGCTAGTTTTACAATCCTTTCTATTGTAAAGCTTAAAATCAGTTGCCACTTGCCACGAGCTTTGTAAAAGGGAGGGGTTATAAATTAAAAGTTGCTTTATTAGTATTAATGCTAATTCTTACAATGTTGCCGATCATTGTTTTTTTGATAATTAAAGTGTTCTGATAATTAATGACTAAAATGCTTTTAGGACTGCAGGAAACAAAAAAAAATGAGATTGTCCCACCCGATTGTTGTGCAGTCCAAAACAATGGTGGTAAAAGAATATATATATATATATAGAGAGAGAGAGAGAGTTAGGATCAGGTCCGGGAGTCTGGACCTAATAAAATGCGGACCCAAAATTATTTTTTTTTTTGCTTTTTCTTTTCAAAACAGTTAATAAAAAATATATAATAATTTTTGGTATTGAAATTTTTTTTTAAAACAGTGTTTTGGGTGTGATTTGGATACATATAACAAATCATGTTGTACAGACTATACAACATGGTTTGTTATATGTATCCAAATCACACCCAAAACACTGTTTTAAAAAAAAAATTCAATACCAAAAATTATTATATATTTTTTATTAATTGTTTTGAAAAAAAAAAGCAAAAAAAAAAAAATTTTAGGTCCGTATTTTAATCAGATCTGGGAGTCTGGACCTGATAAATGTTGTATATATATATATATATATATGTGTGTGTGTGCGCGTGTGTGTGTACGCGCTCATGTGTTTCAGTGTTGTTTTAATGATAGTAAAGAAGAGAAAATCTAGAAAACTATATTCTTTATCTTTTTTCTTTTTACAAAATGGATTGAAGGAATTAATTCAGATTTCTCATTCTTGTCTTTCTCTTTTTCTCTCTCTGTATATATGTATGTATGTATATATATATATATATATATATATATATATATCTTCTCTCCACTCTAAAAAGATTGCAAGAGAGGAAACATGGAACAAGAAACTAGGTTAATATTTTCGATTCAACTAAAAACTTGGTCCATGGGTTATTTAATTACCACACTTGTCTGATCAAGAGATTGTGAAATTATTCTCTTATTCTCATGTTTTCCTTTTTTCCTAATACCAAACCGTTATTGGTTGGTTGAACATGATTGCTTAAACTTTGTCTTATCACCAATCACTACCCCATTATTTAATTACAACTAGCTATATCCTCCACAATAATATGCCATGCCATGTTTTAGTGGTTGTGGAAACTTCAACCATTGATAATTATTGTGCTTAAAGGATGTTAATTATATGAAGAATATAATAAGTACCCTATTTCTAAACATGTTTAATGGTCAACTATCTTATCTTTGTGTCTAGTCACATATCACATTTAACAAGGGTTTGTCAAAAACCCAAGTTTTTCCCCTCTGATAGTGGTCTTTCTCAGAAGTGTCAAATTTGATTTGCTCCACCAGCGATCTCCGTTTGAGAATTGCGCAGATGCATGATAGTCAAATTGTGTTGTTATACTTATAAATATTATATTATGTTATATTATTATCAATAAAAATGAAAATTCTTTTTGTAGAATTGGAGAGAGTATTTTTTTTCTAGGATGAAGGGAGTCACATGAAAACCTTAGACGTGTGAGACAAGTCCAAACTAGTTCATATATAACATCAATAACTATCTATAATAATCTAAGAGATGATTTTAAATTGAATTAATTTGGTTGATCAGCAATGCTTACTTCGTGGGCTCAAATTTTCCACATCAGTGTTAGACTGGTCCAAAGTTACGCATCAAATTAAATTTGCCCAAAATTTACTATATTACGTATTCGTGTATACTGCTACTATATCGGTCAGAATCATATATATATATATATAATTTAAAAGATGATCTTATAATTAAATTAATTTGATTGATCATAAAATTACTGGATAACTGCCAAAAATAATAAACCAAAATTGAAATGAATCTCAATAGCCAAAAAAAGAGAAAAAAGAAAAAAACATCTCACACGATGTGAAAGAACATATAAGAAAATTAGATCGTGTTGCGTACTAGATCCAAGCTTAAATAACTTAAGTAGTTAAACACTCCCTCAAAAATCAAGCTTCAAGCCTTAAATTGCTCCTAAGTGTACTTGAACTTTTGTTCGTAATTAAACAAAACAAGACATGGGTTGTTAAATATCAAAAGATACAAATTGAACAAAACAATTTCGATCCAACGTTTTACGCGGGATGAGAAAGTGCTTGATTCTAACTATTTTAGTAAATTTAACACGTTGAAAATGATGATGAATGTATGAAATTAGAGTCAAAGGACTTTAGCTCGATCAAAGCAAATAGGCAGGAACTTTCTCAGCAGCTACTCATATATGTGTTTTTGCTGAAGAAAATTCAAAAAAGAGCTTTGGGGTGCCCATCATACGTACTGTTGCTTTTAGATATAATTAATCGTACCTTAATGTCTCTATCAGACGCCTATCTAGAACAAAATTAAATCAGGATATTTTACCTTCTTTACTTGTTTTATTCTTACTTATATATATACTAATATTACATGCATGCATGATCTTACATGTGTTTTCATTTAGATATATTTTATTTCACGTTGGGACAAAAAAGAGAGATTTTTTTTCTCTCTGATATTGTTTTCTATCCAGTTTTTTTTATTTTTAATATGGAGTTTCTCAATCGCAGTCAGACTAATCTCCCCAGCCCGAGTCAGACTTTTCATACTTGCACCCGTGTCCCCGTGGTCTCATTAGCATTTTTATTACCTTTGACGATTGTTGCAAGTGAAATTCGATCTCAAGATGTCCAGGTCTACGGCTTATCCCAAGACGTCATTTGAACCACTGCGCTAACTGTTGGGGCTATTTTCTATCCAGCTTTGGGAAGATTTAAAAATTCATCTTCTTGTTTCTCTTTTTCGTTGATGATATATATATATATATATATATATATATATATATATATATATATATATATATATATATAGACACACACACGGAGCCGTTCATGAACGGGTTACAGACAAACCTTTAGCGACGAACATATCCGTCGCTAAAGCTCATAACATGTCTGCTATGACTTTAACAATCCGTCGCTAAAAGCTCGTCCGTTAACGGACAAACTCGTTCCTGAACCGGCCTATATATATATATATATATATATATATATATATTCAAGTATAACAAAGTAATTTTATTTTACTTTATTATTATGTCATAATTATTAAATTAAATACTTATTATAATTAGGAATAAATATAATTAAAAAAAATATAGGTTCAATTTTTTATGTTTTTTTTCCAGGATAGGAGGGAGTGTAAATTAAGGAGCTTGTATTAAAACTAAACAAATTACGTAGTTCGCCAACCCTATACATAACTAAGTTGACATGCATGAATATTAGTGAGGGTTAAATTAACTTGTACGTGTCAGATGCATATTAGTGCCACCCGGTCCTAGAATTTGATGATGATGTATTTGAAGAAACATGGAAAAGAGGGAAAAAAAACAAACCAAATCATTGGCATGTGATTCATGACCGTAGTGAAAATCATGGACCGCAAGTACAGCTTACCAAACATAGGTATGAAAATGGATACTAGTAGCTCTCATGATTTTCCGGCCGGAAAATCAATGACTATGGGGGTGGTTTTGATTCCCACATAGTACTCCCGGAAAATCTATGACTATGGGGGTGGTTTTGATTCCTACATAGTACTCCACTAACTACGTACGCCTTCCAAGAAAATACTACTACACAGTCAATTTGTATTTTAGACTGTTACACAGTTTCCAACATTTTGTTTTTCATTCAATTAACTACCTTGCTATCTTGGGCGCCCTCCATCTCTCCCTGCTCCCGTGATCACGAAAGATTTTAGATTTCGATCGGTCATCGAATTAAAAAAAAAATACGAATGAGTTATTTATCTAATCAGTGATTGAATTATTATTAATCTAATAACATTATTAATATATAAAAATATATATTATTAATAATTAATAAAATTTTAAAAAATCACATTTTTTATAAACTAAAACATAATAAAATTGAATTACAATATTACTAAAAGTAGTTAATTTTAATATTAAAAAAAATTATAAAAAAAATAATTAAAAACCGAGTCACTGAGTCAATTAACCGATTTTATCGGTTGAACCACCGGTTCGACCGGTGGGTCAACTAGGTCAACTAGTTTTTGACCAAAAATAGTTTTTTTGGTTCAAATCGGACCAGAGTACCGAACGGTTCCGATTTTTTTGGTTAAACTGGCAGTTCGATCCGAGTTTTAAAACCATGATGAACACTACTCGTCTCTTTAATGAAAATGTTTTCGATTATATTTCATGTATTCTAGTTTAGATTTTTTTCTATTTTCTTTTTTTCATGTCTCAAAATTAATGTTAACTACTCCTTCCATCCCAAATTAAATGATTAATTTTGACTATTTTAGTCTAATTAATTATTTTTAAAATGAATAATATAATTAAGCATATATAAATAAAATTTTAAAATTATAAAAATTAGAGTTGATAGTAAATTATATATATATATATATATATATGTTTTCTTTTGGTTCTTCACCTATATTTTAGTAAAAATAGTACAAAAATTAATTTTAAAAACACTCAATTTGACCAAATTAATTACTCAAAACTGAGTGTTTAATTTGGAACAAAGCGAGTACTATTTTATTGTTAATGGTCCTTGTATGATAAATCATTGAACAATTTCAGCAATTCAATCATATAATAATACACTTTTGTCGTAATTCATATATATATATATATATATATATATATATATATATATATATATATATATAAAAGAGCCGTTCTCCGACGAGCGTGTTCGTTAACGGACTCGCTTTTAGCGACAGACATGTTCATCGTTAAAACTTATAACGACAGATGTGTCTGCCGCTAAAGACTTTAGCGACGGACATATCTGTCGCTAAAAGTGAGCCCGTTAACGGACGCGCCCATCAGAGAACCCATATATATATATATATATCCAAGTCTTGCAAATTTCAATTTGTTACTTGCACTGTTCACCATTTCCCCCGATACCAATTTGCAACACATTTTAATTTCAGTGACTGCACGAAGGCGATGATATTTAATATTTATTGTGTCATTAAGCATATATAACATAGTTGTTACTAAATGGATTTGGGGCTCTCTTCTTTCTCTCCTCCTTTTTTTTTTATTTTATTTTTTTTCTCTCTCTAACTAATAACTTTAGTCCCTGTTTTAGATTTGGGGAGGTTTTTTTATTATTATTTTGGAGAGAGACCGTTTTCTAAATCCCTTTTCTTTTACTAAATGGATTTGGGCTCTCTTTTTTTTTTTCTCTCTCTCCTCTTCTTCTTCTCTAACTAATAACTATAGTCCCTGTTTTAGATTTGGGGAGGTATTTTTTATTTTGGAGAGACCCTCTTCTAAATTTCTTTTTATTTTTATTTTTTATCGTCTAGTAAGAATTTATTCTCTTATCTTGTGTGGACTTGTTTTCTTTTTTTTGTAGGACTTGTTAATTTTCTCTATTAGATGATTAATTTCTTTCTCGTTCTGAGAGAGTTCCACTATCATCTCTTGTGAGATTTTATTTTCTCAGTTCTTGAGCATATTTTTCACATTTCAGATTTTTCTTCGGTGCGCGAATCTTGATGAACAACAATAGATCTTTTTTATATTTGGGTGGGATCATCATGAGACGACTTGTTATTGCATTACTCGTGTTGAAAAACTACTGAAATATGTATATTCTATTACTATTTGTAGAGTATAATTGTGTTTTAGGAGTGTATGTGGTGTTTATAGGCTGTTGTTACGATTAACAATCTTTTGTATTATCTTTTATTTATTTAAAATGATTATAATTTCAATTCTCATTATTGTAATCTTTTTAATATATTTCAGACATTTTGATTATTTTATATAAAAAATTATTAATAAATATGTATTGCGAGAAATTAGACAAGAGAGAACTAAATTTAAAATTGAATGGTGACACTTGATCAAGTAGTAGAGTAGATAAGGCTTTGCGGAACACTTGGCTGAAAAATTACGTCTTATTAGACACTCAATTTCCCCTTTAATAAACGAACTATACATGCAACTTATCTTGAATTGAAATAGTTAACTCCTTTGGACGATGTCAAACTGTCAAAAACTCACAAACGGCTTAGAGGACTTCATTCTTTAGCAATTTTACTGATCATTCCAAAATAGTTTTGAGTTAATTTTATTAGGTATCCCGCACATATATAAGAAGACGAGTTTCATACTCTGTGTTCATGTCGATCTTAAAATTAGCAATATTACTTGCAGAAATAATATATTTTGACAAAATGCATAAAAGTTAAATACATAACAACTAAATTTGAACAGGATCATTCATAACACAAAATGATTCAAATATCAATTCAAATATTTAGTCGATTGTATGCCGAGTAGACATATATTAGATATAATAATTATTCATGACATTCATAATATGTATAGTGTTTTATCTGTATTTATGCGAGTGAATTGAATAAGATGAGACAACAGACGAGACATACAACCAATCCACTTAACATATATAATATAGCGCTAGCTCCTCCTCCATATATAATATGATGACTTAATTCTATCTACTTTGGGGTATCAATTAATGAACAACCAACCCTAACGGTGAAGGGATACTAGTAACCTAGCTCACATTTTGAATGAGAATGACAAAACCACATATTATAAATAATTGATCATAAGTATCATAATAGAGAATAGTGTACTAGAACTGTAGGTAGGAAATTAGGAGGGAGAAAATAGGTAACAAAAACAGTAACCATAACCACCCATGCAACTCAACTAACCTTCCCTTGATCCCTTCCCAAGTGCATGAACCCAACCCCTCTTACCTTCCACTATAAATACCCTCCACTCCTCCCTCGTTCCTTGCACACTCCAATCTCATCAATTCCATAAATTTATCAATTATCCCACAAATTTTGTCTATTTTTTTTAAAACAATGCCTTCGTCTTCGGTTGCTATCATTTCTAAATGCACAATTTATCCCGAACAGAAATCCACCATTAAATCCCTAAAGCTCTCAGTCTCAGATTTGCCCATGCTTTCATGTCAATACATACAAAAGGGTGTCTTACTATCCCAACCCCCAATTGAATCCGAACCCCTCATCTCTCTCCTTAAACTTTCTCTCTCCAAAACACTAACCCACTTCCCTGCCCTCGCCGGCCGTCTATCCACCGACCCCAACGGCCACGTTCACATCCTCTGCAACGACGCCGGTGCCGATTTCATCCACTCCAAAGCTCAGCATCTCTCCACCAATTCCATTCTCTCTCCTCTCGCCGACATCCATCGCTGCTTCAAACAATTCTTCGCATTCGACAGCACTCTCAGCTACGCCGGCCATTACAAGCCGATCGCCGCCGTGCAAGTCACCGAGCTCGCCGACGGCTTATTCATTGGTTGCACCGTCAATCATGCCGTCGTTGACGGAACTTCCTTCTGGAATTTCTTCAATACATTCGCCGAGGTCTGTAAGGGCGCGAAAAAAATCTCGAAATCGCCGGATTACTGCCGCGACATGGTGTTTAATTCACCCGTGGCTCTGTCGTTGCCGCCCGGCGGACCCGCCGCGACTTTCTCCGGCGATGAGCCGTTGCGGGAGAGAATCTTTCACTTCAGTAGAGAAGCGATTTTGAAACTGAAACTTAGAGCAAATAATCTCTTGAGAAAACCCGATATCAATTCGGATTCCACCGAAGTGATTTTCGGTAAACAGAGTAACGACAGTTGGAGAGTCGTTAACGGAAGTAACGGTAAAACTAACGGGAAGATTACGTCCGTTTTAGAGGCGTTACTTCAGAACGGCGGAGCCGCCAAGCCGAAGGATCAGATTTCATCGTTCCAATCGCTTTCGGCTCAGCTGTGGCGATCCGTGACTCGCGCCAGGAAGCTTGACGAGAATAAAACGACGACGTTTAGGATGGCTGTGAACTGTCGCCACCGCCTCGAGCCACGAGTTGAGCCGCTTTATTTCGGGAACTTGATCCAGAGCATCCCGACCGTTGCTCCAGCTGGGGAGCTTTTATCTAAAGATTTGGGATGGAGTGCGGATCTGCTACATCAAAATGTAGTGGCCCATGATAACGTTACGGTGCGCCGAGGCGTAAAGGATTGGGAGAGTAATCCTAGAGTTTTTCCACTAGGCAACTTTGACGGCGCAATGATCACCATGGGTAGCTCTCCTAGATTTCCGATGTATGATAACGATTTCGGGTGGGGCCGACCTTTGGCGATACGGAGCGGGAAGGCCAACAAATTTGACGGTAAAATATCGGCCTTTCCGGGGCGAGAGGGTGATGGCAGCGTTGATCTCGAGGTTGTGTTGGCACCCGAGACGATGGCGGGGCTTGAAACGGACGCGGAGTTTATGCAATATGTATCGTAGTTAGATTTTGTGAATGGGATATAAGCCTGCCTAGGTGAAGCCAAATCCAATGTACTAAAAGACGGATTGTGACACCGACCTGTGTTTCAAAAAGGATTGGATTAGGTACTTTTGGCAATTGGAAGTGACACTCTACAATTGGGCCATGTTAAGTGCCTGCCCTGCCCTGCCCTTCCCTTCTTGTGTATATTATTATTATGAATTATGATTGATATTAAGGGTGTTAAATTTGATTTAAAAAATAAAACATAGTTTGATATATTATTTCTATTATATTAGTACTATGTTATTTGTGGTTTGATCATACAACGAGGTTAATTGTATTAACAAATTTTAAACACATATAGCAATTCGAGAGATTCCTAGTATTAGCGGAATACTATTATTAGTACTTCTCCGTCCTCCATTTTCACGTGACAAATACGAAGGGTTGTCGAGTTTGAAGCCATGTCCAAGAAACTAGTCATTGCAAAATCTTAGCCCAAAGTTCGTGTGTCACGCGGTGGAAGATATTTTCCAAGTCATTTTACTTGGATATTGACACTAACATCTTTATTCATTACAGTGGACCAGTGGTAGTCTACAATTAGCGACCCTAATCATTATTATAAACCTTTGCATTCATAAAATAGATTCAATCGAATGAAAAATGAAAATTTATTAAGGGTAATGATAAAGGTTTTTTGTTCTTAAATGATACGTCATAGTTATAAATATTATTTGAATAAATCTCATGTGAGTGACGATACTATAAATTATTATTAAAATATTTAATGTTCGAGACAAAAAAATATATATATGAAACACTTAACATTACCATACTAAGAATGGAATCAGCATTCTATCCCAACTAACAGTCTAAAAGGCATTTCGGATCATACAATTTCAACCAAATTCCGACCAATCAAGTGCTACATAATTGCTATATAGCCGAAATTGTCAAATTCCGACCAATCAAATGCAACATAATTGCTATAACTGAAATTGTTAGGTAGTAATCAAATTTTTTTTTTGGGTTGGCGGAAATTTTGTGGACAATAGAGTACACTAATACTCCAGTAGACAAAATTTTGTGGACAATAGAGTACACTAATACTCCAGTCGACAAAATTTTGTGGAAATTTTGTGGCACTGGCACCCATATGATGGATGATACACATGGATAAATTAAATCAATTAATTCAAGCAATCATTTCTCAATAATTTCTCTTAATATAGAGTCATGCAGAAGACAAGAGGTTCCAACTTGAAATGCCTCGGTACAAAAATGGGACATTGGTGCTTTTTTCATACTCCCGTTATTCTACAAAAAGAGTTTTATTTAATTTTATTTTTAATTAATTTGTAAAATCTTAAAACTCCAATCTACAAAAAGAGTTTTATTTAATTTTATTTTTAATTAATTTGTAAAATTTTAAAACTCCGATTGTTATATGAATTTATTTTAGTTCTCAAAAATAAATTAATTTTTTTAAGGTTGTTTACAATATTAATTGTTGCATTAATTATACTCAAATTAATTTACATAAATTTTTTGATTTTAAAATTTCTGCAATTGATTAGGAAAAAAAACAAACAAATAGTACTTTGTTTTTTTATATTTTGGAATTGAGTGAGTAATTAATAGGACAAGTGAATCAATATTGGTATTAGATGCGATTAGGTGTGTGAAAAGAAAGGGGTAAAGAAAAAGATTTGCAAGTTGTTAATGAAAATCAACTGGGTGGAGTTTTAAATCTAGTTGTTTGTTTGTGATTAAGCCACTAGGGATATATTATTAGGATATAGTTGTTGTTTGTTTGTATTGTAAGATTGTCAAGGTTTCTCAAGCTTGTGCTCAGCAAGCTCATAATCTAATAATTTAATACTCCGTCTGTTTCAAAATATAGGATCATTATTGTTTTTTAAAAATCAATTTAAGACATTTTTAAACTCAAAATTGATGCGAATTCTTTTAATTTTAGTCAATACAATGATGTATCTAAAAAGTACTATTCATTGTAAGATTTATTGTTTCATAATTTTTAATAAATTATCTCAATTTTAAGTTTAAAAATATCATAAATTAACTTTCAAAAATCAACAATGATCTTATAATTTAAAACGGAAGAAGTATATTCTTAATAGTTCGTAGTTTTGCCCAAAAAATGAACACACAGTGATATAATGGGACTTCAAATTTCAAACAAGCTTAGGCCCAGATGCTCATCTACTGGGAAGGCTTTTTAATTGGATATCCCATATTGTTTTATGGATGTTTTATATCTCATTGGGGGCCTCATCTAGACAATACGCAAGTTTATACTAGGGCTCTTTACAGAAATATACAACAATTAGTTAAAAATTACAAGATTAGTGCACAAATAAAATAATTATAAAAAGAGTGCAATAAGGACAAATTAATTACAAAAAGAGGACAACAAATTCAAACCATTTAATTTCACATTAATAAGAAAACCTAAAATTAAGGACAAATAACCGCTATAACTAATAATTTAAATTCAAATCTTTGAGATCTAACAACAAAAACAAATCTATAATTCAAAATTCAAATCAAAAGGAACGAAAAACAAAAAAAATTATCTTATCTATTCTAATCTTTATCTTCCTCATCATCTTCCTCCGTCGCCTCCTCACCCTCTTCATCACCGCCGCGAATCTCCGCCGCCTCCCCTTCATCATTCTCTTCATCATCATCCTCCGCTGCTAATCTGCACGAAAAAACTAGTTATTACACATTCACGAATTGGTTACCTCCATACTAGTTTTTGGTTACCACCATACTAGTGTTTGGTTACCTATAGTTACTGCACGAAAAAACTAGTTACTACACATTCAGGAATTGGTTACCTCCATACTAGTGTTTGGTTACCTAGATTTACTACACAAAAAAACTAGTTACTACACATTCAGAAATTGGTTACCTCCATACTAGTGTTTGGTTACCTCCATACTACTGTTTGGTTACCTAAATTTACTGCAGCAACAAATCGCCATAATAGTGTTTGATTACCTCCATACTATTATTTGGTTACCGCCATACTAGTGTTTGGTTACCTGGAGAAATCGAAAAATCCAACCATGAACGTGAAGACTCCATTGACGCCACCATGAACGCGAAAACTTCATTGACGCCACCATGAGCTTATCGGCGATGGTGTAGAAGGGATCGACGGAGAAAATGAAGGAGAGGGGAGGGAAGCAGGTGGGGAGGGGGGAGGGGGGAGGGGGGAGAAGGCGGGGAAGGGAGGAGAGAGGAGGGAGGAGGGAGGCGAGAGGCGGGGGAGGGAGGAGGGAGAAAAGAACCCAAATTGAAAAATAAGGGTTTTCAAATGGAAGAGAGAGAAATAACAAATGATTTGGTATCCCTTTAATTATGGTAACAGCTACCATAATTAAAACTAATTAAGATACACTGATTTTGTAAATTAAATATTGAAGATGCACTAATTTTGAAAATATTTTATGTATGCACTTATGTTGTAATAGTTTTTAAAAATATACTAATAAATGTAATTCTCCCTTTATACTATTGTGTATGAAACAAGGCCAATGAAGCCCATTTGAGACTTACGTTGAACACAGTGGCATTAACATTAAGAGGGTTGTTTTTCTTCACCAATCAATGTCCTTTTTGAACTTTATTTCGTAATAATAAATTTAATTTAACAAGAATTATTTTTCCTAAAATCATTTTTTTTCGTTTCCCACCAAAATATTGGAGACAAAATATAAAAAATAAAATCTCTTTTAAGTTACCTTTGTGAATATAATTACATTTTAGAAGTACATATATGAGTTTTGGCAAAAAATTATAATGTTTTATTGTTTTAAGTATAGGTATGAAAATTTAGCATTGGGTTTTTGTTTTTTTTTTCTTAGGGTGGCTAAAAGTCACGAACAGACCCAAAATTAATAATAAAAGAAATGTAATAATACGTCTATTTCTCAAATTACAGAAATTTTTATCTTTCTGGTCACATGAAAAGATATCAATACACCAATACATACATTATACACTATCATATCTAAAATTATTATTTTTGTGATTGAATTTAACTAATGGTGAATGTACTTATGGTTAATTAATAAATAGTTCGAGCCTAATTTTGCCAAACTCGAGAGAAAAACTGAGCATTACATACAATCTTGGCATGATATATGCATGTGGAGAGAGAGAGAGAGAGGAGAGAGAGAGTCTTTTGCTTTCAGTCAAAAAAATTCTCAATTTCTGACGAAACAGAGTTTTTATCAAGAAACAGGAACTCCTTTGTCAAAGTGTGAAAGAAGGGGGGGTAAATAAAGGCAAAGATCACTGACTGGTGGTTCCCTAATATTCAGGCCAAAAAACCCCATCATGCCCCCACCTTAAATTCAAAACATATTCTCTTGTTCTATGATCACTCACACACACACACACACACAAATGAAATGAAAGTAATAATTAGAAACATATTCAGAAAGGGTACTGTGGATTCTTGAACACAATCAAGGTGGCAAGCAAAAGGAAAAGGGGTAGGGCAATGTGTAAGAGAATGGGTTAGATCTACCGGTTACCCCCAGCTCCCACAACCTTAAAAGAAACGCTGAGTTTCAAGTCTTGTCTATTTGTTAATTTCTTCAATTCCTCCTCTCTCTTTTTTGACCTCATGCATACAAATAAGTATGTCATTTCAAACTAACCAATTACTTTCAATGGCTCCACCACCCCAATACCCTTTTGACCAAAACCCTATTTCTTATTCTTTATATATATGTATATATTCCACCATTTTCTTAATTTAACCATTATTCATACGTACTTAATCCTGCCTACTGTGCTAATTAATTCTAAATTGTGCAAATATTGTCTAGTTTATGAACCCTGTGTTGGTCCGCAATAACTATTATATACTTTTCTTCCTAATGGAAGTACTACTGTACCAAGAACATGACAGCTTATTATTATTATTAATTTTTTTTCACAAAGGAGTCTTAACTGTTATATTCCAAAGAAAAAATTGTTCCGCAAAACAGTTATGTTCGGCTAATTAATAAAAGTGTAAAATTTTGTGAAAATTTTTCAATATATTTAAATTTACCATCATAATTTTATCATCAGGCTATCACTACGTGCTAAACTAACAAATTCTATTTTCGGGATAAACATGCAAGGGAAGATTTACTCAGTTCATGCACCCACAATTTACTAGACAATAAATACTACTCTACCATATGTATATATATATATATAGAGAGAGAGAGAGAGAATAATTGCATGAACTAAGCAATTGATTGGTGTTCAGTCAACCTCAATGAACAAATACTACATAAATATTTTCACAAAACTCTCAAGTTTAATTTTGCTCATTTCAGTAAACAAACTAAACAACCTCCTTTATCATCTTTTTCTCACCCTTCTCTCTCTCTCTCCCTCATCATTCCTCAATAAATAGCTCTCACTAGTTAGCCAACTGTCCCTTCTTCCTATATTTCTCTCTCTCTCTCTAGCTGTGTCAAATTAAACTCAATAGTAAGTAATAATTAAGATGAGTAAGAGAGTGAGCTTCAGTTGTGATGGAAATGAATTTGAGTACCCGACCTCCTTAATGTTCAACAAAGTTGGCGAAAACTGCGGCAGGAATAATTATAAGAAGAGGAAGCTCATTATTGGTATTTGGAGTATGAGGGTGTCGCCGCCATCGGATTACAGGAGCAGCTCCTCCTCCGGTGGGTTATCATCGGCGGAGAGATTTGTGAAGGGTGTAGGAGCAAAGGTGGCAAGAGCTCTGAGTTTTGTATCCCTCATCAAAATTACAAGGTCCTCCCGTAAAGTCTGTAGTTCCAGCTCTACTACTAATAATTTGGTCAGGTCCCGATCCTATGCAGAGCCACTTGATGATTCCCATCGGGCTGAAGCTATCCAAGACTGCATCCAGTTCTTCAACTCTTCTTCCTCTCTCCACAAATCCAATTCCATTTCATAATTTATCAACCAAGAATATATGTAAATTAATTAATGAAACGAATATATATGTAATGATCGACCATCGATGATTCATATATCGACTAGGGAAAAAAAAGAGAGTTTAGTGGAGTAGTATTTATTTAGCTAAAGATTTTATTTGTTTATTTAATGATCTTCTCGGCTAGAGATTTTTTGGACATGATTTTCTTGGTTAGAGATTTTTTAGACATTTTGTATTGACTAAAATTAAATAAATAAATATATATGTAATGATCGACCATCAATGATTCATATATCGACTTGGGAAAAAAGAGTTTAGTGGAGTAGTATTTATTTAGCTAAAGATTTTATTTATTTATTTATTGCATGAGAAATGATCACTTGGCTTGTTTTATCATCACACAATTAATGAACCAAAATATGACATTAATGTACATCACCAATGCATACTGTTTGGGGGTGTTTTTGATCAGTACTTCAATACATATGTAAGATGCCACCTAGGGTATCTGGTCAATGTGGGTCAACAGTGTGAGTCAACATATCGATGACGGAGCAGGTTGTGGTTAGATTCAGTTATGACTTCAAGATGCAGGATCGACTCGAAGAAACAAGATGTGTGCAGGGGCAGAATTAAAGAGGAATAATCAAAAGAGAAACTAATACTTATCAAAAAGTTGCGTGCTTATAAATGGTTGCCATCAGGTACGTAGGCCCAATGGTTGGTTACTTGACTTAAAAATGACTCATCCTAAGATCATGATAGAGAGCACAACACCACCTGAATCAGTATCACAAATCATAGAGAAAAAGAGCCCCAGGGATCAGAGGATGATTAGAGGATTCGAGGGTGTTAATCTTGCGTTGATTATTTATATATGGTTCTTCTGTCTCTCTCTATGGTTTCCTCTCAATCTCTCTCTCTCCCCTTACTTCTTACTCCTATAGATGATCCTCAAGGTTAATGGTCCATCAATAGTCCTTAGATCCCTCCTTTTAAAGTTCTTTTTTCTTTTTCTTGTTGTCTCTCTCTTAGCCAACCACCTCTTTACTCTAGTTCCTCACATGTATATAGCTAGGCTTCGTGTCCCTTCTCTCATGGGTCCCATCCTCTCTCTAGACTAGGCCCCCCTTAAGTTTTATCTTGGATCAATGTGAATATCAATTTACTATTCACGAAGATATCCTTTGATATCTTTCTTTAGGATTTCTTTCTTCCAAATAAACCCCTAGGTACGTGAGTTTAGGGTGTAGGTTTAGAGGTCACTCTATTTTGGTTAGGCAAAGGACACCTCTCATTCTTTCATATGTCAACATTAATTCCTTTGCACTTCTTCCCTTGATGCTCTTTAGGTGTGCCTGACCCTATATCTGCCTCGCTTGGAACTTGCTCTATATTCATTCGATCTTAGGATGAGATTGAGCCGTGCACGCCTCCCTGAGGATGCTCCCTACCCTCTGCCCTAGCCCCTAGGGAAAATAGGTCGCCCTAGAGCCCACGTAAAGCCATTGTTGCCACCTTTAGCCCAAATTGGTTCGGTGACTCCCCATTTGGGATATGGCCAAGGTTCACCTAAAGGTGAATGTTATCCCCACATTCTCAAAAGTCACTCTTGAACCAATAAGGCATTTAGCCAAACCCTCGCGGGATAACAAGAAGTCCTTTGACCTTGTTCCTTTCTCTAAGATGGGGTTTGTCTCATTCATTTGTGGATTCCTTATATTTCTTGTCAAGGAATATTACTCAAGTTTAACGTTTCCCCAAGGGTGAGCTCTCGTCCTAGATTCCATCACTCATGAGAAGATATTCAACCGATAGATCTGTGTTTTGGATTCAGGCCCAATCATTCCATCACCTAAAGGAGAGTGTTGCATAGGTCCGCGTCTTGGGGAAGGAGTCCCAACCTTAGGTTTCATGGGCTTTATTACAGTGGTTTCTATTCACATTCCTTAAGGCCCAATCCATTTACTTGGTTATTTCTTAAAGAGTTCACCATGCTCATCAAAGGGTGGTCCATTTGTCCAGCCCAACTCCTGCCACATATGCCTGTGAGACCCATGACAATTTGCTCAAATATTCAAAGAGTCTAGTTAACCACATGTACAGGATTTATGTGGCAATAACCAATTAGGTACCAACACATAAAATATTAATTTTTAGTATAAATCAAACGAATATTATAACGCATTAATTACTATATATATTGCATTATATTACTGAGTATATATACCACTCTAAAAGAAACACATTGTTGCAATTTTATTTAAAAACTTGCAAATTGGTAAAATAAAGACTATATTACTTAATACACCATCAGTTTCAAAATGTAATATCATTTTTGAGTTATTGGAGTCAATTTACGATTTTTTAAATTCAAAATTTACATTTTTTTCCTTAAATTTTAATTAATACAATGATGAATATTGCAAACTATGAAAAAAGTATTACTCATTGTAATATTTGTTATTTCATAATTTTTAATGAATCATCTTAATTTTGTGTTTAAAAATGACGCAAATTAACTTTTAAAAGTGAACAATGATCTTATAATTAATTTGGAAAGGAGGGAGATGAATGTAAAATTTAAAGAAATGTTATTTGCGAGATAGACAGAGTTTCATTTTAGTGAATATCGCAGGAGATTAAATTTTATTATGCATTGCGAAAATTTTATACCTAATTATAGATATATTGTACATCAATATATAGGAGTAAATAATATTATAAATTGATCCACCGTATAATTTATCTAATCAAAAAAATTGTGTCACTAATAATTATCCGCACAAAAAAAGAAAAAAAGTCCACACATCATTTTCCTTCCCAGGAGATAATACTTTCGCAGGAATGTTCAACCAAATGGTGGTTGTTTTGATCTCTCATTTCCATCCAACTCATGGAAAATGGACTAGTCAGGGCCGTGGGTCAACGCAAATATGAATACTTAAATTTTCAAATGAAAAGTACTAGCCTAGTGCGGTAGTGGCTACAGCTACAGGCCCTAGTACAGTAAGATATTCACAAGTGTGTGTATATATATATATATATATATATATATATATATATATATATTTTGAGTCATCTTAAGATGTGTTACAAAAGCACACATGTTAAGCACACAGTTCAAAAAAATATTTACTTAAACTGCGTGCATATTCCTTTGATTTTGAATTTAAACTAAGTTCAAAGAGATATGCACACAGTTTAAAGGAATATGCCCTTAAACTGTGTGTTTAACATGTACCATAAGGACACATGTTAAGAAATTCTATATACTTTTGTTATTTGCTTTATTTATTATTAATCTTTTGACTCAACCAATATAATCAGAATGCGCATTAGACCCCACCAACTGCATGAAAAACGATATCCAATAGTATTTGCCAGTCAATTTAGTGGGCCCATTTACACAAATATTAAGTCATTTTTTTTTCCTTAATGGCACTTCCAGAAATTTTGAACTTTGAAACTATGTTAAATTATTTTTTATTCTTATTATTGATTACAGATAGATATCCAACAGCAAAGGATAAATCTATACATACATCCTCTCTACTCTCTCCATGCCGAAACACAGATCCTTTTGTCGTTTTGCTTTTTTTTTTCTTTTTCTTTTTTTTTGCCCCCTTCTCCTATCTTTTTGTTTCTCTCTACCAGTCTCCCTTTGTCCACAAATGAAGAGCACAGAACCACACTTAAACTTGATCGTCTCATTTCCGCCCTCATCGTCGTCGCCTCAACCGTCCACTCCCTCGGCGGCTCCGCATCCACCCTTGTCAGCTACAGCGCCACCACCACCGTCTGCGGCATGGTCGCCGAGCAGCAAACACAGAGAATCCAACAATGGCAAATGCCAATAAGCCCCTTGTCATTTCTTTGGATGGTGAAGACGGTGAGGGACTACCAGTAGTTGGCGGTGAAATTGGTGGAATCGAATTAATTACATTACAACGCCTACATATATTACCCCTACCAGAGCAAAGTGTTTGCGACTAAGGATACAGACCACAATCACATTTAGCTTGAACACATGGCCCTGGAAGAATCTTTGGCAATGAGAGCTCAATCCCTAAAGCATATGAACTATTAGCCCAACCTGCCCACCAACAAATAACCGAAAAATTACTAGTTGTCAATCCACAAGTAAAATTCAATCCAGCAACAATTGATTCAAACGAAATCCCATCTGTAACACTGCTAGAAAATTCTCCATTTCCATCCCAAGAAACAAGGCTGAAGAAGACAGGAGAAGGGGACAACGAATAAAAAAAAAATAAAGAAGCAAAACGACAGAAGAACCTGCGTTTCGGCATGGAGGGAGTAAAGAAGATGTATGTGTAGATTTATCCAACAGCAAATCTTAGTCTAAAATTTTAATATTAAAGAAATCCAGTAGCGATCTAATGAGTAGGAACAATTTTCTAAAAACATCAGCTATAAGCCTATATGCCTACTACTATAGTAATTTAATTACTTCTCAACATGAATGTCCAATAATTGATATGTCACGTTTCCTACGTTTTCATAAAGCTAAGCTGTAGAAACTTCCAAACATGTTGTCAGAATTGACCAAATTTTCAGGAAAAATGTTTTCAGAAATATCATTGCCTAATCTGTTTTAGGTGAAAAGCTGTAATCGAAAACAGTACTGGAAAGGGAGTTGTAAGGTCTCTTAACATGTGTCCTAAAGACACATGTTAAGCACACGGTTCAAGAGAATATTCTCTTGAACTGTGTGCATATTCTTTTGATTTCTGCATTTGTATCAATTTCAAGTGAATATGCACACAGATTAAGAGAATATTCTCTTGAACCGTGTACTATTTTTCTAAAATAGCAAAATTAATGAATCACTACAACTTTGAAGCGCTACCTTAAATAGACCCCGAGAATAGGTGCATGTTTAATTTAGAGCTTTTACGGGAGTCTGAATGCATTTGGTAATCAATTTTGCTTAAACACAATTTATTCTAAACGTAATTTTTATAACTCACAAACACGACTTTTAAACCCCAAACGCAGCTAAATGAATAAACCGTTATGCAGGTTTCTATAACATTGTTGCTTCCAATTTGCAACTGTGGCTTATGAGTTATTCACTGTCACTCATTCTTAATCCAACTGTCTCTAAATATGCAACCATAAGTACTCAATGATTCTTGTTGAATGAACTTATAAGTAACAATGTAATGCAAAAGATGAATGCAAGCAAACCAGTTACTTCTGTATAAATAGAATACATGCTGAAATCTTACAAATTTGGACTTTTTGAATCGACACAGAAAATGAAAAACTTGCATAGTTATAATGGTCCATCAACAATTGATTCCATAATCAGTTACATGTCTGTATCATTTCACTACAAGAAATGGGTCTACTAAAAGGTAGCACCCAATAACATGCTTAAGAATCAAGGGAGAGCTTCTCAAGATGATCCCTGGTTCCCTGATTAGAAGCTTTCTTCATTTCAAGAGCTCTCTTATAAGGTGGAGCAATTGGAGGCTGTACAGGATCCAAGCTCTGGTAAGTTCCGTCTGCGGCTTTAGGAAGCGGATACGAGCGGTCAGAGTCATACCCGCTGAGATCCCCGCAAGCCAGAAATGGTATATACACCTTATTTGGTCCTTCCAACCATCCACTACTGCAATCTATCGAGCAACAAATATGTACATTAAAAAACTCAGGACACTCGATCAAAGTAGAAACAGAACTGTGGAAATCTCTCATTTAAGCAAATTAAAGCCACAAGCTGAAATCATTTACTATTGTTACTTACATCATCACTCTAATCAAATGAAGCCAACTTACCATTTTATACAGTAAATGGCTGAGTTTCAAAAAGGAACAACACATGTACACGTAGAGTATTTATTTAAGCAATACTAGTATTGTATTATCACACATTTTATAAACAGATTTTGATAACTGGAAAAATGGGAGGACGGTGGACATAAATGATACTTGTACTTCCACATTGCAAAACCGTGCTATATGTAAGGTCTGAAGCTTGGAAAATGTATCCATTACTTGGAGAGAGAAGAAACCATAACTTAAAAAATTCATTATCATACAAGCATATGAATTACCTAGATCATCAGCCCCAGATGGACTTCCAACCTTTTCAAGGAGGCGATGCAAATCTTTCTCATTAAATCCTTCAGGAGGAGAATAATTCTCACAAACTGCAAATGCCTCTGCATCATAAATTATACAGAATTTAGTCATGATTCAATAAGTTGAAGCATTTTTCTTCGTAAAGCATTTAATCCGTTTATCTTCACTCCTGAGAAATTTAAAACATGATCTGCAACTGTAAGCCCAGAACATTCACACAACCACAAAAGTGTGCACTAAAGAAACAGTGAATAAGAGAAGCAAGACTTGAACAACGACCTATGACATAGAAGCATGGCTAGGATGTGCCTGAACTTCAAGGTCAGCAGGTTAGATAGGATAAGATCGCAGATTAGAAGGGAAGAGAAAAAGAGTGTTTCACACTTGCAGGGATCCACATTGCCCCATGGCACAAAAGCCAAAAAAAAGCACACAGCTTCAATCTCAAATAACTCTACTAATTCAGCTTGTGATTACATACTAGTATAGAATAACTAAAACTTGGCGACCAATCACAAGTTGAGAACCAATCACAATTGGAGACCAACTAGACTCAATAATACTTGGACTTCCCTTTGGACTTGCGAGACTCAAAAGTACACCTTAAAAGCCCAAAATCAGAATTTGTTTGAAATGCATTACACATTAGAGTTGCTCTGGTTCGCAAAGCACTAAAATGTAATTCATATGTAAGATTATGGAGGTGAAAATCTATTCCCGTTGCTCTATTGCATGCAAGTGTTTTTCGTCAAGGAGAAAGGAAAATGAAAACCAAACGAGGCAGCCTCAGTCATTCAAGAGAAACTTTGAAGAGTCAAAATCAGAGAATCGGGTGTCTTTTGTGTTAGCTCTAAACCAAAAATTCTCAATATATTGAAGAAAATAGGAAATCTCAGAGAGTATTATCTATAACATCTCCCAGTAATTATGCCGGTCCTACTTTAGAACTTATAAATAATTAATTTTAGGTGGTAATTATTCAGATAAAATCTTAGGTGATAATTGATCCACACCAGATAATGATTTTTGTCATGATACATGATTCAAGGACATGGGTTAAGCTGGATTTAGTTGCAGGACAATAAGAAGAAGACAACCATCGACCTGTCACTTCCCTCTTCTTTCCATTTGTACTGTGGATCAGATTCTTTTTAACAGGTTTGAACTTTGAAATACTGCTAGTCAGGCTCATTTACATGTCTAGTGTCATGGCTTGAAATACTGTGATTTGAACAGGGATAAAGTGTGAGACTCGTTCTGCTATTCTTAGTTGATTTGGAAAGAAATATATAAGAGACAATCGGTGCTCTCGTATTGAATAAAGTAAAGGGAAAATAGGAAAAATAATATAATAATAGTCTACCACAGGACAAAATAGTAACTTCCAAAGAGCATGGACTTCCTTGCTGCATTTACGGCTTCTTAATGTCTCTCACTAGGGCATTTTTGGTTTATTCAGGAGTATTTCTGGTGCCAATTTTCCATTAAACACCTTTTTTAGTTTGCAGGGAAGAGAGGGAGAGAGGGAGAGAGATGGCATACTTCATAGTAATTTAGTTTCTTGTACCACAAACTTAAACCATTATCATTTAAATCATTCAACTTCAGAATAAATCAAGAAATCTGGATTTTCATTCTAATAATGTTCATTGTATTTCTTCTTCATGTGGTAAATACAATCATAGGGTGAGCCATATATTTCCACATGGCAGCCATACACCCTCCACAAATTATCATGTATTCTGAGCTGCAGGGATAATTTAAAACTGGGAGGAAGTAAACAATTGCCAGGTTTAGAAAACTGAAACTAGTACATAAGAAAAAATATATAACTAGAAGATGAATAGAATTCTTACCTATGCTTGAATTACGGCTACTCTTTGGTTTCGCAAAAGTTACTTCTGTGAAAAATAGTTTTAGCTGCAATGGAAGCAAATCATCAGCGATTTCATGAGCTTGGCGTAAGTGTTATAACTGTTTTGAAGTGGCAAAGACAACAACTGCAAAACACAAGCAAATTCTTATACTTTTTATGTGAGATGAAAATTTAACAACTCACACATATACAATTCGACTGAGGTGAGTAATAAATCAAATGGTAGGCAATTTGCAAATATCCTCATAACTAGACTATACCAAAAAAACAAGTACCACCGTGTTGCCGGGGTTGCAGATTATAATTATGGAAGTAGGTTGTATGACGTTCAATGTAAGCGACAGTATAACTCCTAAATCACCCTGTAGCAGGCTTATGCATCCATCATTAAGAACATATTCAAATTTCAAAGTGCTGTCCCACCAATGAACGCGACATCTTCAAATACCTAGACTGGGTTCATGATGATACTGTTTTTGGTCTTTTTCACCTAAGATGGCCTATCTCATACTCTGAACAATGTTCTCAAACTTGACAACTCAAGCCTTAATCATAGTCCATAGAACTAAGCATTGGGCCTATCCTAATTAATCACCAATGGAATTTATCCTTAAATGGAAAACAAATAATACAAGAATTATTTAGATACATGTTCATCTAATTTTATATAAAAATCATGGTCATAGGCCTGTTTTTCTTTAGAGTATTTGTGATTAAACACCAACAGAGAAGCAAACCTGACTTTCGGTTTCGTATAACCTGTGACTTGCGAGTTGTCTCATGAGATAGAAAAGGGATCAAATTTTATTCCACATTTGCACTAAATGGAGAATATAACCGAGTTTCACCGGATAAGACTTACAAGCTCGTTACTTGTGCTTTACCAGTAACTTGTATACAGATACCACATTGCACCCTTAGGATGCTGATCAACTAGCCAACACCTTGGGCAATGACAGGTATATTGGTTCTTCAATGACAACATTAAATAAAGGACAGGCAGGACAGGTAACTATACCGAAAGTGATGATTAAGATGTTGACAAATGGGCTGCAAAGAATTTTTTTAACTTAAATGTTGAAATTAACTTCAAAATGTAAAAGTTCTAGAGTAATTTTAACCTGACAGTAAAGGAGGCTCGTATCTTTACCCCGGAATATCTTCGCTATGAATTTCCCACCTTCTTTAAGTATGTGGGTAACTATTGTTAAACCCTGCAAGCAAGTAGTCAAGTTTGGAAATCAGTGATACAATCTTAAACAGAGATTTACGTTTGCTTACAGACAATAAACTAATCTAGCAATTTCTTGGAATATATTAATAGGGTTCAGGTTCAATTCTTTAAATTAAGACTACTCAAAATATGTGCAATAAGAAAACTGGCACTGAGAGCATCTTCTAATTATCTCATTACAGGCAGCAAGGAACAGAGGATGGTCAAAATGGAAGAAACATGCACATGATGGAAAAGGCAAGCGGCGATCCAGCTTCAGAACCCAAAAACAAATAAACTTTTTATGATAGGTACTTGAAAGTCAAACTTTACCATGTTAAGGATTTTCTTGCTCTCATTGTCTTAGTCTGCAATGGCTAACTGCCATACCTACAGCTACTTCTTTACCAAACACATTTGTCTTAGACTACTTTTCTCATTTTTCCTAGACAAGAACATGGATATGCCAATGCCACTGGAATTTGATGGAAGATTATGGTACTGTAGGAACCACAAATCTGTTGAAGAGTCCAAACTCCAAAAGAACATTCTGTCAAGATTATAAGAAAGAGGGTAAAATGGGAATAACTAAAATAGTTAGTATGTTCTAGAATTAGATATTTTGTATACATGTGTGTACATGGAGATTGTTAGCTTGTGTGTAGGATAAGAGAGTGGTGCAGTGATGTAGGACAAGGTGGGAAGAAGGAATAAGAATACCTATCCCCGCAGAGACTCGGTAGAGAAACACGCACAAAATAGCACACAACTTTGATCTCAAAGCAATTCATTCAATAATCTCTCCCAAATAATGAAGTATTACAATGCTTAAATAGAAAACTCAATACTTGGGGACCAAATAAAAATCCTAATTCAAAAAGGAAACAATCTCCAATCTCCTAACTAAAATCCACTACTATAATAAACTCTCCTAATTGAAATCTACTACTATAATTAAAACTCTCCTAATGAAAAGCTACTACTATATCCTACTAAATAATTTCATTAATAACTCAACATTTATCTCTAAATAACAATACAAAATTAATAATAAACTTCATGAATTTCTTCTTCCGTACCGCATCATGTAGGTTAAGAGTATTTACACTTTTTAGCATTTTAGTAACTATATATATGCGTGAAATGGATGGAGTAACCCCCAACCTTTTGAATATTATGCAATTTGTGAGTGAAATGGGAAAAGCTTGTTTAAGCTCTCTCTATCTCTCTCAGTCTCATGAACTCAGTGATAAATCACTAAGTTCTTCTCCTTCTTCCTCCCTTATTCTCTCTGAATTCTCTCTTATTTCTATCTCTATCTCTGTTTTCTCTTATTTTCTAGTTAGGCTTCAACAAGGGCCAAACAAATTGGTATCAGAGCTCAAGTTCTATCCAAACTCATCATCTTCTTCCTCTACATCCTCTGTTCTTCTCGATCTTCAATCTCTGATTTCTGCTTCTATACCCTTCTATCTGAATTTTATCTCTTCTACCTTCTTCCATTCTTCAAATACTACTTAGAACCAGCATAAAACCATCGACAATAACTGCAGATCTCTGCCCCATAGCAACAAAAAATAGGCCTCGGAGGCTCTGTTTTCCAGCGTACCTGCAACTCAGCAAATTCAAGAGTTAATTCACTTGTTTCATGTATTAAACACTTCCATCTCACTCGTTCCTTCCACATACAAATAACCCATTCCATAAAACTCATTTACAACATCACCCACACATATTTTAATTCATATTTTAATTGATCTTCTCCGTCAGTAAATTTTTTCCAGATTCTATGAATTAGCTTTGTTTGATCTGTTTAGTTTGTGTTAGGTGATTCATATTAAGTTGTTTCAATCATAGAGTCTTACAAGTTGTTTCAGTCGTAGAGTCTTACAAGTTGTTTCAATCGTAGAGTCTTACAAGTTGTTTCAATCGTAGCCTTACAAGTTGTTTCAGTCTACGATTGCAGAGTCTTATAAGTTGTTCCAGTCTACGATCATAAAGTCTTATAAGTTGTTCCGGTCTATGATCGTAGAGCCTTCCAATTGTTTCAAAATTCCAAAAAAACTAAACAGTTTCTGCTTATGTGCTAATATTAGTGCTTGTTATTACTCTGTTAACTCGTGTTAATATTAGTTTTGATCCTTTGGTGCTATAACTTCATTTGTGTGCTCATTTACTCATTAAAATTCAACTAAGCTCTAGTTGGTTGAGTTTTAAACTTGTTTGGCCTGGGATACTCAGTTTGTTTCACTGAGGAAGTCCACTTCTCACTTAAATAGCTACTCAAGCTCACTTACCCTTACTCAAGTAGTGTTGCTACTGCTTGAATTCTTTTTCAAACTCAGAATCATAATTATTTTGTGACTCATTTTCTCTCTACTCTCTATAAATATGGCTGGTCCTTCACAAATGTTGCAATAGGATTTCATAAACTACAAAGAGTACACCAATGAGAAATTATAACTCATTGATGAGAAAATGGACCACTTCATGGAAGGTATGAATGAACTGTGGAGACGGAAGAGCCCAGATAATGATGACCGGTTTGAAAATCCTTTTGGGGATAATGGAAGGGGCAAGATGCTTGTTTATATAGGGCAAAGGAGGGATAAGGGCTTCCTTAGAGAGCCTAGGCATGCTGAGCAAGAAAAAATAAGGAAACATGAAGAAGATGATGCTCAATGGAGGAGGAACCAAAATGATGATGATGGTGAAGAGGAAAGAGAACTTAAACATCTTAAATTGGTGTTCCCATTATTTACTGAGGGTAAAGATGCTAAGAGCTGGTTATAGGATTGCGAGGAGTATTTTGACAATATGAAATTCATTCTCATAGGAGGATTGCCATAACTGGGATGCACCTCCATGGTTCTCCAAAATATTGGTACAAGTCTTATGTCAATGGCAAAGAGGGGCTTACCTGGAGGGAGGTTGCAAATGATTTTATTGTGAGGTTCACTGAGTTAGGTGTGGAAAACATATATGAACAATTCAAGTTGTTGAAGCAAGTAGGAACTGTGAAAGTATACTATGATGAGTTTGAACAGCATAAGGGGAGACTACTTGAGAAGTTGCATCACTTGACTAAGGACTTCTTTGTGGGGAACTTTGTTGGTGGACTGAAAGATGAAACAAAAAAAATGGTAAAGTTGCTTGACCCAGAAACTCTATCCGCCTTCAAACAAGCTAAGTTCTATGAGAGTCCTATTCTTAAACTTGCCAACACCCACAACTATCCTAAACCACAACCCAGCCACACCAACACTAAGTCCAGCTAGAAAAAGGACCTCCTTGCACCACCAACAACCAAAACTCCTATACTCACCTATCCAATAAATGATTTTAACAAGCCTAAACCTATTATTGCAACTCAAAGAGATAAGAGAAAAGCCAAAGGCCTATGTTATTATTATGATGAGAAGTACACCATGGGACACAAATGCAAGGCTCCTCAGAATTTCAAGTTCACTTGTGAGGATTTCCAAAATTGTAAGGACTCTCAAGAGTTTGTGGAATACTTTGGACCTCCCCAATTTGATGAAGAACCTGAGCCTACCCAAACAAAGGAGAATGATAAACTTAGGGGAAAAGCTACCTTGTGTAATCTGCAACTTCAAAAAGAGGCAAATGGGGGTCAAGTCCTGATTCTCAAAGGAAAAAAGTGAAGGAAAACAACTGATGATGTTAATAGATAGTGGTAGTACCTTAAATTTTCTAAGTGAAGATGTTGCCAAGGCACTAAACTGTTTTATGCAACCTATTGACCTAGTTACTATTAACCTTCCTAATGGTGAGGAACTTCATAGTAAAGCATGGTGCCCAGAGTTTACATGGAATTTTGACACCCACAGTTTCAGCACACCTGTGTGGATCATTAAGTTGCAATCATATGATGTTATCTTGGGAACCGCATGGCTAAAACAGTTAGGAGGAATACATATAGACTACAATAACCTTATCCTCAGCTTTACACAACAAGGAAGGGAAGTTCAACTACATGGATGGACCAACTTCCAAAGAAGTGTAGACCTTAACTATTTGACAATAGCCCAGCCAGCATAGATGTCCCAGATTGTTGAAAGCTATGAAAGTGACAGCAATATTTCTCAGGTTATAGCTGAGTTAGCAGCTACAAAGATGGGGCCTAATGAGTTTGAGCTAGTCCATGGTCTGCTAAAGTACAAAGGGAATTGGGTAATAGAATTTCAAGGAGACTTAAGAAGACAGCTATTTGAAGAACTCTATAAGAAGGGAGTAGGGGGTCATTCAGGGGTAAGGGTCACTTTAAAAAGGATATAGCAATATTTCTATTAGATAAGAAAGAATGATATCACAAAGTGGGTAGCTGAGTGCCCTATTTGGCAATTTTCTAAACATGAAAATGTGAGAAACACTGGGCTGCTCCAACCATTACCCATCCCTAATCAGCCTTGAATGGACATAGTTATGGATTTTATCGATGGACTCCCCAACTCCAAAGGCTATGAAGTTATTTGGGTTATTACTGATAAGTATAGCAGGAGCTCTCATTTCTTACCTCTGAGTCATCCTATCTCTGCCAAGACATTATCCCAATTATTTTTTGAGAACCTCTTTAAGTTTCATGACCTTCCTAGCTCAATTGTAAGTGATAGGGATCCTATATTTTTAAGTGACTTCTGGCAGACACTATTTAAACTTGAAGGAACAAGGCTCCACATCAGTATTTCCTATCATCCTCAAAGTGATGCGAGCACTGAAAGGATAAACCAATGTTTGGAACAATACCTAAGAAGCATGTGCAGTCATTCACTAAAACAATGGAGCTCTTGGCTACTTATGGCAGAATGGTGGTTTAATACCACTTTCCACACTTCTCTACAAACAACCTCATACAAAATTCTCTATGGACATGACCCTATACAACTGAGCATGCCCTCAAAATTTAGTACCAACATTGCAGCAGTTGAGGACATTAACAACAACAGTTGGAAATTCTTAAGAAAAACTTAGTCAAGGCCCAACAAAAAATTAAGAGTCATGCTGATAAGGGAAGAACTGAGAGGGTTTTTGAGGTTGATGAGTGGGTATGAAGCTACAACCTTCCAGACAACGTTCAGTTTCAATAAGGAAGAATATGAAACTAGCCCCAAAATTCCGTAGGCCTTTTAAAATTCTGGAAAAATATGGGGTTGTTGCATACAAAATGGAGTTTCTAAGCTCTTCAAGGATACATCCCACCTTTCATGTCTCACAACTAAAAAGGCATTTGGGGGCAGCACAAATCAACACCCAGCTACCAGAGGTTAATCAAAAAGGGCAATTTGATATAGGACCACTCAGAACCTTAAAACAGAGGAGAGTTTACAAAGGAAGTGTTAGAAGCTAAGTGTATGTGTGTGCTGTGTATGTTACTTGAGTGCTGTTAGCACTGAGGAAAACATGATCCATGTTTTCCTCCTCCACTAGCTCAACTTCAGTATATAAATGTAGCTACCATCAATGAATAAATACAATGAATGAGAGTAATATTAGATAATGGAATTATTCATATTCCTTATACTTATTTGTTCTATTACATGAACACTCTTAGACTCTCACTTTCTAACATGGTATCAAAGCTTGATCCCTTCACCAGAAAATTTTTTCCTTTTCTTTTCCCTTCCGCTAGCCACTGTTAGCTATTCTTTCTTGGCAACTTGCTTAAACGATTACATACACTGAAATTGATCCCATAATTAGATTACCCATAGCCAGGCGACCAGCCAGAACTTTCCGGTATCCCAGCCGCCGTCGCACGCGCCCCCACGCGCCACCAACGCGACCGGCCGCCGACGCCACGCGCCGGCGCGTGGGCCACTTTCCGGCGAGATTTTTCCAGCGCGATTTTTTCTGTGGCAGTCGCCTCTCTCTCCTCTATCCATCCATACTGGCCTTGTAGGAAGAAAACCGGGTTTGCTTGGATTTGATCCCTCTTTTTGGTTCGGTCAGTTTGATGTATGGATTCGTCATGGATGGGAACCAGTCCATGTTTCTGATTTTGCTCAGCTGGGTTTCTTGCTCGTGGGCTGCCGCTGTATTGTTTCTTTGCCGTGCTAGTGGTTTGTTCTTGGCTGGTGCTGCACTTGCTTGTTGTTGATGGCTGTCCACTTGGCTTTGCAGATTATTTTATAGTCACGTGGGTTGTTCACTACTGTTTGTTATTGATTTGGGCTGCTGTATTCCCACTAATTCATGGGATTGTGCTGCTAATTAAAAAAAAAAAAAAATTTGTGGGTCCTTTTAAAAAAAAAAAAAAAGAAAAAATTTGCTGCACATGATGGCTGGTTTTGCTTTCCAGCGCATAACAACTTTTGGGCTGTATTGTTTATTCGTTTGGGAGCCATTATGTATTGATATGAGTGACTTTTGGGACCCACGGATGAAGACTCCAGCTGTTTGGATTTATGTTCAGTGCTTGAGGCTTCTTTATAAGCTGATGGTTTTGAAATTTTTTAGGCCCCGCGTGGGCTGGTTATGTTCTTGTTGGGCCCACGGTTTGGATGGGTTTTTGGTGGAGTTTATTGCCTGGTTGCTGTTCGCTTTCTCTCGTGGGGCTATTTTGTTTTCACATGGCTGTTTTGATTACTCCATGTTTGCTGATTTTACATGGCCCACTTGTCCCTTGTTGGACTTTGTGGGTTTGTATTGCTGATTTCACCTTGACGAAAAATCTAAAATGATTGTTAGCAAATGGGTCCCGCATTAGTTGGAGCAATTGTTGAAATTTTTTTGCCTTTTTAGGCATATTTTCTAACTTTGCTTTCAGCGTTGGGGTCCTATTTGTTGTTGCAATATATCTCATATATTGGTATCACCCACCCTTTGTTTCTTTTGGGATGTTTTTCCCCATTAGACTTGGTGGTCCTTGACTGTTTTCTAGCTTTCTTCTTTGATGCACCATATTTGCTATGTTTTCTTCCCATATGTTACCCATTGTTGATGTGTACTCCAACAAGGTATCCATTGTTGATGTCTTTTCCAACATGGTCCCGGGTCTGAATTGGTTAGAATCTGCAACTATGTTGTTTGCATCTTTCTGATTTTTTTCCTTTCTTTTTGTCCTCCTTTTTTGTCAAATGCACTTTATTTTGTCCTTTTTATATAAAGCTGCATTTGAGGGGGAGATATATGAGATATGAGGTATGAGATATGATATGGTTTAGGTTGCATGAGGGGTTGTTCATGCTACGTCATGCTCATTTGCATGGGTGCAACATTGGTTCTCGGCGTTGGTTGCTTCTTGGTGATTCCAGCTCACTTTCCATGGTGCTTTCCTCATATTCTTCAGCTGCTTGCTAGTCATGGTGGCTCCTGCTTGCTAGTCATGGTGGCTCCTTTATGTTGTTGCAATTTTTTCTTTATATTTTTGTCAAATGCACTTTAGTTTGTCCCTTATATGTAAAGTTGCATTTGAGGGGGAGTGTTAGAAGCTAAGTGTATGTGTGTGCTGTGTATGTTACTTGAGTGCTGTTAGCACTGAGGAAAACATGATCCATGTTTTCCTCCTCCACTAGCTCAACTTCAGTATATAAATGTAGCTACCATCAATGAATAAATACAATGAATGAGAGTAATATTAGATAATGGAATTATTCATATTCCTTATACTTATTTGTTCTATTACATGAACACTCTTAGACTCTCACTTTCTAACAGGAAGCAAGATCATATACCAATACTTGGTACAATGAAAATACTGCAACATTGAAGAAGCTACATGGGAGGATGAAGATCTCCTTAAACTTAACTATCGAGACTTAATACTTCATTCATGAGGACATGAAATCTCTCAAGGGGAAGAGAATGTCAAGATTATAAGAAAGAGGGTAAACTGGGAATAACTAAAATAGTTAGCATATTCTAGAATTAGATATTTTGTATACACATGTGTGCATATGGAGGTTGTTAGCTTGTGTGTGTAGGATAAGAGAGTGGTGTAGGTTAAGAGTATTTATATTTTTCAGCATTTTAGTAGCTATATATATGCGTGTAATGGGTGGAGTAACCCCAAGCTTTTGAATATTATGCAATTTGTGAATGAAGTGGGAAAAGCTTGTTTAAGCTTTCTCTCTCTATCTCTCTCAGTCTCGCGAACTCAATGATAAATCACTAAGTTCTTCTCCTTCTTCCTCCTTTATTCTCTCTAGATTCTCTCTTATTTCTATCTCTATCTCTGTCTCTCTCTTATTTTTTGGTTAGATTTCAACAAGGGCTGACACATTCCCTTTAAAAAACAATATAAACAACTTGGACCTTTCAAAACTTTGATGTTGCCACTATATTATAAAAGCTTTTTGACGAGCACAATTGAGTTGAAAGCAATATTAAATGCATTAAAACATATACCATAATACTCCTACAGTAGGAAATTACTACCAAATATATCCAAGATAAAAATTCTCTGTTAGCAACATTTATTAGTCTGAAAATGTATCTTAACACTCACTGCCAATATGAGCTGGGATTGAACAAATTCATCCATGTCATGAAGTCCAGTAACTGCAGTTACGGAGGAAGTTAATATCAGACAAATAGATTGAAACCAACTATATTAAGGAAAATGATAGACCCGTAAATATGTAGTTGAAATTATGTGCTTCTGTACCATCAGGAGCACCATCACAGACTACCAGGTCAGCCTTGCATCCATCAAAATGTCGAATGACCTGGAAGAGAATAAGGAAAAATGATAATTGATGGACAATAACATATTAATCATGTAAAACAGAAAAATTCAAGAAATATGTGTTGTGCATGTGTGCATGTGTGCCTGTGTATATATATTAAAGGCAAAAAGGACCATAAGTAGCCTTAGACTGAAATAAAATGTATGTATTGTTCACTAAAAGAATCCCAACCTCCAATGTAAGAAAGTAAAAGATAAAGAAGATATAACAATAACAATACAATGATGGCAATAAATTATATATATATATATATATATATATATATATTAATAGAGACAATCAACACAAAAGCATAGTTTTAAAGATGTGTTACATCAACATAAATGAGTCGAAGATGCATGACAATCATGACTCCACCGTGGAGTCATGATTGTCATGCATCCTTGACTCATCTTAATAGCTACCATGAAATCAGGCAAAAGATTTGTGAAATTCCCCAACCTTTTACATCCAAGTTTAACAAATCATCCATTCTAGAATGTCCACCTTTAATCTTCATCAATGAAAAAACCCTATTATGAAATAAGTTTATGTGAAAAGGTCTACCAAGATCCAGTATATTTATGTTGACCCAGTATCCCAACACTTTGTTTGAGCGATAATGAGTTAATGACAACATCAGTATTGCAAATAACGAATGGGCTTCTAAAGGAATACAAGCTTGCATTCTATATCTACCACAAAATTGGTCAAAGTGAGTATTAATTAAGATTTTTCAGGGAGGCATTGCATATAACTTTTCTTTTCAAGTTTTGATTATTGAACCAACAATCCATAGAGAAAAGACTTGAATGTAAAACAATAATCATAATAAAGAATAACAGATGAAGTGGGGAATAGAACAAAGTTCCATACCACTTCAGCTGTTCGAGCATTTGTTATATCACCCTGAACTTGAATAACACCTTCAATCGGTGCCATGGGTTGCAAATCAATAGCAACAATAAGTGGAAGATCGCGGTCCCTGAAAATAATGAAGGGAATTTAGGTTTTGAGCATAAAGCAGTAAATATGAAGATCATGAGAGACTAAATAATACTCCCTCCGTCCCAAGATAAAAGTCCTCCATTGACTTTTGTGGTCAAATTGACCGTTTTTAAAATTAACAATTAAACATATATATTTAGATTTTCAAAAAAGCAAACATTGAGATTAGTACTAAATTGTATGTAGTTTATAATGTTTATAGGCTTTTTACATATATATAAAAGAATAATAAGATATATTGATTCGAAAAATGGTCAATTTGACCATAAAGATTTTTATCTTGGGACGGAGAGAGTACAAAAACTGGAATTTTCTGAAAAAATGAATTTGCGTAATTGTGGATTGTGTTAAATTTTTCGTTGCCTTTTCGAGTGAGAAGGGTCTGGGGTATTAAGTAAAATTGATAAATCAAAAAAATGGACGAAAGAATTTTTTTCTCATACGAAGGCTTTTGTTTGACCAACTCTGCGTTCAACATCTGCTTCCTATGCATGTAGAATTTATGTAAAGTGAGCCTCATTTGCTCGGGTAATATCAAATGTGATGGTCATCAGTTCGATTCAAGTATCGAACTTTTAGATTTAGTTATTATTGTGAGTACAAGCTAACCCTCCATAAGTACAATACATACTTATGAATGTCACAAAAGATGTGCATAGAACATCAAGAAAATCTAAACATCAATGGAACTTACTTTGAATCAGGAGATAGTTTTGCTGGGAGATACAATTTACGGCTCAACACCTACACAAAGGAACTAAAGCATCAAAGACAGGAATATGCAAAGCATATCTTTACCTGAGCTCATAACCTCTTAATTTCTTTTCCATTATTGTTTTGTCTCGTTGGTTTGTTGATGATAAACTTTGTAATTTGTATCCAAGGAAAATATTGACTTCGATATAGTTAGAAGCCAAGATCAAAAAATTATCAGAATATCATAAGATTTGAAATATTGATTTTCAAAATGGACCCTTATTTTGGAACATCCGAAAAAGGAAAGTTCCTATGACGGAGTATATAGAACTTTTTTCTTTTTCGTTTTTGGAGGAGGTCCACTCCATATAATGTCAACCAATAAATGTAATAGCAGTCAAAAGGATTTAACCTTTGGGAAAAGTACTCAGATGGTGCCAGAAAAACAATCAGCTGATAAATGTAAATAATCATCAAACTGGATAGTTTTTCAAATCTATACAACAATTAATTTTAGAGTTCGTTTATACATTTCAGTTTGAAAAAGTTCAAATAGAGCTATTCAACATAATTATTCACTGACGAATTTTTTCAGTAGCTGTACCTGACTCCAGCTACCAGGTGCTGCACATAGATCTACCACATGCCTCACCCCTATAAATCATTGGTAAGAAGTATCATGGTGAGAATTTCTAAAACTGAAACCTAATGGTAATATAACATGACAAAACAAGTCAACTGAACAGAATGATATGTAAAATAACAAAGAGATATCGTACAAATGATTCTTTTATGTCATTATAATCAATTAAGGTACACTCTTCTAATTTCTGTGAAATTTGTTTTTTTATCATTACAGATAAATGTTTCATCAATCATTTCTTAAACTACATCAACGGTCTTCAGCTGCAGGTGAAATACAGCTGACCCATCATATCGTACAACAGCTCAATTAAAATAGATTAGAAGGAATGAGAATGATTTTGAATGATCCAATTTATATTTCAGCATTCTCCCCATTTTAACCTATTTACTCTTTATAAAAAAAGACCAAATAGCTTCATAAAATCTCCATTGTCTCACAACTTAAATGACATGGAGGTAGAACAATTTATTTTAATTATTCAGCTTTCTTTTTTTCTATATAGGTAAATTTGGCTCCAAGTATGGGGAATTGAAACTGTCATTTCTCCCATCCCTTAGATAAGTGTGTTTAGTGTTTTGATCACTCGGAAATCTTCTCTTGTCAGTCATTTTTACTTACTGGGTTATTGTCCAGTGCATCATTTTCCTCTAACTTCTAATATTTGGAAGGCAAAGGTTGTAAAAAATAAACGACTTTTATGTGGTCTTCAACCATTGGTCGGCTAAACACTAATGACAAGCGTTAGAGACATAGGCCTTACAAATCTTTATCTTCAGATGTATGTGTTATATGTATATAGGAAAATGAGTCCATCCTTATATGTTTCTTCATTGTCTAATGGCCTGACAGTTGTAGTACTTTTTGTTTGGCGTGTTGGATGAGTTTTAGATTAGTCCTCTTCGTTGAAAGATCTTAACTAGGTAGATACAAGGGTTTTAACAATGGGAAGGATTGTACGATTTTTCAATGATCTGCGTGTTTCATCATTTTGTGGGGTGTTTGGATTGAGCCGAATGTTTGGATTTCTTTGTGGTCGAGCAATGATTAATGAATATTGCTTTACTTTGGCGTAAAGATTTTTTTTAATTCTCTTTAAGCTCAAGCATTGGGAGCTTTTTGAGGATTTTTTTTGTCAAAGATATTGGCGAGCGGTGCTTCACTAGTGCCTAGATGTTTTTCCACTCATTCCTTTGCTTCTTCTTTTTCTTTTCTTTTTTTCTTTTTTTTTTGATTTTCTTTTAGGAGGTGCATTGTCCTCCACATGCGTTGTAATTTCTTCTCTCTTCATCAATAAAATTTTCTTCTTTATCGGAAAAGAAAATCCAGATAAAAAAATCAAAGGAAGTGTGGTCGTCTTACACCTTCAAAAATGTTGAATTCCTCATCAATCTGGAGGAGCTTGAAGGCACTTCGAGCACGCCAACCTTCTTCTTTTGCTTTTCGATAGTAGATATCCTGCGAACAAACTATCTCACTATAATAATCTATATCAGAATATCCTAGAAATAAATACATCAATAATTCAGCAAAAATACCCTTTTATCTCTTGAGGCTTTACCCATCTTTTGACAGCCTGATTGTTTGGTACGTACTAAATTGACAGTTCCAAGACAAGCACTACTTCTCAGACAAAAGGTTGTGGATGGTAGATGACAAAAGTAAATCGGTTTCTCAACTCCTTTCCATTAATCACAGTTTGAAGGAATAGCTATAAAAAGGACAATTCCAATTAGCATAAGACTGAACTACATAGAGATTCAACAGTTTGAAAGATACATTCAAACACAAGATGTAAAATATGCCTTCTTTTGAGCACTATAACATCAGACATTTTCATAAATTGTAACCTTTATCTGCTCATTCTCCCATAATTAGTTGCTACTACATTAAAAAACCTAATAACTTTCCATTCCAACCCCCACCCCAAAAATAATAATAATAATAATAATAATAATAATAATAATAATAAAATTAAAAATAAAAAAATAAAAAAATAAAAAAACTTACAGACATCCAGGCCATAAGTGAAAAGGTTTCCATTCTGGGATGTCCAAAAATAATTGGTATTATTCTCTCTCTCAAACCCTTCTCCCTCACTTCGGAAAGGTTTTAATTGAACGTAAAGTAATTCATTTTGGTCAAATAGTCTCCCCCTCAAGGCTCAAACTAGCTAAGTGTCAGTCAAACTCTAACACCTATTTGGGACTGAGGGAGTCTTTTGTTTTTGCCCTTCTCATAATAGAGTTCAGTACACTGCATAGGCTTGCAGCTAATGATAAGTTTCAAATCATAAAAAAAAACAAGGTAAAAGGCAACATAAGACCTCCCTCAGAAGCAAAAGAGACCACAACATGCTATCAACCATTTTACACCTAAAGACTGTTGGAAGTTGGAACATCCCCACCCCAAGTAAAAATTAAATCTTGATTAAAAAGGAAAAATGAACTCAAATAGAACTCAATCCTAAATTCTTGTCAATAGTAGTTTTTTAAACACGCGCAACATGTATTATATAGCCTAACTGCCAATTAGTAGTTTTTTCAAACACCTTAGGAGCAATTCAATATTCAGCCATATATGCAAAATACATGAGCAAATGCTACCAAATAATAGTAGTATGACAAAAGGATACGGATAAATTAATGAAATATATGCAACAAAAGAACTCATTATAGTCCCAAGAACTTCAATGGCAAAAAGGAAAAAAAAAACAAACAAATCCTATAAACAAAAGAAAAGTAAAACCTTCCAGCAGCAAGAAATGGTATTTATGTATGTGAATGAGACAGATAAAGAGATGTAAAAAGAATTAGTTTCAGTTGATCGGGAAAGATGATGATTTACCTTTTCTAGGACTGCAGGGACGAGAAGCGACGGATGTTCTTTCAGGCTGAAGGCATCTTCCGGTTAGCCGGTTACAAGTAAAACTTAAATTGTTTTAGCCGACGTCATTAGTAAAGAAAATTTTTACACTTCCATTTCCATTCAATTTTTAATATTATTAGTTTTTTTTTTTTTAAGATTATGTTTGTAATACATTTACAAATACATTTGGAAAGCGTAGGGGTGTAAAATATTTTTTATATTTGAAAGAATGAAAAGTAAAATTTTCATTCCAATATATCTCACGAGTTAAATTTAATTAAACTAAAACTAGACAAAATTATTAGAAGAAAAAGGTAAGGTGTCTTGAGTATTGAAAAAACAAATTTGAGATATTTTTTAACTCAAATTTGGTATTATTTATTTAACTTTTTATTAAAATAAATCTGGTATGTTATAGTAGTTTTTAAGTAGTTTATAATTTTCATAATTTATTCTGCTTTTTTTGTACTAATGTCAAGCTAATTATAGTAATAAATTCAAGAATATGATTGAAATGCACCTACTTTTATAACATTTTTTTACTAGATTCTACACATTATTGATTATTTAAAAATTCATTAAACATTCATATTATGCAATTCTAGTAATTTATTTTTGATAAAAAATTCTAGTAATTTATTAAATTATACCTTCACAATTTATTTATTTTCCACCCTCTAAATTGAAGAATACAAGTATACTACAACTAAGAAGAAAATTTTTAATTATTTAATTAATCAAATAGTACAAATATACTATATAATTTGTCCCCCTAAACCCAGCTGCAGCACTTGCCATAGCTGAATCTTAACTAGGTCCGCCCATGCTCTATGCCCCCAGGCCCCAACCCTTCCCTTTGAACCACAGCTGAAATACAGAAACACAGTAAAACAATGTGATCAGCCTCCAGCAACAGGTGGTACAGTTGCGGGATTTGCATCCTCAGCTTTCTCATGTTCCTTGTTAAGCATCTGAAAAATCAATATTGAAACTTTACTATTCAAATAATCAGGGCATATAAAAATTCATCCGACGCACATATATATATATATTTGCAAAATTTCTCTTAAATCTTTTCCACTACCTTGTTATTGATCAAGTTGTGGAGTGCTATCACACTTCGAATCAGAGATGAAAGATATATAACCAGCATCTGGTCATTTGTTTTTACTGCACAGATAAAGTGATTATCGATGTACATAACAAGTTAATAAACCAACGTGAAGATAATACTTTTGGCTTTCATTTTATTTTCTACTTTGTTTATTAATTCATTTACCTGCAAATGCCTTGATTAAATCTGCCACGTTCAGATTTGGAAGAAGGTTAAATACGTCCTGCAATAATTCATGTAACGAACAAAGAATTGAAGGGCAAACATTTTATCGACACAGAAATATAATTAATTCGGTGCTCACTTTGAAAGGAACCAGGTCAAAAAAGCAGGTTGTGTGCATGAATTAACTGAAGACGTTCTCTTACAGGCTTAATGAGAACATTAATATGGGAGTTACTCTCGGAGCCAGATGATGTTTAAAAAATTTTGTGGGGTGTATATGCTGCCTGCAAAGCAATATGGATCCATGCATGCCTGCCACAATTAAATAAGAAAGAAATCTGCTAGCATTGGTGTATTATCATTGTTGTCCATATAAATTTCATGTGTCAAAGCTACTGCCATTTGAAGCCAACTCATAGATGGAACCAAGCTCACAAATTTGGGTGAAATGAGAATGTTTATCTGAAACTTTTGACTACTTTTATCTTGAAAAAATGATCAAATAATTTAATCTGGTCTATAACTAAAACATGTGTCCCCATTGTACTCTGGTAGTCAGGTCTAGCACTATACAATTTTGCACATACAGACAGATGTATGTTAATACATGAAGCCCAAAAGTAGAATGCAAATGTATATACAAAGGTTACCTGCAAGTGGTACAAAATCTCATGATTTAATGGAAGCTTCCCATCAACAACAAGATCAAGATAATAACGTATCTCTTGTAGCCGTGCATCCAGTCCCTTTAAGGCTGCAAGTTTTCCAGTAACCTGCACGAGACGAAAGAGAACCATTAACAATCAAACTCAACCAATGAAGAAATATAAAGGCAAGGGAGGGGATGTAGATGCAAGTATGTTATCAAACTTAACTCTTGCTGTACTCTTAGAAGACAGAAATGCACAAACAATTTAAGATAAGCAAAGAATAAAAACCTCTGTTGCAAGGGTGCTGATGGTTGTATCTTTCACATCCCGCAGCAAGTGCTCCACTCCTGTTTACAGGAAAAATTAGATATAGATGAATAAAATAATAAACAATTGAAGTTGCTTTGCGTCCCTCGTCATTCTCAGGTATGGCGAAGGGGCAATGGAGAACTTTCTTAATGCATAAAGGTTTTTCATCTCATGGATTACCAATTTCCTCCACTTCGTGAGCAGCAATTTCTGAAGGCACATGAACAAAAACCTTTTGGCTTTTCTGAGTAGCATTCTGTGACCATGAACAATAATTAGCAAGTCTAAGATCCATGTATGAAAAACTTAAATGTTCAAAGGCGAGCACAAACTTTCTGATCTATTAACCTCTTGTAAACATTGAAAGAGTAACTAGAGAGAACTAGATCCATTCACACTTGGAATGGTGTATCTAATTCATCAGGCACAAGAGCTATAGATAGAAAGCCCTGGCAATGATCTTACCTCTTTAACCTCTTCAACGGCATAGTAAGCTTTAGTAGGTATTCCCAACTCCTTAGGTTGCACATCTATGATCACCAACACTGGATTCGAAACATAACTGTAATACCAGGAACTTAGTCATCAAGAAAGAAATGGAGGAAGAAAGGAGAGAACAGGGAAAATAATAAACATGAAATATCTAAGTTATGATAACACCACTTGTAGGTAGAAATGAAGTTTGAGAGGATGAAGGGAAATATCAAGGCCCAGCCAGCCGGGAGGAGGGGGGAAGGGGTTCAAAGTTCAAACTGCAAACTTGTTCCTCAAGATGAGACTGGCGCCCTAGTAGGCTACAATTAATGTTCATTTCTAAGTCTATAGTTCTTTGATGAAATTCTTCCAGATCGCTCATAGTCTCATACTCCCACGACCCACAAATTTTTTTTTACATACTTCTACATCTACCGGAGCAATATTTGTAAGAAAGCTCAACATACTAACTTTTAAAGTAGAACACTGTTTTTCGAATCTAAAGTAGAAAGGAATGCCAAAATGCTATTCCTCATCATACCGATTATGCCTAGTTCAAAGGCACAGCTGTAGGCAGAAAATTTAATGCTCAAGGTCCTAAGCTCAAGATTCAAAAGTCACCAATTCGTGGAGTCAGTGTCAGAGGGGAGTCGGTGCGCGAAAGCGGCTATAATTAAATTGATATTCCTACTGGTGAGAGCATGTGTATTTACATATAGTCATATTAAAAGTCTTATTTTATTTTATTATATGTTAGCTAAAATGAAATAACATAGAACATAAGAACTGCTATATATAAAAATGAAAAACCTACAAACATATGGTACAGCAGACATGTCTCATGGAATTTGCATGACGGGCAAAGGATAGACTCCTATTGAGATCAAATTTGCCTATTTCTTTTGAGAAATGAGCCGTAAGCATTTGCTACTTTGCGCTCACAGTGAGTACGCTACATGGTGCATGCTGATCCCTCTAAATCAATACGTTGCTAAAATTAAATTTGCAAATTTGACCAGAAGAGAATGTGGATGACTCAAAATCACGCTGAATTACAGTGTAGGACGGCACCCTATACCCATAAAGCATAGCTTCTATCTCTTTTTTGAGAAATCATAGTACAGCTTCTATCCTTTTTTGACAAGTCAAAGAACAACTTCTATCTTGGGATATTACTTCCAGATCCTTGTAAATTATAATTTGAACTCTTTATGATTCCCCAGGCTTTACAGCTCTTTTGCTTGCACTCAGAATTTTTTTTTAAAAAAAAAAATTCAATAACATATTTGACTCCATTATTTTAACAAGGAAGACATTGACTCTCAATACTTTGACCGGCAAGAACTCACAACATTTTTGAGCCAGACAAAGCCTTAGAAATTATACAGAAGCAAAGCCACGGAATTAAATATCACCATTTAGATATAAACAAATACAGAAAAATAATGATAGCATTACTACCACCGTACCATGTTACAATTTTTGAGCAAAAAAAAAACTAAACCTAAATAGAAAAAAGGAGTTTAGGGTGTCACCATGAATCTGAAATCACAGATCAGCCAGATCCTATTTTTATTTTGGGAATAGTTAGACTTCACCCTAAGGGGGTTGGAACCCAAATGACCTTGAGGTTTCTCTTAAAAGGCCTTCACCGTCCCTTCATTTTGACATTTTCCAACGTTGTTCAGAAACTGATTACGCAAGTACCACATTGAAATCCATCTAATGCTAATAACTAACTTAGGGCAATCGGACGACAAAGCCTCAAAGATAATGTGTTCTGTTCCTGTTTGATTCAGAACTTCCTATCCTTAGAGATGGACTAATCAAGAATGGCAATAAAATCGGTCCAAGCAACCAAAAAAAAATGCACATGACTTTCAAGGATCAATATTAAATCTTACTCGTTAAATAAACCGTGAACATCTAGGTCATTTTCACGCAGCTTTGGACCCGTACTGTACCAACCAACAACATGCTCCTTAGCTGCAATGATTTTCCAGAATTTAGAAAATGACATGGCTTATAGATTCTTGAGAAAATGTAACCAACACATCATTAAGCTACTAAATTGAGAAGCAATACCATTTATTCTCTTGAACATAGAAAACATTGCCTCATGGTAGTTATGATCAAGAAACCATATGCTTGGATCTTTGTCTTCTTCTTCAAAAGGCACTACAAAACAAGATTCAATCATTAGGAAAGTACTAGTAGTAAATTTCCATCACAAGTTATTAGCTCAAGAAAGCAGCAAGTTACTCCATTAGTAAAACAACTTCCTTTATAAATTGCAAATCATATCTAATTTTGATATTGCCTAACCAATTTTTTGTTCATTAACTAATTTTCTCCAACTCCAGAGGTAGAAATTTGCATATCATACCAGATAAAAATGCAATTAGAGAAATCAGTCATTTCATCCCATGTTATAAATTATCTACTGAATAGGGTACACTTAGTTCCAGCATGCCATGAATCCATCTTGAGCAGATTATAATTGGAGTAAATGGAGAGTCCATCTACACTTAAAAGATGTCTGAGATTAATAAAAAGAAAAATACTTACGAATAGCTTCACTCAATGAAGAATAATGGGAATGGTAAAATATGTTGCACTCTTTTGAAAACATTGGCCAAGAAAGAATTATTTTTTTCCTAACAGGCGATTGATTCTTTCATTGCAATAGTTTAGAATGTTATGTTAAATATAACTTCTATGTTGCCAAGTAGTTATTATGGGGTTATCCATAGGCTGCTAAGGAAGGTTTCTAAGAGCTTGCAGTTTGCTTATGTTAAAACTGTGGTTAAGTACACTAGACAACCATGCATATTTTGTATGCAAAATGTTATTTCGTCAAGTAGGGACTGAATCATTTAAAAAGGGTAATGCTACGGGTCTCAAATTTCTTGTCTCAAATTATGTCTCAAATGTGTCTCAAATGATGTGGTATTGAATAAGACAAAATAGACTTTATGACATAGCCAATCACAAGATTTACATGATACCACATTACCCTTTAAAAAACTTGAAAAACTTTGACCAATTAACAAGCCCATATCACTGGTACAAAAAATAGACTTATTTACAGATGAATCTAGCATCCATTAATAAACTTCTAGTCTCCTAAGTTCTTCACTGCTATCCAAGCTTCTCGGTCAAAAGAAATAATATCCAAGTTTAGCATACTTATCACACTTTATAGACATGTAATGTAAACGGGACATTATATTTTCTAACACATAATAACCACTTAGACTTCTCAAATACTGAGAAAGTGATGTAGAACGGAAGTTATTGAACAGATAATTAATTGGAAAAGGCGAAAACAACAAAGAGAATTAAAAGAACTGGGGTGATTCAACTGCAGGAGAACCACTACCCCTAGGTTTCCCAACAGCAATAAGGAGGAAACATAAACAACTAAACAGTTTATGGACAATTTCCTCTCTCCTTTCTCATCCAACAAAAACTAATTATATTCCAACATAAAATTAACCATGAAAGTAATTACACAGCTCATGTCACATACAAGCATCATAAACCCTTAATTACTTTTACAGTAGCAAGATCATTCGTTTTTCATCAAATTCAACAGTAACACATTGACAATATAATAATAGTAAAACTTTAAAGCAATCTTCTTTAAAATAGAATCATGTACAAGGAACCGTAATCTGATAATAAAAGCAAAAACTGAAACGGATCTCAAAAGAAACAAGTACCTGCATAGCTGTTGGTAACATCGACGGTGCCTTTAAAAGAGCTGCCGAGGAGAACTCCGACGACGCGCTTCCGAGTATCTTTGGCGACTCTATTGTAGTTATCGACGATGCTGAGGAGAACCAGAGGATGAACTATCACCTTCTCGATCGCCCTCGCCGATATCTGCTGTGACTTTATGACGTCCATAGCTAAATTGCCTTGAACAACGAGAATTGTATAAGATAAATACTTGCACGGCGAGTTTCTCTGCCAAAACCCTTCTTCCTCCTTTTTCACACCGAGTTTGAGTTTTGTCCAAGAAAGGATAAGTTGGACTACAGGAATTTTCTCTTATTTTACTTACGGGTCGGGCTCATTGTATCCAAACCGGGTGAGATACGGGTCTGCTGAGTGCTGACCATTGAATTATTTGGATTAAATATAGTATTCATATTTTTTTCATGTTTTAATTATACAATTGGTGCAGAATTAGCCTATATATATAGTAGTACTCCTAGGCAGATAGTTTTTTAATAAATTTTAATTTTTTGGGGGATATGGAAGATTGCTTGCACTAAATTCTAATTTTGAAAAATAAAACTGATTGAGAAAACATAAAATTAATTACTTCCATTAAGAATTTATAAGTAATTAAATAAGAAGTGAATTTCTTTTTGAAGAAAAATAAAATTTGTACTTCAAGTGGAAGGATTATAAGAAACCGTAATTGAAAAATAAAAGAAAAAACTGAAAAAGATTTCAAAACAAATAATTTTTCATGAAAGTAAATTTGCAAGTCATGGACGAACAGGCCTTATAGTCACAATTGTGACTATGAAACATGATGTTAAAATAATAAAATAAAACCAAATAAAATGTCCTGTAACAAATTGTAAAAGATAAATTTATATTCAATAACAAGGCCATATTTATTTCTTTGTTGGAATACACAACTGAGTTGAAACTCCAAATCATCATATATCTAACAACAACAACAATGTGCATTATCCTCAAATGGTGTAGCAGATTCCCCCACATTCCTTGATGCTTCCTCATCTTCTACTACTGATTCTCTATAAGAATAAAAACATGCCACTAACATGTACAAAACAAGATTCACAGCACTTAAAGCTGCTAATGTCCAATAATAATTGTCCAAATGACTCTTATTTAAGGTGTACTGGAACCAACTTGGTTTTCCTCCCCTCTCACTCACCTTCCCCACTATGTACACTGATAAAACACTACACATGATTCCTAGCCCCAGCACTGCATTGGTGAAAAAACGCAGGTATTTTTTCATGGAGGGCGGAGCCTGATCAGCGAAGATTTTAGCAATGCTATGGTCAGAAATTCCGTCTAGTGCTGCAAGGAGGAGAAACTGCGGAAGCAGCCAAAATATACTCATCGGGATTTTATCATTAGGCTTGTCGAGTAAACCATGGCTTTTAATGACACCTAGTCTTCGAGTCTCCACTTTGGCAGCAGTAGTGCAGCATAGTATTGAGAAAATCATTGCCACAGCTATTCCAATTGGGGGGCCATATCTGCCTAAAGAACTTGAGATTTTGGTGTATAATTTGGCAAATAGTGACTTTGCAAAGTTGTACAATAGTAGAAAGAATGGAAGTGGCAGTTTTAAGTGTCCAACCTTGCGGTTCATGTGGTTTGCTTGCTCAAGAAAGTAAGTGTTTCCGATAGAAAGTACTAATCCACAAACAATGAAGGTTAGCCACATTGGGATCATGCGTATGACAATTTTGGTTTCTTCTACTTCTGTTATCCTGCAAAGTCTCCACTTGTTCTTTTCCTGTTCTTCTTGGATTTTCCTGGGTGATATGATTGCAGCTTTGTCAAAGCACCTGCATTTCAACAAATGGTACAATCATAAAAGAAAATTTATCTATTTCTTTAGCATATTTCAATTCATTTGGACTTCATTCTGAAGATGAGATAATTTCTTTAAAATCAAATGAAAAATGAATTAAAAACGATGCCACTTGGGAATAAAAAGTTGCTTGCGCAGCATCTTCAAATTCAAAAACATAGACTAGTTTAGATTTAAGCATCTTGTAACAAATAAACTTGTGGGAGAGGGAGACAGATTTGAACCTGAGGCCCTGGGTGTGAGGCAACAAGTGAAGATCAGTATCAACTTTCTCGTAGAGCCAATTGGAATTAGTTGGGAGAGGTTCAAATATGTTGGAAGCAGAAGCCACAAAAACTCTGAACACAGTTGTTAATGGACTCCCCTGTGGCCTATTGAATTTGTATGAACACGAGCCACTCAAGAAGAGAATTGTCGCCACCAAGGTACATATAGCTGGAATTCCAAATCGGATTGACCATGGCTTTATATATGGGAGTGCAAGACTTCCAATTATAGCGACAAGGACCACAGCAAAGATGCCTGCTATTTGCCATAGAATTTTTCCTCCCATTTCAGTTTCACTTGTAGTTTGCTCAGCCAAGAATGACCTCAAGGAGACCAAGTGACCAGATATTCCAACAGCTATTAAAGCTAAAGCAGTGTAGAAGAGAACTTTTTGTGTCTGACCGATACATTCTGGCCTGTGTTCGCTGCAAGTACCACTAGTAAGAACTGTTGGTGTTGACATAGAAAGTAACCCCAAACCCTGTACAAACCCAAAGTTCATTATTGCCTCCGTGTGTTTTGCTATATTGACTATTTTGATTTGCTATGTACCAAAGGCAATAAATTCTGCAATAATAAATTACTCACAATGCTGTAGGCAATACTGGAGAGCAAGAGCATAGAGTAGTTTCCCACGAGGGTGTCGACAAGGAAGGCTAAAGGTACCTGCAACAAAAATGATATGCCCACCCAAACGTTTACAATCCCAGCAGCATGAGTGAAACTTATCTTCCACACATTTGTTAAGTATGTTATCATAACCCACATAGCGAATCCCGCTAATATGTCGGCCCATATTAGAACTGCCATTGAAATGCAAAAAATAAAAATAAATAAATAAATAAATAAGGGATCTGCATAAATATATTATGAAAGACTTGGTCAAAAATGTCATAAGCTCAGATCAGATGACTTACCTGTAATCCTCACAAAGGATGCCATTTATGTGTTGATCTTATTTCTCTCACCTCCTGAAGTCAAACAAGAAAATCAAGCTGGGGTTTTATAAGAAGATGAGCTCAGGGAAGATAATCATGAGAATATGAACACTTAAAAGAAAGAGAAGTTACAAGGCATGACGCGGGGGCCGGGGGAGGAGGGGATAAGAATACCCAGCTTGAAAGCCAGATTAGGCTGCTCTATAAATTTGAACAAATATTCTTGGACAGAGAAGTATAGAAATGGTCATATGGCAAGATGGTCTTTTTCATGTCTGCATCGATATTCATATTTGACATTATGTGCATTTTTTTTATTTTTTTTATTTTGATAAAATAACACTATGTGCATTTCTTAGCAGCTGCCAACTCCCACTAGCAAAGAAATTTCTCCCCGAGTTCTTCAACTTCTCCTTGTCAATTATGTGCAAGGAATACTAATGTGGAAAAGGCATTGACTTTGAATAGTAGTTTTACAAGTCCACGGGCTATACAATTTTATTTCATAAACTTTTGGAGGTCATATCCCAATTTTATGATTGCTTAATCATTTAAATTATTGAATTTTGACATTCCATTGCGCACCTTAATTAGCTTTTATTGACACATCTAATTTCAATGAATCTTTTTTAAGAACTAAATTTGCTAAAGTTTTAATGATTAAAGTTCCTACTTAATATATTCATTAGAGAAAAAAAATTATTACCAGAAAATGAAACCTCTATAATTGCATGCCACAGCATAAATTGCTAAACTAATGTTTGGTTTCAAATTAAGAATAAACTGAGGGATAATAAACAGAAGGCACTTTTTGTTTGTTACTGATTTTCTCTGGGCAGGTTCATCTTGACCATACCAATCATTTCTCGTTAAATGGATGAAGATTCTTGAATAATAAAAAATCGAACATAATTCAATTGAAACATCAAATTACATTACATAAGCATTTTATTTGCACGAGGAACAAATGAACCAACCAATACAAACTCTGTCGGTTAACAGCAACAACATTGCGCGTTATCCTCAAAAGGCTCAGCAGCTTCACCATACTCGGCAAGATCCTCATTCTCGGATTCTGGCTTCCTATAAGTAAACCAAATTGCCACCAAAATGAACACTGCAAGATTGATAGCAAGCAACCAGGCTAGTGTCCAATAGTACTTGTCAAGGCGACTCTTATTCAAAGTGTGCTGAAACCAACTAGGTTTACCTCCTCTTTCGCTAACTTTCCCAACTGTATAAACTGAAACAGAACTACCAATGAATCCAATGCCATAAACAAAGCAACTGAAAACGAGCAAGTTGCTGCTTGTTGAGGGAGGAGCCTGACTTGTGTAGAAATGAATGGTGCTACTAGCAAACATGCCATCAAATGCCCCAAGAAGGATAAATTGCGGAAGGAGCCAGAATACAGTCATAGGAATTCTCTCGTCTGGTTTATCTAGCAAACCATGGCTCTCAACAACATCTAGCCTTCTACCTTCCACTTTAGCAGCGGTTATACAACATAGTATAGAAAGTATCATGGACATTGCAATTGCAATTGAAGGAGCATATCTTCTTGGACCTAAGAAGCTTGCAATGATGATATATAAGCTGGAAAATTGTTGTTTTGCTTGGTCATAAAACCAAAGAAAGATTGGGAGAGGGATTGTTAGGCGTCCAACTTTGGGGTTCATGAGTTTTGCTTGCTCAACAAAGTATGTGTATCCCATGGAAGATACTATCCCACACATAATGAACGTGATCCACACTAAAATCATACGTATTGTAATTTTGGTTTCTTCCACCTCTGTGACTCTGCAAAGTCTCCATCGATTACCTTGCTGTTGCTCTAGAGTTTGGTTAGGCAATAGAATGGCAGCCTTGTCAAGACACCTGCATTTCAAGAACAAAGAAAATTCATTTTTGGTGGCTGACGGATAACATGTCTATCAAATTTAGATAATATCTTTAGAGCCTTGTGCGTTACAAGATGGTAACTTGTTTAATAATGTGTATTGGCCTTGTTCACAGGCATCCTCAGCTAAGATATCACTATGTAGAAATTCACAGCAGTCTCAATATTAATCAAAGTATTCAGGGGTATATGCATTTCTAGCTGCTCCTAAGTTATGGATATATCAAGGTTGTTTTTTTGACAATGTGCATGCACAAATTTAGAGAGAGAGAGAGAGAACCTGAGGCTCCATGTATGAGGCAGCAGGTGAAGATTAATGTTGCGTGTCTCATACAGCTGATTTGCATCCTTTGGGCATCGGTGGAAAAACTTAGATGCAGAGGCTACAAAGACCCTAAACAAATTTGTTAGAAGGCTCCCCTCCGGTCTAACATAGTTGTATGTAGATGACCCACTCAAGAATATTAGTGTTGCCACCACTGTAAAGATGGCTGGTATCCCAAACCGAATGGACCAAGGCTTTATATATGGAAATGCCACAACTGCAGCTATAAGAATGAGGATTGAAGCATACGAGCTCAAAAACAAGATCCAAAATGAGCGCATATTGAAGTTCTCCATTGCTTCAAAGAGTTGCTCAAATTGCTCAGCCATGAATTTTGGTAAAGAAGTTATATGACCAGACATCCCTATTGCTATCAGAGCTAATGCTGTGTAGAAGAGTATACGCTGTCCATCACCAATGCATTCAGGCTCATATGCATTGCAAGTGCCCATGGCCTTAGCAAGAACTGGTGGTGTTGACATTGTCAAGAAGCCCAACCCCTGCATTTTGAAAGTTCAGGTGCAATTAGTTAGTAACTGTCTTTACTGTCCCAATATCTACAATCCATTTCATCCGAACTAAAGCTATTTGGATGCGATGAAACCATAACAATTGAAATGTAAGAACTCAAATATATGTTAATGACAGATTAGTCATTTATCGGATGGTGAAATTTTTTATTCTATTTGGTATACCATTTTTTTTTGGTAATGTTTTATCATTATAAGATCTTCTAACATATCATATTATCCTGCATGGTTGCAAATTTACATCTTCTTTCTCGTTTCAGGATATCTAATGTATATATAAAGATTTATGAAAACCAGAGAGAATCAATCTCTTTCCTACACCTCCTAAGATATCAAGTCTTGACATCTCATTTATCAGTGCTCGTCTATTGTAAACCTTCACATGGACTATATCAAAAACAGAACTCATGACTAAAAGAAAAACAGGAAAAGTTGAAAATGTACAGTAAAATAACACAAGAATCTGGGTAAAGGAGAGCTTACCGCGCAATAGGCAAAACTGGAGACCACCAGCATCCAATAGTTACCCATTAAAGTGTCTACAAAGAATTGCAAGGGCAAGAGCATAATGCTCACCGAACCCATAAACACATTAATGATTGTAGCAGCATGAGTGAAAGCAAGCTTCCATACGTCTGTTAAGTATATCATCATCATCCACATGGCATATGTGGTTAATACGTCGGCCCATATTAGAACTATCAAGAAGAAGACAAAAGGAAAAACTACTCAATTTAAATACATATAACATTGTTTCATCCAAAACAAAAGCAATATCACACTCTTAAGTTAAAGAACTAGGAAACAACTGCTCTAATCAAGAGTAGGTTATTTAGCACATTTATTAAAGTAAAGAAAGAAGAAAAGCGAAAAAAGAGGAAGAAACATCATTTAGTTATGGACAAGGTATTGTGTTGCAATTAAGTGCATATAACATAATTGAATATAATGAGAACTGCTTGACAAAATTATATACCCATAATTTTCGTGAACATCGTTCTTGCTGTGTAGATTTATAAAGAGTTTCTGAAGTATGAGTTTAGACGAAATTTATTTCAGTTTATTATAAGTAAAAATCTCAATCAGATTATGCAAATAAAACAAGAACTCAAGTGTATGAGCATGTATACACATGCGGAGGTGCGCACACATAGAGAGAGAGAACAAAAGAAGGATGAAGATTGAGGATTTGGAAGAAACTGAACTGCAATTTAAATAGGCCAACTATAGCGAGGTTGGTTGGCATTCTGTCCGGCCAACCTACTTCAAGGGATAACTCAGCATCTGTTAATATAATGTAAAATGTGTTTACTAATTATAATATGCTCACATAATTATATAATGAAAAACAAGAAAAAGTCTAGTGCATGATAAACCAGAAACTGTTGCATTTCATGCCTAAACTGAAGCTATATTAAAACCAAAATCTATAATTTTTTGTGATATACTGAATTTTGTAGCATTTCAAATTGAATTAATTGGATGGAAACATCTTGTATCATACTAGGAAATGCCAACTGAAAATGGTTTTAAATATAGGATAGAATATCTGAGATCAATTTCGAAGAAGTGAGGCACCAACCTAGAAGATTAGTTATTAAAAGGCATACCCTTGAGAATTTTGAAGAAGTAAGACTTAAACCTGGCTTCTCTCTTACATGATTAGGCTTATGCAAAGTAGAGTAAGAAGGTTTAGAATAAAAAGTCTACTTGGAGGACTAAAGGAATCACCACCCTTACGCGGCTTTCCATTTTCGTATTTTCTTCCAGTTGGCTTAAGAAATGTACCCGGGATGGAAGTTGTAACTAATCCTAATAAAGAAAGAAGAAATGCATCACCATATCATTAGGGAGAGTTTGACTTTTAAGGTATTAATATAATTGTTGACATTTGGTTGAGTTTTGATTACTTTAGTGTCTTTTACTTCTCATCACACTAGTTTTTGACACATCCTGCACATATATCACATTATTGGCTATAAATTAGGTGATAAAAGAAGTGAAAAAAAGAAAAGAAGAGCCAAGCCCATTATGTTGAAAGGCCAGCAATGAAAGAGAAGGAAAAAAAAGAAAGAAAAACCACTGTAAAATCACAAACAAGATCATATGTTATCAACAAATGTCAGAACAGATATTTCATACATCAATGCTTCACAGTTCACTGTCCTAGATCAGATGCTAGGTCTATTTGAGAATACAATAATGTTCAATACAATATAAGTAGGAACCTAATTGATGTGAGTCACTCTTTCTGCATCTATAAGTTCCATCAATGGTCCAAGCCTCCAAGAAGTATAAGGTGAAGTAGTTTTGCAACTGATATATCCTATACCAAAAAGAGTCCGGCTATGTATTATAAAAGTTTTTTGTTGAATTATGAATGCGACGTATATCAATACATGAGATAGAATTATAAGATTGACCCACTATATAAAAATACATGGTTAAAATATTACTAACTATAGTTATCTATTCGTAAGATATATCATTTCCCTACCAAAAAAGACCATATATATACCTGCCCATAGATAGAGGAACTTGATCAATGAAGAAACAAACAGTGCTGCATTCAAAATCAAAAATTCCATCAAGTGCCCCAAGCAAAATAAACTGTGGAAGTAACCAAAACATGGTCATTGACTTGTTGGGATTGTCTGTTCAGCCTTCTCATTGCAAATATCATTGATACTGCAATCCCAATTGGGGGAGCATATTTTCCTGTTCCAATTCCAGTTCCAACAAAGAAATATGCAATTTTGTAATAAAGACCTGCAAAATATATACATTATCACTAACATTATTAACATTTGCACCAAAGCAACTGCAAAACTTTCTAACAATTTTTTTCTCCATTTTGACCCCAATGGCCCAATGTATAAGAAATTGTGACCAAACTCAGTTTCCCCATAAACATGCCCCCAAATGACTTTCCTCCCCAATTGATGCTAAACAAAGTAGAACAAAATAATATGGCTCTAAATCACCTCATTGTTTGCCTATTTGAAAAAAAATAATGAGAAAAGTCGCTGAATGAATAGCTATGCGAGAGTTGTATGCATCTTTTTGAATAAGTGTTGGGAATTACAACGTCTCACGATATAGAGTCATAGAGAAATAGGAAATTGAGAATTTAGAACACAATCACACAACACAAGAATTATAGTGGAAACTCCAAAATCGGAGAAAAACCACTTTCGTTGCCAAAGACAACCAGAGAAAATTTACTATGTGAATAATATTACAATCACTCACACTCTCAGAAATTTCCTCACATCCACTCAAGAAAGATAATTCTTCCCAAGAGAATTTTCCCACATAAAAGTCTCTAATACTTGGATACCTCTTATCTCTCTACATTTGGATAACCCTCTCCACCCTCTCCCGGATGGGATCCTACTCCCTTAGGATGATTCTTTGGTTTACAATAAGGCAAGTATTTATAGGCAATGCTTTCCTCTCCATTAGCACACCAACTTAGAAAGTTTGGTGTGTTAGCACACCAACTTAGAAAGTTTGGTGTGCTAGCACACACACTTGGAATAAACCCATCACATGCAATTAATGAGAGAACACTCATTTCATGTGTCCACACCTACCTACCTCATTACTCTCCACCATTTTAATTTTAACCAATATTCCAACAAACTCCACCTTGGTTAAAATAAAATAATCAACATAGTTTTACTATCACTGTCTTCACCAACAGTCATAATTCTCGGTATAGAGAATTATCATACTCCACCATTGAGAGTACACCTCCATTCAGAATCAACCATTCTAAGATTTTTCATAACTTTCGTTATCACTGTCTTCACCAACAGTCATAATTCTCAGTATGGAGAATTATCATACTCCACCATAAAGAGTATACATCCACTCAGAATCAACCATTCTAAGATATTTCATAGCTTCCGCTATCACTTGCCTTCACCAACAGTCATAAGTCTCGGTATAGAGAATTATCATACTCCACCATAAAGAGTATACCTTCACTCAGAATCAACCATTCTAAGATTTCATGTCGAACAAACTTGCTGAAAAATTATGGTGCTACTTCCACGTTGGCTTTCCCGGAAGTACATCAGCCATCGACATCACCACACACCTTGCATCAATGCCAACCAATGCCCGTGTGAAAAGAACCCGCTAGTGGTAACACATCCTCTTTCATGGCAACTTTGGATACTAGCGGCATGCCATGAAGATGTTCAAACACCTTGTGTAACTTAGATTGAATTATTACATCTTTGACTTGACTTTTCCACAAGCCAAAAAATAATTCTCCCATCGAATTTTTCTATATCGATTTTCATGCCAGACATTTTTCTTTAAACGGATCGTACCCGTTGGAGACACCAACGGCGTGAACCAAAAGCTCTTGATACCAATTGTTGGGAATAACAACGTCTCACGATATAGAGAAATAGGAAATTGAGAATTTAGAACACAATCACACAACACAAGAATTATAGTGGAAACTCCAAAATCGGAGAAAAATCACTTTCGTTGCCAAAGACAACCAGAGAAAATTTACTATGTGAATAATATTACAATCACTCACACTCTCAGAAATTTCCTCACATCCACTCAAGAAAGATAATTCTTCCCAAGAGAATTTTCCCACATAAAAGTCTCTAATACTTGGATACCTCTTATCTCTCTACATTTGGATAACCCTCTCCACCCTCTCCCGGATGGGATCCTACTCCCTTAGGATGATTCTTTGGTTTACAATAAGGCAAGTATTTATAGGCAATGCTTTCCTCTCCATTAGCACACCAACTTAGAAAGTTTGGTGTGTTAGCACACCAACTTAGAAAGTTTGGTGTGCTAGCACACACACTTGGAATAAACCCATCACATGCAATTAATGAGAGAACACTCATTTCATGTGTCCACACCTACCTACCTCATTACTCTCCACCATTTTAATTTTAACCAATATTCCAACAATAAGATTATTCCGCAATAAGTTACTTGATTGTACTTTCATTAAAAGAAAGTTGAACCAACCAGCATCATAAAGAGCGTAAATGTACAATATTAACACATATTTCATAGCATCGGTTATGTAAAGGAACAGTTGCAAATGAAAGATGAACCAACCAGCAGAAAGAGTGCATCTTCATGAACAATGGCAGAAGAAAAAAATTGCGAGGCTTGAATTGGGCTTCTGATTTCTGAAGGTTGTATTTTCATGAATTTTGGGGTTATGTTCTATTCTGTTTTTGGGTTCTGTTTTGGACTCCAAAGGTTTTACTGATGACCGTGGAGTGATGGGCTAACTGACAGAATGGGCTTTAGGTTGCTGGGTTGGGTTGCCGTTTTTAGTGAGTTATTATTAAAAGAGTCTCATTTACTAATTATTTTATTATATAAAAAATAAATTTATTTCTTTTGATGATAGTATTAAATTATGTAGACTTAATTATCTAAAAAATTATTGAACTTTTGTCAAGTTATTAAAAAAATATATGAACTATTTTTTTTAACATTAATATCATTTAACTTTTAAACAATGATCAAAAATACCCAAAATTAACCAAACCTCCAATCATGATTAACTAAAAATGATATGGCTCTACATGTGACATTTGATATATAAAAAAATCTAATGTGGCATCTCATGTGTAAAATATATATATTTTAAAATTTTATTATCTCATCCAATAAAAGCAAAAGATTTTTTTTTTTTTGTTATCCTTTTTACATCATTTCCGAAAGTCAATAAATATCTCCGCAATAACCAAAAATAAAAAACATAAAAATTAAAAATTAAAAACCTCTAATTAGAATAAGCCTAGACTCTAAATTTAGATATGCAAAAAGTAAACAAAACGTCCATTGCTTCATGGCCACTGCCTCATCATCGCCCCCACGTCTTTTCCTCTCCGGCGGTAGGCGTGTCTACAATGGCTCTGAGCGCGAAAGAGAAGCAATTGCGCTTGACTTTGAGATACTCAGCGGGTTGTTGGGTGTCTGCGATCAAATCTCGTCATTGAGATCGACGAGCTTAACTGGAATATATGTTAAAATATGTGTAGATCGACAATTGTTACCTTTGAAGGGGTTTTGATAGCTGCGAATTGACAGAGAGGGTGTGGTTCTGTGATGAATTTTGGGGGTATTAAGTCGGAATTGCAGACTTTGCTCGAAGAAGGTAACAGATGGGTGCGTAGGGTAGGCCGACGGGGACGTAGGGTAGGCCGACGGGGACAGGGAGGGGGAAGGGCAGAAAGGAGGGAGGAGGATGGGTTTCTTTTAGATTTTATGTTTTATATATATATATATATATTTTTAAATATGCTCTTTTAAAGTTTTAAGCATAGGTAAATTACCTTTTGTTTCTAAAAAAAGTAGTACTTTTTAACTTGGATTAAATTACATTAATTTGATAAAATTTTAGATTTTAAATTGTGATTTAGATTTATTTATAATTTCAAAATAATAATTTTGTACTTGGTAAAATTTTGCAATTAATATATAATATTAAGGGTCCTCTTAACATGTGCTTTTAGGACACATGTTAAGCGTCAACATCGAGGTGCTATATTATTTATTTATGCATTGGTATGAGTAATGCACAAATACAAATGCATTGAAAATAATATTGTTGATACCAATGCATAAACAAATAATATAACGTCTCGATGTTGGCGTTGCACATGTTAAAAAAACCTTAATATTAATTATTACATTAACAAAAATTAATATTAAAATCTTAAAATTTTACACTCTAGATATCACGCCATATGCCACGTCAACATTAATTTAGAAATTAGATACCACGTTTAACGTCATATCATTTCTTGATTAATTATGGTTGGAACTATGATTAAATTTTGGGTAGGTCTGACAATTGTTTGAAAATTTGATATTATTGTTGTTAAAATAATACTCCCTCCGTTCCAAATTAATTGCTCAGTTTTGACTTTTTAAAGTTAAAGTGACCATTTTTAAAATTAATCTTTTTACTATTTTTGCTAAAATATAGGCGAAGAGATTATAACCAAAGGAAAGTATATACAATTTAATATTAACCCCAATTTTTATAATTTTAGAAATATATTTATATATGCTTAATTATTAATTCTAAAAATAGTCAATTTGACTTAAAAAAGTCAAAACTGAGCAATTAATTTGGGACGGAATGTATAGTTTGTATGCTTTATCGATAATTTAACAAAAGTTTAACGGTTTTTTCGATAATTAATTCAATTATATAATGTCCAGATATATCATCATAATTTTAGTATTATATCATAATTATTAAATAAATTTTGGAATAATATAAACAAAAGTGTATTGTTTAAATTTGTGAATTTTGTAAATAAGAATCTGTTTATAAAACATCAGTAAAATCTGACATGCATACGCATATTACGTGTGTGAAAAAAAAAAAGAAAAAATAAATAAATTTAAGAGTTAAAGAAGAAGATGTTTTTGAGAGAGAGAAAGAATAAGAAAGTAAAACAAGAAGATAAAAAATAGTGACATAATTTAAAGAAAGTAGTTATTTATTTATTTGTACTTTCTTTCAGTACAATAGTTATTTATTTATTTGTACTTTCTTTCAGTACAATAGATATTTTTTTTTTGGGTGGTGGGGTGGGGTGGGGTGGGGCCTTGGTTTGTTTATAGTACATTATAGATGCGGTTGTGTACTTGTGTATTACGTTTTGGAGTAATACTCATTTTTAAATTCTGGTCGGTGAGAATATATTTACTGAATTGATCAAAGTCCCAACTTTGAAATAATATAAACTTTGGAATAATATAAACAAAAGTGTATTGTTTAAATCTGTGAATTTTGTAAATGATAATTCGTTTATAGAACACTAGTAATCTGACATGCATCACATGCAAATTAAGTGTGTGAAAAAAGGAAAAAAATAATAATTAAGAATTAAAAAATAAGAGGTTATGAGAGAGATATTTCTTTTTTTGGGGGGTGGGGGGTGGGGTGAGGTGGGCCTTGGTTTGTTTATAGTACATTATATGTGGTTGTGTACTTGTGTATTAGGTTTTGGAGTAATAGTCCTGTTTAAATTCTGGTTGGTTAGAATATATTTACTGAATTGATCAAAGTCCCAACTTTTTTTTAATTATTATTTCGCCTTCTATATATTTTGTCTATCCTGATTCTAATGCATCATGCTCTATTATGACTTTACTGCGGAAAAAACAAGAACAAAATGAGAAGCTGTTGACTTTGCGCCCCAATTTTGACGTGTTTTTTGTAATAATAATGTTTGCACAATAATAATAATAATAATACTTCTGTCATAGTACTAACCAAGGCTATTCATCGGTATAATATCATACCAAACCGTTTATCAAAAATTTGAAAAAATAAATAACCGATACTGAATTACCAGTATCCCGTTCTAATATGTCGGTTCGACATGATGCTGTATCGGTAAATATCGATTATAATTATTTTTACAAACTCATCTTGATTAGAGACTGTATATCTCTCCAAAACAGTAAAACAACTAATTCAAGAGAGACCAATATCAATAAGATACTAACCCATAAATCATAATCTACTTTCTGTTTTCTGTGTATACAAGCAGCCCAATTTTGATTCAAAGAAGGGAATATTATGTGTATATATATCATAATATATGCGCTCATGCAAACAGAGCATGAGCATTATGTATGTGTATATATATATATATATATATGCATTCATGCAAAGAGAACATGGGCATTATTTAAAAGGCTACCAATCAATTTAATTGCTTTGAAAAGGTAAGCAATCTGTTCCTCAACATCAACAAACCAAAAACATCATCAATATTTGAAAGTTTGACATACCTCTCAAGCTAATGGGTAAAAGTTTATTTGGGTCTATAAATATGCAAAAATTTAATTAGACTACAATAGAGGAAGAAATGACGAGCAGGAGAAGGGACTTGAATTGCAGAGAAGATAATAAATACCATGGAGTGAGGGAGAATTAGAAAGAATAGAACTCTGTATTAGCTTTCACTTGTCTTACATAAAATATAACACATAATGTAAAATAATAATAAATATAACAAATCGATATTACCGGTACAGTTCGGTATCTACCGAAGAACCCAAACTATGCACCGTGCTTATTCAACAAGTATTTATCGGTTTCATTTATCGGTATCCAACCGAGTTTAAATCATACGGTTATTATTGGCCTGAACCGATCCGATTCGTAATTTAGTGAATTTACTGAAAATTTTGAACAGTTCTAGTACCAACTACACGTGATCCTTCACATGCTGAATTTAATAACTAGCAAGCAAAATGAGCTTTTATTTGATTGAAATGAGTAAACAAGTATTAAGAATTGTAATAAAAATATAATTCTTAATTTAATACTCCATCTGTTTCAAAATTACAGATATAATTTGACTTTTAAGGTTAAATAATGACATATTAAACTTCAAATTGATATAAATTTATTTAATTTTAGTTGATACAATTATTATAATTGTATAGTATATAATAAAAACTATTAATCATAAAATTTATTTTATTTTAAATTTTTATTAGTCATACCAAATTTGAAATTTAATATATCGTCGTTTGACCTTAAAAGTCAAAAGTAACATGCTCTTGTCTTCTTAGAAGACTCTGAACTCACTGATTGTACTTTTCTTCTTCTCAGCATGATTGCGCAGTAGACTTAAAATTATTAATTTGTCTATTGCATTGACTTATTTTTACCAGCTTAATAGTATGACTTTTTATTATACATAATATTCTATCTATTTTAAAATTAGAGATACAATTTAACGGATCCTGCTATCAAGTAGCTATAAGCCTCCCGGGATGCTTTTCTGCGGAGAAATCCATCTAGAAAGCCTCGTCCGAGAGAAAATGTTTCTTTCTGGGCCTCCCTTTCCGCCAAGCATTGTAGTCTACGATCAGAAGCAAAAGTTGCTTAACGCCCAAACCTCCTTCCGCTTACTTGAAAGGGGGGATCTGGACTAGACTTTGAAATTTTACTTCATCAAATTAATGAAAATACACAAATATGAAACAGGCTACTAGATGCTACACATAGGTCATAACCGGTATTAAGGAAGGTGAGCGATATTATGTCTCTAAAATCAACTCATTTATTATTTTCTTAGGGTGTTTTTAAGGATTTAATAATTATTGACTTACTTCTTTTTTTCTTAGCATAATTCAACTAGGTTTGAATTAAAGACACAACAACTCACAGTTATAATTAATTTAGTAAATTAAATTCTTAAATGTCATACATATATGACACAACTTCACATTTTAAAATTATATAATAGAGTAAAAAAGAATGAATTTGTACTAGGTGTTTATGGTAAATTAGTAAAATTGTACGTGCACCAATTAACCTTTCATATATTTGGGAGGCCTATGGAGAAAATCACCTTTTCACTTGAGGGTTGTATCTCTAGTTTTAGAACAAAAGGAATAAATTTCAAGGTTTATTGTAATAATCAATTAAAGAACAAAGTCTAAATTACCTTAGTGTTATTATTTTTAAACAATATTGCTGACATACTTCAAATTCTAGAAATGGAATATGTTGAAAATTAATCGACAGGTACTGAGATTTAATTGTTAACATGTACCAAACTGGGCATTAGTGACAACAACACAGTATATTTTAGTTAGTATAATTGTCTCTTTTGTGTAACACGTGTCTATGATTTTTTCGTCATAGGAAAACCAAAATTCCTACCTAACGTAACTTTTGTCCTTTTATTCGTTGAGAAGTTTGTTGATGAAGTACAATGTGTGTATAAATATGCAAACACCCGCAAGATAAAATTAAAAGTTGTCAAAAATTAGCATCTTGCTTAAATTAGAAAATAGCTCCTGTTCTAAAGTATAAAATTAAATTTAAAATTTTTTAAGATTAATTTAAGATATTTTTAAATTTAAAATTGATGTGATTAATTTACGATTTTTACAATTATATTATCTTTAATTTATATTAATTTATATTTAAAATATTTTTAATTAATTTTAAAAGGTCAATATTAACTCTATAGTTTAGAACAGAGAACATTACGTAAAAGTAAGATAACGAAAACTAATTGAGCACGGAAAGAAAAAACAATTATACATATATATAGCAACAGTAGACTATTGTTTTTAAAAATTAAATAAATTACATTAATTTTAAATTTAAAAATATTTTACTTTTATTTTAAAAGTTAAAATTTGATATTTTGAAATGGTGGTGGGACTATTAAGTGACCGAGAGCAGCTAATATAATTCCATGCAAGTGGATTTTTTGGCCGCCTCCATATTTAGTCCGCCGCAAATGCAGGTTTCTTGGTATTTAGACCAAAAGTTAAGACTCTTGAATAATTGACATGCATGCTAAATTAGGTGGGGAGAAAAGATGGTGCCTGCCTCTGCCTATATATAAGCTTTAGTAGGGAATTCTTAGAGGAGTACATCCTAATGTTTTATAGACAGTCTAACGAATATATATGGTTTAATATTGCGAGCATGTAACATATATATAGCAAATGTTTCAGTGTATCCTGAAAACAATCATAAATCTTGAAGTTATTATCATGTTATAATCAATCACCATCATGAATACTCATAATATCAACTTTATTTTCTTGATTTGATAAAAGACAGAGTTTCAAACATGCATATATATTGCAAATTAACTTAACAATACAGAATTATAAGTAATTTTACTTCTCCTCCTTGGTTTGAACACGGCCATCAGTCCCAGCCATCATGGCATACTTGTCCTTCCTAGTCAAATTAGTGCACTCAAATCCTAATGTCCCTGCCAAAACCCTTTGAATATAATTCGCAACTTCAATGGAAGATTTTCCCGATTTCACAGCGAGTTCCGGAGGCAATCGACTCAAGAATGTGATCTCATACGTTGGCCTCGGATTCATGAACACGAAATAAGGGTCCAAAAATTTGTACCCTCGAGCCGTTGTTCCATAAAACACACTTTGTTTAGTATTAATCGCAACCGGAACAATTCTATCGGTCAACTCAGCAAAAAGTGCACTAAACCTTAGTAGAAATGGTTCCCTACAAGTTGTCCCTTCGGGGCATATAACCAAATCACCTTCCTCTAGCAATTTTTTGATTTTCGCGGCGTCTTTGTCTCTTTCCCTTGATAATGCCACAGCTTTAATTGGAGAAATCATTTCGGAAAATTTACTTATGCTATAAGTGACACAACTAATTTTTCTGCCTAGTGCAACAGCTGTGACAACGGGGTCCAAGACGGTCCGATGGTTACAAACGAAAAGGACCCCGTTATGGCCTTTTTTGGGTGAGGGAGGAGGATTGCCTTTAACAATTAGGTTGATTCCTAGGATTTTATAGTTGTATCGGACAATTTTTTCCGGTAACCAAATGTTGAGATAAACCCTAAGGATGGACAGAATTATGCCTATTGGCATCCATAAGAAGATTAAAAGCGCAACAATTGGTGTAGGTCTTTGAACTAAACGGCCCTCATGGAAGATCACTGGACATAGAAGCTTGTTTTTTGGTAATGGCTCACAGTGTGTTCTTGGCACCATGTATGCTTCCTGCAATTACAAAATTATTGGAGTTATAAGTAATTTTAATAAAATGACATGCTACTTTTTGGAAGATATATATATATATATATATATATATATATATATATATATATGACTTGTGGATTTGAAAGCTACAAGTCGTTTTCTGAAAAATAAGTGTAATTTCTGTTTCAGTTGTTAATCTTTTTATAACAAAAGTGATGATATTTTAAGTGGGTCCCATAGTTTGTGGAAATATTAATTATTAGTATTAAAAATATTCCTTTCCCATGTATTAGTAGTACTTAATTTTGAATCCTACCAAACATTCGACAATGTTAAAAACAGACTTTGAAAATTAATTATTTTTCTTGAAACAAACGTCAAATAAGTAAAACATGATTAGAGAATCTAATTAATGTTTGAACATGAAGAGGGGCCGGGAGGGAGTGAAAGTGAAAGTTATTAGGGTACGATTTCATACTTCTTTAATGAGGTCAATATAATATATGCACAATCCAAACCTCATATTGAATGAATAATAATTGGTTGGATGGACATAAAAGATGCATGGTGGACTCTTTTCTAGATATTGTCCTCACCAGTAATTGGAAATGAATGATGCCTTTACTACTTGCACAAGAAAGGTGCATGCTACCTATTTAAAATAATTATTTTACGATGAAATTAAACAAGTAACATTAGAAGAGAAGATCGATGATCAGTATATTAAAAATTATAAATAACATCTTGGAAACTCAAATTTACAAGTAACTAATGATCTAACATACTCCACACACACACACACATACATACATATATATATATATATATATATATATATATATATATATTGTGAGGCAAAGAAAGGAAAATTAAGAGGATCATGAAAAAAGCATTACATAACATAAAAGGCGCCCTCACCAACCCTACCAAAAAATGCAAAGATAAAAATAAGTTTTAATTAATTGTTCTACCTACATGCAGTTAGCAAACAGCTTACCCAAGTTCATATATAATATAGTGGAAACTTTTTTCATGAATAAAAAACTTAAAGACGGTGAAAGATCTCACCAACCCTATCTAAAATATACATGAAGCTAACAAAATTCAAGAAAAATAATAATAAATTAAATAACATGCAATAATATAATATATTTAATAATAATAATAATAATGAAATAATGATTGAGTTAATTTAACCTTGCATATGGACATGAAGTCGTGGTCAGTTTCTCGATCTCCGAGGCCTAAATCTGGGAAATTATTGCCAAATTCTTCAAGGATCGCAGCCTTTTTATGTTCACCAACAAGAACACCTGGTTCCTTAACAAATCCAGTTGCTCTTCCAGATTTAGAAACTTCCAATTCTGTCCCTAAAACCTTGTCCGCCCCTAAAAAGTTCTTCACAAAAGGCTCCACCATAATTCTAGGGTTGGCAGTAACTATATATCTCTTCCCAAAAGAATTGAAAACTCTCCAAGAATCAGGATGAACATCTTCCGCGTAGAATTTAGGCAAGACGGAGCGCGAAACGAGCTCAATGTCTCGGATTTTTAACCCCGAAAAGGCGATGAAAATGAAAGTTTTGATAGCTAACGATTCCGATACAAATAAGTAAATGAAATAAACAAAGGGAGCCGAGAGAAGAAGGAGTAGAGCCCTAAAAATGCTTCCGGCTTCTAGTGCCACAAGCATGAAGTAAGGGAAAGAGCTTCGAGAGACGAGAAGCGTGCCGTCAAGGTCAGCTGCCACTGTTTGATTGGATCTCTGTTCGGTGCTACATTTCGTTACCGGTTTGAAATGGCGATGAGCACCCATGAGAGAGAATTTTAGAGAGAGACCAAGCAAGAGAGAGAGAGAGAGAGTTGTTTTGAGGGTTGGTTTGTATGAATTGTACGTGTTATGGAAATGAGGGGAGAAGGGTTTAAAAAGAAAGGGGGAATTATAGATGACTATTTTTTGTAACGGTTGAGAGAGGCAATAACAATAATTAACAATATTAGTAATATTAAGATAAGTACATATTTGTGATTAAATTATGGCAGTTGAGGGAAAAGGGTGGGAGGGGTCTGAGTAGTTGAAAGCCTATACCAATCGCCTCAATACATTCAATTAGCCTACTTTATTAGTTTTTAGTTATGCCGCCCTTACCGCGCCATTATATACAACCTCAGCTCATTCCACAGTCCATATCTACTTGGCTGATATATTTTTCTTTTTGGTGCATTAAAAAAGAAAATGATATATTTACAATTTATTAGAACTATAAATAAAGTAACATATATAATATTTTTTAATTTATCATTACTTTTTATTATCATTTTTCTTTGCTAATTCTTCTCAATGAAATTTGCCATGCTATCATCATATAAATATTATTAATATTTTAACTAATATTAAGAAGTATATTTTAAAACATAAAATTATTTTTAAAATTCGTCGTTTTCAAAATATACATCTAGTTTTGCAAATATAAGAGCATTGAATGATTTTAAAGAAAACATTTTAACAAAGTCCTCGAATGATTAATTAACCACCAATAATTTTTGAAGTTACAATCAAGTTGATGCTTAATTATGTTGGAGCTTGCTATAGTTATTCTCTTACCATCTTGGGGATAAGAATTTTTGATCACCTTTTCTTCCTTGTATAAAGACATGTTCACAAGAAACTACATGCACTATGTTAGTATATAGCACGACTAACAATATATAATATTAATTTAATATCAAAAATAATTTTCCAAAACATGATATGTACATACAAGTCATATATAGATGAATTTCTATTTAATGTACTTAAGAAAGAAGGTAAAGAATTCTTGAACAAATATCAATATATGGAGTATTTATTAAGTGACAGTCTAGCATTTTAACTTATCATAAACTCTAGCAATTTAGTTAACTCCAGTGTCCCATCAGCAAAGCAAAGCAAAGGCATGCCATGATACAGTGTCTTGATGAATCATGTAAAGTCACAGACATGGTTTACTTGTTTTTGACTAGACAATTTTGCCTGCAAGATTGCTCTTGAATAATTACTTGAATCCATGGTTCACGCACTGGCCCCACACATTAATTATATACATATACGTATACATATATGATGGAAAAAGTGTGGTAGAAAATAGATTGGGTTTAATTGGAAGCCGTTAATTTGATTCACTGAAATTAAATTGTAATTTATTTCAATGACCTCTATGAACGAATAAAACATTTACTTGGAACTAGTACATGTTCTTATGTTCGAGTAATTCCGTGTGTTTTCCTTTCAGTTATTTTCCTCTTTAATATCTTTTTCTGATCAAGGATTTCATTTTTCCCGGAAAAGAATCGAAGAATTGAAGGCAAGATTGCATGTTGTGCGTAACAAATGCATAATAATTTTACCAGCGACCATATATGATGCGTGCCAAATCCTGACTCATGCATTCATACATGAGAGAAATTTTGGGACCAAATTAAAAGAGTATCATAATCTTGTGTTTCAAAATATAATCTTGTGTTTTAAAATATAAGATTATTGATTTTTTGAAATCAACTTATGATATTTTCAAACTCAAAATCGATTTCAATTTCTTTTAAGTACAGTTGATAAAATGATGAATATTATAAACTATCTAAAAATATTGTTAATTCTAAGATTTATTGTTTTGAAATCTTTAATGAGTCAACTCAATTTTAAGTTCAAAAATATCTTGATTTTACTTTCAAAAGTCAATAATGATGCGTCAATCAACAACCTTTAAATTAGGGTTTCAAAAGTCAATAACCGTCTTGATTTCGTCGAAAAACTTGCAAAAAGTCTACCGGAGTTGGGAGGCTTTGGGAGGACTCTCCGATACTTAAATCAGAATACTGATAAATAGCGTACCTTGAATATGTTGGGACATCTCTTATTTATAGCATGAAAGTCATCTCCTTCAGGAGTTAAGAATTAACTTTAGAGACCTTTCAAGTTGTGATCAATCTTTAGTTGGTTAAATTTCATAGGAATTTTATCTTTTATTGGATTTAATATCCTTCTAGAATACTTCACGAACAAAATTATTATATTGTCCTTTATTTATAGAGATCTAGAGATAATATGTGACAACTCGCCATTGATGAATTATTTTTACCCGCATCAAATAATAATTTTATAATTAGGAACCGAGAACCGAGGGAGTATTATACAACATGCAATACATATAGCACAATTGTACATTGCATGCATTTCAGTAGAATGGTATTTCTAGCACTAGAAATATAGTTCTAAACTAGGATCCTCCGTTACACCTTTCTCCTCAATACTCATTTAGGTAGCATTTGGTTGGCGTCAAATTTATGCAACAGTTATGTATTGTAATATGTTATTGCACTAATTTTCATTTTTTTTGTTATATACATTGTCCCATTACAGTATATTTAATTAGAATACTCCAATCTTTAATTCTGATAAACTGATCAGTGTTACTTGTATGACTCTGCACTCTGCAGGCATTGATCGTCAGGATAATTATATAAACGATCACGCTATGAAATAATCATGAGAAGTACTCCGTACTTGTAATGATTCAATTGATTGCCACTATGGTTTTCTTTTTGAGACATTGTAGACCATATTTTTCAGAGGGAAAAGATTGTACCAGCAAAAACACAAAAACAAGGGGGAAAATGAAATAAAAAAGAATGAGCAAAAATTAAATAAAAAAGAGAAAGAAGAAAATTGTAAGGTAGCTATTACTAGCTAGCCAAGAGTTTAAGCCGAGAGGCAAGCCAGTTTTGGGTGAAGTTAATGCAAACTTACAAAGATTGGTGGTTTGTTTTTTTATATAGAGTCCATTATGTATTAAAATATAATTCTTCCGAATTACAATTGTGACGTAGATTAATATATAGAATTGAGTAAAATTATAAAGTTGACTCACTACATCATATACATCATTTAAATATTACCAGTTATTCACGTAATTCGTAACAAAAAAAATTAACATGTAAAATCGTAAAATATATCATTTTTCGCAAATTAGTATATCATTTTTTTTATAGGTTATAATATTCATATTACTGATCTTTGTCGACTTCTGAAAAGAAAGATTAGATTTAATGGTTTGCATTTCGTTCACTCAATTCTAATCTTGACTAACTATATTGTGTTAATATTTGGTTAAAAGACTTTGAACTAATTAACTACCTCTACCAAGAAAACAAACAAATTACAGATGAATTACTAGCTAGCTGAAATTAAATTCAAACAAGTAGATATCAACATCAACGACTCTCTCCCTCACTGGTTGTACTCCATCCCAAAATAAATACATACATATCCTAATTTGATTTTGATGATTAAATTAATTATTTTTAGAATTAAAATTGAGCATATATAAAATTTTATGTAGTTTTTAATGGTCATATTCCTCTGAAAAATAGTATAATTATTAATTTATAAATAATCAGTTTGAACTTTAAAGTCAAATTAGTACATTTGTTATAAGAGGGAGGGAGTATATACTCTTGCTTGTGAAGAATAAGTTAACTTAAAGGCAACCAAACACACAATTAAGGCCTTTTAAAAATTAATGCCTAAAAAAAATAATCAAGTGGAATTGAAATTTAATTATTTAATTTGAGTACAAATTGTGAATTTTGTAATTGAGGGTAAGAACTTCTGACCCATCTCTATCTTGACACATCAATTACATGATTAAATGAAAAAGGTATTGCCAACGAGAAACTACATATACATATCCACGTGCATGGATGGAAATCAAAATGCTGCCTCATTCACTCAATTTTCTTATTCTTTTGTGGTTCTACTTTTAGATCAATCTTTAAGAATTTAAAGAATAGAATAATATTGTATTGTATATGTTACGTACGTAATTACTCCACACTACTCTACAATCTTCTTAACTACTTCTTTTGTGGTTCTACTTTTAGATCAATCTTTAGGAATTTATTTAAAGAATAATATTGTATTGTGTGTATATATATATATAGCAATGATCAAGAACAGAACTCTTAAAAAACATAACTAGCAGAATACTCTTTAGCGACGGACCGGGCGACGATTTGGTCCGTCGCAATAAGTCCAGTCCGTCGCTACGGAGTGTTCTGCTAGTTATGCTTTTTAAGAATTTAATTTGCTCTTGATTCTTGCTATATATATATATATATATATATATATATATATATGTGTGTGTGTGTGTGTGTGTGTGTGTGTGTGTTACGTACTTAATTAATCCACACCTTTTGTGGTTCTACTTTTAGATCAATGTTTAAGAAATTAAAGAATAATATATATTGTATTGTATCTATATATAGGAGTTTTATATGTTTAATAACTTGATATGCAGGTAACGTGATTTATATATAGGAATTGATTAATTGTTAATATAAGATGAGGCCCTCCCTACAGGTTCAATAATTATGTACCATGCGTACTATATTTGAGACTATGCATGAGGTTTTATTTAATTTCTCGTTGCGACTTGGACCATGACATGCATCTGCAAACTTGATTAATTATAAATAAATTTTATTATGAAAATCTTTTATGTTTTTGTTTGTTATATAGTCATTGAGCAGGTCAATTTTTAGTTGTTGATTTGGAAGATTTGAAAAAGAAATTGTACTTGTTCATCACGTTGCATTTAAGAAGACAATAGTTAGATTAAGAGTACTATGGGCCTGTTCGGGGGCTACTTATAAGTTGATCAACTCAACTTATAAGTAATTTAGTCAAAAAAATTGTTCGGGAACAATTTTTTTTTTTATTTATAAGTTGAAAAAAAAAATCAAAAAAAATAAATAACCTTTAGTTGCTTAAAAAAATGACTTATAAGTTATTTTTTTTAAGTTGGTCAACGACTATGAAATGACAGAAATATTTTTTTTTATTTTTAATGTTCTTCTTATTGAAGGACATTTTAGTAATCTTCTTATTTTATTTTAACTTATAAGTCATTATTAGCCGAACACATCCATAACTATTACTTATAATTCCCGACTTATAAGTAAAAATGATGTCGAACACTATTACTTATAAATCTACTAAAATTTTAACTTATAAATTTACTAAAATTTTAACTTTAAGTCAAAAAAAAAATAAATTATTCCCGAACAGGCTCTCTATGTATAGATATAGCTTCATTGATTTTGTGACCCTAAAGGCAATTAATAAATTTATTAATTAATTAAAAATTAAGATGACTCATCAAATTTAATTTTGATGCATGCATTTAATAACTGCAAAGATTTACTGGTATACTTTAGACGGGCACATGCAGTACTCCTCTCTCTCAATTTCATCTACTTAGGTCCTTTCATCTTCCGGACATAATTATGAGATTCATCAACTTTTTTGAGAGTTCATATTGGGCCAAAGTGGCGGCTGAGCCCATCACAATGAAGCATTTGTGCGTTTGCCTATTTGCCATAGTCCAATGGACAATTTCTTTCTTTTGAATCTCCGAAAACCTGAGAGATGATTTACATTTGAGAATTGTTAAATTCACAACGATTTTTGTTATTTTCGTATATAAAGTCCATCTATTAATTATGATTTAGACAATTGCAACAACTTATCAACAATACAAAATTCATTTTTCAAAATTACCCTCACTTGTCTGAACATATTACAATAAAAATTGCCCTGGTCGTTCAAGCTTTTCACTGCTACGGGTGAAGATAAGAATGGTGATCCTCATCCATTTGAGGAGACAAAAATGATGGGCAGCCTTGGGAACAAGAATCTGAATTTGCACAAGCATTGTGCTGGTGGCTTAGATTCCTTAAAACAAGAATAATGGGCAACCTAGGGAGCAGAAAGAATTTGCACACTGTTTTTAAATTAGTAACTTGGTTAATGAAGTTCACCTAAACAAATGAAAATATACTTATGTTTTTTCTATTTTAGAGTCCATCATTCTCTTGTGTGCCATAACAAAGTTTTATATAAGAAAAAATGTACTATAACTAACTTGTGTCTTATGACAAATCGTACTATAATGCCCTTCTCTTTCTCCACGACCAAAAAGCTTATGTTTTCTGCAAACAGCTTAAGGAGACCAGAGAGGTTAAAAACACCAAATTCCCTTGCTCTAAAAGCTTCAAAATTGCCCCCATTGATCCCATTACCAAATTTTCAAACTACTCTCTTAGTTAGCTGATTCTGCAGCTGAATCTAAAACGGTTAATTTTCGTTGGCAACCCAAACGTATATTGGTATAGGGATTGAAGAGTACCAAATCGCCAAATATACTTTTCGATTTATCGTTGGTATTGAAAAATTCCAGCTCAAATTTTCTGTTTTCGCTTGAAATCGTTGCGTTTTCAGATATTATAACCACATATTTCGATAATAAAGCATATGGGTCAGTTGAATTCGAGGTTTTGAATTGATGGATCAGATTTTTGGAGAGACTGAAGGGTTTTATAAGCTTATTTGAGCTCGATTTGAGTCTAAATGCTGCCAGAGCCGGCCCTGGGCCAGGGCTACCGCCCAGGGCCCAAAGCCAAGGGGGGCACAAAATTTAGCTTGGACTCAGTTATGTTTTTTAAGAAGGCCCAACTAAAACTCAGCAAAAAAAAAAAATAACAGCCCAACAGTCATAACAAGAGAAGAAATGTTTTAGGTTTTCAAATCACTTGCATTACATTTACAGCAGCCGCCAGCCACAACAAGTAGTCAAGGAGAATCCTCTTTTTTGTCCCTCTTCTGCTGCAATTCTGCGTAAGAATTAAGATTCCATACACATTTCTTCTCATTAATTGTGCTATTTATTCTTTTGATTGACTGATTAAGCTGGATTTTGAGATTGACATATTCATTTAACTTTGAGTTTCAGTTCTGTTCACTGTTAAAATTAGTTTGGCGGCCTAGTGGGTTTCTCAAATTAGTTTGATTTTCCAGTCTCTGTGACAAGTGAGTTCACTATTATTATTTATGGATTTAACTTATTGGCTTATTGTTTCTGAATTTAGTCCAAACAATCCAACATTCACAACGAAATAGTCAAATAGAGTAAATAAAAGAGAAGTTTCATATCAAGATTATTATGACACAATCATTTACTTGTCATTTACTTAATTACTTGGACTCTGTATGAATATATTATATGTCTGTGACTCTGTTTGCATATATCTATGTGATATGTCTTAGTGTTTGTTTTTCAAATTGGGTTGGATTTCATTTGATTAATTAATAGAGTGTGTTAACTGTTAAGGGCCATTTACTCATTTAATCACAATTTTAATGTATTCTTATGCAGATTATCTTGTTTTTCTACTACCCATTTAGCTCGAGGACAAGACTCTTCAGATACAGGTAGATAATTGATAATATAATCTAAATATATAAATTTTGTAAATTATAATACTTATCTTTGTTAACTTTTTATTTATTTATTATTTGATTCAACAGAAAACTTGGATGAGATTCGTGTTCTTTATAATTGGAACTTGGAAGTTTCAAGTGAAAGAAAATATGCCCCAAATCCAGGTTTTATTGTTCTTTGTTAATTAGTTTTATTGGTTTTTATTGTGTTGTGTTTATTATAAAAATTAAAAAATGTTTCCTAAGAAACAACTTTCCGGAAATCTCAAGAGACAAAAAAAGAAAAAAGAAGAAGAAATTGCTCAAAGTTTAAGAGGATCTTTGAATAAATATTTTGTTAAACAAACCAATGCTTCACTTGAAAATTTAGATGAAGATTTACCAAATGAATATGAACAACCAATTCAATTGGAAGAATTAGTAGAAAATGAGAATGATGTGAATGAAGAAATTAGTGATCTAGATGAAAATGAAAATAGAGATGAACATTTCCTTGATAAAAGTACAGAAACAAGATTTGATTTGAACATTTATGATCCACGAGTTTGGGATAATCTTGATGCAAAAATGAGAGATTTACTTGTAGCAAAAGGTCCCCTAAGAGAAACTAATCTCAAATTCCCTATGGACGAACACAATAGACATTTTTCTTCAAATTATTATATTCGTACGTTACCAAATGGGGAAACTAAAGATCGAAAATGGCTAGTGTACTCAAAGGAGTTGGATAAAGTGTTTTGTTTCTGTTGTAAGTTGTTTAAAACAATGAATTCTAGAAGTCAGTTAACTAGTGAAGGAATTAGAGATTGGAAACATCTTGGTAAGAAGCTTAAACAACATGAAAGCAGTATTGAACACCTCACTAACTTGAGGTCTTGTGTTGAATTGCAAATCAGATTGAAAACAAATCAAACAATTGATACAGAATTACAAGAGCTAATCAAGAAAGATACACTACACTGGAAAAATGTTATTGTGAGAATCATCGTTGTTGTGAAATGTCTTGCTATACATAATTTGGCTTTTCGTGGAACAAATGAAAAAAGTTATGAAGATGGTAATGGTAATTTTTTAGGCCTACTTGAAATGATTGCAGAGTTTGATCCAGTAATGCAACACCATTTTCGACTCATTCAAGATAAGAAGATTCATTATCATTATCTTAGCCATAAAATTCAAAATGAGTTGATAGCTATTTTAGCATCAAATGTTAAACATGCAATTATTGAAAAAATAAAAACAGCTAAATATTTTTCAGTCATTCTTGATTGTACTCCTGATGCAAGTCACAAGGAACAAATGACTTTAATATTGAGGTGTGTAGATGTTTCAAGTACTCCAATAAATATAGAAGAGTACTTTTTAGAGTTTCTAAATGTGGAAGATACATCTGGATTAGGAATTTTTAATGAATTGCAAAATATAATTGAGTCCCTTACACTTAATATTGATGATGTGAGGGGACAAGGTTATGATAATGGCTCTAATATGAAAGGAAAAAATCTAGGTGTACAAAAAAGATTGCTTGATATAAATCCTAGAGCATTTTACATGCCATGTGGTTCTCATTGTCTCAACTTAATAGTTTGTAATATGGCCAACTCATGTGTTAAAGCAAAATCTTTTTTTGGAGCATGTCAATGCATATATACGGTATTCTCTAATTCAACAAAGCGATGGAATGTGTTACTTGATTACATAGATGGTTTGACTTTGAAATCATTGCCAACTACACGTTGGGAAAGTCACATTGAAAGTGTGAAAGCAATAAAATCTCAAGCTTCCCAAATCAGAGAGGCTTTATTTAAATTAACAGAAATTAGTGAAGATGCCAAATTGAGTAGGGATGCTCAAAGTTTAGCATTAGGAGAGCTTTCAAGTTTTGAATTTATATTAAGTTTGGTTATTTAGCATGATATTTTGCATAAGATTAACTTAGTTAGTAAAAAGTTACAATCTGAAGACATGCGTCTTGATGCTGCTGTAAAACAATTAGAAGGACTTGTTTTATTTTTTGAAAACTATAGAATAAATGGGTTTGTTTCTGCCATGATTGATGCTAAAGAAATTTCGCTTGATATGGAAATTGAGCCTGTATTTCGAAAAAAGCGTCAAATTTGTAGAAAAAGGCATTTTGACCAGGTTTCCAATAGTGATAGGGAACAACAATCAGCTGAAGAATCATTTAGAACTGATTATTTTCTTGTTATAGTGGATATTGCTCTTGGTGAATTGAAGAGTAGGTTTGAACAATTGCATTGTTTTGAATCTATTTTTGGGTTCTTATTTGATGCCGCAAAGTTGACTTCGCTTGATGATAATGAGTTGAAAAGTTCTTGTGTGAATCTTGAAAATGCTTTAAAACATGGTGATGTTTCTGATGTTGATGCAAGAAACTTATTTTCAGAATTACAGGTGTTGCAAGTGATGTTACCAAAAGAAGCATATGAAACACATAAACCATGGACATCCATTAAAATTCTTGAGTTTGTAAAGAGTGTGGATATGTTTCCTAATGTAATGGTTGCTTATAAGGTATTATTGACTATACCTGTGACTGTGGCATCTGCTGAAAGAAGTTTTTCTAAATTAAAATTATTGAAATCTTACTTGCAGACCACCATGACTCAAGATAGGCTAAATGGATTAGCGATATTATGCATTGAAAAGGATATGTTAAAAAACATTAGATATGATAGTATAATTGATGATTTTGCATCTAAAAGTGCAACAAGAAGACATTTTAAATGATGTTTTGTGGTTCAGATTTCGTTGTTATTTTTATTTTGTAGGTACATGTGATGATTCTTGGCTTCGATTAATTGTGGAGGATGAAAAGAAGATTGATCAAATCAAGAAATGCTTATGGAGATTTGGGAGGAAGCATGTGGACTCAAATATGTAGTTTGAGTTTTTAAATGCAATGTTTACAATCCGGGGGTACTCTTTTTCCTTCGTTTGGGGTTTTGTCCCATTGGGTTTTCCCCAAACAGGTTTTAATGAGGCCCCAAAGTATTCTTTCTTATCTTTTGTAAATTTTTATAATTTTAATAAAATTAATTGGTTGATAATTTTTTTTTTAATATGTATAAAGGGGCACACTTGAAAAAATTTGCCCTGGACATTAGAAAACCCAGGGCCGGCTCTGAATGCTGCTGGAATAGAAATAGAAATGAGAAAAGAAATAAAAAACAAAGTCAAGGATATTTTGATGTTCATTTTAGTCACAATATACCATGTTTACTGTAATATGTTCAGACATGTGAGAGCAATTTTGGAAAACGAATTTTGTATTGTTGTTAAGTTGTTGCGGTTATCTGAACCATAGTTAATAGATGGACCCTACATGTGGAAATAACAAAAATTGTTGTGGATTTAAGAGTTCCCTTTACATTTCTCTCTCTCTATATTTAAAAAAAAAATCATATCTATCTATACTCAAATCAATAGTACGGTAGTACCCTCCTCGTTTCATTTATAAAAAAAATTATTTATAAAATTTATAAATTTAAAATAATTTTTTTCTTTATATATATATTTATCTTACAATGATCATTCAATTTAATAGCGATAACATAGTAATATAATTGATTGAGTAACTTTAATAATTAACACACTACAATAAACATTAAGCTGTTATGCGTCTTTTTAAACGAGGAGGGGTGATGATACGTGTGTTTTAAAAGAATTATGTTATATATGATTATAAATTTATTTTAATAATAAATATCAATTTATGTATATACATGAGATAAAACATAATTAAAAAATTATTTAATTTTAATTTATTTAATTTTATCACTTAAAATTAAACGTCGTAATTTAACTTTATTATAAATTTATGGATAAATAAATTATTTTCCCATTTTAAAAAGGAGATAAAGAAAAGGAAAATGACAAACAGTGTTAAAGAAAGAGATGGCATCGTAGCTATCAAGCAATTAATAACAATGTCGATATTTGATCATTTACGGAATCCGGAAAATATAAGAAGTAGATATTATCCTCTTGAGATTCCCATTCCGTTCCCTTTTGCTATTCAAATGTTTCTGTAAACAATTTCGCGCGCTCATCAATAGCCCTAATTTCACTTGCCCTACTTCGTTTCAGTCAGCCATGGCCCATGGGGATGATCGAAGTTGCAGCAGAGGCTTATCAATAAGGTGTGTAGTTCCAATCCTTATATCCACTCGTTAGCTTCATACATTAAATTTAAATGCATGGACGAATTAAATATAATTTGCTGCTTATGACATTTTTTTATATCCTGCTCCGTGTTGTAATATTTTAGTAGTTTTGAGTATTTTTTTTTCTTAAAATTGTAATTGCTTTGAAGGAAATGTGATTAAATCTATCGAATTATAGTTTGTATGGAAATTTTTAGCTCTAAGATGTTGCAATTTACGATTCACTTGTCCTTTCTTGGCGATAGTGATTATTTCACCCTTAAAATTGCTTTCTAATTGTCTATGTTCTTCTAGTCTGCTTCATTTTGTTGCATTTAACGTATTACAAAAACGATGATAAGAAATTAATAATCTTTTTGGGTTTTCTTGAGTTTTGTAGGTTAATGACCGGTCATGATTAGTTTACTATTTCTGACACTTACTTAAGGTTATATTAAAGGTTAGTGTCATCTTCCATGTCTTGGTATTTGTGAAATTTTATTGTCATCATTTCAAAGATCCATTGCATGTAATCAAAAGAAAAATAGGTTTTATCTAGCTGTGTAAGTTGGGATTCTGTGGGAAGAGCGCAAAGGAGGAGAGCAATATGGTGCCTCATTGTCTATACTATAGTGGGTTATTTAGAGGGAAAGTAACAGTCCCTGCCTCAAGAATGAAGTGAATTGTAATTGTTCCTTTGTTCAGTTCTTGTTTTTGAGTTTATTAGTTCTTTGTTGGGTCCGTAGATGCCTTTGTTGATTTCTTAGAGAAGTTTAGCCTCGGAACATGATGTGGGTAATCCTTGGTCAGGAGTTTTTTAGGCGTTTATGTTTGTGATTAATCATCCTGCCTTTTAGTATTCTCGTGTCTCTTCCAAAATACAAGATCAATATTTGACCTTTTAAAGTCAATTTGAAAAAATTTCAAATTCAAAATTCATAAGAATTCATTTAATTTTTGTCAATACAATTATGAATATTATAAACTATTTAAATTTATTGTTTTCAAATGTAAATGAATCATCTAAAATTTGAATTTGAAAAACGTGACTTTTGAAAAGTCAATATTGATCTTATATTGGGGAACGGAGGAGTGAGTATAACTTATTAAAAATAAAAAGGGATTCAGGAAAGAAATTCTCCTCTTTCCTTTTCTTATTATTTTCAAAGTGCAAATATTAGCTTCGACGTTTTCATGTTGAAGGAAAATTATATTGTATGAACTCTATTTTCTCTTCTTCTTGAGAGAAGAGAATAGATTATATATTCTAAATTGTATTAGTACTTGGTTCTCACATTATGGTAGGTAATCTAGGAACCAAGTTTGGGTGCAAATTGTTATCCATCATCCTCTATTCTCTTATGACTCTAAGAATGCTTATTTATTTTGTAGTTACACCTAACTTAATTATCAGGACAAGTGATATAAACAATGAGATTAAATTTAGAATTGTGAGGGGTGTGATGATATGAATAGAAAATCTACCAATAAGGTAAAATGACGCTTGACATAATAAGGTAAAATATTAATATAAAAGATGAATTTCATAATTTAGTATGCGAGTAACTACTTTTAAGGCACAATTTGTTGAGAAAGATAAAAGGATAAAATTATAATATACTAGGATAGTAACTACTTTAAAGGCAACGTTTAACAAAATAAATAAATAAATAAATATATATATATATATTATAAAAAAACATAAAGTATTTAAACAGGAGCATTGCACGTGGCACAAATCTAGTAAATGCTAAGATCAAAACATAACCTAGGGTTTTTACCCCCGATTCTTCGGCAGACTGCTATATCTCTCTTCCTCTCCGTCTTCCTCTCATTGTTAGTCTCGTCAATCCTCTTATGTGATCATACAGGGACGGGATCTTTATCTACACTTCTGAAGCACCCCATAAAATTAAATTCTCAGGTTCTCTCTCTCACATTATTTTCAGTACTATTCCATTAATCTATTAGAGTCGATAATGGTTTTCTACATAACATTTCATTCTTTCTCCTTTATAAAACCCAAAGTTTTTAATCTCTCTCATTGGTCACGCTCTTAAGTAGCAATTCAAATCTTTAAATATCTTTATATGAATTTATTACATAATTCTTGTCCTAGATTTTGTGTCAATTGGGGTTTGCAGATACATAAGAAGTTGGCGGTGATTACAAAGTTTTGTTAATCTACGTTCAATTTCAGCCTTTTGGTGTCTCTCTCTAACGATCCCAAATTCCGACTAGAATATTACTATTTTAGCATTACTTATAATACATTAGAATGAAACTTGTTTGTAGAATTTGAATAGTATCTTTTCTCCCATTTTTCTAATTTTTGTCTTTCAGTAAACATCCTAGCAAACTAGAAAAAGTATACTCTCTCTCCTTTCTCTTCTGAGATTGATTCAGTCAAAGCTTTTGATCTTCTCAATTAAGCAAGTCCGTGGCTTCTCATGGCTTTCTTTTTTTAATCCTCTTTTTCCTGCCTTATTCTTTTTCTATCTAGTTCTTCCATTTGATTGGGAGAAAACATAGTTGTGGTATTCAGAATTCAGAATTTGTTAAGGTACTTGTTACTTCAATTTCATCATTGTGGGGTAAGAAACAATGAGGGAGTTGCGATTCTCTGCAAGGAAGGCAACCATATCAATATCTGAAGTACCAGTAGAGATTCTCAGTAATATCCTTTCAAGACTGTCAGTGAGATCGCTGTTGAGTTGCCAATGCGTGTGCAAGCGCTTTCTTGCACTGATCAGAGACCCTAACTTCATAGCCAGCCATCTCAATCGCTCAACACACACCACCACCTTTTGTTCTGTTTACCTTCGTATCCTCGACGAGAATCACAGAAACCGTATAGATCACATCCTGGTAGAGGACAGTTCTGTATCTTCTGTTTCATATGTGAGACAAAGTAATCCCATTGCGAGCCACATATCTATAATAGGTAGCTGCAATGGTCTATTTTGTGCTGATCTTAGGACCCCTGGCGAACAGTACGGATCTTTCATTTTGTTGTGGAATCCTGTTACCAGACAAAATAGGTATCTCCCCAAACCCCGAATTGATGTTTCAGGCAGAGCACTTCAGCATGTTCTTGCATTTGGTTTCGTCCCTGAAACTAATGATTACAAAGTTGTGAGAATTGTTGACTATTATAGTTCTGGCAATTCCTTTCCCTTACCAGATGATGTTTATGTAATGCAAATGGAGGTATACAAGATGAGTACTGATTCTTGGACCACCTTTGAGGCAGCAACTTTGCCATGTTATGGGCCTAACAATGTATCCTTGGAGATCAATTCCTTTTTTCCCCTTCATATTTATGACAATTATAATACTGTGTCTTTAAAGGGAGCATTTCATTGGGTTGCAGATAATCCAAGAAATGTAGATGAAACTAATATAGCGATTGTGTCGTTTGACCTTAAAGATGAGAAGTTGAAAGTGTTCACTGTGTTGGATTCTCATAGAATTCCGCACATAGAGAAGGGGAAGCTTCTGATATTAAATGAATCGCTTTCTCTGATTGTTACTCACAGAAGCGAAATTGGCTCAGGATTCGATATATGGGTTATGAATGATTATGGGATTCAGGAGTCTTGGACTAAGCAGTTTACTGTTGAACAGCTTCCAGGACTTGCATGGCCATTGGGATACTGGAAAGATGATCTCTTGCTTATGTTTGAAATTATACATAACAAGAGAAGGTTGTTTTTCTATAACCTCAATACCCAAGATAGGAAGAACCTTCCAGATCTGGGGTGTTTCTATTTTTTTACGTTTTGTACTTATGTTGAAACGCTTGTTCCAGTCACCCTAGGGAATGCAGTTGCAGAAGATGATGATCAGTGAGGTACAATCCCAACTCTTATATCCGTTGACACCACATAGTCTATACTCTTAAACGCTTTTCTGAATAATATAATATGGTTTGTTACTTGAAAAAAAAGAAGAAGAAGAAGAAAGAAAGATGGTTTTTATTGTCATTTCTAAATGCTATTTTTATTTGTCAAACAACAAAAATCAAAGTTCTTCTTTTGCTGATTGAGTTCATTACATTTTTTTATTTTGACTTCTTTAAAGGATCATAGCTTTTTTATATATATAGTTGCTTTGAAGGAAATGTAATTAAATCTTTTGAATTGGAATTTAATTTGAGAAGTTTTATGAATACGGAATTAGGAAAAAGTAATGATGATAATGATGAATCTCTTCTGAAATTCAAAGTGCAATATCAGATTTAACATTTTCATAGTCAGGGGCATTGGTGTTTCTAATCAATGATAACCATGTTTTTCATACTATATAATGATGAAGGAGATGCTAGAATAGCTTTAAAGATTCAAAAGTTGCAGACTGATTCTGACTCTAGAGTAAAAACATGAATTATTTTTTTCCTTTAGTCTCTTGTCAGCATTTTTTAAGTTCAGAATTTGAAGACTTATGTTTTTTGTTCTTAAGAAACCTTATGAACAGGTGAGAAGCATTGCCAGTAACTAGAATGGCGGCAACTATGACTTGGTTTAGCCCTCGTAAAAAATTAGTCTATTTAGATGCCCAATTAGTTCTTATGACATTGTTGCAGAATGTGATTTTTATGTGGTATTCTACAAATTATTATTCTTCACACTTGCAGGTTTTGGTTTTAAATTCTGCTGTTGCTATGCATTTTCTGTAGATCTAAATTACGAAAACTTAGGAAGACCTTTCCCCTTCATTATTAACTGAAGTTGTCTCTTTAAACAGATTCTCATTGTTGAGATAGAACCGAAAATTGTTGGCTATCAGTCTACATGATTCTTTTTTAATGAATGAGCTGTGTCTCAAATTATTAAGGTCGGTGAGAGTGTCAATTTCTGTGGTATTTTTTGTATATAATTTTACTTAAGAGGGTTTGGCTTCCCATGTGTGTAGGTGCGTTTTGTTTTTCTTGTTATGAGCTGTTTATTATTTGGGTTTCTGTTCTCTTTTACCCTTTTTACCTTTGTTCCATATGCATTTACAATTGGGGTTACAATTTTTTAAACACCAGTGTTGCTTTTGGATGTTTGGCATGTTGACTTGAAAGTGTGATTTTAACAGAAGTCACAAGCTTATGTCATTTCAATTGACTTCATTTTGGTGAAAAGCCATGAGGCAGTGACTTATACAAGTGTCCTGAGTTCTTTAAGGATTACTGTTTTCATTACCCTTTCAAGATTATTTGCTTCTTTCTGGAAATGCTCTCTTTTGTTTACTACTTTCATGATCTAGAGGATTTACATTTGGCAGTATAAATGTCTGCGGATCTTGACTATTCTAAGAATGAAACATGTAGAATGTGTAGAAAATCTATACACAATGTTATGATTTCATATTGCAAGAGTTTACAATTTATACAAGTTTGGTGCTCTATTCTAGGAGTAAAACAAGGAGCATAAAATAGGGAGAGGAAAACAAGGAACATGTTTTCCTCCTTAGTGCAGCACTTCTAACACTCCCCCTCAAGTTGGTGTATAGATATCTCGCATACCCAACTTGAAACACAAGGGATGAAACATCTTACCACTAAGACCCTTAGTCAGAATATTAGCTAGCTGATGTTCTGTTTTTACAAAAGATAAGCAAATAAGACCACTGACTAATTTTTCTTTGATGAAGTGTCGGTCAATCTCAATGTGCTTCGTTCTATCATGTTGTACCGGATCATTTGCAATACTAATGGCTGCCTTGTTGTCACAAAACAACTGCATAGGCCCTTTAGTTGTAACACCCAAATCTTCTAGCAAGGTTCGAAGCCACATTAGTTCACATATACCCAAGGCGATAGCTCGATATTCAGCCTCAGCACTAGATCTTGCCACCACAGACTGTTTTTTACTACGCCAAGTAACAAGATTACCTCCAACAAATGAACAGTAACCTGATGTAGATCGACGATCCTCTATAGAGCCAGCCCAATCTGAGTCGGAAAAAGCTTCAACTCTCATATGACCATTTGGTGCAAACAATAAACCTTTGCCGGGAGCAGACTTGAGATACCTCAAAATTCTGTACACGGTTTCCATATGACTTTGTCGAGGATCATGCATATATTGACTGACTATACCAACAGCATAAGATATATCAGGTCTAGTATGAGAAAGGTATATCAATCGTCCCACCAAACGTTGATATCTTTCTCTATCAACCGTAGGTCCTGTGCCACCTACTAGATGATGATCAACTTCAATAGGAGAATCAGCAGGCTTACATCCCAACATGCCAGTTTCTGTTAAAAGATCAAGTACATACTTCCTTTGAGATAGAAAAATTCCACTGGAAGATCTTGCAACTTCAATACCAAGGAAATATTTCAAAGGACCAAGATCCTTGATCTCAAACTCTTTGGCTAGTCTTGCTTTGAGGTTAACTATTTCTTCTCTATTATCCCCTGTCACCACAATGTCATCAATATAAACAATAAGAATGGTAGTCTTACCCTTTATTTGTTTGACAAATAGAGTATGATCTGCTCGACTCTGCTTGTACCCAAACCTTATCATTGCCTTGTGGAATTTACCAAACCAGGCTCTAGGAGATTGCTTCAAACCATACAGAGCCTTTCGCAGCTTACAGACCTTACCCTCAGTTGCAGATGAAGCAAAACCAGGGGGTATTTCCATATATACCTCTTCTTCTAGGTCACCATGAAGAAATGCATTTTTCACATCCAATTGCTGAATATCCCAGCCAAAGTTTGCTGCACATGAGATTATGGTACGAACAGAGTTCATCTTTGCCACGGGAGCAAAAGTCTCCTGGTAATCAATCCCGTGAGTCTGAGTGTACCCTTTTGCAACTAACCTGGCTTTGAGTCTTTCAACTGTCCCATCTGCCTTTTGTTTCACTGTATATACCCATTTGCAACCAACTGGTCTTTTCCCATAAGGAAGAGTAACTAGTTCCCAAGTATCATTTTTTTTCAGGGCATTCATCTCTTTTATCATAGCATGTTTCCATTTCTCGTTGCTAATTGCTTCTTTCCACCCCTGAGGAATAGATATAGAGGACAGAGAAGAAACAAAGGAATGGTAGGATGCAGATAATTTATCATATGAAACAAAGTTCGAGATAGGATGTTGTGTACAAGACCTGACACCTTTTCTAAGAGCAATAGGAATGTCAGTATCATCAGGAGAACAAATAGGATCAGGATTCATACCATTAGTATTACCAAGACTCGGTTCAGGGCAAGGTTGGTGTAGTGGTGCAGCAATGGTGACCTTATTCTTCCCTTTTTCGAGTATAGGTCCTCAACTCGGGCTCGGACTGTAACTGTAACTCCCCCTGTGTAGCATTATCAGAAACAACAACAGGAGTAGAGGAAGATGGCTCGAACTCCCCCTGTGTAGTATTATCAGAAACAACAACAGGAGTAGAAGAAGATGGTATAATAATACCTGTACTTGTACTAGTTTCAAAAGACGTCTCCTCATCAATAACATGTTCCTCCCCCTGAGGAGACGGTGAAGAAGAATAAAAAGGTTCAGACTCCCAAAAAGTTACATCCCGAGTGACAAACACTTTGTGAGAAGGGGGGTGATAACATTTATAACCTTTTTGGGTCGGAGAATAACCAATGAAAACACACCGAAGAGCTTTGGGATCTAATTTACCCCGAGTGGGAGATTTTTCATGAACATAACACACACACCCAAAAACTCGAGGTGAAGGAGAAGGACTTGTCATGTGTTGGAGGAAAGAAATGGGACTTCTATTCCCAAGAATTCTAGAAGGAAGCCGATTTATAAGAAATGTAGCAGTTAAAACGGCATTTCCCCATAGAAATTTAGGTGTGTTCATAGTGAACATAAGAGTGCGTGCTACCTCTAGTAAGTGTCGATTTTTCCTTTCTGCCACCCCATTTTGTTCTGGGGTTGTGACACAGGAGGTTTGAAGTATGATGCCATGCTGAGAGAGATAGGATGCAAAAGTATTATTATTACTATATTCTCGACCATTATCGCTATGGAGAATCTTGACTTTAGCTTCAAATTGGGTTTGGATCATCTTATGAAAATTTTGAAAACAGTCAAACACCTCATTTTTAGAATGAAGAAGATAAATCCAAGTTGTACGAGAATAGCAATCAATAAAACTATCAAACCATCTATGACCAGAACGAGAGACAACCCGAGAGGGTCCCCACACATCAGTATGTATAATAGCAAAAGGTTCAGAATGTCGACTGTTAATAGCAGAATAAGTAGAACGTTTGTGTTTACCTAATTCACATGGTTCACATAAAAACGGAGTTTTGTGACACTGCTTAACTAAAGAAGGGAATAAAGACCCTAGTATTGATAAAGGAGGATGTCCCAAACGTCGATGCCATTGATGAAGAGAAGTCAGGTTAGATTCAAAAGTAGATTGAAGAGCCTGAGTAGCAGTTCCATCTGTAATCAAAGGCATGTTAGATGTGACACCATCCAAATAATATAGACCACCAACTGCACTACCACTACCAATCTTTTGCCCTGTCACCAAGTCCTGAAAAATACAATGAGTTGGAAAAAAAATGACAGCAATGTAAGGATTCAGTAAGACGTTGGATAGACAATAGGTTTGCGGTAAACGAAGGAATATGAAGAACGGATGATAATGTTAATAAAGGAGTACAAACTACTGAACCTCTACCAGAGATAGGAGAAAGAAAACCATCAGCTACTCGGACCTTGTCTTTGCCAGAACAAGGCGTGTATGAGGTAAAGAGATTGGAGGACCCAGTCATATGCTCGGAAGCACCTGTGTCAATGATCTAACTAGGACCAGTAGATGAGACATTAAGAGCACAAGAGTGTATACCTGATTGTGCATAATGAGAAATAGATTTGGAACCTTGTTGTCCCATGCTACTGTTATGAACCCTACTGCTAGCACCACTTTGTTCCGCCATGTAAAAGATGAGTACAATATATATCCGAGGAGAATAAACTTTCCAAAGGATATCAAATAATTGCACTACACTTAGAGACAGAATTCCCTGGGAAAAACACGCTGGAAAAAGCTGCCGGAAAAAGTCGACTGATAAATGATCAGAACCACGCCGGTAAAAGCTGTCGGAAAAAGTCGCCGGAAAAACTGCCGGAAAAACTTGCCGGAAAAAGTCGCCTGATAAAGGATCAGAGCTTTGATACCATGTAGAATGTGTAGAAAATCTATACACAATGTTATGATTTCATATTGCAAGAGTTTACAATTTATACAAGTTTGGTGCTCTATTCTAGGAGTAAAACAAGGAGCATAAAATAGGGAGAGGAAAACAAGGAACATGTTTTCCTCCTTAGTGCAGCACTTCTAACAAAACACATAACTCAAAATTAGGGCTTTCCAAATGAGCCTTTTATTATATTCGGGAAAATGAGAATTTCACCATCTGCCTTGTGTTGGATCTAGCCAAGTATTATCTTGATCATGTTACTTTATCCTGTAAATCAGTGTAGTTTACCTAGTGAACTGAAAGTTATATATAACTCTCTCTTGTATACAGGGGATCAAATTTATTTTAATACTGTAGTCTCGTATGAAATTAGCAGTGTCATTTGGAGGTCATGGTTAAGCTTTTTGTGTAGAAGTTAAAATATATGTATGAAATATGAGTGCTTTCTATTTAAAGCAGAATGTACTCCGGTAGATTTTAAGCTCTGCATCGGTTTTTAGTTACACTACCTTTGTTGATTTTCCCCTCTGGTAGTTAATCTAAGACTAGAACACATCCTCTATTCACTTATTTTTACGCTATGCAGTTGTTTTTTTTTTTTGAAGCTATATTTTGTTGATTGATGGCTGCTATAAACATGCTTGTTTAGAATCTTAGGCTAAGTATGAGGTGGATTATAATAAACTCTCTTAAAGACTGATTGTAAAAGTGAAAACTTTTGTTGAACTACTTTTAGATAAGCTTACCAATCTGAAAGGTTGTACCTCTAAGCTATAATCAGTAGATACAAAGTTAAATTGTGATCTGAAAACAGTAATTTTATCTACATAACATTTTAAGAGTAGCAGCACGGGCGTTGGTACTCAAAAGCTCTTATTAATGTCTTGCTTTTTTCTCGATGCTTATTCCACATTCAGGTATAGAATCTGAAGTCCGGTGGAACTTTTCCTGGGCAGTTATACAGAAAATGATATAATCCTAGTTCACATGGATTATAGTTGAATACTCAAAAGGGCTTCATTTGATGCTTGAAGAGGCCGAACTGGAGGAGCTAGATCTTGACCACAAGCTTGTGAATTGGCATACCTTTTAATCTCTCTTGTTACATCCTTTTGTAGCTCTTACTGCTAAAATCTTGGTGTTTGATTATTGTAATGCTTCTTTCAAGATAGTACTGGCACTTATGAATGACGGATTTTGTTGACCTAAGCAAACTAGCCTTAACAAGTTCATGGGCCAGTGTAATTCTAATTTGCATTTTCTAGAATGTTTCAAGGTGAATGTTTTATGGGAAATGTTTCCTTTGAACTGAATTAATCGATTATTGGGATCACATTTGTCAAATTGTAAATTCATGCGGTTGTACCATAAATGTAGTTTATTGGCTAATTAATCTGGGAGAACAACTTGTTTAAGTTCTATCAGGTAGATTTTCAGCGGAAAGAAAAGGAAATATTATCGGTCCGTGCTTAAAGTGAAGATTCATTTTACCGTCATTTGTTAGTGCAACCGAAAGAAACTACGCTAACGACCGTAAAGATTATATTTGGGATAAAATTATTAATCTCAATCTCTTGTTTGTTTTTAAATTTAAATTTGGGACTATTAGTCTAGGGATTATAAAATGACTTAATATGGAGAATTAATTAATATCATGTTCAACCTGATATTATAATCTCGGGATTATAATTTTTGCAAACAAATATAGCTTTAAAATTTTATAATTTTTCTATATATAATGTGGAGTACCTCTTGGTCGGACTATATTTATTTTTAAAATTTAAAAGTATTCATATTTCACCTTACAATTTTAACAATACTTTTATTTTATCCTCAAAATTAAAATTTTAATTTTAACAATTTATAAGCAAAATAGGGGAAGAGCATGCACAAATTGAAATTTAAGATCTCTTTATATTTTAGGATTTACGAAAATTTGATATTTCATGTATTATTCCATTTTTCTTTATTTATGGAGTATTTCAGTTGTTCAATTTACTTTGGGCCCGTTTATACTTTGACAGATTCAGAATTTTATTATCATTTATAAATTTAAATGGACAATAAGAAAGTAAGTTGGGATTTGGGTCTATCTGTTTATATATATTTTTTTCTTTTTTCGTTTTGATGCGGTGGAAGATTGCAATTTGGATGTGAAATATAATTTCAGGTCGATACGTTTTAGAAGTGACATAACTTTTAATTTAGAAGAGTTACATGTAATATATTAAATTGAAAGTCAATCGATAGTCTTACAAGACTCATTACCTTTGATCATGATGTATATTATTTTAAGTCCTAAAACCTATTTAACGTAGTCGTAAGTCAAAATTTTGGTCAAACTTAAATATTTTTTAAATTTTTGTTATTTTCATTTTTATTGAAATAGGAGTAAGCCCTTTTATTGCATTATGTAACTATAAATGAAGCAGATTTTTAGCAACTGCATCGACAAATAAAAGAACGAAAATCAAAACAAGGTATTCGAGTAAAAAAACAATAGATATTTCGGATTATCTAACGTTGGAAAGTAATTTAAAACTATAAATATACTTATTAGGGCTTCTCAACAATTACGTTTTAATTAAATAAAATTAGGCTTAAATATAATTTACTATCCTAAACTATATGCCATATTCCACTTTGGTGATCCACTTTTAAAACTTTTCAATTAGATGATTGAACTATTAATTTTTTTCACTTTTGTCCAAATTCACTTGACACGTCAGAAATTACTGACGTGTACTTCTGAGTGGGACCATAGGAAGCTGATGTGTATTTAAATAATAATATTCTATTACTTAATTAATTTAAATTATTTGGGCAAGGGTAAATTTGGCAAATCATGAAATTAATAGGGAACAGACCCCCAATTTGAAGTCACTCAGCAATACAGCCGGTAAACACCATGATTTCCGATCATAAGGTCATGAAACTCAAACCATAAAAAATCTCCGGCGAAAAATCCTTAACAACAGTCAAAACATCTCACAACACAGAACGGAACTGTGAAAATACTATAGCAAGAAGGAATCCAAACAACTTAAAACAAATAAAATAATAGCAACACTAAATCAAACTGAAATGGAAAACAAAATCAAGCCCAAACCCAACACAAGCACAAACAGCTCAAACATCACAAAAATAAACCAAAATTGATTTTACAGATGAACAATAACTTAGAAATCAATAAATGAAAAAAGCAAACCAATCATGAACCAGCTGAGTGGCCATGAGAAAGTAAAAAAAACTCCAAACAAACCCAAATTGCTTCAATGGAAGCTCAATCGGACGAACAAAGAAAATCAGGAAAAAATTAGGAAACACCAAATTAGTTGAAGACATAAAGAACATAACTAGCCCCGATTCAAGCTGAAAAGGGAATGGCAGAAATAGCCCAGAATCCAAATCTGAAAATGTAGATAGATAAGCAAAAACACACAAGAAACCCAGATCGAAAACCACACAGATTAACAAGCAACCATCCGCGCAAAATAAAAGGCCACCAGAATCGAAGGACCAAATACTAGACCAGAAGCCCAATAAATCCAAACCCAGATTTCGACGAGCTCAATCCTCCAAAACCCCAACACTAGTAAAGCCATCAAGATCCGAAACCTCCCAAACCATTAGCCCCAATCATCCACCACATCAGATCATCACTCCCCAACCCAGCACACAAAGAAGCCCTACAATCTAAGAACCCTCGGACTTGGCCTAACACAGATCGAAAAATATTTTCGAGATGGTTTTATTACGAAATTTTTGGATGAAGGGGATGAGGAGATTTGTCTGAGAGGAAATTTGTTTTGTTTTGTTTTAGTTTTAATGTTTAAATTAATATGGTTTGACAAGTTTGCCCTTTAGTATATAATAAATGTATAAATGGCCATTAAAATATTCTTTTTTTGTTACACATCAGCAGAAGGTTGGCCCACTCAGGAGTACACGTCAGTAATTTCTGACGTGTCAAGTGAATTTGGACAAAAGTGGAAAAAATTAATAGTTCAATCATCTAATTGAAAAGTTTTAAAGGTGGATCACCAAAGTGGAATATGTCTATAGTTTAGGATAGTAAATTATATTTAACCCATAAAATTATTATATTTTGTTCCTTTTGCGAGTTCCGAAGGGTTCCGTTAATATTCATTTTATTGGGCTAGAGCGTCACACTTGACTCTATTAGTATTCCCTGCCTCACGTCTCCGGTTCTTGGTTCTTCAAAAACAGCGTACCTTGTTAGGGATTCCCATATGAGCAGAAGTTAATATGACATCGATTTCTGATATACCGGCAGAAATTGTCAGTAATATCCTCTCAAGGCTGCCGGCCAGATCAGTTTTGAGTTGCCAATGCGTGTGCAAAACCTTTGACGCACTCATCAAAACCCCTGATTTCATAGCCACCTGGCCCACCCATGTTAATCGCACTACCTCCGTCGCCACTGCCACCGCCACCCTTTGTACTATTTACTATGGTACCCATGAAAGAACCACGGATCACATCCTCGTCGACAACACAAAAGGAGACAATTCTCTATCCTCGCTAAAACCTAGGAATCCAATCGCCATCGCCAACGCCATCGCGGATGGAGACATGGTATGTTTAGTAGATAGCTGCAATGGTCTGTTTTGTGCTCATTTTTGCTATGAAACAGAAGGACTTGACATTTTGTTGTGGAATCCTGTCACCAAACAAAACAGATTTCTCCCCAAACCCCAAATTGACAATGCCTGGGACTTAATTCACGCATTTGGCTTCGTTCCTGAAACTAAAGATTACAAGGTTGTGCGAATTGCCTCTTATCCTCGTAAACCCCCCAACATTGAGGTTTACAAGATGAGTACTGATTCTTGGACTATCATTGAGGATACTATAACTAGTTTGACCTGGCCTGTTCCTAACGATGTGCCCTTGGATTCGTTCAGCTTGGAATATAGTGGTTGGAACGATTTGAAAAAAACTTTGCACGATGTGTCCTTGGACGTGGATCCCATTTTGGGCATTCATATTTGTCCTGCTTCTCATCATTCTCCTGTATATTTGAATGGATCATTTCATTGGCTTGCAGTAGTTCCAACATATGATGATGGCTCTTTCATAGTAATTGTGTCGTTTGATCTTAGAGATGAGCAGTTGAGATTAATTGACGTGCTGGATAAATATATGGTTCCATGCTCCCTTAGAGGGTTTGCATTTGGGGTATTAAATGAATCGCTTCTGATTGTTTCTAAAAAATGGAATGGCAATGCCAGCGATGTATGGATGATGAATGAATATGGTATTCGAGAGTCTTGGACCAAGCAGCTTAGCCTTGTAGAATTTCCAGTGTCTGTATGGCCTGTGGGATACTGGAAAGATTTTATTTTGCTAATGGTTGACGCTGATGCTACAGATGACCAGGAACTGCTATTTTTATATAATCATTATACCCGAGAAAGGAAGAGCCTTCCAATTAAGGGTGGTTTAGATTACTATACTTTGTGTACTTACGTTGAAACCCTTGTTCCGGTCAGCCAATGGAATCCGATTGCAAAAGGGGCTGATCAGTGAGGTACATTCTGACCCTAAACTCCATTGGCACCTTATATAATTTATGAACTTAAAGTTATATACAACTTACTTGTATATAGACATATAGTGATTATTTTTAAAGTCCTAATTCTATAGCCTCTTACGAAAGTAGCAGTGATTTGGAGGTTAAATTTTATGGATATTGCTTTATTTTTTATTTAAAGCAGAATGTACTCTGGTAGATTTTTAAGTTCTGCATTGCACAACCTTAGTAAATTTCTGCATTCTAGTGGGTACTCTAACTAAAATGCATCCTCAATTCACTTATTTTTAAATTACACATTTGTTTAATTAAAATTTACAGTTTGATTGGATAGCTATTAATTGATGTGCTTGTTTATAATTTGAGGATAAGTATGAGGTGGATCATACGATGAATTCTCTTAAAGAAGTGATTGTAAGATTGAAAACTTGTGATAAACTAAATTTAGATAAGCTTAAACCTAAGTGAAGGCTGTCTAAGCTATATTTAGTAGATACGAGGTTAAATTCAAGTAAATGATGATTATGTATCTCTTGCGAAATTGAAAGTGCAAATATCGGATTATAATTTTCATATTTAGGGGCACTGGAGTTCTCTAATCAATGATAACCATGTTTTCCGTTTCCTATAATGATGAAGGAGATCTGGAGATGCTAGAATAGCTTGAAAGATTCCAAAGTTGTAGCCTGATTCTGACTGTAGATAATTTATTTATTTTTTATTTAAAGAAAGGAAAAATAAGTGATATTTCCTTTAGCTTCTTCTCAGCATTTTTTCAAGTTTAGAATTTTAAGGCTTATATTATCGTATTTTTTCTAAAGAAACTTTACAAACATGTGAGAAGCATTGCCAGAAACAAGAATGATACGCGACAACTATGACTTGGTTTAGTCCTTGTAAAAAAATTAGTATATTTAACATGACCAGTTAGTTCTTATGACATCATGGCAGAATGTAACTTTCATGCAGTATTCTACAAAATATTATTATATCTAATGTATGAAAACTTAGGTAGACCTTTTACATAACTATATATTGAAGTCGTCTATTAAAACAGATTGTCTCATTGTTGAGATATAGACTAGAAGATTTTATGAACTGTCTACATGATTCTTTTTAATGTATGAGTTCTGTATCAAAATGTGTAGGTTGTTGAGAGTGCCAATTTCTGTGGTTGCCATTATATTATCCAAGTTTATTTGTTTTCTCAGTTGTCACGCAGGCAAACTTTGTGTATTTTTGTGAGGCTGTGCAACCTGTAGCTTTGTGCTATTTTTTATAAACTTTTACTTTAGAGGGTTTGTTTTCCCCTATGTAAGAAATATGAATTCTTTCTTTTCTATTACGGGTACTCTGAAAGCTCTGAAAACTGCTGCTTGATTGTATTGTTATTAATGTCCTCTTTTTTTCCTATTACTTATTCCAGATTCAGGTATAGAATCTGAAGGCTGCTGGAACTTTTTCTGGGCAGTTATACTGGAAACAATATTGTCTTAGTACACACGGATTTATTTGCATACTCAAAAAGGCTTTATTTGATGCTTAAAAGAGAACTTGATCGAGGAGCTTAATCTTGACCACAAGCTTGTCAATTGTCATACATTACGTGCTTTTGTAGATCTGACTGCTAAATTTTTAGACGGTTTTGCTCTTGTATTATTGTAATGCATCTTTGAAGACCACCGTATTAACACTATTTATGAAGGTAGCTCTGAGGATTTTGTTGAACTAAGCAAAAACAGCCCTGGCAAGTTCATGTAGGATTTGCGCAGTGTGTGTTAGTTTTGACTTCTGCATCTGATTCTAAGGAAAATACGTTTAGATATCATTTTAAGCATTTCAGACCGATTGAAAAAGAAAATACTCCATTTGTTCCACTTGTCCTTTTTATTATTAAAAATATGCTCAAGTGTGTGTATGTATATTTTAATATTTGAGAAATATAACTAGTAAGAAGAGTAAGAATGCATTTTTCAAACAAAAGAAATACTTGTGATTTTTTATGTTGTTCAATAAATAAATATTTATGTTGTTCCATAAATAAGTTTAATTTAATTAATCTAATCAGGTTGATTAAATAAAAGTGATAAAGCTCGCATTCCCCTGTTCTACCTTGGCCAGCGGAGTCCAATTATTATTTTGAGAGTATATCATTTATTATAATTTGAAGGTATAATTGTCTGAAAAATAGTTTAAGGATGTTTTTACTTGAAATTTATCAATCAACTAAATAAGGAAATGTTATACTTTATTAACTAGAGAGGTGTTTCCCGGCCAGTATTGGCTCGAATGGTACAATTGGCGTTTTTGCATTGCCAATGACACATATTCAAAATTGTATTAAAATTAATAGTAATGTTTTTCGACTCCAACCGGTCATTGAATCGAAAAAGTTATCAGGTGGATGGATTATCGGTTCAACCAGTGGTCGAACTGTTTTTAAACCAGTGACATAATAAATATATATTATTAATAATTAATAAAATTTTAAAATATCCGTTTTTGATAAATTATACCCCCTCCGTCCTAAATTACTTGCTCAGTTTTGACTTTTTTTAAAGTTAAATTGACTATTTTTAGAATTAATAATTAAGCATATATAAATATATTTCTAAAATTATAAAAATTGGGGTTAGTAATAAATTATATATACTTTTTTTGGTTATAATCTCTTCATCTATATTTTAGCAAAAATAGTAAAAAGATTAGTTTTAAAAATAGTCAATTTGACTTTAAAAAAGTCAAAATTGAGCAATTAATTTGGGACGGAGGGAGTATGACAATAGTACTAAAAGAAGTTAATTTTAATTTAAAAAAAGTTTTGATATCAAAAAAATATTAAAAAATAATTAAAAACTTGATCACTAGGTCAATTAAATCGGTTTTATCGGTTGAACCACCGGTTTGATCGGTGATCAACCAGTTCGATTCGAGTTTGGACCAAATTAGTCAAATCGGGTCAAACCAGACCAAACATATCATCGGTTCCCTGTTTAATCGGTTGAACCGATAGGGTTGGTCTAGATTTCAAAACATTGATTAATAGTACAATAAAAGGAAAAAAGTACTGAAGAGGTATTTATTGTTACTTAAAATTAGAGAATTATGAGTCTTATTATTCTTACTAGTTCTGGTGGCCACGTGTGCAATTATCATAAAAGATATAATAAACATTTTATCAAATTTTGAGGATAAAGATGTAAAACAAAAAAATTAAGAAGGACGAAGTTGATAAAATTAAAGTTGTAGGAGCAAAATAAAAAAGAAATTTGTGACACAGCAGAGCGGTTATTTTCCTTTGCCCCTATTTCTTCCTTCTTCACAAATAGTGTGCCTATCGTCTTCCTCCCAATTTGGCAGGGTTTAACAGATATGAAGAAGTCAGTAAAATTGACATCGATATCTGATATACCAGCAGAGATTCTCAACGATATATTCTCAAGATTGCCGGCCAGATCAGTGTTGAGTTGCCAATGCGTGTGTAAAGCCTTTGATTCACTGATTAAAACCCCTGATTTCATAGCCAGCCATGTTCATAAAACAACTTCCGCCGCCGTCGCCGCCGCCACCACCTCCCCCACCACCACCGCGCTTTGTTCTATTCACTATCGTACCAATGACAATACCACCGATCACATCCTCGTAGACAACACAAAAGGAGACAATTCTGTATTCTCGCTAAAACCTAGGAATCCCATCGTCATCGCCAATGGGGGCAAGGTGCGTTTAATAGGTAGCTCCAATGGTCTGTTTTGTGCTCATGTTTTCCAAGAAGAAGAAGGAGGGTCTTCCATTTTGTTGTGGAATCCTGTCACCAAACAGAACAGATTTCTCCCCAAACCCCAAATTGACAATTCCTCGGAAGTAGTTCTGGCATTTGGTTTCGTTCCTGAAACCAAAGATTACAAGGTTGTACAAATTGCCTCATATCCTCTTAAACCCCCCAAGATTCAGGTTTACAAGATGAGTACTGATTCTTGGTCCATCATAGACAATACTACACCTACTTTGTCAGGGTCTGTTCCTAACCATGTGGAGTTTGAAGTGTACAGCTTGGGCTGTGGTAAATGGACCGTTATGGAGACTTCTTTGAATGATGTATACATGGACGTGAATCCTATTTCGCGCATTCATATTCGCGGTCCTTGTTATTCTTCTCCTGTGCCTTTGAAGGGAGCATTTCATTTCCTTGCAGTAGTTCCACTTCCAATATATCCAAATTATGAGGATCAATCTTTTATAGCAGTCGTGTCGTTTGACCTTAAAGATGAGCAGTTGAGACTAATTGATGTGTTGGGTTTTGATATGGTTCCACACTCTCTAAAAGGGATTACATTTGGGGTATTAAATGAATCGCTTATGCTTGTTTCTACGAAATACCATGCCTGCGTTATATGGGTGATGAATGAATATGGTATTCACGAGTCTTGGACTAAGCAGTTTAGTTTTACAGACTTTCCAAAATCTTTATGGCCTATGGAATACTGGAAAGATAATATTTTGCTAATGGCTGAGACTTTACATGACCAAAGAAGGCTACCTACTTTACATGACTTTAGAAGGCTACCTACTTTACATGATAAGAGAAGGCTATCTTTGTATAACCTTTATACCCGAGAAAGGAAGAGCCTTGCACTTCAGGGTTGTTTCGATTGCCTTACTTTGTCTAGCTACATTGAAACCTTGGTTCCGGTCAGCCAAGGGAATTCAATTGCAGAAGAAGCTGATCGGTGAGGTATACTCCAACCATAAACTCCATTGACACCTTTTGTAATTGCATATATAATAGCAGGTTCTTAAACGCTTTTTTGAAACTACATATATAATAGCCGATTGTTAAATGCTTTTATGTACATCAAAGATGGTTTATATACTTATCCAAGAAAACCAAAAACAAGAAAAAAAATAGGAAACAGAAGCGAGAGGAAAACATGGTTTGTTATTGTCATTTCTATGTGCTAATTTTTCTGATTGAATTATGCAATTCAGATTGTATATTTCAACTTCTTTAATGGATCATATCTGTCTTATATATATGGTTGCTTCAAAGAAAATGTGAATAAGTTTTGTGACCCGATATATGACACAATTCTATAAATAGGAAATCACGAAAAAAGAGACTAGAATATATTATAAATAGCTAATAGCCTAACACATCGGTTGGAATTCTCTTTTACCTTTGTTGCCTTAGTTCCATTGAAATTGTGACAGGGGTACATTTTAAATCCTTAGTGTTGCTTTTGGATATTTGTTTTGAACATTGCCTTGAAAGTGTGATTTAACGGAACTCAAAATCTTATGCCACTGTAGTTCACTCTTCTTTGTTGTTGTTTCTCACTGTAAGTAGTTCACGTTATGTATCCTTTCAATTGGCTTCATTCCGGTGCATTTATGAAATGACATGAGCCATTGACCTATAAAAGTTTCCTTATTTGTTTGAGAATTATTTTACTAGTTTTTTTTTTTTTTGACTGTTCTAAGAATGAAACACTTTCAGGCCAAAAGTTAATCTTGACCATTTTACTGTTGTCCTATTTATTAATGCAATTTACTTGAAGTCATATACAACTTTCTTTTATATAGCTGGGAATCAATTTATTCTATTTCTGTAGTCTCTTATGGAATTAGCAAACTGATTTAGAGTAGTCAAGCTTTTTGTGTACAAGGTAAATCGTTTCAATGATTGCTTTCTAATAGAGATTAATTACAGGATTCATGTTGATTCTTAGGGCTTAATATTCCTGATATTCAGCCATTGTGTATATTTCTTATGTCAGTCAATAACTTGTGTAGTCGTTGGTTTAGTATTAATACCATAATATATTACTTGTAATCTATTTGTAAATGTTATATATTGGAATGATATACTACCAGTCTACCACACATATTAAGTGGTTCTCTTCAATTTTCTTTGTTCCTGTTCATGGTATCAGAGCTGTAAAGATTCCTCTTATGGCCAACATGAGTTCATCTTCTAGTTTTTCTCTTCCCACATATTCTTTTTCTAGTTCTTTTCTTACCACTTCCTTCAACATTTTGAATCTTTTCCGCACTCCTATAGAACACACAACTTATATTTGTTGGCATTCTCAATTTGAGGATATTCTTGAAATACATGATCTGCAAAATTTCATTGATGGCAAGTTCTGCATTGATTTTAAGTACACTACAATTGTAAATTTCCTTGTGTTGGTAGGTATCTAAGACTAGCAAGCATTTTCTGTTCTCTTATATTTTGCACCATAGTACATTAATTGTTTGTTTATTTTAGAAGTTACAGCTCACTTGTTGATTCGATGACTACTAATCAACATGCTAGTTTAGAGTTTAAGACCAAGTATGACGTGGGTCATAAGATGAAGTCGAAAAAACTGATTATAAAACGGAAAACCAGTGATAAAATATTTTCAGATTAGCTTAAACTGAAATTGAAGGTTGTACCTCACATCTATATTCAGTAATCCAAGGTTAAATTGTGGTCTGAAAACAACATTTTTTAGGACTGCATACAAACTATGAAAATCTCAAAACTCTGAAATAACTGCTGTTTGGTTGTATTATTATTGATGTCTTGTTTTTTATTGATGCGTATTTCATATTCAGGTTTAGAATTTGAAGGTGGTACTTTTCCAGAGCAGTTATACAAAAATGATGATATTGTCCTAATCCACATCAATACCAAAGGTTCTGTTTGATGCTTAAAGAGGACATAGTGGAGGTCCTGGAGGAGTATTATGCCTTTAAAGCTACATGTACACCACAAGATTGTCATACCTTACTATGCTGTTGTTATGTTCTCGACTGCTAAAATTTTTGGACTAGTTTGCTCTTTTCGTTATTGTAAGGAATCTTATAAAATAGTAGTAATACTTTTTCTTGAGGCTAGTTAAGCCTTTCAGAGTGATTGAAAAGAATATGTAGTTATGGATTGTTCCCTAGATTCTAACTAACTACTCCCTCCGTCCCAAATTAATTACTTTTTAAGAATTTTTTTAAGTCAAATTGACTATTTTTAAAATTAATAATTAAGCATATATAAATATATTTCTAAAATTATAAAAATTGAAATTAGTAATAAATTGTATATACTTTTTTTTGGTTATAATATCTTCACATATATGTTAGCAAAAATAGTAAAAAGATTAGTTTTAAAAATAGTCCATTTGACTTTTTTAGGTCAAAATTGAGCAATTAATTTGGGACGGAGGGAGTAATTAATCATTTCCTTAAATTTACTTTTTTTCTTTCTCGTTTACGGTTCATTCTTTATCTCAAATTATACACATGTATAACCAAATCAAGAGAATATTTACACATTTATATTAGACCTAATATCAGAAAAAAGCAATGGATTTTACATCTCCTGGGAACAAAAATCAAGAGAATACAATTAAATTATCACCTAATATCAGAAAAACAATGGATTTTACATCTCTTGAGCGAACAAATTAATGAATGAACTTATGTATCAAACGAGTCAACTCCCTGAGTTTTAAAATTTGTAATTAAATGAACTCATATACTAATCAAGTTAACTCACCAAATTTTTAAATTAAAATTTAATTAGATGTTGTATTTTTATTAATTATTTATAGGAATTGCCGATGAGGTCTTAGCCTAATGGTTAAGACTGAGGTGCTGAGACCTTTAGATCTCAAGTTCTGTGAGACTTATTTGATTTGTGAGTTTATTTTTTCCTTATTAGTTGTTATGGATATCCACTTGAGTGAAAGTGAAAATTCGACAAAAGGTGCTTGTTCATGAAATTTAAGAAATGCAAAATCTAGAAATCATAATCAAACTAGGTACCTTCAATTGACTAAAATCCAAAAGAAGAAAAAGTAGAACAGTAATGCTGGGGTGCGAAGAGATGGATTTGGCAAGTAAGTAAATGAGAATTCATCGAATGAACGTATGGCAATAAAAAAAAATTAACACCAAATATAAAAGTCTACCAATCTATCGATCAACCAAAAATTTCATATCTGAATCATCGCACATTCATACAATGACAACAGACGGTGGAGTATAAATAGAAGAAACAAATCGTATGTCACCTTAATATGTGTTATAATTTGTTCACTTTGGTATTATATGGTACGCAACAAATCTATATACATATATAATAAAGATAAAACTTAGTTTTTTGTCTTTGTTTTTGGTTTTTGATTTTCGTCTTTAATTTTTGCTTTAGGACAAAAAATTAACTACTATTGAAACACTCTTTAAAGACTCTAATTTTATTTTATTTATATTTATTTATTTATTTTGAATAACCTCTAATTTAATTACAATTAACGCACCTCTAATTTAATTACAATTAAAATACTTTTTTTTTGATATGCAAAGAAAGGAGAACATACACCAAATAACACATTCATGCACTGCTATCACATGGTGCACACAAGGAATCGAAATTCCAATCCACTTTTACAAAAATTAATGGAAAAAATTCAGGTTTATATATTTTGTTTTACTCTAATATTTTTTGACTATTTTCTGATCTAGAGTTTTCTTTTATGGTAATTATTTCAAGAGAACTGATCAATAATCAACGTTGTCAACTTAAGGTTATCTTTACAATACATCGTGAGCGTCCATTGCATGATCGAACGGTTAAATAGAGATCCCGTCCGTAATATTAAACTGCGGACGAGACAGAAGAGCAAAATATCCCTCCTTGTACAAGTTCCTCATCCGCAGTTTAATACTGCGGAGCTTGAAAAACTTATAATTTTTTTTTTTGACATCCGCAATATTAAAGTCGGAGCTTGAAAGACTTAAAAAAATAAAATTGACATCCGCAGTATTAAATTGCAGAGCCTAAATATTTTTTTTAACATCCTTCCATCGTTCCTTTCCTTCTCCATTCTTTGTCCTCCCCTTACTCCTATTATTCACCTGATCTCTAATTCCCTTCTCTCTCTCTCTCTCTCTCTCATCAACATTATTTATACCCAACAATTACACGCCCAAATCATCATTAACGGGCTCCAAAATTCATTAGTCTCATTCCGTATCTGTTTGTAAAGCTGCAAAACATCAAGAGAATGGTTTGATCAAAAGTTGTGGAGGCGAATCAGAGGGAACAAGCATGGGTGAGGTTGGATTCGAAGAGGACTGAATCTACTTGGTGCTTTTATATATATATATATATATATATATATATATAGGGAATGATCCACAGAAAACGTTAGCTATGGACACTGTTTCATCTAACTGTGATCTAGCCGTCCAAAATAAGATCCAAGGGTTGGACGTGAGCACGACCGCTACTTCCTCTAGCGGCCAGCCAAATTTTTCATGTTGGCCGCTACTCCCTTTAGCGGCCAGTCAAAACATGGTCGTTTTGACTGGTCGCTAGAGGGAGTAGCGACCAACATGAAAGTTCATAAAAATATTTGGCCTTCTGCTCAGGACAAAAGTCTAAAATACCCTCACCTTAGTTAGATTTAAATAGTTTTAATATATAAAATATTTAGTGTTTAAATTTTAAACAATCAAAGTATCACAATAATTCACAATGTTAAATTATATTACATAAAAAATTATATTACAAATATTTTATACAAATAAATACATTAAAACTAGTTAATGTATTTATTTGTATAAATTATCAAATATATCAATGTATTTATTTGTATAAAATATTTGTAATATAATTTTTTATGTAATATAATTTAACATTGTGAATTATTGTGATAATTTAATTGTTTAAAATTTAAACTCTAAATATTTTATATATTAAAACTATTTAAATCTAACTAAGGTGAGGGTATTTTAGACTTTTGTCACGAACAGAAGGCCAAATATTTCTACGAACTTTCATGTTGGCCGCTACTCCCTCTAGCGGCCAGTCAAAACGACCACGTTTTGATTGGCCACTAGAGGGAGTAACGACCAACATGAAAAATTTGGCTGGCCGCTAGAAGGAGTAGCGGCCGTGCCCACGCCCAACCCTTGGATCTTATTTTGGATGGCTAGATCACAGTTAGATGAAACAGTGCCCATAGCTAACGTTTTCTGTGGATCATTCCCCTATATATATATATATATGCTGCAAAACATCAAGAGAACGGTTTTGTTTGGAATATCCGTAGAGAATTGTTCCATAAATAAAGATTCTTGTGGGTGATTTGATCAAAAGTTGTGGAGGCGAATCAAAGGGAACCCAATTCGACATAGGCATTGGTGAGGTTGGATTCGAAGAGGACTGAATCTACTTGGTGCTTATACACACACACACACACACACACACACACACAAAATCGGGCTCTTCAGAACGGACCAAAAACGAACCAGGCTTTAGCGACGGTTTTGTCCGTCGTTAAAACCATGTGTCACTTATCAGACCTATAGCGACGACAGAACCATCGTCGGACCGTCGCTATAGGTCTGTTAAGTGACGCATGGCTTTAGCGAAGGACAAAATCGTCGTTAAACCCTGATTCGTTTTTGGTTCGCTCTCCAGCGGTTCGCTGGAGAGCCTCTCCATACACACACACACACATATATATATATATATATACATTCTGCGGTTTATCTCAAGAGACGAAAAATAAATTGCATATATAGGTTTTTGGATTGTTTGGGGCCTATTAATTTGATACCTTTTCTGACCCTTCTTTAAGAGATTTAACATAAACTTTGAGAAGATCAGAAGAGTACGGAATAATAACAGACTTCAAATGATACACGATTGAGAAGAGAATCTCGATTCATGATCTGATTGCTGGCTTTAAGGAACCTATCTCTATTGTTTGGTATCCGTCCATTACTTATTTAAAAATGACGTCGTTTCTCAATTGACCAGTCATACCTGTCGTTCACAGTTTAATACTGCGGACGAGGGACTTTTACAAAGAGGAGTATTAAAGACATTTGTCGCGTCCGCAGTATTAAACTGTGGAATACTGAAAACTAAACTGCGGACGAGACCTCTACTTAACCGTTCGATCATGCAATGGACGCTCACGATATGTTTTAAGGATAACCTTAAGTTAACAACGTTAACTATGAATCAGTCCCTTTATTTTAATGTAGAGTTCTTAAACTTTCTTCTAGCAAAATAAAAAATATTATAAGTATATAATAATTAATATTAAAAAACATACATAGATGTATAATATATTAATTAATGATAGATTATTTTGGTTACCAATTCTATTCAATGACATTTTTGACCCTCTAAGTAGCTATTCAATTTTACAGTCGTCCCTAAAGTAGGTTCCTAAAATGACTTTTTGTGTCAGTTTCGTTTTTTTCCCCAATTTCACTTAATTGTGAATATTAGATAATTGTATGTGATGTGTAACCATTCGATTTTTAAACAAAATTTATAGTCATTCTAATAATAATAATAATAAGTTAATTTGAAATTCAAAAACTATATTTTATAATCATTATATATAAAATAAATAAAAGATTAAAAATAATTTATTTAAAAATAATCTCGTGCTTCGCACGGGACACTTAGCTAGTGTGAAGTAAAAATAGAATAAACAAATTTGTTCACTCTGGTATTAGACGACACGCAAGAATTTAAATCGTGCACCAACTGGGAATGGGGGATTTGATAGGTACGTTATAACAATTTGGGTCAAAATCCTGAGTCTAAATTAAATAATAGAGAGATTTATTTAATAGAGAGATTCAATATACATTTCGCATGTTACTGGATTGTTATTGTGCGAGTATTTAAAAATAGGGATCAAAGGGGTTTTTGACCCAGATTGTCTAATCTAATTTAGTTTATTATTTAGAAATTTCTTTTCTTGGTATTGATAGATTTTTTATTTTTATTTTTTACTTGATTTTATTTGTCTCTTTAATGCGTTGTAGACTATATAGACATTCAAAATATTGGACTCTTTAGTTTTTCCTTTTCCAAATTGCGTTAGGAAAATTGCTTAGAATTATTTATTTATATGTTTTCTTTGGGTTTGTACTTGCATCCCAAACAAAAACGAAGCCAATTCTTGGCATTAATTAAATGTTAGGGTTAGGGTTAGGGTTAGGGTTAGAGTTAGGGTTAGGGTTGTGATCTGAGTGAGAAATTAACAAACATGGACTCGTCTGTACATGTTACATCGATATCTGATATACCGGTAGGAATTGTCAGCGATATCCTCTTAAGACTACCGGCCAAATCAATTCTGAGTTGCCAATGCGTGTGCAAAACCTTTGATGCACTCATCAAAACGTCTTATTTCATAGCCGCCCATGTTAATCGCACCACTGCCGCCGCCGCTGTCGCCAGCACAAACACCCTTTGTTCTGTTTATTATCGTCCTGTCGTCCGGAAAAGTCGTTGGCGCAGAAGGGTTCGAGATCACACCCTCTTCGTACAAGAAGAAGACAAATCTGTATTTTCGGTTAGACATACATCTAATCCCATCTCGGAGGACTACTCCATAATAGGTAGCTGCAATGGTCTGTTTTGTGCTGAAGTTTGCGGATATTCAATTTTGTTGTGGAATCCCGTCACCAAACAAACCAGATATCTCCCCGATCCCCAAAGTGAAACTTCTGCCCCAGTAGTTCATGCATTTGGTTTTATTCCTGAAACCAATGATTACAAGGTTGTGCGAATTAAAACTTATCAATCGTATCTCAAATCCCCAAAAATTGAAGTATACAAAATGAGTAGTGATTCTTGGAGTATGATTGAGAATACTACCACTACTTTATCCGAGTCTGTTCCTAAGAATGTGCCCTTCGATGTATACAGTCGGGCGTGTGATGGTTGGACCAATTCGAAGGCTTCTTTGCACCATGTTTCCATGGACGTTGATCCCATTTTGAGCCTTAATATTCCGCGTCATTGTTATACTACCCCTCTTTTATTGAAGGGAGCATTTCATTGGGTTGGAGTGGTTCCAATTCCAGTGTATCAAATGTGTTATTATCGTAAATGTTTTATAGCAATCGTGTCGTTCGACCTTAAAGATGAGCAATTGAGACTAGTTGATGTGTTGTGTCATGCTATGGTTCCATACCCACTGGACTGTACCATATTTGGGGTATTAAATGAATCGCTTTGCCTGATTGTTTCTAAACACCCAGTGAAAATTGGCGAGGGGTGGGATATATGGGTGATGAATGATTATGGGATCCGGGAGTCTTGGACTAAGCAGTTTAGTCTTATAGACTTTCCTAAAAATTTCCCTATCGGATGCTGGAAAGATTATCTTTTGCTACGCGGTGAGAAGAAAGGGCTAATTATGTATAACCTTTGTACCCAAGAAAGAAAAAGACTTCCAATTTGGCATTATTTCGATACTTTTACTTACTTTAGTTTTGTTGAAACCCTTGTTCCGGTCAGCCCAGGGAGTGCAATTGCAAAAGAGGCTGATGAGTGAGGTACATTCCAACCCTAAACTCCATTGACACCTATAAACTATTCTTAAATGCTTTCGTGAAGATGAAAGATAGTGTGTTACTTGTCCAAACAAAAGAAACAATCGGTTTGTTTTCGTCATTTCTATATGCTAATTTTGCTGATTAAATTCTGCATTTCAGATTACGTATTTTAGCTTCTTTTATGGATCTCATATCTTTCCTATATCTATAGTTGTTTCAAAGAAAATGTGGTTTTGTTTGGTATGACTTGAACTTCTGTAAACTGGAAATCAGAAAAAAATAAAAATAAAAATAGAATTCTTCAGAAATACTAGCAATGGAATGTTCTCTTTTTCCCTTGTCACCTTTGTTCCATTGGAATTACGTTGAGGTACATCTCCAAACATTAATAATCACATTATGGTTATGTACTCTTCTTTGTGGTCGCTTAACACTCTTAAGTAGTTCACATAATCACATTATGTCTTTCAACAGGATTCATTTGGGTGCATTATGAAATGCCATGATAATGCACTTATGATGATAAATTTGATAACACTGCAACATTTTATACTACTATTTATTAAAAGATTAATTCTTTTGGGGAACAAGAATATTTGAAAAATGAAATTAATTTTGTGGAACAGTAAGATTTTTATAGATTAGTTTCTTCAAACTGTGTTACTTTTATTTAAAGTTTTAGTAATTTATTTTCTTTTATTATAGAATTACTTTTGCTAGTGCCATGTTTTTATTGATATAACTATGTAAGCCTCGAAAGTATTTAATATCATTTTTAGGAAATTTTTGGTAGATATCTGGTTTGTTTGGTTCTATTATTAGTGATATCTTTGTTTTTTATTGGACTGATTTACTACCAGTCTACCACACATATTAAGTGGTTCTCTTCAATTTCGTTGTTCTTGTTCATGGTATCAGTGCTGTAAAGATTCCTCTTATGGCTAAAATGTGTTCATCTTCTAGTTTTGCTCTTCCCACAAATTCTTTTTCTAGTTCTTTTCTTACCACTTCCTTCGACATTTCCAATCTTTTCGACATTCCTTTACAACACACAAAATTTGTTGGCGTTCTCAATTTGAGGATATTCTTGAAATACATGATCTGAATAATATCTTTAATATTCTTGAAATACATGTTTATCTTTTGTAGATTAGACTGCTAAAATTTTTGGACATAAAGTTTGCTCTTTCAATATTGTAATGAATCTTATAAAATAGCAGTAATACTTTTTCTTGAAGCTGTAAAGCTAGCCTTTCAGAGTGATTGTCAAGAATATGTAATTATAGATTGTGTTTTACTGGTTAGTGTGAACTAGCGATAGTTTTCCAGAATCAACTTGCACATCTTTTTAATGTTCAAACATGAACAATATTCTTAAAAATGTTTCTACCTGAATGTTTTGTGAAAGGGTAAATGACAAATGACGCTAACAAAATGATTACAAGGTTATGCCAATTATCACTTACTATTTTGTCCGAATCTGTTCCTAAGCATGTGCCATTCGATGTATACGGTGATGGGTGGACCAATTTGAAGGTTTCTTTCATGTGTTCGATCCAGCTAAGTTTTTGTCATAACCATGTTACTGCAATCATAGATATTGATGCAATTTACAAGAAGCTAATTTCATACATCTTTGAATCGTGTGTGTGTGTGTGTGTGTGTATATATATATATATATATATATATATATATATATTGATGCAATATGCATGTTAATGCAATCATTTATGAACAGCCAGACATCCGTACTTCAATCATAGAAAACATCTCCAAGAAATGTAGAAAAAGATCTCATTGGGTTATCAATTTAATAGTACTGGGCTTTCTCACTTATAAACACCAATTTCTCACTTGTTTGCATATGATATGGGTCTTACTCTTTCTTAAAATTAGGCCAAGCCCAGGATCAAGAAATCCATATATATTACTCCATGCATGTAGATGACAATAGTGTTTCTAAAAGGGTTCTTTACATAAGTATACAACATATAAAAAATTATTACAAGAATAGTGCATCAACTAGATAATTATAGAAACTGTGAAATATTGTATAATAATTTTAACAAAAGTGCAAAACACGTTATTATATTCAATCCAATTAAATTTGAAAACCCTTAATTTAAGGAAAAAACTACTCCACTTACCTGGCAGTTATTAACTAACCCAAAAAATTCAAAAATCACGTTTCAGAAGAAGGTATCCAACGAAGAACAGGAAAAAAAAAACAAAACTCCGTCGATCATACCTCCGCTGTAACCAAGGATCAATGGAGGAGTAATACAGCAGAAATCTGGTTCAAAATCAACAAGAAGCAAAAACAGAGCATCCGAAGATCAAAAAAACCCGATCAAACGATATCGGTAACGAAATCAACAAGTTGATTCTGAAACAGGGAATTGAATCTGTAGACAAACTACAAAGGTATGTATCAATTAACCAGAATTAATAGATTTTTATCAATTGATTTAAAATAATTATTGAAAAATACGTCTGTATGATTTATACAAATAAATTGAATTTGAAAAATCAACGGCTGATGTGTAGAATTCAGTACAAAATCATAATTTGGAGACATTCATATAAAAGTATGGTTACCTTCATTTAATTGTTAATTAATTTGCAATTAACCTTCGCATAAGCATAAGTTATGAGTTTCTGATAAATGATTATAATACAGTATTTATCAAAAGCGTTGATACTAATAACATATATTTTGGATACTTTATAATGATAATTTGGAAACCTATAAACTAATAGTTTTAATTTTAGTTGAAAAGGATGATTGTGAGACAGATTCGTGACAAAGATTGGTCTTATTCGTCTATCAATTCATTATTATATTTGACAATGCAGGCAATGTGTTTAAAATTTATTATTACTAAAAAGATGAATTCTGGTTGCTATTTTAATTCTGGTTACTAATAATATGAATTTCGGTAACTAATTTGATTAATATTATTGTTTCAGGTGCTTGGCCATGGATATGATTCCAGTTGTAATATACTTCAATGGAACGTGGAGTAACAATAACCAATATCTAGATTTCCAAGTTACGGGCGTACTAGTTCCTTATTCTTGTTCTTTCACAGAAATACACAACTTGATATGCAATGCATTGAGCTTAGACTGCAACACAACAGAGTTGACAATCAAGTTTCATGTTAGTAGCAACATCCCTCCAATGAAGGTGACAAATGAAGCAACATTAAGATTCTACATGGAAGTAAGTAGAAAATCAGGAGAAAATGGAAAGTTTCCACTTATTATAGATTATGAAAACAACAATGGAGGCAATACAATGTTACAAAATATGACAAATGAAGAAGAAATTAGACTGCAATCTGAATCCAGCATGAGATTAACAGAATGGAACTCGGAACTTGAATTGTTGGCAACAGAAGAAGACCAAATTGGATTGCATTATGTTGAACATCTGGCCATTGAATCTGTTGATAAAGAACAAGAAAGACAACAATGCGTAACAAAAAATGGAGAGCAGTGTGATGAGGTCATATCAGATCCGAATAAGTTTGAGGTTAAACTTCATCAAACATACAAAGACAAAAAAATCATAATGCAAGCGATAAGGCTACATTCAATAAGGAAAAATAGACAACACAAGGTGGAAAGAACAAGTGGAAGAGACTTTGTTCTGGTATGCGTAGATAGTGAAAATTGCAATTGGAAACTAAGAGCATCAAAGTTTCGAAGAACAAATATGTTCAAGGTGAGAGAATTTAATGATTCACACACTTGCTCAGCAAACATAATGCTTGGAGATCACAGACAAGCAAATAGTCAGATGGTTAGTGAATGCATAATGCATAAATTAACAAACTTCAAGAAAGTTTACACACCAATTGATATTGTCGAAGACATGATGACGGAGTTTAATGTGTCCATATCCTACCAAAAAGCATGGAGATCAAAAGAAAGAGCAATGGAAAAAATAAGAGGGAATCCACATGACTACACTCTCATTCCTTCTTGGTTGTACATGCTGAAAAAAACAAATCCAGGTATGTATTGGAATCTGTTTAATAATATTTTAAAATTTTTAAGATACCATACGTTTTTGATTTGGTTACCTAGTAACAAATGTTTGGCTACTAACTGTAGTGTTGAGTTATTTAAAAAAATTGTTTTTCCATAATACAGGTATATAGATTAAATGTAACTATTAAATGTCATTTTAGACACCATATGAACAGTATGAAAAATATAAAATTCTATTTAAATGGATACCAGTAGTAATACAAATAGTGTAGCATAAAATACAATTGTTGATTTGGTAAGTTACTCAATATTTATGATTTGGTTACCTAGTAAATATAATTTGGTTACTAACTGTAATGTAAGTTAGTAAAGAAATGGTTTATGAAGTATACCAGTATAGTTATAAATTGTAACTACTAAATAACATTTTAGACACCATTTGAACATTGTGAAAAATACTAAAAAATATTTTAGTGGATACAGTTATTAATACAAATAGTTCAAACTTTAATTCAAATCTTGACAATATTTAGTACATCTATTTACATTGACCAAACTGAAAATTCATTTCAGGATCCATCACATCCTTGGAGTTGGAAAAACATGGTCGCTTCAAATATCTCTTCTTTGCAGTAGGTGCATCTATTGAAGCATGGCACCATTGTTTCCCCATCATTGTAATTGATGGAACCTTCATACAATCAACCTACGAAGGTACACTTCTCATAGCAAGCACACAAGATGCAAACAGAAACATTTTACCACTTGCTTTTGGAGTTGTTGATAGTGAGAATGAGTTATCATGGACATGGTTTTTCATTAATTTGAGAGATGCTTGCGGAGTTAGAGAAGGACAATGTATTGTCTCAGACAGACACGAAGCAATTATTAAGGGACTTAACTGTGTGTTCCCTGATGTGATGCACGGTTCATGCACATACCATATTTTGAAAAATATTAAAAATAGATTCAAAAAGAAAGGAGATAAAGTCAAAAAAGCATACAACGCGGCGTGTAGAGCTTACACCGTTGAAGAATTCGACATTCACATGGCTTAACTTGATGCAATTGATAATCGAATAAGGAAATATTTGGAGGAAGAAGTGAATCTTGAAAAGTGCACGCGGCTCCATGGGAATGTAAGCAGGTATTCAACAATGACTTCGAACACCGCCGAATCAATTAACAATGCAATCAAGGGAATAAGAGATCTTCCAGTGGCGTCGATGATTGAATGCCTGCGTTGTATGGTTCAAAGATGGTATTTCTCGAACAAACAATCAGCAATGTCTACTTTCACTACCCTTTCCACAAACTGCAGAGAGAAGATTGAAAGATAATATAATTGAGTCAAAGAAACTTAAGGTCAGTCATTCATCTTTTTAATATTTACCTCAATACATTCAAAAATTGCATTTGAAATTTTAGATAACAAATCATTAAATTTTGTTTACTAGTATAAACTGAATATGTTACTAACATTTAAATGGTTGGTAACAGGTCTGGTATAATATTAGTACTATAAGATTACATGAAAAAATCAAAATGCTTATCCTTATATGCAGGTTTACCCGAATACATACAAAAATTGCATCTGCAATTTAAAATAACAAATCATTCAATTTTGGTTACTAGTATAAAATGGATATGTTACCAAAAATTAAATGGTTGGTAACAGGTCTGCTATAATATTATTACTATCAGATTACATGCAAAAACTAAAATGTTTATCCTTATATGCAGGTTTATCAACCAGTTGCAACATTCCACTAATTGACCAGATAGATACTGTTCTAAATAACTTTTATGAAAATTTGGTTACTCATTTAAAAAAAAATTAAATATGAATTTCATTACTTCAAAATACATATTAATTACACAATTGAATGTTGTTGCAGGTTGAGACATCAAACCTCATGATTTACACCGTTTACGATGTCACCAAACAATTTATCGTGGACATGGAAAATAAGACATGCACGTGCCGTAAATTCCAATATCATGAGATGCCTTGCTCACACGCTGCTGCGGTTATTAGCAAAAGAAATATGAGCTGTTATGATTTTTGCTCAAAATTCTATTCAAAGAACACTTTGTTGGACACGTACTCAAATTCCATTATGCCATTGGATGACAAAGAGAATTGGGATGTTCTAGAAGAGATTAAAAACATATGTGTCAACCCACCAATTACAAGAAGACCAGCTGGAAGGCCAAAGCTAGGTAGATATAAGCATCCATCTGAACTTAAAGTTCAAAATAAATGTAGCAGATGCCAAGAAAAAGGGCATAACAGGAAAACATGCAATAATCCTCCAATTTTGAGACCCAGGAAGATTTGATATAATTCAATACCAAAACATTTGTAACAATTTCATTACAGTTTTCTGAGTATTCTCATTAGCCATACAAATTGTAATCATTTTTGTTGTGTAAAGTTACCAAGTTTATATTTCACAATACTATAAGATGCATATTTATAGTAATTTACTTTTTACATTAATGTATTTCATCTATAAATAACAATAGACATAATGGACAAACATGTCATAATAGGTTAATTAAAATGTATTTCTTATCTAAGACAATATGGTTACCCTCTAAAATTATATTTGATACCTTTGTATGCAAATATGGCAACCATCTGTACTATATAAAAAACATACATTTTTTAACATGTAAAATAATAAAACAAGAATGCATTAACATTTAACAATTGAAAATTTGACTGATGTACTATTAAAACTATCTAGTTACAAACAAAAAACTAAAATGTTTAGCCTTATATACAGATATGGTGTCCAACTTCATCATTCAACTAAATTAAATACTTGTTACTGTTATAAAATATTTTTATGATCATTTGGTTACTCACTAATAATTAAATGGTGTCCTCTATATGCAGATATATCTACTACCTGTACCATTTTAAAATAATGTATATGATTATGAAATTTTAAAAGATTTAAAGACCTATAAATTTAAAAATTTGTAAATTAAAACTAAATCATTTAAGGTTTATGAAATATAACTATTAAATGTCATTTTAGAATCCATATGAACATTATGAAAATTATTAAAATATATTTAATTGGATACCAACATTAATAACAAAAGTGCAGACTAAAGAAACAATGTTGATTTGTTAAGATACCCAACTTTTATGTTTTGGTTATCTAATTAGGAAAATTTCGTTACTAATTTTTTATTGTTGAATACATTTAACAATTGAAAATTGGAATGATGTACTATTAATACTATATAGTTACAAACACAAATTAAAGTGGTTAGACTTGTATGCAGATATGGTCACCAATTCTATCATTTAACTAAATTAAATAATGGATACTGATTTAAAATGTTTTGATGAAAATTTGGTTACTCACTAATAATTAAATGGATTCTTCAATATGCAGGTCTATTTACTACCTGTACCATTAAAAATAATTTATATGATTATGAAATTACAGAAGATTTGGAAACCATTTATATAAAATTAATCTTCAATTAAAACTAAATAATTTAAGTTTTATGAAATGGAAATATTAAATGTCAATTTAGACACCATATAAACAGTATGATAAATATTAAATTCTATTTAAGTGGATACCAGTACTAATACAAAAAGTGCAGCCGAAAATACAAAAATTGATATGTTTAGAAACTAAATTTTATGATTTGGTTACCTAATTCTGTCAATTTGGTTACTAAGATTCTATAGTTCTGTCAAAAAACAATATATTTTCAATAGAACTTCACATTACATACAATATAATAAAAAACAACTGATAAGTGTCAAATATAAACCAACAAACTCAATATCAAGAAACTGATAATATAATCAAATAAATAAGGAATCCATTTACAGTAGCTGATCTAAACCAAAAAATATCCGACATAAATGGTTATATATACCCATTAAAGAAACAATGTATTTAAACCAGTTTAGAAGGAGAACACAATGAAAACCAAACTAATATTAATCTTGGGCAAATCTGTCTGCATATTCGTCATCAGTCTCGTAACCCTCTAACTGTTTGTTCCTGGCATGCATGTACAGGTTTACTCATAATTTCTTGCGGTACTGCGCAATAGAGAATGGTACAGGCAATTCAGCATTCTGTTGGTGAATGACATGCTCAGCAAAACAAATCGTGAACATCCCACAATCACTGCACAAACAAAAAATTATCAACACAAAAACCAAAAGTAAAATCATACAAGATACAATAAATAAATAAATGAAAACAATATAAACCTTACCCATCACTTTGTTCCAGTACCCCCTTTACAAATTCAAGTTCAATTATGTCTTGTTCCGCCTTATTACAATACGGTTCACTCTTGAAATCAATGTCAGTCCTATCCCTCCAAAAACCACAGTTAGACAATATTATGGGAAGGATGAAAATATAAGGCTCACATATATCCATAATTTTTTATTGTATTTGTGAACTGGTTGGTTGCAGAGAATGGTAAACTTGTAACATTCTGCGATGCACATCAAAAGTCAATAGAAACCAGTGTGGTGGAGATGACATGTGAATGGGGAACAACACATAATCAACATATAACCAGGGTGTATTCACTTCCATGGAAAATCCACGGACATATTTAGCAATATCACACTCCCCCGTTAATAGACTCTTATCTGAATTATTTGAAGTGTATGCTTCATGCAAACCAGTTATTTTCGCATGAAACAAGCAGTCCGTGGTCGTTGCCCTGATGTGAACACTATCAGATTGTCTGACCAATTTCCGGAAGTAGTATAGTGCAATATTGATGTGCTGAGAGTAATAAAGTAAAAATTAATATTTGTACAGTTGACGGAAAAAACAAGTATATGTTAACTGTAATCAATACTGTTATAAATAGTTACTAATAAAGTCTAATAAGGTAACCATATTTATCACTAAATATTTTTTTTTTTAAAAAAAAGAACTCACATCATCATCCAGCAACTGTCCTGGGGTCTTCAACTTGTAGAACCACATTTTTGAAGAAATTGGTATAGACCCAAACATAAATGAAGGATCAATCTTATTGCTGACTCCCGGAAACTTATCAGTTGTAATGTCCAGGAAATTTTAAATATTGTATTAATTTATTTTAACATATGAAATTCGTTTTATTTAATTTTACGAATTTAATTGGATCCATGTGGGTATTATTATTTAATTATATAAATACGTGGTCCAATAATTTTCTGTGCATTAAAGGGACTCACTGATAGTTTAAATAAATTAGTGAGTTAACCCTAAGAATTTATTTGCAAGAAAATTGGGAAATTAATAAATAATTTTATCATTATTGGATTAAATAATTCGAATAAAGAATTATGGTTAAAATAAATATTTTAAATAAATAATTAATTGGTTTAGTTATTTAATTTAAAATATTAGAAATGCAATGTGGCTAAATTAAATTGGGTCATTTTTCTTTTAATTGGACTGGCCCAATTTCCATCTTGTTAAGCTGAGCCCATATTTATTTTTAATTTCTTTTGGGCCGCTTTTTTTTAATTAATTCATCCGGCCCAACCCTATTGGGTTGAGCCCATTCTCTTTCTTTCCAGCCGGGTTGGTCTCGTTGTAGTCGGGTTGGACCGATGGTGGGTGTATTATCCTTGACCGGTGAAAACGAATTGGGCATTACCTGTAATCAAGCAACCCTAAACCCTTAGACCAGTTGAGGCCTAGCCAACCTAAACCAAACACTCAAATCGATAGCCGAGCAAGGGAAGGGGGAAAATCAAACCCTCAATCAGTCAATCGAGAGGAAGAAGGAGTAGGCTTCACATAGCCGAACCTAGCTGGACCCAAACCGCCCATCAATCGAGCGTGCGAGAGACGGGAGAAAGAAAAAGAACTGTCAATCGCCGGCGACAGCTTGCGCCGACCGGCGGATTGATTAAGGGTTCGAGGGGGGGCGTTCGAGAAAGCATCGCTTGGACCAAGGGTCCCAGAATTTCAGCGACGCGACCGGTGGAAGGTGCGACGCTCGAGGAACTGACCGGCGAATTCACAGTGGGCGAGCTATACCATCAGTCACCCATCTCTTTCCGACCGATGGTCTTTAACTGGCCAAATAAAGTAATACCCAGCCAATTTGGGTAAAAGCTCCTCTATAAATTGAAACCCCTTGCCCTAAACCAAATTTGTCGATTCCTGTGATTGGGAGTCCAAAAAAAAAAAAAAAAAAATTTGGGGAGCGAGTTTAATAGAGAGAAATCACTGAGAATAGCAACGCTGAATGTCCCAATTCGTCAGCTATTTTGGGAGGAGGAGGAGGACTGCAAGTCGAACGGAATCAAGGTATAGCCGTAGGGTTTATCAAACCCCTGTGATAGTTCTTAGTTGGTTTTGTATAAACTTTCCCTCTTTCGTACTCGAATTTGTGCTGCCAACTGGGTGTATGGTATTGAACTAAAATTTTCTTGTATTGGGTTATTTCGTTTCGGAGTTGATAAATTGCTGCCGAGTGTGTTGTGTTGGTGATATTATACACTGTATTGTATTTTGTTGGTTCATTTTGAATCAGAATCTGGTATTGGATTGTGTTTCTTTTTGGTTGTGTGGTTCATTGTTGGGGTTCTGGTTATTGAAGGACCTTAAGATGGTTCAAGCTGCGTGAAATGGTACTGTAAATAGGCTAATGTCAATTTTTGGATGCCCAATACATGTTTGCTGTAATGCCTAAGCCAAGTTTTGATTTCTCTTTTGGTATTGATGCCCTGCCAGCAACATGGATTTACAAACTCAAACATTAGTTTTTTTATATGTGTTGAAGTGTGGGTTGGCCACAAACCTTGGAATGAAATTTGCAGGAAATCAATTATACTGTTGATTTCGAACACATGATTCCAGTTTTGTAAGTTAGTAAATATTTAGGTATTACCTTATAGTAAACAGTAATTAAGTATGAATAAAATTTATGAATTAATTATTCATTATATAATGATGGAAAAAAAAAGATAATAAATAATATTTGATTAAGTGTGAATATAATTAATAAATTAATTATTTATTACTTATTAACAAGTAATACATAAATAATTAGTATTATTTAATTAATATTAAATAATAATGAATGAAGTTGATAAAGCAATTCTTTATTATTATTAATTGAAAAAAATAATAAATAAAGGTGTCAAATAATTAATTAAGTATGAACGAGGTTAACAAATAATTATTTATTATTTATCAATAAATAATAAATAAAGGTAATAAATATTTAATTATTATTTAATCTTAAATAATAATTAAGTATAAGTAAAGTTAGCAAATAATTATTTATTATTTATCAATAAATAATAAATAAAGGTAATAAATATTTAATTATTATTTAATCTTAAATAATAATTAAGTATAAGTAAAGTTAATAAATAATTATTTATTATTTATCAATAAATAATAAATAAAGGTAATAAATATTTAATTATTATTTAATCTTAAATAATAATTAAGTATAAGTAAAGTTAATAAATAATTATTTATTATTTATCAATAAATAATAAATAAAGGTAATAAATATTTAATTATTATTTAATCTTAAATAATAATTAAGTATAAGTAAAGTTAATAAATAATTATTTATTATTTATCAATAAATAATAAATAAAGATAACGAATGTTTGCTTAATTTACATTAAAAAAATAATAATAAAGTATGAGTATTATTATAAGTAAAGATAGTAATACCTACTGATTATTTAATTAATAATTAATTGTGTGTGAATTAATACATTAAGTATTTAATTAATGTTAAATAAGGAACAAGGTTAATAATTACTCAACTACCCCTAAGGTAAATAGTAATTAAGCGCAATAAAATTAAATAAGTGATCAGCTATTATTTAGTTTCTATTAAACCATGATAAATTTATTATTTATTTTATAAATAATAAATAAAGATTATTAACCTATATTTAGAGGCAGATAAGGGTAATAAATCTGAGTAATCGAAGAATAGTAATCATGATTAGCTACCATCATTTTAATAGTTAAAGATTATTAATTAATTTCTGTTTAGCTAATGTTAAATAGTAATTAAATGTGGATGGTGAACTTTTACCTGATAAGTAAATGGTATAGTAAGGTGTGCTAATATATAACCATGCCATATTAATTGATAAGTCGACTTTATACAATGATAGGTCACTCGAGATCAATTAATTAAAGCTAAAATTTATCTGTAGCTGAGCAAACAGGCAAGTTCCCTAATTCCGTTCTTTCAGTATATTGAATGCAAGTTCTATCTTACCCAACTGTTACATTGAAGTAATATTTCTAAACCTTATGCATTATTTTTAATTCGTGCAAAGGGTATATATTATTGCAAGTTAATCTTTAAGCTTGAATCTTATCTCCAAACATGCTTTAAGTGGTCTAATCACCTTTAAAATTATTCCACATCTATGTATTCATTGGCATTCGCACTTGTGCATTTGAATTCGTATAATTATTTAAGTTCTGAAATTCCCGAACTATTCATGATTAAGTCTGAACCCTTGTCTCGGTCAGGAACGTATGTAAGAATTTATAAAAGCTATCCGAACCAATCAATGGTAAAAATTCTTAGACTAAATGAACACCCCTTTTATTATAGGGAAGTACCCCAGGTACCGTAAATAAGGTACAACTAGCAGAGTTAAATGTTATGCATACACATAGCGTACGCGAGGCTGATCCCCTCAAGTACTCATTCTGTAGCCAGTAACCAGAGGGCCAACTAGCTATTGACTCCTTTGGAAGTTATTGTTCAAAGTCTACTTGACTATCTCTTGTTCTAAAAGCAATTAATGTTCTTGCTTCTGATAATTGTTGAATTCTCTTTCTATATTCCCTTCATCAAGATATATCCTTATTGTTGTACTTTAAACTTGCTGAGCAAACTCGTTGCTCATTCTTGCTATATCATGACTTCATTGCAGCTAAACCCGAGACGTCAGGGAAGAACAAAGGGAAAGAAAAGATGAAGTGATAGACTTCATGTAGCAGATTTTAAATTATGTGTAGTTAATTATTGTTAATGTAATTTAAACCCTGACATTTATTTAGGGTATGGATTTGTGTAAGTGTTTAAGGTTATTGTATTCTGGGACTAGTAACACCTTTGTAATGAACAACGTATGTTTATTATATTCCGCATTTTAGTTACCATATGTTGTTAGAGGTGAATGTTTGTATTGGATCGTGATGACCGGATCCGGGTATTTGGAGACCCGAATTTGGGGCCGTCACATCAGTCCTTCATTGTAAAAGCATATCAGAGTACACTCTAAAGGTAAAAATTACAATATAATCATACACTGTAGCCAAATAATGATTGATGATGCATTAATAACCAATATGTAGAACCTCTATATTGCAAACAGTTACATGGTAACCAATAAATAGTAAAATAGTGACCAAAACATAATAACATAGTAAACATTAACCAAAACATAATAACATATTAAACAGAGCATAATATAACAGTAAACAAAACATAAATTAATAATAAACTAAAATACATTATAATAATAACAAAACATAGACATCATGTAATCAACAACAAACTTGGCAACCTGTTTGAAGTAAACAAATATGAAATAAACAAAAATAATATAAAAGGATTTAAAACAGTACTCTGAGGGCACATTAATATAAACCAAAACATAGTATTCTAAAAACCATAATGTACTGTAATACTTATAATTTGTTTCCAAAATAAAACATATTTCTTTGTATTATTAAAAAAGCCATAATTGTTAAACTACAACTAACAATACCTTTTTATGTTGTTTAAGCCAATCTTAAACCACTGATCAAATAATGCATCTTCGTATTTAGATGGCATGGCCATGCATAATTTTGGGAATGCACAAATGCCTGTACGAATTTGAGTATCACCCTTAGAATATGAAGAAGCAGACCCAAATTTTGTTGTATATGGAGACCTCAAAAAAGCACTTTTTGACTGTTCACGAATTGGTCTACCATGTCGCATATGGCCACTCTTCTCCACCTCAACACAATCAACTATGTCCTGGGTGGTTAATATCATTTGATCAAGTGGGAAAATGTCTTCTGTATCCATTTTATAGCCCTATATCAATTGACAAAAAATATAACATATAAAATTAATTTTTCAACCCAAACACATACAGGTAACAATGTAATTAAATAAAAAATCTAAACTATATGATAATGCACTAACCAAAATAACATATGCAGGAAACTAATATTTGCAGTAACCAATCCAAACAACGAAATATTAACCAATATGTGAAGTAATAGGAATAAAGTCATTTATATTAAAAAAAATTGTATTGCATTAACATAAGCTATAATGCACTATTCTATATACTACAATGTAGTAACCAATGTATACTATAATGCAGTACCCAAAATTTGCAATACAAAATTACAAAACAGTAACAAACTGTATATAATACAGTAACCAAATATACATATGCAAGTAACAAAATTTTTGAATTAACAATAAACTGAACAGGGTTAATAAAAAACATAAAAATCATCTAATCAAAACCAACAAATGCAATTGCAAATCCAACATATACAGTTAACTGTTTATTTTAATATAACAATAACCTGATCAGCAACATAAACAACAATCTCCTTCCCACTTGGTTGGCTTAATAAATCAAAAGACGGCATGTCATTGTCCTTGCCAATCTGTGAAAAATTTTAAAGAAAAAAATAATTAATCATTTAAACAAAAAATACAAAAAAGACATAATAAACAAAACTTGGAATGTCATTGATCTTTTTCATAGTGTTTAAAAAAACCTACATTTTATCAATAAAAATTGAAAAAATTAAATACAAATGAAAATCAACACAATATGAAAACCTTTGTATCGTCTTCTTCAAACTGAATCCCACCAACACCACCAGCATCGACATCAACACCACTATGTAACTGTTTTGAATTGCCGGGAACTTCAACAACAACATCATCATCAACATTCATAACATCATCAGCTACAACATTAACATTGCCAGCACCAACATTATCATCCAACTCAACAGGATCATCATCATCATCATCATCATCATCGTCGTCGTCAACAGATACATCTTTCCGATTGATATTACTAGACTGGCGTTTTAAATGCTTTTTAAACATCTTCTTCATGTCCCTACAAATCTTGAAATGAAGCAATTGCATTTGATCTTTTAATTCAACACCCAAATCCTCAAATTCTTTCTTTACCTTCCCTTCCAAAGGCTTCACCCGAGCATCAATAACCTTTTTCAAATCAGAAATAGAAAACCTAAAGTCTTTACCCTTCCTTGATGATTCAACTTTAATATCTGGAATCTTGGGACCACTATCACTTGTACTAAAAAAATGAAATCCACCTAATTCCAACCTCACCTTCTCATCCTCCGTAGGAACAATATTTTGAACAATCAACTGAAACATATTAAAAACAACAAATATACCATGTCAGAACAATTGAACATAAAACATAAACACAATTATAAAAAAACAGTAACCAATACCATATATAAAGGTAATCAACTATAATGAAACTGGTAACTATCATACCTGACCAGATCCAAACACCAGGTCATTCAACTGGACGTTAGTAGGAGGCTTTCCTAACTCCCTCCATCTAAACAATCTGAATTCTGAAACATTATCATCAATACAAAAGCCCCTGACATTCAATGTAGGAATTGTTTCAAACAAAAAAACTTGAAACACATAAGGTAATCCATTAAGGTTGTAGGATTTACAATAACCTTCCCTGAAAAAATTGTACATCACTCCACCATATTTATCCTTCTTTACATGACCCTTTAATGCAAGTGATAGGGATTTCTTTGTTTGTTCAAAAGCAACTTTTCCCCATGGATATCTTTCAAAATCCCCATGACACAAAAAGTTAAACAGAGCTTCATCAACATAATTATCAGAAACAGTAGCTAATATGAAATTAAAAACCAAGAAAATGATAGACATCCTAACTGCCTCATCATCATCATTAAAAGAAGCACTCATATATATCCTCCCTATACTAGACCGGGTTACAACCTCATTTCCAAAATATTTTTCCACAAACAAATTTTCAATCCCCTTGTAACCTTCAATATCTTCATCTCCTTTCCAATTTAAACCAGAAAGTAAAGAAAATTCAGGCAATCCAAACCTTACCCGTCTCTCACCAAAAATAAACCACATTTCCCCATTATCCCTTTGATAAACTTCCCTAACCAAAGCATGATGGATAATCTGGGAAAACATTTGGGGCTGTCCAAATTCTAAAAATTTACCAAAACAAGACAACTTAAACTTTTTCAACTGTACGTCAGACAATTTAGACTTGATAATATTTGGCACTTCCAAATCACACCAGTAAATGACTTTTGCTGTAAAATTTCGATGATTCTCCTCATAGAATAGATCCCAAATCTGAAAATGCAGTAAATTTGATTACAAACACACTATACAAAACAAAATACAACATCTAAAAAACTTCAAAAACAAAGCTATTAAATAAACGATATCCAATTACACTAATAATAGTAACAAAATAATATCAGCAAGTAACCATAACCCAAAATTAAGCAAACTATTTAATTAATAACAAATTATGTTCTAACAAACATATAAAATAAAACTAACAATACTTAAAATCGAAAAAAACATAACCATTTTAACAAATCGTAATGAAAACAGTAATTTTAACAACTAAAAGCTGAACAATCCTTCAAACAACTCCAACTCTAATGAAATATAATACATTTTAAAAAGTATATAATTAGCAATTTCCAAACATATGAATGAAGGTAACTAAAAATCAATTTGCAAGTAACCAACAAAATATATTCAACCTGTATAACCACAATACTGTAATCTAATAAACAAAACAAAATAAACTATTTACAAAATCTCAACTCAATATGCAAACAATAATTTTACAAAACAACAACTTCAACATTAATGACACTACTCACAAACATAATAAACAACAACATAAACCAGAACATCATCATACAAAAAAACAAAAACATAATTAACCAAAAACAAATAAAAAATCTATATTCATAACAAAAATTAAAAATAGCAAACCTTCAAATGTTTTTGCATGGAAACAATTTTTTGCTTATTATGCTCGACTTCAATTTCTTTCTCAACTATTTGTTGAGAACCTTCAAAATCAGAATCTATACATGCGACTGATTTAACCTTCTTTTTCGCATGTCTCCCCAAACTCTTTTCTTCAACATCTAACTTCAACATTAAATTCTTCCCCTCTTTACTATACTTTGAAATAATATCCTTCCCATGAACAGTTGTCTGCAAATCCTTCAAACCATCATCACCCCTAACTCGTTTCCTCTTCCTATCACTCTTCTTATCCGCCATTTCTTCCCTACTCTTCCTCGTAGACACCATAAAAAAAACAAAATAAATCGACAAATGTATAACCACTGAACCAGAACAAATCGAACAACTTACGAATAATCAAGAAGAAAACACGAATACAAAAACGAGAAACTAAAAAGCCAAACAACAACTACGAATATGAACCGACAACAACAATCTCCGTCGACTGATAAGGAGAAAAAAAGTACCCAAACCAAAGAACAAGGGTTTCCAAAGATAAAACGCAAAAAAGAAATTTAAAATGAAACCCGTACCCCTATCCCACAAAAGCGGATACGGTTTATTTTTTAAAAAATAACTGAATAATAATGACATCAGCACATTAAATAACAAAGCATAATTAAGGGAATGACTATTATTCACTAATAATGTAAATAAAATTTAATATACATTAATTGATTAAATATTTAGTGAGTGCACTATTCTTATAATTATTTTAAAAAATGTAATATAAAATGTAATTATACCTTTCTAAAATCTTGCACCGAAATTGTACCACGCCACACCAGTCTCGATGCATGAAATCGCATTACCGTAATCACATCGCCCGATTTATAATATTGAACCGCACAACACTACTCATGAATTAAACATGCAATTTGTAACTTAATTACAACAAAAATAAAATTTACATAACAAAGTGTTCTTACATCAAAGTTTACATAACAAATATTCTTGATAACAATTGAGTATATCTCGACACAACTAGAATTTAAAATTATTAAATTAAAGCCATAACTCCATGTTTCTATGTGGCTTATCACCGGTTTAAAAGTGAGTACCAACACTCCACCGATCCAGATTTAATTTTTGTACCAAAACCACGCGCATAAAAATTGTCTGTTCGATGCAGTTTGGCTTATATTAGTGCAGTTTGGGTTTAAATTGCCATCCTTATATGTAAGGGTTTATCAAAATATAAAGTGAAAAAAACTCATAATTCCTTTTAATTTGGGATGTGGGTTTGTTTTAAAAAAAAAAAACTAAAATTTACATTTACATAACTTCAATAACCTTCAGGTCACTCAAGTCTCAAAGACCCCCAAACCATAAATCGCTGATACCATATTGTAAAAAACTTATTTTTTTTTAATGTATATTGTAACAACCTTAGTATTAGGGATAACTTATAAATTCTGACCCCTAATCACCAAATATTAAACACTAGTAAACATTGTATCGACATTAATAAGACACAGTCAGACAACTTGAGTTTAACTTTATTTAAAGAAATTCATGTCAATTTTAACTTTGAAAAGATTTTAAATTGATTTCAAAAGTTAATAATAATTTATAATTTAAAACGGAAGTAGCATTTCAAACGCATTATCATAAATTGGTTAGAAAAAAGGGAGTCATTTTGTAAATATATAAAAAAACTATATGCACATAATTTAAAATTAGAAGACAAATTTTCGTGTAAGTTTTAATTTCTCAATATTAACTAACAAAATATATATGAACGGGTGAAGGTTGAGAGAGCATTAACCAAATTCGACTCTAAAAAAGGCCAACGGTCAAAGATCAAACGAATGGGTCATAGTCGTGTCGGACCCTCGAGGTCGTGAGTCCAGAAATGGCACCCATACCTGTAAGTATAGAAAGAAATTCAAATTAAAACTTGGTGGTGTCGTTTCTAAATTATGATAATTATCAGAATCGGTTCGAATATTGAACCGGTGTTCAACGGTTTATTAGTTCAACCAATGTACTAGCGGTTGAACTGGATTCTATTTTAAATAATTAAAAATATATTTTAGGTAATCAAAAATAGCATAATATGCACTATAAAATCACTCTAGCTTTTTGTTCCAAAATATAAAATTAAATAAATTTTAATCTTTTTTCAAAAAATTGTCCAAATAATTTTAGAATGAAAAACTGCTGATTATGAATACTAATGTGCTGTCAATTCTAATTTTATTAAAAAAATATTCTTAAATAAGTACAAATTTATAGTTATGAACTTACATATAAGCAAACAATAAGATACTAAAACAATATAATCTATATTATAAAGCGTCCAACTTTTTATAACTGTTTTTTGGTGTAATTAGGTCACAATTATATGATAATCAAAAGTTTTATTTACTTTTATCTCTCTTTCCCTATTTTCCCTCAATGTTTTAATTATAACCCCCTTTTTTTTCTCACCACTTTCTTATCTCTTTTCTTATTTTTTCTCCATCACCCTATTTTTATTAATTTTTATTAATCCATATTACAGGGCAAGAATTTTTCCACTAATTTTCTCACCCTAGAACATACATACCGCATAACAAGGTTTTTCATCTCTCTCCTAAAATCCTTGCACTTTCTCAAATCCTTAATTTGTATTAATAATTTGAAAGAGAAACCAAGTCTTAAATCCTCTCTCGTTCTCTTAAAATCAAATATTCCCAAACACAAACGTAGTCAATACAACGAAACACTGACAAATCAACTTCATTTTCTCTCTCAATAGACAAAATCAAGCTCACTTTATTTTTTGTTATTAGAACTCAAAACCCATAAGAAGAAACAATAGAATATTAATGATGGGGTGAGAAGAAATAGATTTGGTAAGCAAATAAATGAGATTTCATCAAATTAGGAAAACCAACGTACAACATTAAAAAATAATAATAATAACTCCAAAATTTAGAAGGTCGTCAACTAAAAAATTCATATCTAAATCACTGTACATTCATACGTAGAATGACAATAAATGTGGAGAAATAGAAGACACAAATTTCATTAATCTGTGTTTTGATCACTGTGCTATTAAATGGCTAGTAATATCGTCTACTGGTATGACTCACTTTTATTAATATAGTGGTCGAGAGTTCGAATCACAAGTACTAAAGAAGGTTCAACAAAAAAAGGTTCAGAAGACAATAACTGATGCCAGAAGACAATAGCTAGCACGATGAAAAGATTGAAAACACTAAATTATCCCCTCCACGTATAGCTCCTCCCTTTGGTTAAGATAAATAAATATAATAAATTAGGACATTCAAAAAAAATGGCTAACAATAATAATGGTTATAGGTTCTAAAGTTCTAATTAAGAGACATGTTTTCACACACAAAAATAATATTAAAAAAACAAGACATTTGTTTAATGAAATTTTTCTTTAAGAATGTTAGGTGTTTGTTAAAATTTAAATTGTGCACCAACTGGAGTATGAAGGATTTGATTTGTGTGATTATTTTAAAATAAGAGGTCAAAGGATGTTTGGTAGGTAGATAGTGGTCATAAAGATTAGATAAAACTCTTAATAATTTATCTTTTGAAGTTTCTCTTTTTTGTAATTGGTGAAAAATTTGAATATATATGCATATAAAATACAATATATGTATGCATCCGTATTCAATTCGTTGAATTTAGTTAATTTGATGACATGTGTCTTCTTTCGGCGACTAAATTGGACGCTCAGGCCAAAAGAACATAATTGGTGTTTTTAAATACTTCGAGATATTGATTGAAGATTCCTAAACTTTGTATATCAAATTGATTTTCGTCCAAACTTGAAGGGACAATTTTGTCATTAGCCCTAATACTAATTCTTATTTTCTCATAATATTTTTTTTGTATATTGTTAATATCTAATTATTTAGAAATAAAATTGTTATAGAATAATAAGTTACTATAATGACTTCTAGTTTTAAAAACTAACTAAATGTCTCCTACTTGAAATAAAATTGGTATTTAAAGTTGATCATTAATATATTTTATAATATATAATATTTTCCTATATTTTTAGGGAACTAATATTTTCACAAGGTTTCTCTCACATGAATAATTAATGGGACTCACATGTATGTGAGATGGACCTTGTAAAAATATCAATTTTTTCTTGTGTAAATAATAATTCCCTATTTTTAATTTTTAGTGATTTTGAGTCTAAAGTTGAGTAAGTAAAATCCTGAGCATGTTTTTAAAGTTAAAATTTATTGTATAACTAAGTAATTAAAAAACTCTTTTATAGAATTAATTATTATAGAATAATAAGTTATTAAAGCTTATCGGACCATAAAAAGAATTTTGGTTTTAGAACACTAACTATTAAATATTTTTAATAGCTCATAATTTCACAACTTAACTTATTAATTTCATATAATATAATTTGGTTTTATTGTTATATAATTTATTATTAAATCTTATGATAGTACGTTATCATTATGTTTATGTTTTGTTGGGGTTGGGGTTGAAAGACAATAAATAAATTATTTTAAATAGCCATTCAACATGGATGAAAAAATAATAATATTTTGGTGACAAAAAATTAGATACAAAAAGAAGATACAAAATGATATGTATGATAATGATTGAATTAACTATTGAATCCACCTATGTATAGTGGAAGATCAACTAATTATATAATCTAACACATCATTTTGTCTTTTTTGTTTATAGCCATCTTTCATCACCATAACATTACTCATAATAAAAAGAGCTTTATTAAGTTTGAGTTTTATTAGTAGCTATGTGGATTGTTTTAACCTAAATAAAATAAAATTAGGGAGACTTTAATTAAAAAATATTTCAATTGTAGTTAAATTTTAGACATATACCAAAAATTATAGGCAAAATCAAAAAAAATTGTGTTATTATATATTTATACAAATGTATATATAGATATTAGATATATATATATATATATATATATATATATAGATATAGATATATAGATATTGGTAGATTATATTGATTTGATAACATTAATTAAAGTTTTACTTTATATTATTTTTTCTTTTCCAAATTGATTTAGGAGAGTTACTTGGAACTATTTATTATATATTTTCTTAGTTTCTTCCCATATACAGACGCAACCCATCCTTGCAATTAATTTTTTGTTAGGGTTCTGATCTGAGTGAGGAATTAGTATGGAGTCCGTATATGTAACATCCATATCTGATATACCGGTAGAGATTGTCAGTGATATCATCTCAAGACTGTCAGCCAGATCAGTATTGACTTGCCGATGCGTGTGCAAATCATTTGAGCACTCATCAAAACCCTAATTTCGTAGCTACCAATCTTAATCGCACCCGTAAAAATCCCTTTGTTCGGTTTATTATCGTGCCATGGAGCCATGGAAATAACTATTAGTAGCAGAAGAGTTTGAGATAACACCCTCCTCGTACAAGAACAAGAATAAGAAAAATTTGTTCGAGATCACACCCTAATCGTGCAAGAAGAAGACAAATCTGTATATATTTAAGGTGAAACATATATCTAATCCCATCTCGGAGGCATACTCTATAATAGGTAGCTGCAATGGTCTGCTTTGTGTTGATTTTCGGTGGTCTCCAAATTTGTTGTGGAATCCTGTCACCAAATAAACCAGATCTCTCCTCGATCCCCAAAGTAAAACTTATGCGCCAGATATAGTTCATGCCCACCTTCCTATCAATTCGGATCATTTGCGAACAACGCAACTACAACATGGAGGAGATGAGGTTTACATATGTGAAAGTAATATGCCCTCAAGCCAATTATGTTTGATGTAATAAGCATTTACTTTGTAATCTTATTCGAATATTAATAATAGAATAAAAGGCATATTTTATCCATGTTAATTGGTTGAATTAATAAATGTGATGAACCCATAGTTTTCGAGCAATGCTTTTAGAATCATGATGAGATCATGCTAGTGAGATCTAAATTCAAGAAAGCTCAAAACTAAAATGTTCCTAATCGTTGGATCACTAATATTGAGATTACTGATCCGGATAGATTAATACATACTATGCTTGATCTTTAGAAGATGATGATTGATCTCATAATCATTTGTGTGGAGACACTAAAGCAAGTATGTAGGTGCTTATTGGAGAATAAGTTCACTGAACATGACTCGCTTAAAGGACCCTAATGGAGTTTTATTCACATGTCAATAGGGAAGTTTTTAAGTGATAGTTGTACAAGTGATCCTTGGACTTGAGATCATCATAGTACCTTGTGTATGCTAAGTTATACTTTGTCATATTCCTTAATACCTTTGGGTATGTACGGGTATAATACCTTGTGTATGCTAAGTTATACTTTGTCATATTCCTTAATACCTTTGGGTATGTCATAGGGTATGTACGGGTATAATAAAGTATACACGGAGGTAGGTGAATGATCGACAAAGGATCTACCACTTCTGATAAAGGGAGAGAATGTCCTATGCGATTTGATAAATGACAGCTCAGAAATCCCTGGCCAGGGTTGAATGAAATTAGAAATGAGTTTCTAATTTACATTAATCGGAGTTGTGCATTCTTGGATCGAAATGCATATGATTAAATAAAATAAGACTTGTCAGTAATTCCATGTCTTATATTTAATCGAGACATTGTATGGTAGAATGATTGAATTGTACGGTAACTACTGCTGAATAGGTTCTATGTGATTAAACGTTGATTTCATATTATACGGATAGTCATGATACATTATCGTAAGGTGTCCCTCATGATGTAGAATAAATAATATTTATTTATATATGAATTAAAGGAGTTTAATTCATTATAAATAATATTATAATAGTTCTAATTTATTTATTCTATGACCGGCATAATATTGAACCTAAAGGGTCACACCGCAAAAAGAATAATATTATATTGGAAATAATTGGCTTAATGATAATAAATTAAGTATTTAATTTATTAGTTGAATAAATTGAAATGCTTAATATTTATAATGATATATTTGAAGAAATATTGAAGTATAAATTAATAAGAGAAATCTTATTATTATTATTATTATTATCATTTAATTCTTAATTAGATTAAGAATTAATTTAAATGAAATGTAAATATCATTTAAATTAAATGCAAATTTGAATTTGGTCAAATAATTGCAAAACATGTGTTAAGTGCTTAAATACAAAACATGTGGGTTAGGAGAATATTGATACTTACATATTATGTAAGTATTATACTTGGTGGAATACTAATTAATTAGGGTTTCTCCTAATTAACCTAACTAAGCAAACTAAGTTATGAACTAGTAGCCTCCATCTCAAGTACACAAAATTAGAGATCAAGTTGTTGATCAAATCTTAAAAGTGTTCTTCATGTATTGTTCTTGTTATTCTTAAAAGTTAGGGATAAAAGAACTTATTGGATTAGCCATCCAAGATTTGTAAAAATCAAATATTGTTCCATATAATCATTCTTGGTGGATCACCTCTAGAGTGCTTCATACACTTTGAAGCTAGTGTTTAATCCAAGGAACAAAGAAAGGAGGAGCTTGAAGAAATCAACAAGGAGTAGATCTTGTAGCGGTTCAAAGGTTGGATCTATTAAGGTATATTTCTTGTTCATCTTCTTCTTCAATTAATAGCTATGCATAAGGTGATTCATGGATAAATTGCAAAAATTTTAATTTTCATTTTCCGTTGCGTATCTCAATTAGATTGTGATTTTGCAAACTTACAGTATGGAGCTATAAAAGGGCAAATTCAAATTCTAGGACTTTATCCTCAAATCAAGAACCACCATGCTTTCCAAGAAGACAGAAGGAGAATTGGGTAATAAGAACAAAGTTTGAATGAAAAAAGAAGATGTAGTTGCACTGAAGAATAACAGGTTTAAAGGTCGACGGACGATTTTTGTAGTAATTTATCTTAGAAGGTATCTAAACGGATTTTGAATAAATAAATTTGGGAGATTTGGGATCATTATAGGAAGTAAACTATACACTACCAAAAGTAATTTTCATACACAATCTACGTTCTTAAAATTTGATATTGTTGGGACTGCAGAAGATGTAAGATAGGTGATGAATTCGCAGAAGATAAGGGTACAAAGTGTTAGAAGAGAACTGTGAACATATGAAGATTTGTAAAATCAAAATATGATGAATTCGAACAAAGATGTGGAAGTATCTCATAATTCGTTAGATGGTCAACGACCATGTATTCAGGGGGATCTGAATAAGGAGGTGATCAAGTGAATAGGTAATAGTTGAATTTTGATTTCCAAAAGTATTAAAGTGTTGAAAGAAATTAAGAAAAAAAATGAAAAGAATTGAAGTATAAGTGATTAGCATGATCAGATGGGGATTATATGGAGTGATAGTAATTTGTGCAAATGAAGAAGAATTACAAAATTGAATTTAAGAAAAGAGAATATTTTAGAGGATTTTGTGAAAATAACAAATATGAAGGAGGAGATGGAGTATAGGAGATACACTTGAATTGCGTAGGGGAATTCCGATGAAAGCATGGACAAGAAAAACAATGTAAAAGATAGCTTCTATATGGGGTAATCTCTTAGCCGTGAAGGATGATAGAGTCTTTGAAAGAGATGGAGGTAGTTATTTGTTTATTTAAATGAGGAATGTTAAGGAGATTGGTGATGTAATTGATTTGGATGCATGTTGAATCAAAGTTATACAATGTAAAAGTTAGGGAAGTAGTTTTTGATTTTCTTGATACAGAAGAAAGTCATCAAAAGAGTAAAATGGAAGAAGAGGATCTTTCGTCGAAAGAGTCAAATAGCCACACATTCAAATATTTGAATAAATGCACATCAGATGTGGCTTCAAAATTAAAGGAATCTAATAATCATGTAGGTATTTATATGGAAGAGGCTGCGAGAACAGAGGATAAGAGAGATATTACAGAAAATATGCAATTTTTAAATCGTTGTCTCACTCATGTTACGATAAGAGATAAGTTCGAGGAACCTTTTCTCCAATCTAGGTTACCAAATTTTGTTAAGGAGGTTTCTTGTGTAAAGCAAGAAGTGTGGAAAGGAAAAGAAAAATAAGAAGGGAAGAAAGAAATTCGAGAAGAGAAGGAATAAACATAAATTCACAACTTTCATGGCAGATTTGGAATCATATTAGAGTAAATAAAAATTTAAAAGCAACAAAGAAGCTCACTGGTTACGATGTGTATGTGATGCATTTTAATTGTTGGAGCTTGATTGCTAGCATTTTAGCTATTGGGTGGTTCTTTATTTAGTGAATCAACTTGAAACTTCTAGGCTTTATTAGTATCACCTCCGAAAAAGATTTACGTTTTGCATTCTACTTTTGTTTGCAATGGTTTTGATAGCAACGTGCGATGCTCAAAGGAAATGATCAAGTATAAATACAAGGTAGTTCAATTCAAAGATTATGGGCAGTCTGTTGTATTTGATTAAGGTTTTCTCAAAGTTTTTTTTGTTTATGCAACTTTTGGTGGTCTCATCCAACTTTTTTAAATTTTCCACATTAATATTATTCTGAATTTTAATAAAATTTACTTTTGTCGATCAAAAAAAATATAGAGAGGCTTACAAATTAGTTATTCTGATTGTTATGACAACTACTATTTACTCAAACGACCCACAAATCAAGAGGTAGAATGGAAAATCAAGACAAATTAAAGAACGAGTAGTAGAGTTGGTGGTTTAGTGGAATGGAAGGTTGGTGGAGTTGAAAGTTTAGTTTGCTTAGAAGACATATAATACACATAAATCTATATATTGCGACTTATTGGATGTCTAATTCTTTAAATTGCCCAAAATAGTCTAGCCTATAATAAAGATAGAACTAAAGGTTAAGAATAATTTGCATCATCAAGGAGCCAAGTTGGCTCTTATTGAATTTTTATACCATAAAGAAACAAAATCTAACATTCTTTTTGTATAAACACCTTCTTGATCAGCCACTTCTAAAACAAGTGCCACATACTATTTGTTAAGTTTCTTGAATAAACTATACATAGCAATTGAAGAAAAATGAGACAGAAGATAAGATAAAAAATGTGCGATAAAAAAATTTGTACAAGAAAAATGTATTTAGTAACATATTCAAGTTTTGTTAGTGTTTTTAGTCAACTAGTTTGAGATTGGCTCACTTGTATATAATGAATGATTTTAAGTTTGAGTTTTAATTTAGGCTCATCATTTTATGCAAAGGCGAACTTGGGCATGAAATTCACTATAAAAAAATTGATCATAGCCGACGAATGAGTCCGTTGGGAATGACATATTCTCCGTCGTTAATGAGGTCATTATCGACAGACTCGTTCGCCGCCCATTCTATCACCCCAGATGTCGTCGACCCGCGCTCTCGTCGATCGTTTTCGGTATTACTGACACTAACGACGACATCATTGGCGACGGGGAGTCTGTCGCTGATGACACATTGGCGACGACAATGGCAACGGTCATTCCATCACCAATGAGTCTTTTTGTAATGAAATTAAAAAGTTATAGGTGACGGGCGGGCCGTCGCCATTGAGTTCGTCTGTCAGCAATGAGTACTTTTAAATTTTTAATAATGATGACCATTATTGACGGCCGGTCCGTCGGTAATGACCTTGTCCATCGAGAATGACTTTTTAAAAATAATATTTTTAAAATTTATAAAATCCCCTATTTTTCAAAATTTTACCTATTATAAACTAAAAATAACAAATAATTTTTCACTAACATATACCAATAACCCTCAATACGTACACAACGTAATCATATAAACCATAAAAAGTAACTAGATATAAAATGTAATCGTTGTACAACCCAAAAACTAGTTAGATACGTAAAAGTAAATAACCATCAATACGTACACAATCTAATTACTGTATACCCCAAAACTAGTTAGATACATAAAAGTAAATATATAAACATAAACTATATCCCCCAGTCATCATCGCCATCGACAGACAAACGGACATCTTCCATCGTGCCCCTGCCCCTGCCATCATCAGTCCCACCTTCCGTACCATCATTAACATCGCCTCTACAATCCTCACCATCTCCTCTGTAGTCATCGCTATCGACGCCCCCTCTATCGTCCTCACCATCATTGTCGCCTCCACCATCCTCACCATCATCGCTGACTCCACCCCTGCCACAAGGCTCATCAACATGACCCTATAAAATTAAAATATTAATTAGATATAAACAAATGTAACCATAATCAAATAATTTTCCAAATGTTCTTTATATAAGTTAGGCAAATGAGCTTCTAACTTGGCCACCGGAACTCCGAATCGAGTCTCGTAAGTTGTCACATGTTCGAAATATATAAAAGGTGCTTCGCGTACGGTTTCGCGTCGTTTCGACGCACAGGGCCCATTTTGGTCTAGTTTTCCTAAATTTTTTAAAGTCTTTTTTAATATAAGTTAGGCAAACAAGCTTTTAACTCGGCCACCGGAACTCCGAATCAAGTTCCGTATGTTGTCATGCGTTTGAAATATGTAAGGGGTGCTTTGCCTACGATTTTTATAATATTCCGGATATTTATGAGGCTAGTAAATATGATCTTGAAAGACTAAATAAAGGTTAACTTGAAAACCTAGTTGTTATGAATAGAATACCTAAGAAAAAATTACTCGGGTATACATTGAAGACCTAATACGACTCGATTGTAAACGATTAGAGGTTAAAATTATAAATTAATTTATGTATTATGTGATTTAATGGTATAACGATGAATTCTATCTGAAAATATTTTTTTGGAAAAAAATGCAGAAAATGTCGTCCTTAGAAATTTTTCATTGACGAGCTTGAAAGATATTTTCATTGACGAGCTTGGTAGATATTTTCATTGACGAGCTTGGAAGATATTTTCATTGACAAGCTTGGTAGATATTTTCATTAACGAGCTTGGTAGATATTTTGCTCAATGACCATTTTGCCCTAAGTCTTGGATGCCTATAAATAGGAAGCAAACCATTCATTATTCTTTACCAATTCACAAGAAGCTTGAGAGTAAAAATCATAAGAGAGAATTATAGTAAGATCAATTTTTAATTGAGAGAAGAAGATCAAAGTCTTGCATAATTAAGAATTAGTAAAGCTTGCGCTTCAAGAGGTAAAGAAATCATGTTTTTATTTCTAATTTATGTTCTTATGTGCTTGGATAGGATTCATGAAATAATGCATGTTTAGGTTTATGATTATGTAATACAATGTTATTGAGTCATAAAACATGGTAGCCTAGCTAATTAATGTATAAGGCATCAAGGTTTAGCAATCTAAACAAGGACTTATGAAACTAGTTTTTATTAAGTTATTGTGAGAGGTGTGCAGTCTCATATGTTTGGATTTGATCATGAAATAAATATCCAATTGTAGAGGGAGAATTTACGAATGCATAGGATTAAGAATCACTCAAAAATTCCTTAAAATGAATTCGTTATGAATTAAACAAGTTTTGTAACTGGTTATCGTAAAAGTTAAAAATACAAAGTTAGGGGCGTGAGTTAAGGCTAGTTAAAATGAACCAAAGTAAGGAGTCATATTGTGACTAAATTATATGTCGGCCTCCTTATGTATGTAGGTTGAACGAGGAACGCAAAAATTAGCGTAAACACAGAAGTTGTTTTTAGATAAGTTTTCTAACTATTGCACGTTCTTTCTGCACTTTGTGCAACGATGTGTTTTAATTATTGAATTTCATTAAATTCTTTATTTAAATTATGAAGTTCATTATATATTGTGAAATAATTTATTGAGAAAAATTATTTGTCATTTGTTTCGGCTTAACTCGAGTATTGAGTTATTCATTTCGGAATAATTATTGAAGAGATATTGAATTGTTATAATTATTTATCTGAGCTTGTTTATTATGCCAAACTAAATTGTTTTGGGGTGGAATCTATATGTTAGTAACTGAGTTAAACAACCCTTATTCATGGGGGAATTTAGATATGTGTCGGTAAATCTGACCTAAAACATTACCGGTTACAATGAATTTTATGATATGTATAGTCATAGGATATTGAGTAGGTTGATCCCCTATATAATATCCAGAGAAGTTCTAAGTATAAATAACTGATGAACGGTTAAGAGTTCTTGGTTTAACAACCTTCAGTTTACTATTATGAAAAATTGTTGATATCTTTTGTTGAGCTATTCATCGTTTGAAATCAGAAAAGTATGAATTCTTTTACATTCATAGCTTTAGACTTGATGAGCTATCTTATGCTCATTCTTGTAAATAATTTCCATTTGCAGCTAATGAAGTATTACCAGAAGAGTACTCTAACAGTAAAAGAGAAAATTAAAGAAGAGTAGTTAGGTTAAGAGAGATATAATTATTGTTGTCTTCTTTTGATGTAATAGAAATGAAAATATATTGTGTACTTTACATTTAAGTTCGTAGATGTTAGAGTCATTTAACTATGCTAGATTAATATTATTGGCAATGTCTAGAAATTTTTGATGAGGAAAGGGGTTAGGTCATCTAATTGCACGCCGTTTTAATAGAAATTCTCCTCTTTCCTAAGAACTAACACGTTGCTAGTATTGAAAGTCTAGGATAGATAAATAGTGTTGAAGTTATGAAGAAGGGTTTAATATTGGATTGGAGTCTATGGAATACTCAGAAGGATGTAGTGTTGGAAGAGTTGCATAATTAATGCATAAGACTAAGTCATAATTAATATGACTTTGGAATGTAATAGTAAATTGTAAAGCATACGATTCTGGAATAAATATTATGTCGTAAAGTTTTGAATAAACGAGTTTTTACCAAGTATATTATTAATGAATGTTATGGAAGATGATGGATAAGTGAGCACCAGATCCGCTGTGGAGAGCGCACGAATTTGGGGGCGTTATAGTTTCGCGTCGTTTTGACGCCCGAGACCCGTTTTCGTCTAGTTTTCTTAATTTTATTAAGTCTTTTTAAATATAAGTTAGGCAAACGCGCGACCTTCTAACTCGGTCACCGGAACTCCGAATCGAGTCCCGTATGTTGTCACGTATTTGAAATATGTAAGAGGTGTTTCGCCTACGATTTTGCGTCGTTTTGATGCTTGGGACCCGTTTTGGTCTAGTTTTTCTAAATTTTTTAAAGTCTTTTTTTAATATAATTAGTTAAGAAAATGTACTTCTAACTCGGCTACCGAAACTCCGAATCAAGTCTCGTATGTTGTCACGTGTTTGACATTTGTAAGAGATTTTTCGCATACAGTTTCACGTCGTTTCGACTCTTGGGTCTGTTTTGGTCTATTTTTCCTAAATATTTTAAAGTCTTTTTAATATAAGTTAGGTGAATGTTTTTTTATAACTTTTTAACAGTTTATATAATCAATATAATATATATAATTACAAACTATATAATTAAAGAAACATATTAATATTTTTATTTACCTGTCGAATATATGGGGGAAAGAGGTTTGCAAATACAACCGCGCATACTTGAACAGCTTCTTGCGATACCAGACCCAAAAGCTCGTCCCGCAAACCTAGATCTATGGAATTGTGAACGACCTTTTGAGCTAACTGGTAGATATACTGATGTGATGGTGCGCCTGATTGGATTGCAGTGCTCTCTATGCACGCCTCGACTATCCTCCGAAAGAAGTCATCGAATAATGATGGACTGGCTACCGATCCACTCGCACCACGTGCTCCGGTACAGAGGGGCCATATGGCTCTCGCAGCAGGCACACAACAATATAAGTTGGGACCCCGTGGCATGCCTTGAACCCTATTCTTCTTCGGTCCTCTTATAGCCTGTAGCCAGTCATTTATCTCCTCATTTTCACGGGTGAAGGGATCTAGGTTGGTATCCTGCTGGCCACTAGCAGCTCTCTAAGTAGACCAAGGCCCAGTAAGTTGAGAAAACCTATTCTGAAATAAAAACATAAAGATATGAAAGAACATATAATTAAACAATATGAATACTAATTGTATGAATTAAAATACAAATAAAATAAATTCTAAAATTATTTACACCTATTGCCTCTACCTCAGGTGAGATATAATCACCCTCACCTTTCTTCTGATGGGCGTGCTACTAAAACTCTAAGCGGGAAGGTGGATGCTTAAGGTTTTGAAGTCTCTCCCTGAATATGTTGTAAGACTGAGACCCCGTGCAGTATGGTACATGACTCTGCGATCGAGCTGTTGTACGTTGTGCAGACATCTTTTTAAAAGGCGAGCCCTCTCAAATTCTACACATCCGCTCCCAAACCTCAGTCCCGATAAAATTAGGACGAATATCTTTAAGTGTGTGCCCGTCTACTATCTTGCTCTAGGCCTTCTTCTTCCAGTCGTAGACCCACTTATGCCAGTTAGTCTCTAAATATCTCCTAAGAACTGTCATGCCGTGAGCTTCTTTTCCGTCCTCAAATCGGTAGCAACACTGCACAAAACACATTATAATATTAGTAAATAATATAAAGTTGCATATGAATGATAAAAAATACATGCAAATGACATAAAGTAATATATGAATAACATCTTACATGAAACTCATCTATAATAAGCGGGCGTGTGCACTCGTCCACATCCGCCCATCATCCAAGCATTTGATAATCGGTTGCGCACAATCCCCAGCAACGTGTTACGGGGAGTACTGTCTAGGATACTGTAACTGAAATTAATACATTTGAAAATTCTAAAGTATATATACATGTATCATTTTATATAAAACAAATGTTAAATGCTACAAATATAATCTAAACTAACCTATTACTCCCAACACGGCATATATGAGGCGCCTGAGGTGGATTCCCTAGCAAGCCACGTGTTAGTCCCTTAGGAGGCCTACATCGTTCACCTATGCAGTACAATATATGAATAAATTTATATAAACGAATATCCTGACAATAATATAAAAATAATAGTAATATGTAAAAATATTTTAACATGTTATTGTACCTGAATCTCCCTTCCGCTCATCACCCCCACGACCAGCACAACCAACATGGCCACCACGATCGCCGTGTGGAGTATGGACCATATCTATATAACTGTAAAGACATAAACACAAAATTAGAAGACATTTTTAATAAAGATAATTTTACAACTTAATTAATAGAATAATATTACATACCAAATGGTTTACAACTACAAACTACATATGGATACAACTAAAATCTCCTAATCATTATATCATTAAAGCCATCAATATCAGAATCGTCATCCTCAAGCAATAGCTCTTCATTTTTGCTGTTATCACCATCTCCGTCATCCTCAATAATTTCTTCATTTATATATTCCTCCTCAACATCATCGTCTTCACTTTCGACAGCGACGACATCATCCTTGTCTTCACTAGACTCACTAATAACTGTCACATGAGTAGGTGTGACACTAGTAGACTCTAATTGTAAAGGTTCATTGTCTGGACAAAGAGTTGTGCCTTGAAAACCACAAGCTTTGGTTGTTATAGCAATATACCATGAGCTTGTGGGAGTCTTCACACTCCGTGTATAGTACACCTGCATTACTTGACTTGCTAAAATAAAAGGCTCGCCTGAGTTTAGTTTTGACTTCATATTTACTGTTACCAGTCCTGAGTTTTTATCTACTATAACCTCATTGTCAACATAAAACCAATGACAATTGAAGCAAACTAACTCTTTTTGACCCCAATACTTGAGAACAACTACTTCTAGCAATCGTCCATATCAGTCATCCCAAATATTATCGTAACAGCTACCTTTAACCACTACACCAGAATAAGTTGATGCTACTTTCCCAACATCGCAATACTTAAATCTGTAACCGTTTACAATGCAGCATGTATAAGTATCTACAGATCTTTTAGGACCATTAGATATAAGCTTAAGCCGAATGTCAGCTTTATCATCTATATGCACCTAATGTACATTTAACAATATATTCTAAAGTTAATTACGCCATAAGATTCATTCATGAGAATAAATGCATTTAGACGTTAATTTAAGACACTTACTACATCTTTAAACTATTACACAAATTCTTTATTTCTCAAATTTTGTAATTTCCCGTCTGATATACTCGGATTCGTTTCATATATCTCAGCATCATGCTGACTACAATACATTTATAAACGACATGGTTATGGCTACTTACTTAATGTGTATGTTTAGAACTTTTAACAGTTATAAACGACACACTTATGGCTACTTACTTAGCGTATGACACTACTTCAGTTATGTTTACAAGTGCATACAATGTGGCAGCTACATACTCACTATTGGTCAAGAATCGCCTTTTTTCTCGCCAAATGGTTGTACCGGATGACTAAAGGCCGTTAATTCTCTATTGTCCTCGTGTGTAATAGCCTCGTTCTGACGTAAGTGATTGTGGCTTGTTTGAACATTAGGCTCAAAGTACAACGAGCAGAAATTAATAGGCTCCTTCATAACATAACTTTCAGCAATTAACCCCTTTACACAGGCTCTATTTTTCACCTTTGCTTTAAATGTCGTATATACCTATATGTGTTATATATGCATGTATACGTTAGAAAACAAGAATGAACATTTTAGAGTATTTAAAATATTAATGTCATTACCTCTCAAATGGATACATCTATCTATATTGCATGGGACCACCAAACTTGGCTTCGTATGACAGGTGAATAGGCAAATGCTTCATTGAATCAAAAAATGATGGAGGGAAGATCATTTCTAACTTGCACACTATTTATACTATCTGCTTCTCCATTTTATCTATGTCTCTAAGCTGGAGCTCCGTCAAGCATAGATCACTAAAGAAATTGGAAAGCTCTGTCAGTGCTTCAACCACACGTTTTGGCAACAAGTCGATAAATGCCACGGGGATCAACTTCTGCATGAATACATGACTTATGGCTTTTTAGACCCTGAAACTTAAGCTCTTCGACTTTACAAAACCTAGCTATATTTGAAGAATATCCATCTTGGAGCTTCAGTCCATTAATCCAGTTACATATCATTATCAATTATTCTCTAGCCAAAGTATCATCAGCTTTAGGCATTACCGTCTTACCACCCTCTTGATACAGCCATAAATGTTCCCTAATGTTCATATCTACGAAATAAGCCTTGACTTAGTATTGTCTTTTGTTCTACCACTGGCATCTAGCACTATATAAAAAATGATATCAAATACATTCTTTTCGGTATGCATCGGATCTAAACAATGACGGATGCAGAGTATGGCCCAATAAGGCAGCTCAAAGAACATATAATGATGTGTCTAGTTGTGAACCTTACCATACCTATAAGCTTGCTCTAATTTGTGATTCTTCCTTGGAGGTGAAAATATCAAGTGACTAATCCAACTCAACACTAATGTCCTAGAAAGACGGTTAGGTACTTGACGTCTCTTTGATTTTCGATTGAATTGTCTAGTCATCCTTCTATAACGATGTTCAATCGGTAAAAACTGTCTGGAAGTTGTAAAGAAACTAACTTTTCTCCCATGTTTAAGCCGCATACCTTTAACTGACCCCATGCACACGGGACATGATAAGCTTCCGTGAGTCGACCATCCACTGATCATTCTTAATGCCGAGAAGTCATTTATGGTCAACAATAAAACTGCTCTCATGTCAAAGTTCTCTTTAAGAGATACATCATAAGTTTGAACCCCTTTATCCCACAATATCTTCAACTCATCAATTAAGGGCCTGAGGCAGATATTGATGTCTTTACTTGGACTCTTATCACCGAAATCAGTAAAGGCATAAACATGTAGGAATCTTTCATGCACATTGAAGATGTGAGGTTATACACAATAATAATCATTAGCTAGGTTGAGCAGGGTTTGGTATAAGGCCTATTAAACAGATTAAAGCCATTCATAGCAAGTTTAAGTCTAACATTGTGAACCTCTTTAGTAAGTGAGAGGTACTTTCTGTCAAAAAAATTCCTCTCAAGCCCATCCGCTGGGTGCGTCAGCTAACCTTCGATTATGTCCCATGTTGAGTGTCACCTCATATATTCGGCAGTATGTATTAACATAAACGACCATTGAAGCCTTAATGCAATAGGAAAGTAACATAAGATCTTTTTCGGCACATCTTTTCCCTTTTTCTTGGTATTTACTTGTACTAAAGATATCACATGACCTCTTATCTTTATTCTCATTATTGTAATATAACACATAGTCATTTTCACAAGTATCAATCTTCTCATATGCTAGATTGAGCTTTTTGACCAGTTTTTTCACATCATAGTACGATTTCAGTAACTTATCGCCTGCAGGTAAGAACTCATTCACAATGTTTAGCAGTTCATTAAAACCTTTCTTGCTGCAATCGTGCTAATTTTTGAAGTGTAAAAGCTTAGTCACTGCGGATAAGACTATGTGTTTTTTGTGTCCATCATATAGTGGCATCTCTAATTCGTGCAATAATTGATAGAAACCTTTAGCCCCATCATTCGGATCTTGCTCGATGCTACTGTCATCCATGTTTGTATTTTACTAAAAGAATGAACCAACATCTTCGACTATCATATTAGTACAGTCATAGGTTTTGTCACTGCTGGATTTCAATATAAATTTATGTTCATCTAACCAAGTTTCCCCATGATAGCTCCATGTGCTATAGCCCTGCTTGAACCCATAAACATATAGGTCGCACATGATAGCACTCATTTCCTTCCACACTTCGTTCACACATCTCTTACAAGGACATCTGATCTCATCGCAACTGACTTTCTCAAATGTAAAATTCAGAAACTGTTCAACCCCACTACGGTACTTAGAGCTAAGCCCACTCTTATCAGAGGCTACCCTACGTTCCATCCAACTTCGATCAATAGACATCTTGAACTATAGGCTGTTATATATATGAAAAATCAAAACACAATCAAGTAGGAGGGTTAATGTATATGCATGCATATGAGTTTCCTAACTTCATCTCCAACTCTAACGGGTCAGGTTTCTATCCCATTCCCGGATGCGTCACCCATTGATGCGAATATATAACTTGACCACGTCTTTAAAATTTAAGAAATTTCGGCAGCACCTCCCCATGGTCTTCAAGTATACGAAATAAACTAACACATTGTAGTCTAAATATGCACCCGAAGAACATCACGAAATAAATAATGACCAAAAATTCTCAAAATATAAAGACGTGATCAAATTGTTAACACCAGCCTAAGCGGGATCGAAACATTCAAGAACAGTCCCAAAACGGGGAATATTCGAGATTCACTCCTATTAAGTGAATCTCGAACGGATTTCTAAGCCTCCTAAAATATATGAAAATATGCAAATGCTTAGTTTCTTATAATATTTATACAACTAGCTAGCACCCACAAAATGCATATAGTATTCAGCACTTTGACTTTAAGACATATATACATGCAGTTAGCTAACTAGGAGGAGTAGGATGAGTTATATATATATATATATATATATATATATATATATATGAAATCTATCCATTCTATGGATCAAGACTAAGCTCGTAAGAAGTTACAAAATAGGATACTAAGTTCATATAAAGGCTCGTAAGAAGTTGAATACCTAGTTCCTTGGTAACTTTGCGACGCAAACAACCTTTCCACCAACCTTTCTTTAGTGTTACAAATCTAGCAAAATAGTCAAACGCCCCTGTCACCATAAACCAACACCAATTAAAATATAATATTAGAGTTGAAAACCAAAAAATTGTTAAAAGTGCACATACATCACTATTAAAGGATCAAGTAGTTAAAAAATTGTTAAAGTGCACATACATACATACGTACATTTATTGCTATTGTGTTTAATACTAGTACAATACATGCAATAGAGCTTCAACACATATGTCAGATAATCTTGGATTTTCTATTGAAGTCTTTGAAGCAACCATAGCTCACTTATCATACGATTTGCCATATGAGTTTTTTCCATTTATTGGCATATATGATGCTCTAGTGAAGCAAGTCTGTTTGGAGGTGAGAATTCCTACTTATTCTTTTTTTTCTCTTTTCTTTTTTGTGAGTTTTATAAAATATAAGTAATCGGTTACTTGGAATTGTTTACTTGTTGGTACAGAATTGCAACAGCTGGTGATATAACTATTTTAGCTAATTGAACGACGCATCCAAATTTTACACAACCTTATTCTGAATCAGGATTAGAGATGATAGTGCTAATTCAATCAAAAGTGCTAAACAGAGCATGGTAATTTATGAAGTCGTACACTAAAGTCATGTGGGGACTTATAAGGGTGGTTACCATATACAATGGCTTTGTTTTGTGGCTAATAGAGCGAAATCACTCATAAGACCTCAAGGGGTATGTGTGGAATCAAATTGGAACCCTTTTTTGGTTAGCCTTTACCACATTCTTCTCCTTACATGGTATGATAACATGGGGAAATTTTAAGAATTTATCACATTTTTCCTTATCAAGTCTTTATGATGATAAGTGCTAACACTAGATTTTGATTATTTTTACACATTTATTTTCAGGGGAAAAACTTCATAGCAATTTGTCGGGAAAAACTTCGTATGCTCTATCCCTTCAAAGTGAAGAATTTATTGCAATTTTTCTTGAGGTTCTTTCTGCTAAATTATTCATTGCTAGATACTGCAAAAGTGTCATGAGAGCTGGAGTAACATTTAAAGTATGGCACCCAACGAAACCAACCACAAAATTAGCATTAATCTCACAAACAAAGCCCAAGTGGTGATAGTTATGGTGTCATTTGCAACACAAGGCCACATGATCCAGCTCCTCCACCTCTCCTACCTCCTCTCACCATATAAATTAAAACTGGCAAATGTTGTTTCACTCGTATACACAATTTGCAGGTCTGTTTCTAGTTAGAAAGGAAAATAATAGGGGTAACAACTCTCTCAACACCTGTATATACTCTTAGAAAAATTTTCACAACCAAAAACAAAGTAAAAAGTGATCTAACTTACCAGTGTACTGGGTGTGTTTGAAGCCTCCCCGTGCCCAAATCAATCGCCCAAATTGTACTGGGTGTGTGTGAAGCTGCCTTCTCCGTTCGCCCAAATATCACGCCCAAATCGCTGTCATTGTAGGATTCACCTACTCATTGTGCGGTCACATTGGAGAGGAATACGAAAAGGAAGAGGGGAAGGAATAAGTAGTCGTCGCCGGTGAAGAGGGAGAGGTAAGAGAGAATCACCGATGAAGAGGTTGAGGGAAGAGGAATAGGGAATTGCGTGCTCAATTTTGAAAATGGGGTATAAAAATTCCTTTGTCGTCGACCTAGGGCCTGTTCGAGAATGACTTATTTTAAAATGACTTATAAGTTAAAATATAAGTTGACTTATAAGTTGTTTTAAGTTGTGACTTATAAGTAAAAGCGTTCGGCTGATAATTACTTATAAGTCACAAATTAAGTTAAAACAAGTTATGAAGGTGAACGGCTGATAAGGACTTATAAGTTAAAATAAAATGTAAAAATTACTAAAAAGGACATTATAAAAAGATACATTGATTCAATATCATATCAAAGGTTATTATTGGTAAACAACTTATTGGTAAATAACTTATTATTGGTAAACAGCTTATTATTTAAACAGCTTATTGGTAAACAACTTGTTATTTAAACAGCTTATTGATAACCAACTTATTTAAGCAGCTTATTGGTAAATAACTTATTATTTAAACAGCTTATTGGTAAAAAAACTTATTTAAACAGCTTATTGGTAAATAACTTATTATTGTTAAACAACTTATTATTTAAATAACTTATTAATAAACAACTTATTTAAATAGCTTATTGACAAACAACTTATTTAAACAGCTTATTAACAAACAACTTATTATTTAAACAGCTTATTGACAACCAGCTTATTTAAAATAACTTATTGGCAAATAACTTATTATTTAAATAGCTTATCGGTAAACAGCTTATTATTGATAAACAACTTATTATTTAAACAGCTTATTGATAAACAACTTATTTAAACAACTTATTAGTAAACAACTTATTATTTTAACAACTTATTGATAACCAACTTATTTAAATAACTTATTGATAAATAATTTATTATTTAAACAGCTTATTGGTAAACAATTTATTTATTAATTTACCCCTATTTATTTTAATAATTCTAACCATTATCCATATCTACTATTCAAAATATTCTTTATTAGTAATTTACACTTGAAATAAATTTTTAACAATTTTTTTATACTAAATATTTTTTAATTATTATTAATTTAAATACTTTTTATTTCCTAAACAAAAATTATGTATTTTTTTAACTGATTATAATCAAAAGTATTGATCTGAATCAAGAATCACATTTTTAATGCTTTAATGTAGCTTTTGTCCTCACTTTCCCATTATATACACACATGAATACAGATATACACGGAAAGATAAAATCCAAAATCCCCTTTCTTATCCAAAACTTCTTTCTCTCTCCTCTTTATTTCCCTCTTCCCATTCACCGCCACCACCGGAGAATAAATCACCTCCCCCTTCCTCCCCTCCACCGTCCTCGCCGTCACCGTCCTCCCCACCACCCAAAAAGAACGATTCTCCTCCGTCTCCGCCGCCCTCACCACCGGCTTCCACCACACCACCACCAGAGAGAAGCGCCTCCCCACCTCCGTCAACACCATGGCTGTAGTAGGCGGCGAAGCACTTTCACCGCCTGCAGCTTCACGGGTCTTCAAATCGTCGACAGAATCTTCGAGCGCATAGAGAGAAGAGCAGATCGGAAGAGAAAGAGGAGGCAGAGATGTAATTTATCAAGACAAGTGAGGGGTAAAATAGTTATTACATTTGGTTAAAATAGCTTATTTAGAATAACTTATAAGTCATTTTTTTTAAGTTACAAATTGTTACTTATTATTTTTGACTTATAAGTCATAAAATAAGTCTTTCCCGAACACTAGAACAAGGCCCTAGGGTTTTTAAATTAGATAGTTAATCTCGACGGCAACACCGTCGAGAATGACCCTGTCGAGAATAAGTCATTGGCGACGGCCACTCTGTCGGTAATAACGTTTAAGTCCGTTGCTCTTGTAGTTCCCTCCCCTCGAATTTATGACGTGAAAACTTAAGTCATTACCGACGACAAAATCCTCTTTCTCGACGGATTGCCCTCGACCACCATGCCAGGGATCGAGGGAACAGACCCATTGGCGACAGAGGTCATTATCCACGGCAATGTCGTCGTTTATGTGATCATTTTTTAACGGTTTATGTGCCGTCGGCAAAAAAACCGTCGCCTATGATCCATTTCCTTGCAGTGATTCTCGACTCATTTACACACTTGTACACATTGTATCATATATTCAAATACACGTATGCAACAATCATGAAATTTTTAGAATTATAAAGACCTTCACAGAATTTACAGGTGAGCTGAAAATCACAAAAATACAACTTAAAAAGGAATGAATTGCGTTCTAAACTCATGCATATTCCCTCAGTACCAAAAAATCGCCTGCTTGCAATCAAAGCATTATTGATGATATTTCTGAACCAAGCACAAAGTAGTAAATAATGTACAGAGGGGGGGCAGTTGTTAGCTAGTGGGAGAGAATCCACTAAGCAATTTAGCTGTTGACTACTACTTTGGAATCTTTTTCTCTTATTTATTTCACCTGCAAACACTTGATAGCAATGGAGTTTTGTGTGGATATATTTCTTAATGTCTGCCACAATCTCTACAACCTATTCATGCTGTTGGGCTAAATTCAAAAAAGGACTTCCCAAAGTGATAAGACAAGACCAACAAAATATAATGAAGTTTGAGAAAAACTTGCTACTTCCAACATCAAGTTCTCAAAATGCAAAACATTTAAACATGAAGCAAAAAAAAGGGGGGGGGGGGGTACTTACCACTATGCAAAATCCACGACAAGAAATAATCAAAAGCAGAATAATGCTAACAAGTTTATGTATTTAGCAGTTGATGTAGTGTAGGCCATGTCTATTTCTTTCTAAGTTGGTTGTTAGCAAAAGTGAAGGACAATAATCACGGGTTTCGTTTTTATATCTCGTTTAAAGAGACGTGCATGAAGTGCCTCGTGTTAGTTAAATGACGATCAGGACAACAATTTTCCATAAATACTGGAATCCTCGGCATTGACTGACCAACAGCAACCAAATTTGTCCATTCTAGCATTACTACATTTGAAATTATTCAAACCGAGAACAATAGTAGTTAGTTTGATTCCTTTTTGAGGTTTAATGATTGATATATTCGTGCTTATTATCACCAAGTGTTACAGAAATTTTGGCCGATTAATTAGCCATAAATTAATCATAATGTTGAAGTCTAGACTGTCTAGTTTCTTCAACCTCAGTCATCGAGTAAGGTTCCTACGTCGGAGAATTATAAAACAAGACGAGGAAAATGAATGTGCAAGGGTTATCTTCTAGATCCGTCCGTCCTCGATGCTTGTCTTAAAACTCTCCAGCATTAACACAATATAGAGGTGCTAGTATAAAAATATGAAACAATTTACCAGTTGTTGGACCTCCTTATATATGTCTAGTAGTTACAGGCCGTAAATTCGGTGTTAAGAGGTTACGCCTTAGGCGATCAGCCTTTTGCTTGGTATGGGACATAAGGTTACGATCACGCTGTCTAACTTATTAATTTTTCTACAACAATGTTTTCTTTTCTTTTTTCTTTTCTCTTTTCTTAATTTGTCATGCATAACTGCTGGTTCAAGCATTTATCGGGTACAAGGGATATGCTAACTAAACTACTCTGTAATTGATCATTACAAGATGCATGTAAAGCGGCATACAAATATTAATTTCTTCTAAATTTAAGTCCTTTCGTTTCACAAAAATTGTCTTCAAAAAACAATAGTACAAAAAATTACCTTAAAATCACCATTGTATCCATGTCCACTTGTCCACCACTTACGCAAGTATGTCAAGTTGAAAAATGCTAACAAAAATAGATAATCAAATTATTATTATTATTATTATTATTATTATTATTATTATTAACGTAACTCCCACGCGCAACAATTTTAGAGATTTACAAACGTTAATTTGAGCTCAAACTTCAAACCAAGATATTAGATACCTAACCAACCTGCTCTAGCAACTAAAATAATAGTACAAGCTTATATTTCTTTTAACACACAAAATCAGAGAAAATCTTGCTCAATTTTCTTCAACTCTAACATGTCCCACATGCACCAAATTTTCAAGTTCATATTGGGAAAATTTGTGCAATGGGAGATTGGGCAGCTAGCCGTCTTTTGTCCAAGGAGGGTGAGCACGTGACATGCACGAGGGACCAGCTCGAATGTCCGTCTTCGATGCTTCCACTTCCAATATAAAACCTCAAATCCACCTCTTTCCGTCATCTCCTATAATCATCAGAAGTCACCATTAATGCTTGACAATTCGTGAAATTCCTAGGGCCATATTTACCCCTATACATACAAAAATTTACCCACTCGTTCTATGTTAGCAATGGGTAGGTTCCAAGGTTATTTTCGTAAGTTGACCAGAACCGTTGAGTGGGGTGGCAATGGGACCTAATTATGGAGGGTGGGCGAGCCCTAACACTGGGCCATCACAGCTAATCTTATACCACACAGTCGGGTACCTACCATAAATTTAGTAGCCCCACCCTTAATTCCCTATCGTTCATGGAAGGCTGGAAGCCCATAATTTTGATAAAGAGTGCCCTTCATTCTTTGACCACAATATCCAAATTGGGCTCTGAAATAATTACCCAGATGCTCATGGTCTAAATTAAACACCTTCACACTGTCTGTCCCAAAATATAAGTCTCATTTTGAAAGTCTATTTTTCTTTTAAGAAAAAAGAAATGGTTTCCATTCTTAATTATGATTAATATATACTAGTAACCTAACACATATAATTGTGTGTGCAAATTTAAAAAATAATAATATAAAATTTAGTTGGCGAGAGAAATTAAGAAATGGTGGATAAATGAGAGTGGAGAAAAAAATAGGGATGCAAATATTAGAGTAAAAAATTAAGAGTTGTTATATATTGTGAAAATTTTTAATCGAATTATGATTACAACGTATGTACATACATGAGATAGGTAGGAATTAAAAAAAAATCATACTTTAATTTATTTTATCTTATTACATACACTTTCACGTTGGTCGCAATCCAATTTCATCAAACATTTGTCAACATGTATATCATTTTCTAAAAAATAAAAAATACTCCCTTCATCCCAAATTAATTGCTCAATTTTGATCATTTTAAGTCAAATTGACTATTTTTAGAACTAATCTTTTTATTATTTTTGTTAAAATATAGGTGAAGAGATTATAACCAAAAGAAAGTATATACAATTTATTACTAACTCCAATTTTTATAATTTTAGAAATATATTTATATATGCTTAATTATTAATTCTAAAAATAGTCAATTTGACTTAAAATGGTCAAAATTGAGCAATTAATTTGGGGCAGAGGGAGTATGAAAGACCAAGAGTCCAAAAAAATAAGTCCTCTTTTTGTTCTCCCTTACTAATATACTAGTATTTATGGTATACACTATGCTTGTGCGATAAAAAATAAATAAATAAAAATGAAAAAATATATGTGAGATACTATGAGAGAGATTTTAAGAATAAATTAAAACATAGGAGAGAAAAAAGAAATAATATGTACAAGTGACACAATTCCAAAAAGACAATTATTTTTTTTTCCTTTCTTATTATATAATAGATAGATAGATAGATAATAAATAATGAATGTAATGAAATGAATCAACATAACATTTTGATATAATAAATGTTCTAACTTCTAAGACGAAAAGTGAAGTTTCATTATGAAATAACGTGAAAAGTGAACTCTGAATGACGGAGTACAAAGATAGTTTTGTAGGGGTTCTAAAAGTTCTTCAATCAGGAAACAAGGTCAGTGTAGCAGGTACGTACTGTTTTTCTATCCTTGCCATTAATTAATTAGCAGGGTTAGGGTTGTGATCTAAGTGAGAAATTAATATGGAGTCGTCGGTACATGTTACATCGCTATCTGATATACCGGCCGTGATTGCGAGCGATATCATCTAAGACTGCCGGCCAGACAGTGGTACCAATTCCAATGTATCAAGTACCTGAGTCTCCGTACATAAACAAATTATGTATGGAGAATCAAATTACGTATTTTGGGATTGCAGGAACCTTCTCACGTTGTACCGGGACGTCAGGATTCAACAAATTCCTTGGGAAGCAAACCAACTTGCTAATTGCCTTGTCCGAAAAGCTGCTGATCAGGAGGAGTTACGTTTTCGCTGTTTCTAATTGTCCTCCTTTTGCTGTTAATCTACTATCTTTTGATGCTAAAAAGGGAGAGCCACCCCTAGATGCATGTGTGGTTCTAAACTCCTAAACCTTATGTTTGTTTTTCCTTATGTGATGTGAATATAAGTGGTTTGCTGCTTCAAGAACAACCTATATATATTGTGACTTCGTGGGTGTATAACTGTTTAAATCGCCCAAACTAGCCAGGCCCATAATAAAGATAGAGCAAAATTAAGGTTGTTCCACATTGTAGATCCATTTATTCAACTTTCTGTAACAAACAAATTTCAAATTTCAAATTATACTTCTCTGAGTTTAGTACCGCAAGGAAACAGAAAGTAATAGTATCTCCATTCTAAAATTAGAGACACATTTATAAAATAAGAACTTTTAAGAATAATTTTATATTTTCAAATATAACATTAGTATTATCTAGGAATTTAACTGTGGTGGTTTGATATTGAAAATGATAGTGAAAAAATAATGACAAATTAAGAATAACATGTCACTTTTTTATAGTTTTAAAATAAAAATATATTTATTCGTGAACAGATTAAAAAAATATATCTTTAATTTTAAAACAGATAGAGTATCTTTTTATATAAACACCCTCGTCAGCCACTTCTAATACAAGTGCCACGTAGTATTTGTTTATTTTCTTGAACAAATTATACATGGCAATTGAACAGAATGAGACACAGGATAGATATAGAATGTGGAATAGAAAATTCGTACATGAGGGGGGGGGGTGCAGTTGTTAGATAGTGGGAGAGAATCCACTAAGCAATTTAGCTGTTGACTACTACTTTGGAATCTTTTTCTCTTCTTTATTTCACCTACAAACACTTACTGGCAATGGAGTTTTGTGTGGATTTCTTAATGTCTGCCACAATCTCTACAACCCACTCGTGCAATTGGGCTATATTCAAAAAAACTTCACAAAGAGATAAGACGAGACCAAAAAAATATAATGAAGTTTGAGAAAAAAATTGCTACTTCCAACATCAAGTTCCCAAAATGCAATACATTTAAACATGAAGCAAAAAAAAAAGGTTCTTTCCACTACTCAAAATCCACGACTAGAAATAATCAAAAGTAGAATAGTGCTAACAAGTTTTATGTATTTAGCTGTTGATGCTGTGTAGGCCATGTCTATTTCTTTCAAAGTTGGTTGTTAGCAAAAAGTGAAAGAGAATAATCACGGGTGTCGTTTTTATATCTCGTTTAAAGAGACGTGAACCTCATGTTAGTTAAAAAGATAATCAGGACAATAATTTTCCATTAAGATTGGAATCCTAGGCATTGACTGACTAACAGCAACCAAATTCCATTCTAGCATTACTACTTTTAAAATTATTCAAACCAAACACACTAGTAAGTAATTTGATTCCTTTTCTAAGTATTACAAAAATTTTTGCCAATTACTTAGCCATAAAATCATAATGTTGAAACTTAGTTTCGTATACGTCAAATTATAATGTTGAAGCTTGGTTTCGTATACATCAGTCACCGGATAAGATTCCAATGTCTGATCCTCCGTGAACCATGAAAACAAGACAAGGGTATCGAACGCGTAAATGATTGTCTTCTGAATTCTCCTCCGATACTTGTGTTAATACTCTCCATACATAATAAAAAATACAGAGGTGTAAATATTAAAAATATAGAGGTGTGAATATCAAAAATACAGAAGTATGAGTATAAGAATGTGAAATAGGCTTACTAGTTGTTTGGACCTCCTTATACATATATTGAGACGTTACATAACATAAATTCGGTGTTAGGGCATTACGTCCTTAAATGCAGTCATATTGTCTAAACGTGTTTTTTATCCCATAACTGACGCCTTGGGTTCAAACTTTTGCTTGGTATAGGACATAAAGCTACCGTTACGGGTTTGAATGCGCTTGGAATGGGCTGATGCTCATCTAAGTGTGGTGTAGATGTGTCGATGATCAAACCACTCATAGGGCAATTTGGCCAAGAATCTACTAATAATAGATAAGGGTCTACGGGCACTTATGAGCGTAGATGACCCCATGATACCTTATCCTAACACATTATTAATCATCTGAATAATTGGATAATTTTCAGCAATATCACTGTAAATGAGCTACTAGAAATCAAGAGATAAAATCTGAGAGAGATTAGAATGGATTATCTCATGTGAAAAGAGAGCTAGAAGAAGAAAAAATAAATAAATAAATTAAATAAATTAAAAAATAAAAAAGGAAAAGATTTGTTGTTGCACGTGTAAAGATATCAAATGAAAGTGTTTTCCTTTTCATATCTTCCTTTTTTAATGAGATGTTTCAAATTTTCATAGCTTCAAAGCTGAGATTCTCACTAGTTTCCTAGGTAGACAGAGAAAGTATTAACACAAGTTTTTACTTTTCTTTTTTCTTAGTTTGGCACGCATAGCGTTCAAGCATTTATTGGGTACAAGGGATATTATGCTAACTACTCTCAATGATTGATCGATCATTACAAGATGCATATAAAGCGGCCTACAAATATTAATTTCCCTTCCCCCTAAATTTAACTTTTTTTCATTTTACAAAAATTGTCTTCGAAAAACTTTCGTTGTTAAAGAGGGTTAAATTCACCTTTGTATCCATGTTAAGCACTTATGCAAGTATGTCAAGTTAAAAAAAAAAACTAACAAAAACTAACAAATCCAAATATTTATTAAAAAAAAATTCTCAACTCCCACGCGCAACAATTAGATATTTAAAAACGTGATTTGAGTGCAAACTTCAAACCAAGATACCTAACCAACCTGCTCTAGCAACTAAAATAATAGTACAAGCTTATATTTCTTTAAGGGTGCAGCTTTAACTAACAAAATCAGAGAAAATCTAGCTCAATTTTTCTTCAACTCTAACATGCCCCACATGCACCAAATTTTCAAGTTCATATGGGAGGAAAAATATGAAATGGGACAAGTGTAACAATCCAGTCCCACACATAACATGTGGGATACTTAGATGTGTATATAAAGTCTTTAATTGTAATTATTAATACTTTCTATTATGATCTTTGGGTGAGATTGTGATGAACTAAAATGACTCAAGAAAATATTATTTAAATAACGCACTAAGTCTTGATATGTTATGATTTGATTCAGATTTAGGATTTGACCCAGGTTATTACATATGTTATCAGTGTCGACTATCAAAAGCTGATATTATCCCACAATAGCTAGTAAAACAAAGTTTTTGAGTTGTATGTGATTGTGTGTTCGACGTCTCGCCCACAATAACTAGAGTGACAAAGTTTTTAACTAGTACATTGAACCTTGATATATATGCTATGATTTAATTCGGACTCTAAATTTGATCCAGGCTACAACAAGTCCCACGTAAGTCTGTTTTCAAGCGAGCGAGAAATGGAAAGATTGGGCAGCTAGCTGTCTTTTGTCTAAGGAGGAGGGAGCACGTGACATGCACGAGGGACCCTCTCGAATGTCTGTCTTCGATGCTTCCAATATAAAACCTCAAATCCACCTCTTTCCATTCATCTCCTATAATCATCAGAAGTCACTAGGTCACCATGAATGCTTGACAATTCATGAAATACCCTAGGTCCATATTTACCCCTATACATACAAACATTTATCCACTAGTTCTATGTTAGCAATGAGTAGGTTCCAAGGTTATTTTTGTAAGTTGACCAGAACTACTGAGTAGAAATGGGTCCTAATTGTGGCGAGTGGGCTAGCCCTAACTCTGGCCCATCACAGCTAATCGAAGACCGAATACTAAAGCTTGTAGGGTTAAGAAGCATTTAATTCAAAATGGCCCTTACCTTCCCTATCCAAAATGGGTCCTTATTGTGGGGTAACTACCCTAAATTTAGTGGCCCCACCCTTAATTTCTTATCATTCATGAAAGCCCATAACTTTGACAAAGAGAGCCCTTCATTCTTTGGCCACAAATATCCAAATTGGGCTCTGAAATAAATACCCAGATGCTCTTTACGACAATAATGGTGTAAAACACCTTCACACTGTCGATCTCAAAATAAAAATCTTATTTCAGAAGTCTAATATTCTTTTAAGAAAAGAAAATAATTTTAATTCTTAAATATGATCACTATCACAATTTATTAATATGTAATGAAATGAACCAATATAAAAATTTGACATAATAGACGTTTTAAAATGAAAAGTGAACTCTTATTATGGAGGATGGAGTACAGAGATCGCATTGTATTAATCATGACCAGAAGAATCCAAAGATTTTAAAAGGGGTTTAAAAATTCTTCCATCAGGAAACAAGGTAATTGTAGCAGGTACAAACATTGAAAAGATAGATGAGACCTTTAGATATGTGAATTGTATTTAGTTCTCGGATGAGACTGGACCTGGAGAGAGAGAGGTCTAGAGAGAGAGAGAGAGTCAGATTTAGCTTAATTCCAATGGTGATTAATTTTCATATTATATTTTTATGGAAAGTGATATGCAATTAATATTCGTTTAAGCAGACAGATGAGAGACATACCCTGTTGCTATTTCAAACATAAATTTGTAGACTATGCATTTGCGTAATATCTGGCACTACCCCAATTTGTTACTAAGGTGTATATATATATATATATATTATATATATATATATATATATATATATATATATATATATATATATATATATATACACACACTTCTTGTAGGGACTTTCTGTTTGCTAAGGTTCCAATTCCGGGCTTCATTTGTGTCAACACAATTCAATTTCTTTTGTTTTGGTTAAACTTTATAAAACAAGATATGAAAAAATGGAAAGTTAGGAGATATATCTTCTATTGATGTTTGACAATCTTGCACATTCTTGGTTCATACTCCGTTCATTTTCGAAAACATAGGTTCATATTCTATTCAAGGATATTAGGAATGAATATCAATATCAGTGCCAAGTGCCAACTCAATTTCTTATAAGGAGATGCTCTCAAGTCGCAATGTAATCGTACTAAACCTTCACAAATAAATTCATGTCAGGTACGTTAGTCACATAATTATATATCTTAGCAAATTACTATAAGGTAATATCAATTAATATATTAAAATTATTCTAGTGCATGCATGACAAGTCTAGCTATACTTAACTAGCTCATCATTAGACAACAAATAATTAATTATGCTTATATTGTATCACCAAATTCACCTGAAATAAAAGCATCCTAAGTATTGATAGCTAGCAAGCAAGCTAGGCTAATTAATAAAGGACGAAATACAAGTAACCCTAAGTCATCGCAAACGGACAAAATTACATTCGGATGTACGCACCTTTTCACTCTAGAAATGAATCCGATCACCTTTTGGAATAATATTTTTACAATAATATCTGAATTAAAGTTAAATTAGACTTGATCAATATATATATATATATATATATATATATTAAAAAAATTTAAAATAGTGGAGAGAGAAATCATACCTAGAAGTTTTTAATACTTTCATTTTTTTTTTTTGGAAAATAGTATTAAAAAATTTTAGGTATGATTTCTCCCTCCACTATTTTTAAATTTTTTAATACTTTCTCATGTGTGTAAAATTAATTTTTTTAATATTTTCATTTTATTTTTTTTAGAAAATAGTATTTATATTTGTAGTAATTTTTTCAACAGAGAATAAACATATTGAATTGGGATGGTTAATGAAAGAGTTGAAATTAGATTAGAAAAAAGAATTAAATGAGAGATGAATTTGTCTAAGTATAAATAATAAAATAAAAAAAAAGAGAACAATAACTATATAGTGATTAGGAAAAGGAATCAGATGAGAGATGGGTGGGTTATTTTTTTAAGTAATTTTTTTATCATTTGCAGTACTCATAAGAAGGGGGCTCATATATATATATATATATATATGGGCGCGGTCGCGGTCGCGCTCGCCGGAACGTTAAGAAATTAACACTATTAGGGGTGATTCTAGGGTAAAAGAATTGAAGACACTGAGTAAAATCTCTCTTTTATCTGTAGTGTTAATTACTTTCATATTCATATATGAAAACTCAAAGCAGCTTGGCAATAAATATACGTTATAGGGCAGCAGGGTGCAGCCAGAGACAGTCGTATAATAGATATGGCAGTGAAAGCACGCGCAGCCTGAATATGATTCACATGCCAATGTAGTCATAAAGCCAGGCACCTCACAGCGCAATCTCTTAATCCAACATCACATATTCAGATCCTCTTCATCATCATCATCATTATTATTATTATTATTATTATTATTATTCCCTTTTTACTCATATATACTCCTGGTTTTACTTGGTCAAATTTTGAATATTAATTTTAAAATGAGATATTTTTATTTAAAAATTAATGTGATTAATTTAATTTTTAAAATTAATATATAACTTTATAATTAGTAGTATAATTTTTAAAATTATACTGTCTTAACTAAATAAATTTCTATTCATTTTAAATCTAACAATATTTCAAATTAGTTTTAAAAAATTTAAACTTAATATTATAATTTAAAACAAAATGAAAATTTATATAAAATATTTTTTATAATATAAAATAACATAAAATTCTTAACATGCCATTACTCGTATGTCATCACTATTATATTTTTAATTAATATCAGATTATATGTGAATTTTTTTTTTAAAGAAATCATTATTTTAAATCGTTATCAATTATTTAAAATAATATGATTACTGTAATGAAATGTAATGCAAGTTGCCGGGGGGGGGGGGAGAGTGAGGGAATAACGTGCATGCATGGGATTGCCTAATAACTAAATAAGTTGACTTGTACTTTCTCTGACAGAAATACGATTAGTCACTAGCGGAAGTTCCCTTAATTTTAACGCTAGTAGCTAGTTGAAGAACATTTTACGTTTACTTAAAGAAAATATTGAATATTGACCATATTTGTATAAAATATATATTTAATTTTGGATTAAACAAAAAATATTATCACTAATTTCCGAATCGAGGGAATATAAGTTAATTAATGATTAGTTAAACCTTAAACTCCCTCTATTTCTAAAAGATTGTCGTTTAAAGTTAATTCACGTAGATTAAGGAATGCAACTATTCCTTATGAAAAATACTATATTACCCTTGTTTTAATTATCTCAACTAATTATTAACTTTGTAGATTACAAAAAGGAGTATACTACCAACCATAAGATTATGAAGAAGAAGTATTAGAAATGGAAGAGATTTGTAAAGACATTTCAACAACCAAGAAGGGTTTTGTATTTTTTTGAGAAAAATCATTAAGTAGGAGAACTTTAAATAAGGGTAAAGTTGAAAAAAATTACTCCATCTGCATTGATAAACTCAAAACGTCAATCTTTTTGGAATAAAAATTATTTCCTAAAACGACAATCTTTTAGGAACAGAGCGAGTACTTACTAATCATATTGTTGTTTTTTTGATTCAATTGAATTATATCTTATGGTAATCATAAGCCTAGGCCTGTGATCAGTGGCGAAGTCAGAACTTTTGTCTAGTGGGGTCAAAATATTATGATCCTATAAATAATTTGATGGGGGGTTCGAGGACTGCGCTCCCAGACCAATTTTTTTAGATAATTTTGTGTTTTTCGACCGGTTGCATATGTAAAACATGTATTTAGTTACAATATTGTTAATATAATATTATATATATATATACACACACACACACACACACCCCCCTTATTGACCCTCACAAATTTGTTAATAAATATTTAAATTCCTTATGTTTATGAAAATAATCTAAATTAAATTATTATTTATTTTAAAAATATTAAACGAAGATGCATACATAAAGGAGTAGAACTAATATGAAATTGAAAAGGTTATAAAAATTTCAATTTGACCCCGTATATTAAAGAATTTATAAAATTTCAATGGGGTCAATTTGTTCATTACACTTAAATTTTTTCTAAATTTATCATATATCACAAAATATTTTTGTTTTCAGTGGGGTCAATTGACCCCACTCCCTCTTATGTGGCTTCGCCACTGCCTGTGATTGGATTCTTTCTTTGTCAAAAATGAACAATAAAAGAAATAAATTAATTAACAAAAGTTTTTTTTGTGACTAGTAATGTTTTTGGCATGTAATACTAATCTACTATAAAGGAGTATTATTTTTACATGTGTTTTTGATATTTCTGCATAGTTCTCTCTCACATGAAAGTGAAACTCACTTTATATTCATGTGAGAGATGATCATGTGAAAATATCAAAAACACATATAAAAATATCAATTCCCTCAACTATATAGTAACGGTGGTAGATTAGGTATATTTTATTGTTATATTATAAAGTAACATGAAATTTGTAATACGCTTTTACTTTTATTCTTAAGTGACTGGAATTTATCATATCATCGTTATTATATTTTTAATCAGTATCATGAATGAGGTTGGAAAAAATATATTATTAAGAACCGTTGTCTTATAAGTATATTTTTAATTTTAGGACAGAGGAAGTAATAATAATAACTAATTTAATTTGTGTTCTACATACGCATGGTTTTGAGTGGAAAGAATTGGCCGACCAGTTAATTACTTACTTGAAATTAAGAGCAAAATTTAAATGTAATATCTTTTTACTAGGTTTGGATTGAGAAAATGGAATGAAGGAAGAAATGGAATGAAAAATAGTGTATTAATTTGATGATCATTTTAATGGATAAATCATTTCAATTAAATAAAAATTCATTATATCCAGGGTCGTTCTTGAGCACAGGCGGAGGGTCGACCGTCCTGGGCCTTAATCAAGGGGGCCCCAATTTTTTTTTTTTATATATATGAACATTTGATTGAAGATTTTGCCTATAGAAATACGAGAAGAAAAATATTTCAATGAATGTATTCTCATATATTTTATTGTAGTTGAACTATTTAGTCGAACTTCTCATATATTTTGTTGTGGTCGAAGTTCTCATATATTTTGTTATAGTCGAACTATTATGTTTTAATCTCCGGAAAAATATTTTTTTAGATACAACTTATACTTTTTATTTATTTATTTTTACTTTTTTTTGTAAAGACAATGTTTCAAAAAGGGTCTCGTTTTTATTTTTCGCCCTACACCACCAAAATTTTAGGAACGACCTTGATTACATCCCCTTGATTTTTAATCCATGTGAAAGTGGTGGAATAAAAGTCATTCTAATGAAATGGATATATACGATAATTTTGTTATCATATCACACCACCCACCATTACTAATATTTAAAACATACACTTGAAATATCTTAAAATCATTTCATTCTTTCCTTCATTTCATTCCTTTAATCCAAATATAGCATTAGAATTTATTCATTTTGAATACAATGAATAGAATCCCTAACAGCAACTTCAATGGAATTATGGGAATAGCTGAACCTCCTTAATTACCACCATAAATTTCCTGCCGAAGGTCGCCATATTTTATGTCTCGATATTTTTTACGTTTCATAAAAAATAAAAATAAAAAGTTTGTAAAATTTATAAATTTAAAAAATATATTTTTATTTCTCGTATTCCCTTGTATAAATTCCAAGTAAGTCTATTCTAGCTTCCTTACGATATTGGTCACATGAGTCAAATCTTTGCTTAGTGTTAAATTCACAAACAAATCCTCTCAAGTATCAGTAGACTGTAAACGGAACTTTTGATCACTGAATTAGTCAAATAACAATAGATATTTACCACGCCTGATATATATTCCCTCTGTCCCAAATTAATTACATTTATAAGACTTTTTAAAGTCAAATTGACTATTTTTAAAACTAATTTTTTTTACTATTTTTGCTAACATATAGGTACAGATATTATAACCAAAAGAAAGTATATACAATTTATTACTAATTTCAATTTTTATAATTTTAGAAATATATTTATATATGTTTAATTATTAATTTTAAAAATAGTCAATTTGACTTAAAAAAGTCCTAAAAAAGCAATTAATTTGGGACGGAGGGAGTATATATATATATATATATATATATATATATATATACACACACACATACACGAAAAAAAAATTCAGCGAATTGGAGGGAGGGGACCAAAAATAAACCGGCTATAGCGAGGGACAAAACCGTCGCTATAACCGGTTCGTTTTTGGTCCGCTCCCTCTGATTCGCTGGAGAAAGGGACTATATAGAGAGAGAGAATAAAAGACATCTTAGATTATCTTAGGTCACGTTCAATACAATATCTTTGATCCTAACTTAATAATCTAACCGTGTAAATGTAATGAGTAGGTAAAAATATGAGATTATGTAAAATTTTGTTTGATTTGAGGTTATGCATCAGCAACTTTATAATAATAGAAGTTATTAAAATCTGAACTGTCAAAATATATACTTATATATAAATTATATACACTACTATAAAAATGATATTTCGATGTCTCAATTCAAGCGAAAATTTATATAACTTTATATTTTTGCATACTCATTACATCCATACGATTAGATTATTAAGTTGACGATCAAATGATATTGTATTGAAAATGACCTAAGATGGCGTATTTTAGCTCGATCTAAGATGTTTTTTACTCATATATATATATATATATATATAATTTACTGGAATATATTTATATATTCCAGTAAATTAAAGTCAGATATATTTGAAATTCTCCTATTTTTTTGGTTACAATGCATGATTTGAGTCAATATCAATATAGCTGCTAAAGTTTGACCAAATATTGTACGCAGTAACTTAATCCAGAAGAATATAAGTTAATTACCAGATTCTATAGAGCAAGTTGCAATGGTTCCACAGATCCCTAGTTGCACGAGACAAGTCTGAAATTAAAAGTAAGCAAATGCATGTATTAAAAAAACAAAAAAAAAAACTGAAAAAGGATCAGAAAGAAATTGAATGACAATAGAAAGTCAAAGTTATTATTTACTCGAAATTTGTTACTAAAAAGTACAAATAATTAAATTATTACAACTAACAAGAAAGATTGTATTAAGAATGGGTTGCTTCGAATTGGTGAAATCCGAAACAGGTGCTGTCGGTGTAATTTTCTGTGAGGGGGAATTTCGTGGTGGTAACATGATCGGTGGCATCGCCGCCGTCGGTGCTTATGGAACATAAGAAGCGTAGCTATCGGGGTTGATCTTTTTGGAACCTCCCCCTCCTTAATTGTAATATTATTCTCATTTTTTGTATTTAGTTTTTGACTGTCCTATATGATATCTAAATTGTCAAAACATATCTATTTTAATTTGCTTCTGTTAATCTTTATACCTTCATGAACCTAGTCTTTGTAATTGGAGGATTTAAGCATTAATTTCTCCTTAGGCAAAAACAGGTGCTTATCTAATTTTCTCATCTCGTATGAATATCTTTTCCTTCTTTTAAATTAAATATATGCACTCCATGCACCTATTGAAAAATCATGCAAAAATTTAAGAGAATATATGCAAATTTTAATTAAGTCAAAGTTGTGGAGCAACCATTTTGTTTACAACATAAAATAAGTATATTACTTGACGTACGATTTTTAGATTTTTTTTTTTCATTAGAATAAAATTTTCGAGACATGTCACTAAATAATATGAAAATTTACACATTCATATACATTTAGTTATTTGTGTCCCCATGATCGAGTTTATTTAATAATTAAATAGTTTGAAAAGGACAATTTTAACCCTTAGATATAGAAGTTTCCTACACAATAGAGTATCTCCCTTTTTTCATTTTAAAATTTATACTTAATAAAAGTTCTTAAACATATGAGTATTTAATATTTTCTTAAAATTATTTCATATTGCTCATTCAAAGAAGTTTAAGAAGACAAATTAAGAAGTGTTTTTTGGTAATTTAAAAAGGAAGAAGTTCTACAAGAAAATGAAGAACATTGTTTCACCTCCATCCTAGTACATACACCTTAGTCATTATTTTAGTCAAATTTGATTAAAATTACTTATTAAAATGACGTAATTTTTTTTATATATAACCTTAAAACGAAAAATTTATTCTTAAAAAATAAAATTATGTCGTTCTAATAATAGTAATTTTAGCCAAATTTTACTAAGACGTGTCTTATCTAAAATTTTCATATATATATATATATATATATATATATATATATTAAACCGGACAACCATTCTTGTAATTAAAAATAAAAAAAATTGCTTTTCCAAGCTTGGCTAGAAATTCCTTTTGTAGCTGAGTGACTGAATTAGGAGAGAAATCATGTAATAGATGTCTTCCAACCCCCCACCAATCAAAAGAGATTCCAAAGATAATAAAGAAAAGGAAAAAGGAAAAAGGAAAAGTAACATAGCATAGTATAGTATAGTATAGTAGTAGAACTAGAAAGAAGTATATATAAGAAGAGGACGAATCTTCTTTTTCACCATTTAGTTATCCAAAAACCATGCTACGTATGATGATTTCTTCTTATTATCCCAACTACCTTTAAATCACATCCCAAGTTTCACCTTTTCTTTCCACTTAGTATTTTGATTTCTTTAATTAATTATTTTGTATATATTAATGTATTTAACGAATTAGATATTATGGTAATGATTTCATGATTTATAATAATTCATTTAATAATTTATACCAAAATAAAAGCTAGATCTGAGCCTTTTAAATCGTCACGCTGATGTTAAAACTATTTGTGTTGGAGATTCTTTAGCCCTTGGTGGAGTGGACTGGCATTCACATGGAGTAGTACATAATTCATATGTGAGATATGTTGGACCTACCATGAATAATTTTACATCATTTTCTTTGCATGTCATTAATTTGACATCAACCAAACTGACTATCATATAGTTCATTCGTTACATATTATTATTTAACTTTTTAAAATTAATTTAAAATATTTTTAAATTTAAAATTAATATATATAATTTTTTTAAATTTTAATCAATACAATAATAAATATTATAAATTATTTAAAAATAATTATTTATTATTCATAATTTTTAATGAGTCATTTTAATTGTCAAGTTCAATTTTTGGACACTTTTAAAAGCTAATCTTTAATAATAATGAGGGACAATTAATTTGGAGGAATATTTCAGTTGCTTTCTTGATAATAATGTTAGAACATTTTCGGATTGACTATTTTCTTCATATAAGTGTACAGTGATAAAGATATTTATTGTCCTTATTCTTTTAGTAATCATACATGTTTAACATTACGTGTTGAATCTTCCAACCCACCCTCTTTTTAATTTTTATTTTTTTTATGCCTTTTTCTCTTCTCCTTATCGCTTCTAAGGGATAATTAATTTGTTTCACAATACTTCACTATGATATACTGTATGACTTTCGAATTTTTATGCTTTTATAATTAATTTTAATTAACCAGGAAAGAAAGTTATAATTTTTTCCACGTAGCCTCGATCCACCTCAATTTTAAGACATTAATTATTAATTAGGAGAGAAAATTTTAAAAAATTACAATATATTTTAGTCTACTAGTAGTAAAAAGGACTCACTTAAGGACCAATAAGGTAGTTATGTGCAACTTAACAAAAAAAGAAAAATTTTAAAAAAAAATAAAGAGAGTAGTTATGAGAAAAATCATGAATACATATTGTTCAAACTAACGTACCTTTTTGTAGATTTGGAATGCATAAAATGTGTAGCAAAACAAAAAAAAAATTGATTTTAAAAAAATTCAATAAATATAATCTAACTACCTATATTTATAAACCAAATAAAATAAAAAAAGAAGAAAAAAAATCAAACATCAAGAAAATGTTAGTTATATACCATTAAAAAGCTCCAATAAATTTTTTTCTTAATTCTTTTTCTTTTGAATTTTTATATGTTCCAATTACATTATCCAAAAAAATTTATTTGCCTGATCAGGAAAGAATTAATAGTAGTGGAAGGAGAAAGTCACATTTATCCATCAAGTATGAATATATATATATATATATATATATATATATATATATATATATATTTGCCAAGAATGAAAAAGCACTAGCACTGGTATGAAACAATTTAAAGGTCGATGGATTGATGGGAGGTATTAGTAGTCCTAATGTAAGTGAAGGGAGAAAGACTTGAAAGTTTGGTACAAAATAATATTCGGACCTAATTAAATGGAATGTCGATTTCATGGGGGTCCAAATCATTTCTTATCCGAATTCGCTTGCCTTCTTTAATTTGTCTCCTCATTTTTCACCGATAATTAAAAGTCTCTAATATTCTTCCTAGTCTCCCCAACAAGCCTTCCATTCTTAAACCAAACGGAGTACATAAATCATAATTACACACGTCAACAAACTCACTCACGCATACGTATGAGTTTGCCACTGGCTGTTGTAGTCTCAATTATATTTAATCTATCTAACAAAATACAAATGATTATGAATTTCCCGCTCATCTAATAAATCATCTGAGTCATCCAAAGTTTGACATAAATCTGGCCGTTCATTATTTTTTCCTCCTTTATTTCCTCTTCTTCTCCATTTTTCTTCCTCTTCAAACCCTATCTCTAATACCTTCTTCTTCTGCATTTTTTTTTCTCTCCAACAAAAATTAGTGTCGGAGGCACGGGGTTACCGCTAGTGTATTAAATATTTAATGTGTATGACCTTTTATAAAAGAGACTAGTCACTTGATGCCAATTGCGTTTTTACAAAAAAAGAGGAAGAAAAAAAATAAGAGTTAAAAAAGAAGATGTTACGAGAGAGCCGGTAGATAAAAATAAAAATAAAAGAGTGAAAAAGGAAAAAAAAAGAGTGACACGATTTAATTTAAGAAAGATAATTTTTTTTTCTTTCTCTCCCTTTAAAAAATAGATAAGAAGGGGGGTGTTATTTCTTCAAAAAAAAATTATTCTTTTTACAATATTCACTATGAAAATGAGGAGAATTTCGCCTTAATGTTAAAGAAGCTTATGAAAATAAAATTCCCACTATATAAGAATTATCGACAAAACAAGAGGATGGTCATTTTTAAAAGTATCTTTATTGTTTCACAATAAATAACAATTTTCCTAAAACCAAAAAATAAAAAATGTTTAGTTGTTGGCAGCTGTTCATGAGTTGTTATTGAAAATTTACTTTTTATGGAAACGGCAAAAATATTTCTAGTTGATATTTCTAGAGAAAGGGATACTAAAAGTTACCATTATCTCCCTCTTTATTATATATAAATATATACATATATACATACATGCTCGTAAAGAAAACCAAAAGAGTTTCCCATTGACTGAATAGTGAACCTTGGAGTGTGTGAGACCTAGCTAGCTTCTCTTCTAATTGGCCTCTAAGAAAGTGGAAGGTAGACTACGAATTAAGGGGGTCTAAGGGAGAAAAGCTTGACACCATGCATTGAAGCAAATCTTTTAGGTGCACTAACCCTAATTCGGAAAGGCATTTTCCGTCTTTGGAGTGACTTTTTGACCCCTATAAGATCCCACTTCAACTCTTAAATACCTACTACCGGACTTTAGAATGATTCATCTCTATTATAATTTCAAATTTAATTTCTCAAATGTGTTTGAAATATATATGTCATTAATTATTAAATATGTTACATTACGTTTACAATAATGCGAAAGGCAATATTCCTATGGCTACGCCCATTTTAGAATATCCATACAAACCTTAAATTGCATGCATACATTAATTTTTTCAACTCTATTTGGTTCTTGATGAAGATGGTATTAATTCTTTTCTCTGTCCTTTTTTCTTTCTTTTAATTAACAAAAAAAAATAAAAAGAGAAAAAAAATATTGTTTTTATCAACATTACACGAGCGTCTTTAATAAAAAAGAAAAAATGAAAAAATTATTAATTCATAACGTGCTACGCTTAAATCATTTTTTACTCTCTTTGGAAGGAAAATGATCCCTTCAACCACCCTATCAAAATAGCAAGTCAAATTTCTCCCATTTATCTTCTGTATTTCTCTCTTATAACGGGTGTGTTTTGAAATGAGATAGATTTTATCATTCAATAACTACTATACATATTGTATTCTCTTTTTGTATCAAATCTTTTGTCACTAAAATATTATATATTGTAGCTTAAAATATATAGCACACATTGATGATATAATTTATTTTTTTTCCAATGTAGTGGCTTTTTTTTTATTTTTGTTTAAATATTTAAAAAAATGATAGTAAGTCAATAATTGCAAACATGAATATATCAAGTAGAGGATGGAAAGAGGTATATATTGGGGTGCAGGCGATAATCGCGGGGCCATGTGAGGGGCAACGATGGGAACATACTCCCGAATTTTGATCCATTGATGGGTTTAGCTAGGTAGCTATAATACTAATATAAACTCCACGCCCTTAATCATTGTTTCTCCCACGAACTTTTAATTTTCAACTTTAACTTGGGTTGGGTTGACAATATCATATCGGCTCTCTCCTATTTTTTTTTTTTTTTTTTTGCTAAATTTTTTTGTGTATAACAACGGAACAAAATTACATTGGCACAGGGCATACCCCAGAAACTATAGCAATGTCATCTAGTGACAAATCAAAAGATGAGAAGGCTATAAGACCAACCTAGACCACCAGTCATCTCACTCCTATTTCTCAAGAAAAATGAAATATACCATTTAACTCATTCTTTTCATTTAAGAGAATACAGGATTGCAATAATTGTAAACAAAAAATAGTATGTAAGAAGAGTACATATATATATATATATATATATGTATATATAAATTAACATTTAAAGAAGGGTTATTTATTATATAAAAACTAAGGACTTATGAACTCTCAGGGCCTTTTTTATTTAAATATATGTTAGAGAAAATTAATACATTTAGAGAAAATAAAGAATAAATAAGCTTTACATTTTAGATAAAAGTTATCAAAAATTCGTGTGTTTAATTAGAAGTACCTGATAATTAAATAAAATAAATGTTTATCATGATTACAGTACATAGAGATGCAAAAGCGAAAGTCTATATATGATGTCACTTCCGTAACGGGATAACTAGCACCGATATATCTTTACATCGGATGATTTGGTAATTTGATGATCTCTATTGATTTTTAGGTTTTGTTGTAAACTTAGTTTCAATTATGTAAAGGAAAATGATATATATCGCAAATGTTTATGTTAATTTTTTGATTGTCAATTACGTGGATAAATAATAGTGGTAATCTTTTGAAGAGATGTGTTATAATTAGAGTTCTTTTATAATTCTTACTAATATCATGTATTGATAAGTTTCACAATTATAATTCGAAATAAATTTATCGCAATACATAACATGACTCTTACGTAAATCAATAGTTCAAATCTCTTGTATGTAAAATATATGTTTGCATTTTTCTATCTCAGAGATACGAGAAGAACATAAAACTTGTATGATTTAAATAGTTGAATGAAAATGTGAAACCTCTCTAGGTTGAATTGCCATCTTCTTTTTTAAAAATATAATATTATTGGATTTTGTAAATAATAATAATAATAATAAAAAGATAATGTGAAATGGGGCGGGCCAAGGAGCCGACAAATACCCGCTTGAACGGGGCAACGTGGGGATTCATGAAAGTAACAGTACATTTTTCCTTCTAACAAAGCCGAAAAGCTTTGATCGAATCCCACCTGTGCATGTGAGTCACAGCCGCCTGACTCTCCAGTCTCCAGCCACCACTAGGTCCACGGTCCACCACCACCAATATTATCATTTGCCGAATAGTTGGGATAGGATACCAATGCAATTATATCTTTTCAATCCCTTCCTTGATGACTCAAGAGAAGCATAAAATTGAATCTCAATCATCCGATCCATGCTTTTTTAATTGTTCATATGCTTCATTAGATTCTATTTGGATGAACTTTTTCTTACTTTATTTCATTTTTTTAATGGAGTAGTATGATTTCATGTTTGCCAATTTAAGTACTCCCTTGGTCCAAAAGACCAAAACCAAAGTTTATTTGGACTTTTCACCATAAACAATTTCCAACATTAATTTAAGTTTTTTTTATAATGAATATCTTAATTTGAATGGAAGTAGCATGAAGATGTGATTAGGGTTTTTATATATATATATATATATATTTAATAAAACTCATAATTATTCTATATGATGAAATTTTAAAACCCTTCCTCACAATTTCTTTAATCTTAGATATCATATAAGTAATATATCATGAAGAAATATGGTTATATTTATTAAACTAGTTCGTTATGAGACAAACAGTCCAAAACAACAGGTATAATTTTGATATTGGATAAAAAATGTTAAGAGTATTGAAATCATACAAGAGTCAATTGGTTGTGACAACTACTATGGTTGCCACCATCATGTTGTTCCAATTATTATTGATATCTTTGTTTAACAAAAAATATCACTTTATATTTTTATTTTTTTGATAAAAATGATGACAAATTAATATTATCATGTTCAGTATAAATATTTTTATTTTTCAGAGGAAAAATAAAAATAAAGGCTAACATTGTTTAAAAGTTGAGAAGAATACACCAATAAATATATTTAGCATAACAATAATTACATTACGATGCATAATAGATTGAAGTCAAAACTAAAGTCCAATTTTTTTTTTTGTAAAGGATAAGTTTTAAGAGCTGTCCGAGTCGATTAAACACAAGTTACACGTTATTAAAAAAAAAATAGTTAGAAACAAATGTCATAGTAACACCTTATAAAAAATTAGGTAAAAAAATAGTTTTGTACTCTATTTTGATAACTAAAAATATAGAATAAGAGTAATGCCAGAAATAATTATAGACCCAACGTCTTCTTTTGCTTTTTAACTTTGTTGGTTAGGTTTACATTTCTTTATTGTTCTCCACTTTTTAAGTTTAATAATAAAAACGTTAATAAAAATGGGGAAAAAGTGAAAATATGAAAAATACGAGGTAATAGTGGGGTGTTTGGCGGGTGGGGGCCAGACGCCGATCTTGGGAGCCGTCGACAAGACAGGCATCTTTAGTTCCTTTCTATTATCTTTCGTGAGCCGGCGATGAAGTGGGGTTTGGTATTCGATTGTATTTGCGCGCGTGTTTATCCTTTTCAAGCGTGCTAAGTTTGGTAGCTGGCGGGTCCGTATTGTGGCTCGGCTTAAGCCGTCTGTCTCCTTTTTTTCCAAAAAATAAAATGAAAAGAAAAAGAAATACTACTACCCTACTAATAACAAGATTATCATAAGCCGAGCTGCGTAAAATATCATCAGGGGCCTCACTTAAACCAGAAAAGGCGGAAAGGAAGGTATAATGGGCTTGGTATTTTTACTATTGAGATTTTTTTAGTCCCATTAACGAAAATCACATTGCGTATATCTTTTTAGAGCCTTATTATTTATTGTGAAAATTTTTCTATTTTATATCGTCTTATGAACTTGAACCATTTGTTAAAATTCAAAGGTAGAAGGATCGTTTTTGACCACATTATTGCTTTGTCAAATTATAATTACGACGTATATATATACACACACATGAAATACGTAAAAATTAAAAATAACTCATTTTAATTTATTTTATCTTATTGCATAAATTCAATTTAATTTTATCATATATTTGTTGTTAACATATATATTATTTTCCCATCTCTTTATTAAAAACAAGCATACCACCACTTGAGAGTGTGATCCACGCGTTTCAGGGAACTAAAGTTGAAAATCTTTGGTTTAATATACAGAACACATTTAAATTGAAAGAGGTTCAAAGAGAAGCAATAGTGATTTAGCTAAAGAACATAACTAGAGCTATAAATCAATCAGGTTACTAGCGAACCCGATTTGACTTGATTCAACTACCCACAACTCGAGCTCAGTAAACGAGTTGGACTCAATTTTTTCCTTTTTCTTTTTATCCATTTAGTTAAATAAACTGAGTCCGGATAATAAAGTGTCTACCTTGAGTCCAATTCGTTTAACTTTATTTAGACAGTTCCATTTAACATTGAATTAATTAATTATTTTATTTGCTAAGGTCGACTAGCTTGAACCCAAATAAGAACTCGAATTCAACTCGTTTACTAAACGGGTTGAGTTCACACACTAAATTTTAAATTCGTTTAAAATTTGATTCACTTCGACTTTTTTAATTTTTAAATTTGACAAGTTAAAATTTAACTCGACTAAACTTGTTTACCGCTCAAGTCATACCTATATAATATACTACTTCCATCTCAGTTTGTTTAGTAAAATGTAAAACAAATTTTAAAATGTGTCAAAGATATAGCTGAATATTGACACCTAATTTAAAAGTCTCGTCATGAAACTTTTAATATCTTAATTTCATCATTTAAAAGTATTACCCATTAAAATTGACAATTTAACATTGATTACCTAGTTAGAAGTGTCGAAAAAAATTGTAATTTTACTTATTAAGGAAATCATTAATTCTCTCTACATTAATTCATAGGATAACATAATTGATTGTATATAAATTATTATATGTTTGAATATTTAATTTAGAATCTTAATTTTTTAGGAAAATGACTCCTACTATAGATATTATTTCAAAAATATTACTTACAAAAATTTATAATATGTAGCTAATTACTTGGTTCAAGGACTTAAAACCAAATAAAAAAAAAATTTTAACCTTACTTTCCAAAAAATATAAATTTCATAGTCGTTATAATATTTCAAGAATATGGGCCAAATCATATTTATTACTATTTTATTACAATATTTACACAAAAATGTTGCTTTTGATTAAACTTTTGTAAGAGTACCATTTTATAAAACAAAAAAAAAAGAAAAAAAATGACGAGACAAGTATAAATGGACTCTAAATTTTTTAAATTATCTGATTAGGTTAGCTCATTTTAAAAAATCCTCACATAAGTTATTTTCCCTTATTAATACCTTTAACAAAGTCAATACAAATTTTATTTATTTTTATGCCTATTTGACATAAGTGCATAGATGTGACGATTTACATGAAACAATAATTGGATAAAGTTATTTAGAAGGAAAGACAATCACAATAGATTATGATAATAACTTAGCATCTAGACAACATAGTAAATACCTCCTCCTCACTATAAACAGATAGACAACATAGTAAATACCTCCTCCTTCTCACTGTAAACAGATAGATAATAACTTCAATGATTTAAATGTTATATTCTCTTACATGTGAACAAAAGGAATTTTTCTTATGATTTTGTGGTGTTATGTACATTTTGATGCACAGTGAAAAAAATGAAAGAAAATATATATTATGAGTCTTATATCGATATATGACGATAAATTTATGTCGATATTTAATATTGATCTATGTGGATACATGACATAAAAACAATTAAAAAGTAATTTATACATTATTATTTTATTTTATCGTTTAGAATTATATATTAGTCGCAATTTAATTTGATCAGGAGATATGTTAACATATATGTTATTTCTCGTATATTATTATCTTTCCCTAAAAGGTAGGAGTATTTTGTTTCTCCAAATACTAAAAAAAAACGAAACATGTTGTACTACTTTTTTATTTTTTTGGGTGTGAAAAGACAAAAAAGGTCAATATCTTGAATCGTAAAGGAGCGGTTTAGTTGGTTTTATAAAATGGAGGTCCGGCTAGTAAGTAGCGAATTGTGACTGATGGGAACCAAGTTTCTGTCAGCTGAAATCTCTCGATCGAAAACCCAACTCAAGAATCGAATCATGAGTGGAATACAGTGAGTTGGACCTAAAGTGAATTATTATTATTATTTCATAAAAATTTTGAAGGGGGAAGAAAGAGAAAAGTTACACACAATCATATTATATATATAGATGTATAGTTTCTGAATTTGTTTATAAATGTGTACTTGAATAGAAGAGCAAAAAGGCTTCTTTTCCTTCCTACTCTGTAGAGCTCTAGTAGCTGGTGAACATAGCCATTACTATAAAAAAAATCTCTGAACTTTTGCTGCTTTTGAGGCCTCTCGCCGCCTTTGGGTTTACGGCCACTGATTTCCTTTTCTCTGCACAAGATCAAGCGCATTTAAGTGCCGCCCCAGTTGTTTTTTTAGAGATTTTGTAGCCGCTTCAGCTGCTGCTTTTGCAATTACTTCTGTACAAGCATTTAAAGTTCTTTATTTATTTCCTTCACTCTGTTTTATTTAAGCTCTGTCAAATCTTGGAATGAAGAATTCTTAAACTCTCTGCTTGAATTGTCAAGTCCTCTGTTTTCATTATACTTAATAACATACCCAAAAAAGTCATAAGCCAAACATAAACTTACAGAATCAAAGTGACTGTTGAGAATTTGAGATCTGGACACAAGAAAGAGACATCTCAAACAAGGTATATTGGAAAGTAGAGTAATGGGTAGTTTTCTTTTCTTTATTTATTTTATTTTTTTGTTTTGTTTAGATCTGGGGACTGAGAAGACTCATTGGCTTTTGTTTTATGGGGAAGGGGATTGTTTGGGGGATTGATGTACTAGTACTTGCTTTTGTCTCATTGAGTGTCTTTTTTGTGTTTCAGATCTGCATCAGTATTTAGACAATTCTATTTAGTGGATATCCAAGACAATGTTGGCTCAGAAGCAAGCAGAGGAAGCAATTGTCTCGAATTTTAATGAAACAGAACATGAAGGAACAACAAGGGAGGGAGATAGAGAATCAGAAGATCACTCCATGTTCAATGTCAAGAGCTTCCTCTGGCATGGCGGTTCGGTATGGGATGCTTGGTTCAGTTGTGCTTCCAATCAAGTATGTGAAAATTAACAAAAATATATATTATTATACCCATATATAAAATACCCATTTCAAGATTATTATTTTTTTTCATTTCCATTTAATTTTTGTCCCAAAATATGGTTTCATTTTTCACCATATTGGATCATATGTGTTGCAGGTAGCTCAAGTGCTTTTGACACTGCCATATTCATTCTCTCAGCTGGGTATGCTATCAGGCATATTGCTCCAGATATTCTATGGACTTGTTGGTAGCTGGACAGCTTACCTCATTAGTGTTCTTTACGTCGAGTACAGAACCAGAAAAGAGAAAGAGAATGTCAACTTCAAGAATCATGTTATTCAGGTATTTTGGTTAGTTAATTTTGCAAAAATCCCATTACAAAAATTCATTATAACCCATATAAATTCACCAAAAAAAAGAACCCATTTTGATCATTTTCAGTGGTTTGAAGTTCTTGATGGACTATTGGGTCCTTACTGGAAAGCAGCCGGTTTAGCCTTCAACTGTACTTTCCTTCTCTTTGGATCTGTCATACAACTTATAGCTTGTGCAAGGTAAAGTTCTTTTTCTTCTTCAAAAACTTAATTCAGTCTTGACTTGGACAAATAAAATATTTATTTTTGGCTGTTTTTTGTTGCTTTTCAAATAATTCCAGTAATATATACTACATCAATGACCATTTGGACAAGAGAACATGGACTTATATATTTGGAGCCTGCTGTGCAACAACTGTGTTCATACCCTCCTTTCACAACTACCGGATTTGGTCTTTTCTAGGCCTTGGAATGACAACTTATACTGCTTGGTACTTGACCATAGCAGCTTTTGTTCACGGCCAGGTAATAAAGTATATTGATGGAGGTTTAATTAGATCTCAAAAAGTGTTTTGCACTATATTTTAGGTCCCAAAAAAATAGTGTACATACTTTAGGGTCTAAATCCCGTCAATTATATGTCATCTAAAGATAGTTATGGATAACACCAGATATATCTACGTATGAATATATTCTTTTAAAAGTCATAACTGTGTTTGTTTTGGATTACTCTAAATGGAAGCAACTGTTGAGAATCTTTTGTGGTGATTTCTATTTATGTAAATAATTTCTTTTTTGGGTTTTTGAAAAATATCTTTTTGCAGGTTGATGCTGTGGAACACTCAGCTCCGACAAAGCTGGTGCTGTATTTCACCGGCGCCACCAATATACTATACACATTTGGTGGGCATGCTGTCACTGTGTAAGCTTTTTTTCTCTCTCTTCCCACAAAAACTATCATTTTTATCTTTCTTCTTCTGTTTGTTTCTACACGGCTTCTCCTTGCAGCTTTTGCCGGTCACCTCGGGGGTGTTTGTGACCGGAAACAGAATCATATAACTACTTTTTATTTGTTTGTTTGTTTGTTAGGATAACAAAATTACCCCCTCCACTACTTTTTAGTTGAATTTTCTTATTCATAATGATCTTGATTTTGGTTTCTATTTTTGTTTCCGTTTATTTGCCGTCCATCATGGTCTAAAATCTAGTCATGACCAACCAAGTGGTAGTTTTGTCGTTTCACAACTTTCTCTGCAGTATAGAATCCAATGCCCATGCTTTGAAATGGAGCATCCATCCTAGTGACTTTCTTTTAAATATATTAATGTTTTGCTGACAACATATTTGAACATAATTTTTTTTCTTAAAAAATATTATTAACAATTTCTTATGTTTAAATTTGTTGAAACAAACCTTGATATGCCTAAAATTGAAGTAAATGTGATGTAGCGAATTAATTTATAGAAACAATTGCTACATGCTTAGTAAAGTTACTGATTATGCATCGAGTAACTTTTATAAATTTTTGAAATTAGTCTAGAAAAAATTCAAGATATTATATCTTATACTCTTATTAAACAGTTAAAAGGGTGAATGTTAAATTTACAGGGAAATTATGCACGCAATGTGGAAACCACAAAAATTCAAGTACATATACCTAATAGCCACACTCTATGTTTTCACCCTGACACTTCCATCCGCTTCTGCCATGTACTGGGCCTTCGGCGATCAACTTCTCAACCACTCCAACGCCTTCTCCCTTCTACCCAAGACCCGTTGGCGCGACGCCGCTGTGATCCTTATGCTCATTCATCAGGTCAGGTCAATTTTATTGTCGTTAGCTTTTAAAAGGAAATAAATATTTGCACCCCAAATTTCTCTTTTGCGCTCCACTGCACGCTTATAATAATGCGGATTTTGGTCTACAGCAGAGCAAATACCATTTTTCTTTCTAAAATAGCAATAGTATCGTTTAGCAATTATGTGATTGATTTAATATGGTTTTGGATATTATGCAGTTTATAACATTTGGGTTCGCATGTACACCATTGTACTTTGTGTGGGAGAAGGTGATAGGAATGCACGACACAAAGAGCATTTGTTTAAGGGCATTAGCAAGGTTGCCAGTGGTGATACCAATTTGGTTCTTGGCTATTATCTTCCCATTCTTTGGGCCTATTAATTCTGCAGTTGGGGCTCTTTTGGTTAGCTTCACCGTCTACATCATCCCTTCTCTAGCCCATATGCTCACCTACAGGAAAGCCTCTGCTAGACAGGTGACACTAATTTTTTTCTCCCACCTCAAAATGGAAATTTACGAATTTACCCTTGGGATAATTCATCCGGGGGTATTTTATAATATGGTGCATTTGTAAATTATTTTGATGGATAAAGTGGGTACCTCCGGTTTTTATGGGATATAACCAGATTAGTTTAGTAACAAGCAGTGGTGCCAGAAGAGGGAAAGAAAGTGTACAATAGCAATAAAGGCTTGGATTTGGAAATATTTGTGTTGATGAGAGGGATATAGGTGGGAGGTCCTTTTCATTTAGTTATATGCTACAGTTCTAGTGTTGTATTATGTCTGAAATGAGCTGGCTTCTTGTTGACTCACTCCTGCCCAAAAAGGGCCCACTTCTTATATTTTTGGTTTTGATTAACCGGGTTGACTCAGTAATTGTCACGCTTGTCAAATTATTATATACTAGGGACTATATATATATGAAAAACTGAATCATATTACTAAGAAAATACTTTCACACGTACTTATATTTTGAACTCTATAATTTCAGAACGCAGCAGAGAAGCCTCCCAAGTTTCTACCAGGCTGGACGGCGATGTTTGTGATCAACACCTTCATTGTGGTCTGGGTTCTGGTGGTTGGATTTGGGTTCGGTGGATGGGCTAGTATGACAAACTTTGTGAGACAAGTTGACACATTTGGGCTCTTTGCTAAGTGCTATCAATGCAAGCCTCCACCACCCCAGCATCACTGAGCTGACTCGCCCTGCAACTCAACTGAGTCCGACCGAACTCACTCTCCATATTTTGTAATATACCCATGGGGAGGTATCAAATATTTCCCCTATATGTGATGTGTGCTGAATTTTCTCTCCCTTTTATTTTTTTAGTATTTTTGATTTTTTTCTTATATTATTAGATGAAAAATTAGTGTGGTTGAATTGTATGATTCCTTTGGTATGAATGCATAGGCTAAATTAATTAAATTAATATCCATATATATATATATATTTAGCTTTCCATATTTTTGTCTTCCTCCCAGTTTTGTTGGAATATCATTATTACATTTGCATGTTTCCATTGTCTCTATAAATCTTAAAGAAATTGGAATAGGTATGGGTTTGATTTGGATCTATTTAATTAATGTATTGTGGGCTTTGATATTAAAGGAAGATGTTGACATTTTTAATTACAAAAAATGAACCTATTTTGACCATAGATTCTTTTTCTCTTCCCATCTGTTCTGAGGTTGGGGGAGTGGGCCGTGGATCCAACCCATTCACATGGGTTACACGTTTGTCCACCTCTTTCTCACGTGCCACTCTTTCCTCCTGCATATTCTCTCCTTCAAAACTCACATGCCTGAGATTTATGAATGAACATGCATGAACTTGAACCTTTATGATCAAGCCTTCTCACGAAATGTGTTTGTTATATGAATCCAAGACCTTTGCTTTGACTCAATTTATTCCTTTTTTCTCACATGATCCAAGTATTAAGGACATCATATTTAACAATACTTAAAAATTATGGCAAAAGTCGGATTCAATTGTCAAAAATATCAAACTTGTAAATAACTTAATGCTTTGATATGTGAAGAAGTAGGATTAAAGTGTACATAATACCGACTCCCGAGTCATTATAACACTTTTTTTTTCTTAAAAAGATGTTTTACTAATATGTATTTCGAAAATTCTAAATATTGGCCCTAGAGCTATTGATTTTTAGCTACTTCATATTGTGTATTTAGATTCTAATGTGACATAATATTAATCATAAGTTATAGTATAACGATAAGGTTAATGTGACACGATACTTGTTGTAGTATAAGAAAAATAATTAGAATATCTCCGTGTAGTCAATTTGCTAAATTTATGAATTTCATTCATTTCTAAAAATTACTAGTACCTATAAAATTTACATAAATTTTTAGTTTTATATTTATGTGAATAAATTTTAAAATGTTAATATGGAGCTCTTTCGGTGGAAAAAAGGAAGTTTAATTGTGGGCTTTCTCCAACAGATAAGACTACAAGTTAAGCCCAAGCAGAGACAGTCACCTAATTTCCGCTGGGTTATCCGCCCATTCCTTGGCCTTTGCAGCTTAAAATATTAAAAGCCCGACTTTTGGTTATACACACTGTTTTCATATCTCTTACTATCCAATTGGTCGGTTAACTAAAACAGTGTGCTATTTCAATCCAAAGTGAAATTGACAATGGGCCAGAGGATATTTGCGTGTGGTTGTTTTTCGTTTTGGAACATTTACATTTATTAGTACCATTTAATAAAATATTACAAAAAAAAGTGCATAAATAAATTATTTCTAAATTTAGTACATATACTATATTTAATTTATAAAATAGTGTATTCTTATCCCTTTTATTTAGTTAACTGATTTAAGGAGTTACTAATATAGCCCATCTTTATAGGGCCCATGTTTATAGGTGGTTGCATATTTTGAATTTGGTAACCTTTGTGCGTGTTTTGTCTGAAGATTCTTTAGCTGGAAACCCTTATTTTGGTATTTGGGAACTTGGAAACCATTTTTTGCTTCTTATTTTTTTGATTTTTTCTGCACGCGATTTCGTTCGTTTTCGGCGTATTCCTCTCCCTCTTTCAGGCTCTCACCCTCCTTCCTCATCTTCTCAACCTTCGTTTTTAACGGTGTTGCTTATCTTCCCCAACACCTCTAGCAAGCGACAAGTTGATCTCTTCCTCTATAAGTTTAGCCGTTGCAATTGAGACGAAATTAAAAAATAATACTTATCCGTTGAGTAAGTCTAAAGCAATCCTCATATATATTTGTTGCTTTTTGTGTGCCTCAGTTGAGTTAGAAATTTCAATTTTGATGTTCAATTTACAGTATTTTTATCGAGATATCAGATATATATATATATATATATATATATATTAATTAGCTTTATGTATAATGAAGTATATTTTCAGTGATTTCTTAGTTTCCAAATCTTAGTCTTTACTTCCATATTTCCGTCTCTCATAATTTGTCCTGAACAGAACTCCACCAGGCAAGGTAACTATAGTTTCTGTAAAAAATGATGACCTCCATTACAATGTACTATTAGAAATGTAAATTATGGTATTGTGCATATTACGTGTTCGATAAAATGACATTAAGAAGAGAAACATGTAAACATCCATTACATACATTAATTTGTTTTGTTTACTAGTGTTAAAAGAAATGAATTTAGATGAAAAGTAATGAATGTGATGTCACTAAATGATGTGTAAGCTCTCGTACCAGTTTGGCTTGTTAGTGTTGTTGTTGTTGCTGCTGAACACTTGTTGTTGCCACTAGTGCTTGATTAGTTGTGATTTCTGATTTATGTGGTGCTGCTGTTGTAGTACTGTCAATAATTAGTAACTGTTGTGTGGTCTGCGGGGAATGAGTGTTTGAATTCTCATATACTTGCTATAGGTGAGTATTTGACTCACTAGTTTAATGTATAATGTATTAAAGAAATGTATTAACAGAATAGAATTTTGATTGCTTCGGTTTGTTTCTTATTTATGTTTTGTATAGGATGGTTGATACAAATAAGAAAGATGGCAAGAGGAAAAGAATAATGGAGGATGTTTCTGTTAAACATTTGAAGAAGTTGGATATGGTGAAGGCAATTAAATATGGGAATGAAGGTGAATATGATGTTCATAGCCGGAATATTATTCCCATACAAAAAATTCTAAAGGTGTGCTAATTTTAATGTTTTTAAGAATTTTTTAATTATTAGTTGTTTTGGTTACTGATATATTATGTTCTGGTTAATACTATTTTATGGTTTGATTACTGATATATTATGTTCTGGTTACTGTTATATTATGTTTTGGTTACTATTTATGTGCCTTCAATGTGCTATATAAAGATTGATTAGATTGGTTACTAATGACTGTTTAATTCTGATATTGGTTATTTGCAGATATGGGATCTTTATTATCAGGAATGTAATAGAAATTTCACAGGAAAAATAATATATTGGCGTGACATGGAAGTCCCTAGTCTTATTATGAAGAAACTGAACCAAACTCAGTTGGAAAAGTTTAAGATGTCATGTTTTGAAAATTTTCTTGATTTTGGTGAACGCCAAATGTATTCACAGATTATACATCATGCTCTTGTGAGAGAGGTTCACCAAAGGGACGATGGCGAAATGTAGTTTCTGTTCGGAGATAAAAGGATTAGATTTGGTTTGCCAAAATTCTGTTTGATTTCTGGTTTGAGATGGCAAGACAAGGAGGATATATCTGCATACAAGGGTATGGAAAATCTGTTAGTGGAAAGGTTTTTTGGGAATGAGGCTGTGACACATAGTAGCATATGGAGGATATACCGGGGGGCAGCTTTTGACGATAACGATGAGGCTGTAAGTATGTCGATTATTCTGTTGGTGTGTAATTTCATACTATCGACTGTTTCGGATAACTATGTGGATGGGACGTTGATTAACTTTTTATGTTTTGGCGAAGTTAATAGTTATCCGTGGGGGAAGTGGCATTTGAGCAGACAAAGTACTCTTTGTCGAATGCTTTGAAGGGACATTTGAAGAAGGGAACAAATGGGGGTTGGATATATAATTTTTATAAGGAGAATTATACTAAATCTTACAAGTTGAATGGACTGCCGTATGTCTTCCAAGTTTTTTTGTTTGAAACCATTCCGACACTTAAAGTTCGGGGTTTCTGTAATGACGAGTATCTGTCGGATGTTCGATTATTTAGATGGAAGGAACTAGTGAAGGCCCCCAAAAATGACAAGCTGAATGATCTAGTTTTTGGGTCTGGACAGGTATGCAGGTTACTAATAACAATGTAGTTGGTTACCTTTATATATAAAGTTGGTTACTAATAACAATATAGTTGGTTACTGATTATATTTGTTGATTCTTTGTGTATTGTTTTTATTTTATTTTTTTTGCTCAATGTTTTTTAGATACTATATTAAACTATTTTGTTAGTTTTTCAGCTTAGGATACAAAGCTTAATTACTACGGCTGAAGAGAATGATCGTTTGGATTTGGGCGGCGTTCACTTTTTTAATGGGAACGATGTTGATAGGAATGTGGAAAAAAAATTTGAAGGTTGAAGATGTTAGGTTTTCTATTTCTGATGTTAAAGATGTAATTGATACACGGTTTAGGCCGTTGGAAAAGAAGGTGTCTGAACTTAAGAAAGACATTGAACATTTGGGAGCTGATATTAGGGATGAAATGCGTATTTTACAAGTTGAGATATGAAGGAAAATGAGGTTCATTATTAGAAAGGAGCTACGTGGCCAATCTAATATTAGCGAAGGTGGGAACAAAGATGATGACGACGGTGATGACAATAAAGATGAAGATGATGATGATTCCGATGATGATGATGCTGATGATGATGATGCTAATGATGATGATGACGATGATGACGATGGTTCGAAAGGCAAGTTAAAGGACGATGGTTCGAAAGTGAATGAGAATGATGAGGATGACGGTGGGTCGAAAGTCGATGAGAAGGATGATGATGAAACTGAGACTGTTAAAGAGGTTGATTATGATGTTACGTTGGAAGAGTCCCATGATGTAGGTCATGGTTCAGATGTGTTGAACCAATTTGAAATAAAAAATAATGATGATGAAGATAATGTTAAGGTTAGACATATTTGTTTGTTTTTTATGTGTTATATGTGTTTTGTTTTAATGATTAATTAGTTTTTTTTTTCATAGATTGGCAAGAATAATGACATGCACTCTTTTGATATATTAAGCCAATCAACTGGGAAAGAGCTTGTTGTTTATGTTGCTGATGAGGTTAGTGTTATTTTAAAAAATTAGTTACCTGTATATGTTGGATTTGTAACTGCATATGTTGGTTTTGATTACATGCTATTTATGTTTGGTTACTGTTATAATATGTTTTGGTTACTATTATATTATGTGTTGGTTACTATTATATCATATGGGAAAAAACTGTTTGTTTTTACCCCTGATTAGGTCAGTGTTTTTTTAAAATATTTAGTTACCTGCATATGTTGAGTTGGTTACTTTATTATAGTCAGTCTGCTACTGTTAAGTCAGTTTGTATTGGTTTTTTGTGTTAATAGTTACCTGCATACATTGGTTATTGCATTATAGTTTATGTTACTACATTACAATATTTTTGTTACAACATTATATTATTTCTGTTACTTCATATATTGGTTACTATATTGTTGTTTGGATTGGTTATTGCATATACTAGTTACCTGCATATGTTGAGTTGGTTATTGCATTATATTATAGTTTGGATTTGTTATTGCATATATTAGTTACCTGCATGTGTTTGGGTTGAAAATGTAATTGTATCTGTTACATTTTTTGTCAATTGATAAAGGGGTATAAAATCGAGACAGAAAGCATGTCGGCACTTGATGAAATGGTATTAACCACTCAGGACATAGCTCAGTGTGTTGAGGTGAAGAGAAGCGCCCATAAACCCAGTGGTAGACCGGTTCATGAACCTACAAAGAGTGCCGCTTTGAGGTCTTCATATACAACAAAGTTTGGATCTGCTAGTTCATCTTCTACCGCCGTGGGTGGTACTCAAATACATACAGGTCTTTCTGCATTCCCCAAAGTATGCATGGCCATGCCATCAAAATACGAAGACGCATTATTTGATCAATGGTTTAAGATTGGCCTAAACAACAGGAAAATGTATGTTATTTGTAGTTTAACAATGATGTAGTTTTTTATAAAACAAATAAATTTGTTTTCCTGTAGAAACAAATGGTTACTATTAAATAATGTTCTGGTTACTATTATGTTAGGTTCTGGTTACTACTATATTATGTTCTTGTTATTATAATATTATGTTTTGGTTACTATTCATGTGCACTCAAAATAAAATTTTGGTTACTATTATATTATTTTTTTTGTTGCTAGATAATTGTATAATATACATAGGTTGCTTAAATTGGGTTTGATTAGATGATGTTTCTGTTTGGTTTACTATTATATTATGTTTCGGTTACTATTATAGTATGTTTCAGTTACTATTATAGTATGTTATGGTTACTATTATATTATGTTTTGGTTACTATGATATTATGTTTGGTTACTAGGTATTTGTTTAGTACATACAGGTTGCTTAAGTTGGGGTATACATGATGTTTCTGTTTGGTTATTATTATATTATGTTATGGTTACTATCAAATTATGGTTTGGTTACTGTTATATTATAATCTGGTTACTATTTTATTATATTTTGGTTACTGTTAATGTGACCTCAAAGTGGAGTTTTGGTTACTATGTTATTATTTGTTGGTTACCATGTAACTGTTTACAATATAGAGGTTGATTAAATTGGTTATTAATGACTGTTGAAATATGATTTGGTTAGAGTGTATACTAATATGGTAATTTTTAATGTTAGTGTGTATTCTGATATGCTTTTGTACTGAAGGATTGAAAAATTCCTGAGAGACAACAATAAGATTGAACCTGCATTTATGTTTGGGTCTTTCCCAATAGCTTCTAAAATGTGGTTCTACAAGTTGAAGACTCATGGACAATGGTTAGATGATGATGTGAGTTTTTTTTTCTTTTTTCAAATTCTGTTGTGATAGTTATGGTTACCTTAGTTAACTGGTTTAGTAACTAGTTTTAACAGTGCTAGTTACCTTTAACATAGAGTTGTATTTTTCAGCAACTGTTTATATCTTATGGATTTTGTTTTTTTTTTGTTCAGCACATCAACATTGCATTATACTACTTCCAGAAATTGGCCAGACACTCTGACAATGTTCATATAAGGGCAACGACCACAGATTGTTTGTTTCATGTGAAGATAACTGTTTTGTATGAGGAATACACTCTAAAAAATGCAGATAAAAGTCTATTGTCGGGGGAGGGTGATGTTGCTAAATATATCCGTGGATTTTCCATGGATGTGAACACACCATGGGTCAATGTTGAGTACGTGTTGTTCCTCATTCATATGTCATCTCTGGAGCACTGGTTTTTGTTGACTTTTGATGTGCATCGCAGACTTTTAAAAGTTTACATTCTCTGCAACCAATGTTCTAAAAGGCGTTAGGCGGGAGGCGGGCGGCCAGGGGGGGCTAGCGCCTAGGGGGCCTAGGCGGGGCCTAGGCGAAATTTTTTATTTTAAGTCAATTTTAATATTTTATCTTAGTATCTTACATCTTTCCAAACAAAACAATAATATAAAATAAAATAATCTATAATAAAGATAATAAAGACATTGGTTAAAGTTCAAACACATACTTATATTGCTCCATAGCCCTTTATATCTCTAGCTCTTCTTCTCCATATCCCTCCAAGATAATGTCTCCATCGGACTCACACTCATACTCCTCATCTCACTCTTCCCCCGTGTCATCATCAGACAAAAAATCTTCTTCATGGAGTTCTCTTACTCCAACATTTCTACTACTTCTCCTAGGCTCTAGCACGCTATCCGCTCCGGATGCTTCACCAACTGCCTCCCACGTAAGGCCCGAACAACCCTCGACTTCATCATCACCACCTTCAACAATCCATCCTTGTGCTTTTGAAGCATCACTTGCTAGTAGCACATCTATTTTCCTCTCTTTCTCTCGTTAAGCCTTGCATTAAATTGGACATAGACTAGATTGTTCAACCTTGTTGCGTCTAGTCTATTCCTTTTCTTTGTATGAATCTACAAAAAACAATTAAAAAAAATCAACAAATTTTATATTTAATTATTTATATTTGATTTTACTTAATAAACCATACTATATACTTGATAGTTGATACTTACCCCCTCAAAAGTACTCCAATTTCTCTCACACCCAGATGAACTAGTAGTCAATGAAAGAATCCTTGTTGCCATCCTTTGCAAGTTGGGTGTACTATTGCCATAATTGGACCACCATCCAACTAGTCATTAAAGAATCAAAATTAGTAACAAATATTTTAAAATAACAAGTATTAAATAGTAAAGAAAGATTAAACAATAAATATTCATACCCGGATCATAATTATCATCATTTGTTGCACATCCCACCGCTGCTAAAGGTCTTCCAAACCCACCCTCTTTTTTCTTATACTTCAACAACTCCGTATTTATGACAAGACTTTGCATATGAAAGTCATTGGGAAAGAACTTCTCAACACAAGTAAACATCGCATCCATGACAAGTGGATCACTTTGTATGCTAGGATCTTTAAAGAAGTAATAAGGGTTCAATAGATAGGCCGCCAAATGCAATGGACTATCAAGCCGGTCTTTGGCTTTAGCATCGATAATAACGAGAATGAAACGATAGTTAGTCTCATTATTTTTGAATGCCTCTTTGATCTCTTCCTTTGCTTTTTTGAGTTCTCCATATAAAAAACCCATTGATGGCTTTCGGTCTCCATCAACAAGGCGAAACACCTTTACCAATGGAGCAAACACTTTTAAGCATAATGTTACTCCATTCCAAAAACTCAAACTCAAGACGGTAGCATACGCCGTTTTTCCCTTAGTATTTTTAGACCATTTGCATTGATCCCATTCACTACTAGTAAACATATACCTCAACTTCTCTTTCTTTTCCATCAAACTTTGCAAAGTCAAGAAAGAAGTTGCAAATCTAGTAGCGCCCGGCCTCACTATGTCTTTTTTTTTGTATGTTTCCTCATCAATGCCAATGTCTTATGATGTGCATAAATAAAGATAGTAAAGGCCTTTACTTTCTCAATCATTCCCTTAAACTTTGGCAGCTTACCAATTCCTTCAAGCACGAGGTTCAAAGTGTGAGTGGCACAAGAAGTCCAAAACATATGTGGCCTCTTTATCATTAATAAGTCCGCCGCGGCCATGTTGTTGGAAGCATTATCAGTAACAACTTGCACTACATTTTGTGGCCCAACTTGTTCAATGCAATCATCAACGTATTTGAAAATATATTCTCCAGTGTGTGCTTCCTCAGAATCTTCTTTAGAAGAAAGAAAAGTTGTGCCCTCTTTGCAATTCACACACAAATTCATGATACTTCTTCTTTTTCTATCGGTCCAAGCATCGGTCATGATAGAACAACCATTGAAAGACCATTCTTCTTCTTACCTCTTGAGTGACTTCTTAGTCCTTTCTACCTCCTCTTTCAATAATGGCTCCCTTAGTTGGTATTGGCTTGGAGGTTGGTAAGCCGGGCCATATTGACCAACCGCCTCACAAAACCTCTTGAAGCTATCACAGTCGATAGCATTAAAAGGAATACCAGCTTCATACACCCATCGAGCCAAGTATTGATGCATACTGTGCGTTCTTTCCTTCCAAAGTGCATCATTGATATTTTGTTGTCGTAGCCTCTTACTTGCACTCATTGAAGAATCGGGATCTATGGCCGATGCAAATTTATCCATAGCCCCAATAAATTGTGGTCTTTTTCTTGACCCTGTCACTTCAATTTCTTCTTCTACCTCTTCATCAATTATATTAACCTCTTTTCTATTTTGTTCATTCTCTTTCTTTTTCTCTTGCTTCTTCCTTTTTGCCTCTTCTATTGCGGCTTTACAGTTTGCTTTATCTTCATCAGTAGCCTTTGGGCATGGTCTAGTATTTCCCGTAATTTGCGCAATGTGTTGTTTAATTCTATAAACCCCTCCGCTAACACAATGTCCACATAACTTGTATTTCACCTTATCTGTATTTTTAGGATTAATCAACATCCCATACTCCCATCCAACGTCATTTGATGCACGTTTCAATTGTGATTCAGGTACATCGGTGGAATTAGATGCTCCCGAAGAAAGAATTTGTGCCATTGAAATTTGAAAGGTTGAAACAAACCTACAAATTTCACTATAGAAGGCAAAAGCAACAAACAGAGGCAAAATAGTCAAATAAATTGATTAGTGATAGTATAAGTGCATAACAAAATAAATAAAAATATGATAGATTGATAGTCTGTCGTCTGATACTCTTAAATTTAGCATCACAATTTTATTATTGTATGACAATTGACAATTAATATTTTTATTTTTAAGGGAAAAAAATATTTATAGGTTACAAGTTTTGCAAAGTGGGTTTATATATAGAAGGCTGAAGGTCCTCTGAAATTTCAATCTCATTCTCTGTTTATATTTCTTTGTGCAAAACAGAGGCAAAGGAAAACAGGTATGGAGTGATGCATCAAGAATCAAGATATCAAACCTAAAAATTAAAAAGAAAAAATTACCTGCGGTTGCGAGTCTGTGACTGCGATGGAGTGACCCTGTGGCGGCAGTTGCGATGGACGGATGGAGTGGTGGTGAGAGGCTGACTAGTGGTTGCTGCCTCTTCTTCAGTTCTTCTTCTACTGCCTTTTCAGTTTTCTTCTTCAGTAATTGTGTTACGTTACCAAGAGAAGGGAAAGTGAAAGATGGCCTGATGGGATTAAAAAATATAAAATTGCCATCATGTTCTTCTTCTTAAAAAATGTAAAACTGTTTAGTATAATGAAATTTTATATTATATTATAAAATATTCTATATTATATATTATATATTCTATATTCTATATTGAGAGATGGCTGATGGCCTGATGGGTATGTTTACAAGGACGAATATTCTATATTATATATTTATATCCTATTCCTATATATATATATATATATATATATATCAGTAGTACTACCTTTAAGATAAATGTTATGTAAACAAGTGTTATTGTAATTTGTAAGTAAAATTAGTGTGAATTTTATTGAATGATAAATTTGATATTATTAATTATTTAATTATGAAATTATTTTTATTTGTGTAATCTAAAAAATCAAAATTGAGGAGTTAAAAAAATATCTTAACAATTTAACCTATTAATTTTATTTATAAACAAGATTGTTATTAAATAATAAAATTTAAAATTTCAAGAATTCAATTTAATATTAAAACTTTAGAAACAAACATAAATTTAAGAATTAATGTGTGTGTGTGTGTGTGTATATATCAATATATCCATTAGATTAGTATTACATATTTACATGAAATAACTAAATTATAGAATTAGTGTTACTACTTAATACTTAATAAGTTAATAGTATCTTACTATCTTTATAGAAGTAGTGAAGTTTATTAAATGAGATATTTGATATTGTTAATTATGAAATTATTTTTATTTGTGTAAGCTTCAAAATTGAGGACAAAAAGGAAGTTTTTAGTAAATGTTATTTTTAAAATTCAAATTTCTTCAAAAAGGAGGACAAAAATGTTATTAGTGTTACATACTTCTTCTCTCTCAAAAATTTAGTAAATGTTATTTTTAAAAACAAGTGTGAAGTTTCTTGAATGAGACATTTGATATTATTAATAATTATGAAATTAGTTTATTTGAGTAATCTTCAAAATTGAGGACATAAATTTAAGAATTATATTGAATTAAACTAAATATTACAAATGTATCATCATTTATATAATTTGAAGTCGGTACACGTTCAAAAAATTACAACTATAATAAAATTATCCATGTTGACTTGATCTTGTTCACTTTTTGTTGAGATTTGATATGCTACAACCTGCATTAAGAATATGGTAAAACATTAGAAAAATAAATATATCAAGATTTGCTTTTGGTAGTAATTTTTTATTAAAAAAAAAAAATTCCACTAGGCCCCGCCTTTCCCCGCCCAGAACCCGCCTTTCCCGCCTTCCCCGCCTTTTCCGCCTAGCCCGCCTAGCCACGCCTAGGCGCCGCCTAGGCCACCTGGGATCCGCCTAATGGGTTGGAGCGCCTTTTTCACCGATTTGGCCTTAGGCGCGGCGGCAGGCCCCCGCCTAGCGCCTAGGCCGATTTTTAGAACACTGTCTGCAACCAAACAGGTCACAAATGCGAACAAAAATTATGGATGTTTGTGAGTCTTATATTTTCATCCTACCGACAATACTGTCTAAGAGTGGTTTTTGGAAGGATATGACTGATATTGATTTCAAGAGTGAACCGTATCGTAATAAGGAGGAACAAGATATAATTGAACTTGAATTTGTAGAGGGGGTACCTGAACAAATTGATGGGTAAGGTTTACATTGTTTACATTTACTTAACTATTACATCTAATATGATTTTAGTTTTGATTTTTGTTTGATTTTGTTTGTTTGTGCAGTGATTGTGGGATGTTCACGATTTATTTTGTTGAGCATGTTATTCACCAACAGTTTGGTAAAATGCCTGTACCATTCCCCATTGCACAGTACCGGAAGAAATTATGCATAAACCTCTACATGCATGTCAGGACCAAGCAATTAGAGGGATACGAGTCTGATACAGAATATCCAATCAGATTTGTCCCAGATTAACATCAGTTTGGTTGTCATTGTATTTTCCTTCTAAACTGTTTTTCGTACATTATTTTTTTTGGATATCCATAACCATTTGTTATGGTTAGTGAGTTTTTAATGTTTAGTGCAGCTTTTGTAAATGGGATTACTTATTTGATTATATTACTAGTTGTTTTAAATTGTTTATTGGTTCATATTTGTTACTTATAAGTTGTGTTTGATATATTGTTTGAAAGGTGCAGTTGGTATTCAAACCTGCGTAGAAGCATAACCATTTTAGTTTTTGTTAGTAACCAGATAGTTACAAACTTATATCATAACATTTATCAAGTGTTTAATGTACATGTGAGAGTGCCCATTTATCTAGCTGATGGATACTTATAAATTACATACTTTTAAAAATTATTTATAAACGGTCCAATTAGTAGTTAAATCTGCATATAGATGTAACCATTTTATTTTTTATGAATAACCAAATTTTCATAAAAATGTTTCAGAACAGTATCCATCAGCTATTTTAGTTGAAAGGTGCAGTTGGTTGCCAAACCTGCATATAAGGGTAACCATTTTAGTTTTTGTTAATAATCAGATAGTTATAAGATTATATCAGACCTGTTATCAAGTGTTAAATGGTTATGTTTTATTTATACTTTGTCATCAGGATGGAATTAGAAACTCCAAAATATATCTAATTGGTAACCATTCTGATATGACAAAAATTATCTAATTGGTAACCAAAATATATCTAATTGGTAACCATTTAAATATTTAACAAGTAAACATAAGTAACCAGAGACCAAGAATTAGAAATTTGTTTTAATTTATCCAGAGACCAAGAATGTCCAAATTGTCAACATGATGACTAAAACGTGAAGTCAAATTCAAGAATGATATTCAAGATTCATATTTCAAAGATAACGATTAAAAAAATTTAATAAGAAGATAAAGGTGAAAGATATTAGATGAAGCACAAATAATTAAGGATATTCCACTAATTTCAGGAATTTTCACTATTTAATAATAAGGTTATGGAAACGAATAATAATTTCTTACCATAAATGGAGGAGTATGAAAGAAAATAATATCATTTACCTTAGTAGGAGACTAGATCTAACTGGTATAAAGGAGATTATCTAGAGAAATTCTTGCACTATTAGGAACTTTCAGAGTATTCATATACTCAAAAGAAATACTCACAATATTGAAATAGAAGACTTTTGTGTTTATAAGCAAGGTTTGGGAGACATGCGTCTATTAATTATGGAATTGAGTCACGGGTTGCCAAACCCATCAGTATACTCATTTGAAAATTTTGCCATTGAGAAGTCACCCATTAGAAATAAATCATGATCTGCCAAACTTTAAAGAAAAGAAAGGCACACCCCTTGAAAAATTTAGCAAATAAGGGTCCACCCGAAATTTGACTAAGTTGCTGAACGAGCATGCTATACAACAATGTAAAAGGAGATTTCCATGTGTTAGTTAACTATTAAAATCAACATTATTGGCTAAATTGGGCCTGAATTGGACAAGAAAAAAAAAGTGAAAGGAAAAGAAAGGTGGCACACGTTTATGAAAAAAAAATGAAAATGAACTTGTCCTTTTGTTTTTTTTTCTTTCTTTCCAACTAGGTGGGGACAAGCTTTTATATATAAATATATACTGCGGAAGGGAGAAAGAAATGACATATGTGTATATCTTCCATTCTGCTAATTAATCAACACCTGTTATTAATCAATTATCTATACTTCTTCAATTTTGTAACATTTATTCGTAATTACTATTATAGGCTCACAATATTGACAACCAGATTATTCTCAGGAAAGAGGGGGCTTTCCGTAGAAACGGCGCACAATTAAATAGCCCATTTCCTTGACAGAACTTCTAGACATTGTCAATAATGTTAACTGGTCTAATAATATCATATCAAATAATATGAGTTACTGTGTCGTGATAATCATCAATTTAATATTATAAAGTTACGTACTATGCAGATGTTACTGTAACAGTTATTGAGTTAAAATATTGTGCAATTGCTACTATATCAATTATTGAATCAATAATATGAAATATTGTGCAATACCGTGTGCTACTGTAGAATACCGCGTGTTACTGTGGAATAACGCGTGTTACTATTCTTTTATTACCGAGTATTTCAACAGTTGAAGGTGATAATACTGTTGACAATTATTAATACTGTCGTTTTCAATATCCGACAATTAGTCGTTGTGGGGCCCACCAATATTTTGTTATTTCTGCGTTGTCATACTTTACTGAATATAATATTTCCCGACAAAAAGAATATTCCTCGACAGAAAGAATATTTCCCGACATACTGTTTATCAAATAATTTGCATATATACTGTTTATCAAATAATTTGCATATATCACCCTTAACTATAACATTATATCAATTAAACACTTTATTGTTTAGAATAATAATCATAAAGAAAATAAACTTCTATTTCATAAAAGTTGGGGTCGTACAAATGACGTATGTGTCGTGCGTGCTATCCGGTTTAATTTTTATACATCATGGTACCGATGTATTTTGTTAGTCTTTGACTATTTGTATTTGAGCTCAGTATGAAATTGTTATCTTATAAACATTTGATTCAGTCTTATTTTGTTTGGGATCCTTTTGACTATAGTTGTTCGTTCGATAGTGTTCATCATTTGTACCTAGTCTCACTAATTTTGATATATTCATAATTTGTTTGTAATTCACATTCGTTTATCCATTCAACTCTTTTGGTTACATTATATATTGTGGTATATTTGTACATCTTTATATCTATACTGGTCATTTGGCTCATGCTGTGTTTTTCTTCCGGTAGATTTAAAGGGGCGGTTTAGGGTTTTGTGTGAAAAGAGCTACTTTTGACTGAATAGGTTTATTTGATTTTAGGTTTTGATTATTATGCCAATTTTTGGAGATTTGTATTTAATTCTACATTGATGGAATATTAACTATTAAATATTTGAAGTTATTAGTCTTCTGTTACTTATTTTGAGGTTTGTTGCGCTTTGTGAATGACCTCTCTTTCCTATTCAGGAAGAGGGTGTTACACAAGTGATTTTTTTTATTTTTTTTAATTTTATTAAACAGTCTAAAAAATTAAAATAAAATAAGACTGTAATATGTAAGCACGTGAAACTAGATATAAACCATCGGGTAGATGTATCTAACTTTCATAGTCAACACTCATTTGCCAACCTACCATCAGGTAGATGTATCTAACTTTCATAATCAATGCTCACTTGTCAACCTTCTTAGTGTATGTTTAGTTATTTGGCATTTGTAGCATTTGGAAGTTTAAGCGTACTTGAAAATCTTATTCATTTAGTAGTAGCTTATTTTACACGCAATTTATAACTCACAAATGCAGTATTTGAACCTTCACTACTACAAAGTAGTAAATAGGCAACACTAAAAACACAACGTTTCTATAAAAAACGTTATGGTATATTTTTACACAACGTTTTTTTAACAAAACGTTGTAGAATGCCATTTTTTTGGTTTTAACTAGATAACGTTTTTTTTAAAAAATATTATCTATCTAAAAAACACGGAGCTCAAGTGAAGACTTAAAATTAAAAATTAAAAGACATATACTCTTTTCTCTCTGGGTTTCGTTCTTTTTCTCTGTCGTCGTCAGTTGAAGTGGAAGGTGGAGAGGAGAGAGCTCCACTTCTCAAACCCTAGCCCTCTCCATGAGCCTTCATTCTCTTTGCCTACTACCTTATTTTAGTACCCCTCCTTTTTTTCATTTGCCAAAACCCTCGAATCTCCATCAGCCCTAATTGTTCTTCCTTAGCCCCAAATCTTAGCCCTAATTGTTCATCTTTGGTTTTTGTCATACATGTTCTTTCTGATTGTAAATTCTATAGTTGTTCAAATCTTAGCCTCTCTCTTCCTCTTGCTTTGTCTTTACAGTACATATATGGGAACAATCGTAGCGTCCAAATATAGTCGTCCGAACAATAAACTTTCTTCACCGTCGCCGACACCAACGTCGCCTGAGCAAAAATGTCGTACGACTATCTCTTCAAGTACATAATTATCGAAGATACAAGTACAGAACTATATTTGCTTTATTTCGTACTATTTTCAAAAGTTCTGCTCATTAAACCCTAAGAGATATATACATGTAATTCTTTATATGTAATGTAGTGAAAATTGTGTTGTTCTATGAGAATCAGGTGTGGGAAAATCATGTTTGCTGTTGCAATTTACGGACAAGAGGTTCCAGCCAGTTCATGATCTTACCGTCGGAGTCGAGTTTGGTGCTCGCATGACACCATTGATGGAAGGCCCGTTAAGCTCCAGCTTTGGGACACTGTATGCATCTACCACCAATTCACTATTACTTGACTTATTCTGGGCTATTTGTGTCAATTTCTTATTTTTAGAACAATTTTTATGTGTTAATCTATGCAAATATTAGATAGTTTACTGTTTGGACTCATACATGATAATTGTTCATATTGGTTTTTGTCATACGATTTTTGCCAGCAAGCCTCTGGATCTTTGATTGGCTCTTTCGGTGCAATTGTTGTGCTTGTGTTGTTAATTATTTTGTCAGCCAGAACATTGTCGCGAGGCTAATGTGTTCAAAGGCAATATATGTATCAGTGTTTGTGGCCGTGTGCGCAATTATTTGCTTGTTAGTCAATAGTGCTTAAGTTTGGATGTCATATGTATTTCACTGTTTTTTTTATAAGCTTGATCTAGGCTATAATGTGTATTACTTTCACAAAAGTTTATGAACTAGTGTCTTAATTTCTAAGTAACTAAATTGGAGTGCTTGTTGACACTCCATGTATGCTGTGATGGTTTTGAGACAAATTGATGTTATCTGCAGTGTAATCTTGCTCAGTCACATTGTTATGCAAGTAGCGACAAGAAAAGGTAAATTCGTAAATACAATCTTACTATCAATGACCTGTTGGGAAAATTTTAAGCAATTTGAGCAAACCTAGTCTTTTAATTTCTTATATTAACTTTTTGCAGATGTATTCCGGTCACCCTCTGTTTGATCATGTAGAGCTCCTAAAGGACAAAAGGCTTCAATTGTTTCATGTTGTTCATTCACTTGAATTATTGTAAGGTGTTTAATTTCTTTCCTTGCAGATTTAAAGGATTTTGCTACTGAATTTGTCAAGTGAAGTGTCCAGAATAATTTCTTAGTAATACATTCAGAGAAAAAGAAGCCTTTGCGACTTACTAAAATAATAGTTTTAGAGTTCTCTTTAGTTTTCTACCTCTATTTGTCATTGGCGAATATCACAATTTGTAAATTATTATTAGTTTTGTTTTTGTAGAAAAAGTTGGCAGGAACCATGCATAGTATTTTGTCCTCACTGGAGTTTGCGTCTTGGTCCTGTTGTTCCCTAGCTTCGTCGGTGGTGTGGGGATCCAAACTCTTTACTTGTTATGGAGGTATTACTCTAGCTATGGTTGAATCACCGACTATTCTTGGCATGATATAATTGGATCCCTGTCCATACTAAATTGCATATTTAATATATAACATGCAGAGTGGAGATCAAGCTGATTTGGTTCTCTTACCTTTCAAGCCAATGGCAATGAAGGTCCTTGAATGTTCATTTCTCTTTGGAATAAGGTATGGGGTACATCTATTTTCTGCTACTCTCTAGTCGCTACTAGTCAAGTGAGCATTACCTTTCCACTTCACTGTTTTGCTTCATAAGGGTAGGGGTTGGGTGTAAAATTTAAATGAGGGGAGTTAGGACGACTAGGAAGATTTTCCTATGGAAATGAACTGTTTTTATTGCCTGTAAGAATCAGCTAGAAATAGAGAAAATAAAATAAAATAAAGATGTTAATTGATGTTACGATTAGACTCTTGCACTAAAATAAAATAAAGATGTCGATTTTGGATTAGACCAACATGATCCTATTAAGCAGGTTGAGGTATAATTATTAATTGTTTGTCCAATACAAATAAGCAGAAATTTTTTATATGGATGTTACATTTTCCAGTCAAATTTCAAAAAATTAAGAAGTGTATCAATCAATTATCTTGGCAATAATGTGATAGTCATGGAACAATGGAGCAAGTGAGGGCAAACTTACAAATGAAGTAAGAAGGAACAATGAAGATGGAGAGAGCTATTACCTATGCGTTTTCTCAACAGGTAATGAATGAATATTCATTCGATTGTGTTCTTTTGTATATTGTTTATGGTAATATGACTTGCTTTCTAATTTTTACTTACTCTTATATATATATATATATATATATATATATATCTGTGTGTGTGTGTGTGAAGTCTCCTTTTGCACTTGACTAGTTTGTTGCTTCATTTTGTTTGTGAATTAGTATTCCTCTCTAATCTTGATTAATTTGGTGATAATTGTTTGATTCACTTTTTCCATGTCACTTGTTTGATAGACTGCAGTTATAGATTTGGATATTCTAAATTTAAAGGTTGTGATCCATTTTTTCAGTAGCAAATTAAGTAGTTTAAATCGGACAACTGACTTGTTGTTCTTTTATTTCAGTGGGATAAGGCAAATGGATTGACGTACACACAAGAACAAATTGACGAAGTGCGAGATGAGTGGGCAGCGTATGTGAACAGCTACATCTAGAGCCTCGAGTTAACGGTGGATATGTAAAGGGTTAGATGAATGTACGTATTTTGGGAGAACCTAGGATTTTTTGCACATGCTTAGGTAGTAGCTTAATTTTATGGATAGTTTGGTTTATTTTGTGGATGCATGTAATCAAATTCACAATTCAATATAGTAGTAATTTATATTGAAAAGTGAATTTGAGATGCATATATGGATAATTTGGTATATTTTTTGTGAATGTAGTAATTTGAAACTGTAAACGAATGGTATTATTGGGATGCATTTTGAATGGTTGATACATTTTGGCTTTAAATTTAAATGAGAATTTAGATCTTTTTAGCTATATATCATGGCATTAGCAGATTACAAGTGCACTGGTAATATAAGTGAACCACGGTTTTTTAGCTATATATCATATGCATGTATTACAACATTTTTAAGTCACAGTTTAAAAAGGTTATATAAATTTGTCTAAATAGACGACACATTCTAAACGTTGTGTAAATGTGTCTAAACGTTGTCTAATATATTAAACTACAACGTTTTCAAGCATCTACTAATTTATGGAAAACAAATCTACAACGTTTTTTTCTTAAAAAACGTTGTATAATGTGCCTAACTACACCCTTAACCACGACGTTTTTCTGATAAAAATCACAACATTTTTTACGCGTTATCTATTTACTGTTTTGTAGTAGTGCTTAAACATAACGCACCAAAATTGGTTCGATGTGTTTGGAGGTTTAAATGCTGCAAACTTACCGTCGCAAACGCTAATAGCCAAACAAACTCACAGCTTGGTTAACCGCGATTACATATTTTTTTTACATTAGAAATCGCACTATATGATTTGGTTACAGTTACATTTTGTAACTGCACCATCACACCATGCCTCTATCAAAGGAAGAAAGAGAAAGTGAAAGAGAAGGGGTTAGGATATATATATATATATATATATAGGAGATCCTTCTCCAGCGAACTCCCACAAACGAACTCCCAGCGAACTTTTTAAAAAAAAAACTCGCGGGTCGCGAATTGGCTGGAGCGGGTCGCGAAATGGGCCAACTATATTAACCAAAAAAATAACTACGCTGCAGCCTCCTCCAATTACTACAACCTCATTCTCTCTCCACGCGACTGCTCCAGCCCGAATCGACGTTGCTAGCTCCGGCGTAGGCGAGTTTGCCGTTTCTCGTTCTGCACTTTGCTCCGACGTAGGCGAGGCGAAGGTGAGGGCTCTTCACTCTGTTCAAATCTAGGGTTTTGTTGGGAGATGTGAGTTTGGGGATTTTGAATTCGGTAGCAGATTTTGGGAGTTTTGGGTTATAAATTCTTCTTTTGAGTTCTATTGCAATTTCCAAACCTTTTTGTTGTTGTTTGGGATTATGGGATTTCGCTTTGGGGCTTATTGTGCCATTGATGGATTTCTTAGAGTAGTAGATTGGGTTTATCTCTAAATAAATGGTATGTTGAGAACTAAGGTTTTTTTTTCTTTGTGTATTTTAGCTTGTGTCTTTTTCTGATAAAAAGATTAGTTTGTTCTTTCTATTTACGCAAATGATGGACTTTTTGGATGCCCAATTACATTTTAGCTGTAAATACTAGCAATAATATTTAGGTAGAGATGATACGATTCCCATTGAATTGTGTTTGTGATACTGTCTAAATATGCCTAACAGAATTTGACCCTTTTCCTGATATTTATTCTCTATCAAAATATTATAATGAGCGTGAATGTATGATTAGGAAAAAGAAACTTATATAAATGATTAGCTAAAATATTCTCAAGGCAAAAGGAGAAATACCTCCCCCTAAATTCTTTAAATTACAAGACGTGCTTGCAGAGGAAAATTCTTTGCTCCAATGGGTGAGATTTCTTGCCATAATTTTTTTTTTGTATATACTAAAGATGTCCAATGAAGGTGCAACAACATTTTCAAGTTAAGATGATGATAATCATACTTCCAAAGGTTTGATCATTTATTTTATTCAATATTATGATTTGCATTTCCATATCTCTTATATACATATTTTATTTTATTTCCAGGTTCACAGATACCAGTTTTCTTCCATGAATTTTAATTTTGTGAGGAGGTATAGAATTCAATGTTAATTTTATGTAACTATTTTTGTGTTAAGCTTCCTAAAAAAATTAATTTTTCATTTCTAAATTTCATTGAGTTATTTATAATTTTAATCATGTGTTTCATATGATAAACAGGAGAAGTGTGCTCTGTGCAGTCAGTAAAGAGGCCGAAGAATCATTTAAAAAGACTGGATTATGGAAGAAGCAGAATAAATTATGGAAGAATATAAATGTCATAAGATTAAATAAATCATTGTAATAGTTTAGTGTGTATCGAATATCTTTATGGGAGATATAAAGGACTCTGTTTGCCCCTGTTTCATACATACAACATAACATTGCCCCTGTTTCATTCGTCAATTTCATTAGCATTGCAAGCACAATGAACTGACATATGTGCCAATTGTGCTTCCTACAAGTTGAATAAATTTAAGATATAATAATCCGACATTTGATACCAAAAACAGACAAATTTAGACAGCAAGTCTTTATGAGAAATTTCTTCTCAATCTTAAGATGTAATACTAAATGGGCACCACTAAAGAAAAGCAAAAACATGCAACTGAAAACAGCATTCCAACAATTATCCTGATTTCAGCACAATTAAAATTTCAATACTAATAATATATTACAATAATGATGCACTTTGGCCAGATTTTGAATTCCTGATACAGAGTACATATAACCAAAAGAAGACAATATTTTGCAACTCATCTTCTTGCAAAAAGTAAAAAATTAAAGTTACAAACATAACTCCTACGAATACAATATTTTGCACCCAAAACATATTTTGACCAGGGAGCAGCACGAGGAACAGTGCTGCCATGATATTTTCAAACACCAGAATAACCTCCATAGTAAAGATTAGGATAGCCAACAGTGTCTTGCATCTCTGCACCTTTAAAACAAGATAAAATATATGTATGTTAGATAGACATGTAGCATGCCACAAGTTTGTTATTCCACAGAAAAATTACAGAAAAAATTGCTTAAAACTTCAAATCAAGGAGAACTTGCTTCAGAGTTCAAACACAACCAATCATTACCCAAAATTCATGCCACAAGTTTGTTATTCCACAAAACAATTACCAATCTAATTTTAACACCATAGAGCAAATTTCGAAACACATGTGAGATACCCAGATTAATAAGCCCCAAAGTGAAATCCCATAATCCCAAACAACAGCAAAAAAGTTTGGAAATTGCAATAGAACTCAAAACCTGTTCAAATATAGAACTCAAAAGAAGAATTTATAACACAAAACCCCCAAAATCTGCTACCGAATTCAAAACCCCCAAACTCACATCTCCCAACAAAACCCTAGATTTGAACAGAGTGAAGAGCCCTCACCTTCGCCTCGCCTACGTCGGAGCAAAGTGCAGAACGAGAAACGGCAGACTCGCCTACGCCGGAGCTAGCAGCGTCGATTCGGGCCGGAGCAGTCTCATGGAGAGAGAATGAGGTTGTAGTAATTGGAGGCTGCAACGTCGTTATTTTTTTGGTTAATATAGTTGGCCCATTTCGCAACCCGCTCCAGCCAATTCGCGACCCGCGAGTTTTTTTTTTAAAGTTCGCTGGGAGTTCGTTTGTGGGAGTTCGCTGGAGAAGGATCTCCTATATATATATATATATATATATATATATATATATATAGAGCGAGAGAGAGAGAGAGAGAACAGATAGAGACTGATTTTGACTTTTTTTTTAAATATATATAAGCCTTCAATACGACGTCGTTTTGAGGCTACCGCACCGAAGTTATATGCGGTAGCCCGCATACCCCTTTCTCACAATAAAATATATATTGATACTATTTTTAAAAAATTATAAGAATGTACTTCTATGCCACATATAAGAATTATTTTTATTGATTTAAGTTAATTTGAAATATAGACAAATTCGTAAATTTATCGCTCTCCTCATTTTTTTTGTTATCATTATACGAATATCAAATTTTACGATTTCTATTCACTTCACTTTGTGTACTAAAGGGTCATGTACAACATAGAAAAAAGTCTTATTTTAACCAATAAGTATAAAATTGTCTACAAAATTTGGATTGGGGACAATACTCTGAATCTCACTAAATTATTCATGACGTTACAATATTATATTTTTACCCCCTAAAAAAAATTCTTTGCTTTGTCCCTGTTTGTAGGTAATGGAGTACTCCCTCCTTTCAAATTTTTTTTCCCATAATATAAGACGTTTTTCATATATCTAGGAAAATTAATGAGGGGATTATAAAAAAATGTGAGAAAAAATAAAAAGTTACATATTGGGCTAGCAAAATTAAACAGATCATGAGTAATTAAGAGAGAGAGAGAAGGAGTACTAGTGAGTAAGAATAAAATTTTACAACAAAATTAATTACCTAACATTGCCATTAATAAGAATTCTTAACATGTGAGATTATGTGTCTTAAACGACTTACCTACGAAATGAAAAGAAGGGAGTATATATAACACAAACAAAAAAATGTTTGGTATACCGGAAGAATTGAACAAATGGTCCCGACTCTTTCGATTTTAAAAAGTTAATTTGATCTTGTTTTTCGGTCCAAGTTGACAAAGTTAATTCACATTAATTATATCATCAAATAATAGTAAAATACAAAATAGTTGGCCGATGACTTTGCATAAGCCACTTAATAGACTTTGTAAGTAGTGACATCCATCTCTAACAATATAAAATAAGACAAGTATCAAATTATTTTAGTTGGTGTTAGTCAACTTACTAGTTTAATTTTGATGATTCGGTAGTTCTTAAGGCTTTTTTTTTGGGTTGATTTTCATGTCTTCTAATTGGTCATAAATTAATTTTGATATTCTTAAAAGTCAACTCAAAAGCTCAAATGTTATGTTTTTTTTTCACAAAATTTTAGTATATATTTATTATTAAAAATACAATGTACCATTTGTCACTAAGAATTGAGTAAAGATAAAAGATAAAATATAAAATAAAATAAAATTTTGAGCTATCAAGTCACCAAATTTGGACTGACGAGTTGACTTGATATCAATTAAAATGTCGTTTAAAAATATTATATATAAAATTTACTAAATTTGTTGTTGCACGTGTATGAATTAATACTCAACATGGCTGAACCTAACACATGTTTGTAATATAATTTGAAACAGTTCTTTTAGTATTTTGTAATATAATTTGAAACAATATTACCAAGAAATAGAAAAAAGTATGCAACTAACACTTTGACGACTATCTAAGTCCTTCCTCCAAATGGCTGAACTTAAAACATTTTTGTTTGTACATCTTCACGTCTCAAAATAAAAATTAGTAATAAGGAAATCCAGTTGTGAATGGTTCAGAACTTGATACAAGTTTGTCAATACCAACAAACTTGTACCATCAGGCATCAACAACATATGAAAATTTTTGATGCTAGGTTATTTTCAAATGGGTAGCACGTGGACTTGCCACACTAAAAAGACTAATAAATGCAGTAGCCCACAAGTCATCTTCAGAATCAAGTCAACCGAGGCATACTTATGCTCCATTTCCCCCATGCATTTTAGTTAATTATTGTGTATAGATTAAGAATTGTAATTAATATTCTGTCTAATTAACTAAATTGAGAATAAAATTTCACTATTAGTTTTTAAAAATTTGTTGAAAAGATGAAAGAGAAACAAATTAACCTTTAATCATAAGGAATAATATAAAAAATTAAATACTTTTTAGCTCACCCTATTTTCTTTCTTTTTTTTTTTACTCTCCGAATAGGAATTTTTTACTCTCCGAGTCTTTCCAACTCCAATTTAGGCCTCTATATAGTCTATAGCATCTCTTCAAATGCCTAACAAGTCCAGCACTGACTACCCTTGCGGACAATTAAGAAATCAATGTACATTTCTCGGAAAGAGAAAACAATTTACTACTCCAAATTAGAGCAACATTTTTATTTTTTGTCAATTGATAAATCCTGAAGTCATAATTGATACTATCCCACATTAAGTGCATGTTTAGTGGAGTGGTGAGGTGTATGGATCACGTTTAAATTTAAAAATTTTCATTCAATTATTTAACCGTACAAATGCAAAAATAGATAGAAATATTAATTAATATGTAAAATTCTATTTTATTTAAGCTTATGCAATGTCATTATTATAATTATATAAAATAAGTATAATTTTATGTCTCAAATTTAATTATGTTTTATTGTTATAGTCGTGGATGCATGTAACTAAATTATACTCCCTCCATTTCAATTTATGAGATCATTATTGAATTTTGAAAAGTCAATTAGAAATACTTTCAAATGTAAAATTGATATAGATTCGTCCAAAATCACAAATTAATAAATCTTTTAATTATAGTACTTTTGAGATAATTTAAAATATTAATCATTATATTGACTAAACTTAAGTAACTCTATATCAATTTTGAATTTGAAAATATTTTAATTTGACTTTTAAAAAGTCAAGAATAATTTTATAAATTGAAACAGATATAGTATAAAATTTACAAGTATTCGTTAAAAAGCTCATGGACTCTATTCATCATTTACTCATTTATATTCCGAAGTCGTCGTTCAATACCAAGTAGATAGTACTCGCGTCATTTAGCTCATTTATACCAAAATATAACAAGGGAAATATCGAATTATTTTAGTTAGTTTTGAGTCAACTCAGTAATTTAACTTTGATGACTCGATAGCCTAAAAGTTGAATAATTTTTATTATTTTTATTTTTTGTTAACTCTTCAAGGTCAAATTTGACATTTTCAAAAAGTTTTAACACCTCAAATTTTTTGATATTCCAATGCATTTCAAACTTCACATATAAAGTAAGGAACTTTCATATGAATCACTTTCTTTCGTCTGTCATGTTTATGACATAAAGAAAGTCATTAATTTGAAAAGTCAAAGAGCCATATCGAAATTAGAAAACTTTTGTGCCTTTTTCTCTACAAACAATTATTTTTTCATCTATCCATTATATATTGAACCTCAAAAGTTATTTCCTATTGTAAAAATATAATTAACCTTTTAAAATCTAATTACACAACTTTTATTATGTTAGATTATTATATTAATATACACTTAATTGAAATTTAACATACATTCATTATATAAATTCATTTATAATGACTTTTCAAATTATAAATTAAATGCATTGTACTAAGTGATACTTTCCCGTTTATATTGACATGTAATTCGTTAAAAAACCCACCAAATAAAATATAACAAACTATTAATATTTTATCTTATACATACATATAATAGATGTTTGTCGACGCCGGGAGGAATCGCTTCCTTTGTGATTGTTACCCTTTCCGATTTTAGCCTTTTCATTAGGTGATTTTGGGGAAAAGGTCGGCATAAATGTCGACGGGGTTTTGAAAGATCGTTTTTTATGATGAGCCAATTAACCAGAGTCGCCAGTTGGTATATTTGAAATGGATGTACCAACTCATCCGAGTTTCATTTTTCGTAAATCGCTGGCTCATGTGTGACTCCGAATTAATTGGTCTGCGAACCGAGATTCATAGAGTTCGGGGCTTTGCTTAAGCGAGAGGAAGGTGTTAGGCACCCCCCGACTTCCGTGAAACACGGTTACCGCAATCTTGATACTTTTCCTATCCTTTAATTCTTGAACGTGTGTGTGTATGTGCGCGCGTGTGTGTGTGTGCCTATGTGAATGTCGTGGTGAGTTTGCATGAAGAAACCATTTGGGTTTTGATGAAAAGTCGTGCTTTCTTTTGAGAATGCTTTAGAATGTCATTTGGCTTAACGAGAAAGCTTTATGAGAAAGGTTTGATTTTAATTGTCAAAAACTTATGAGATTATCATTAGGTGTCGTTTTGGCAAAAACAAGAGGTTTTTCTAAACCTTCATACAAAATAGGAATCGAGATCTATACGTTGCCTTTCCGTAAATAGACACGGTGGGGCAACTTCTAGGATCTCTTTAACCCTATGCACAAAGATTTAATAAAACGTTACTTATTTTTATAAAATCATTTTTGGTGATGTTTGAAAACGATTTTTTTCTTTAGCCTTCTCTGTTAAATAGGAATCAACATTCATTAGCATTTTCCAAATTTTAGCCTCGTGGTGCTAATAGCCTAGTTTGATTGAATTTTATGAAAATCGTATCATTTAGCTTTGAAATCAATTTCGCGTCATAAATCAAATCAAGCATTAAAATGCGTGGGCTTAATCATGGGCATGTAAGCCAGCCGAAATAACCCCAACGCCCACAATCACATATTTCACTATTACGGGGCCTTAAATCCGATTTTCGACGACTTGATATCGTTTTAAGGCCCGACAATTACATATTTACAATAAAGGGTACATCGGCCCTATTACATACATCCAAAAATGTCCATCATCGGATTTGGACCACGGGGTCGCGTTCTTAGGCTCACATCCAAAATTGCTACATCACTATAACGAGCTAAAAATCATCAAATGGATATCATCGGGCCATTAGGAAGAATTTCGTCCCAATTGGAACCCTCACTAATAGTCCTCAATCCATGGATCCACAACAATATACAAGAAAAACTACATTTCACATAACCCAATTGACAAGAAGATTAACAAAATGATATAACAAAAATGCTATAAAAGAAGGTTTTTTCACCTTGCAAATGACACCACGATGCGTATAAAATTCGTATATTGAATAGTGTAGGAGTTGTATGTTATACAATCTAATCAAAAGAGTTTAATTCCTCTCTTTTTTCCCACTTTTCTCTCCTTTCCCGAGCTCTTTTGCTGCTGTTTTTCCCTTCTTTTTCTTCCTAAATGCTACTGTCCGTCTGTTGGAGGAAAAACTGGACTGATAAAGCCATCCAGAGGTAGCCGCAGATTGATCTGCGGCTGGCCTCGGTTTCTCCGCGCCCGCCGCGCACTTCCATTATTTTAATCGTTTGGCCGCAGATCAATCCGCGGCTGGGTGGGCTGATTTTCTCAATTTTCGAACCGCACCTTGATTCTCGTGTCGTATCGCTGATTTTCGCTGACAGGCTTGTATTTTGCAGTCCGGGAACCGCTGGGAAAAGTGCCACATCATTCATGGGTGTTTGTTTCGCCCGTCGTCGTGTCGGCCTTGATCGCAAGACGTCATGGTGGCTTTGAGTGTTCGCACTTATGTCCACCTTCCGTCTCGTAGGCTGGGTTATTTGACGATTTTGCCCTCCTGTCAAGGTTAGTATAGGAAACGCAAAATTTGGGTGTCTACAATGTTAAAATTATACTATGAAAAACCAGTGCTTATAATATGTCTATATTTGTTTTAGGAGCCAACAGATTGTATTAAACGTAATCAGGAAGTTGATGTCATAAACAAGGTTGAGTGTTGAATGAATATAACTATTATTTTTTCATTACTTTTATGCTACATAGCTTTTATTCTTATTATAAAAAGTTTTTATTCTTATATGATAATTCATCTTCTTTTTTTTTTAAAAATGTATCAGGATTCTTTTTGTGATGAGACAGATTGTAACAGGATTGGATCAGTATTAATCCTTTTTGGTTCTGAAACACTATTACCCAACATTTGTTTTGTTAAATAGAAACTAAAATAGTAATATGTTTCCTTTAGTGATATTGGAGAATATTTATATTACTTGATCCATGTATGGATGGTTGGAACAAATTCTAAAATCTTAGAACATGAAATAAAATGACTAATGTATTTTTATTTGATACTCTAAAAGATTTTTATATTCAATTATTTTGCCTATCTTATTAGTCAACTGATATTGTTTAATTTTAATTTTAATTTTAATTTTAATTTTAATTCCCGTGCATCGCACGGGTTAAATTACTAGTTTGACATAAAAAAAATTACCCCACAAGTGGTTTTTAAGCTTACAAGTGATTTTTAGGTTTGTTTTCAAATAATCAAACAAGTCTTAGTTGGACCCAAGGAAGGATTTGTTAAGGGGAAGGGTGGTCGCCTAACAAGTTTATAATTGTACACCCAACAATTTTTAATTATAATTGCACACCTAACAAGTTTATCCTTAATTAATGAGTCCCAATTAATCTACTCATTTTTCATATACCCAATTTGTCCTTTAACACAAAAATACAGATGCAATCCTAAATCAAAATTCGTCAGATCTCCAATATCTTCTCTCCTCCTACTATCATTGGCGGCATAATCGGCTACTCCTTTATACCAGTTATGGCAAACCTGGATTCTCGCGTTTGGTTTTAACTACATGGTTGGTTGTTGGATAAATGAACATTATGATAAAACTTGATACAAGTCAAATTCAGAAACCACAGGAGAGAGAAATAGTTATCACTATATACAATGAGATGAAGGACAGAGGGATTGGGTTAGAAGATTTGAAAGAGGCAAAAAGTTGGGGTTTTAATTTATCTAAGCACCTGATATTGATATGAGACAAATGAACATGGATCAAGATTTATGTAAGCATCTGATATTGATTTTCAATTTGAAGGTGAGGCTAGAAAATTATTGTAGACTCCTTATTGTAGACTCCTTATAATACTACTACTACTACTACTACTAATAATAATAATAATAATAATAATAATTATTATTATTATTATTATTGTTAGTATAATAATAATACTTATTATTGTTGTTATTATTATTATTATTGTTATTATTATTCTTTTGTATTTTAATATCTGGGAAAAAAGAATTGTTTTGTTATAAAGATTAATCCTTACATAAAATTAACAGCTAGGCTTGTATGCTCAAGTGATCTTTTGATCTTGAGTTCGAATCTTGGGCTGGACAAGTATTTTGGCAATTAATTAGAACTAGTCCACGTCAGAGATGCCACGTAGGCGCCACGTGTATGGGAGACGTGTGTCACATCAGCAAGTCAATGCCTATGTGGCCTATGGGAGCTTAATATCTAAATTTTTTCGAATAAAAAGGAAGAGCTTCAATACCCAAAAACACCTAAAATTTAAGGGTCATCACTCAACTATTTTGTATTACCGGATATAACTAATGCAAATTAATTTTCTAATCTATTAAGTAACGTGAATTAATCTTGTTATTTATGACAACAAAGTTGCTCCATTTTACTAGTGCTCCTTCGGTTTCAAAATATTAGACATTTTAGGCTGTAGCGAATGATTTAAAGTAGTACTTATTCCAACCATTTTATCATTAAATGTAGTATGGAAATGACACAACAGCCCATGCAATTGATATACAGCCATGTAGCAACAATAATGCTCCAACATTGGGAATAAGTGAACGGAAAGCTAACCATTAAGGGCCATTTGAAAAATAACACTTCTTATCTATCTAAAAAATCTCAAACGATTAATATTGTGAAATAAAAAAAAAAGGATTCTAAAACGACTAATACTCCCTCCGTTCCTTTTTAAATGTCATTTTAGAAAAGTATTTTTGTCTCTTAATATTTGTCGTTTGAGAATTTCAATTAAGTATTAATTGTTTAGTTTTCAATATTAGTCAAAGTATTAAATATAATTTTTGTTCTCTCATTATTTTTTATCCAATAAATAACACTTTTTTTAATACAAGACAATATAGGTAATTAATATTATATTTAATGTTATACAATCATTTTCTTAATACTTATGTACAATTCTAAAACGAGAGCAACGGAGAAAATATATAGGAACTCAAGGAGTAGTATTTTATCAATCATAATTACATCATATTAAGTGTTTTGACGTTTAATCATTATATGAAGCGCAGAACACACGTACCTATATAGTTAGTGGTTAGTTGTAGCTTAGCTGTCAAGTAGTTTACATAGAACGCAGGTTATAAATAGCAAATGTATGGTTGCAATTTGTAACAAGTTGATTGAATGAATTGATAATTCTTCTACTCTTTTCTCTCCCGGCCAGTTTCATGGATTTTCTTTGGTTCATAATAATCTTATGAACATTTTTCTTGTCCAGAAGTGCATATGCCGACCTTAATAAATCCGGCGTTGCCATAATTGTTTCTTCGACTTTTTTTTTCCGCTGTTACAACTATTTAAAAAGAATACAAAGCAGTACGTTTTCTCACATTGCTTTTTCTTGATACTTGAAGATGAGCAAGCTTGGCTCGGGAAAGAGGAAAAAAGAGACTGAGTTCCACCGATATGCTGAAGATTTCCAGCGTAAAACACAAACATCACCAGGAGGAGGAGATTTGACAAGCCCAAAACGACATAAAAAAGAGCTTGCTACACCACCAAGCATTAGATCTACACCCATGGCGGACCAAAACTTAGTTACAACAACTCCTGATAAGTCTGATGGGATCCGAAGTCCGTTGACCTTGACCCCATCTCCTATACCCATCCGGAGTTATATGCATTCAAATGGTAACTCTCCAATATCATTCTTTTTCCTTCTTTCATACTCCCCTGTTCCACAAAACTCTTACAAATATATTTTTGTTCCACGTTCAACTCAAAATATATCGACTGTTTAGATTAATAATGATAGCAGTTAACTTGAACGGAGGAGGGAGTATTTGAGTTATATAAGATTTAGAAAGGCATTGATTAATGTATGTCAAACTGGGCAGGTGATGGTTGTTCTTGCAGTCACAAAGGCTCTGCAACTCCCCAAGAAAATTTTGGTATTTACCGGCAGATTTTGCAGCACCCTGATGTTCAAGGAGTGTTTGATTTGGCCAGCCTAGGGCCAGTTCTGAAGAAGAAAGTGAAGAAAAGTGTTGGATTGGAATCGGAGGAAGTGATGGTAAAGTCTGGACTTGAAACAGCTGCTTCCATTGATCTGTTGAACCTTTTTGGTGCCTCAAATGATGTGTTGGAAGAAATTGGCAAAAGAGCTCGCAATGGCGCAATGCTACTGCAGGAAGGATTGAAGAAGGTGAATGAGGGAAAGGGAATACTAGAGCTGGCTTTTACCGAAATTTCTAAACATTTTAATTAACTTGCTTTGATAAAGTAGCAACAAACATGGGCCTTGAATTTAGCCCAAAAAAAATGGCCTTAACTTTGTAGTACTGTATGAACTTCTAATGGTTGTATCGACCGGAATATTTCATCGATTTTTCTCTTTTATATCTAAATTAAGTTACCTAGATATGACGTTTCTGACACAAATTATGTTTGGTGATGGGTTTTTCAACTTTTTATTATTCTTGTCCGTCTAAATACTAAATACATACCAAGTGTTAGTCAACACAAGCCTATATCAGCTTTTTATTTAAAAGAAAAACATAATTAAACAACAGAAAGAGATACTTCGTAAGAAGCAGATTTTATAATTATACATAAGCCAGAGTTTCATTACCCAAGTAGTTGAGCATCCTTGGGGGAACGGATCAAACTACTGAAGAGTATCGTGTATGATGACATGTGATGCGTGCTTGAAAAGCTGCATTGCTCAAAAGCTGTGAGGTTTCGAAAAATTGAATCAGTTACTTTGTCTATGAACAAGGGTGGAATTGTCATAAATCCGTCGATGAGCGTTATGCCAATTAAACTGCTGCCCTGATCTCCAACTTGAAATTGGACTCCAAACTTCAAGACCTGTGTTGCACATCTTCGGAATTCCCATGCAAGTTCCAGGCCTTTTAGGTTTCCCTTTGGATAAATGGTGGGCTTGTAAACATGGTGCAACATATCCAGTAAATGCTGCTTTATACCTCAAATTTAAAGCAGAGCGAAAGAATAGAAAGACATACTTGGTTCTCAAGTAGGGCTAAATCGCTTTGAAGAGTTAGTGTCATCAAAGAATTATTGGTTATGGGATCAAGTTGGTGTTCAGTTTTATGTTTAGACATGATCATCTCCTCTGTGTGCTTAATAAAGAGTTCGAGTATGAAGCAAGCATAAACAAGTAATATCTCAACTAGCTGATGCTTGTCTAAATTGATGTTTTCGGCATAGCAAGCACGGACCACTTCTTCCAACTCTGATATGGCTTTGCCACACTCTTCCAAGGCCTTTATTGAAGGGTGTTCCTTGCCCTGATTAGTACTATAGAGTACAACCGAGTCCTCGTTGCAGCGGGTAGCTAAAAAGGCTTTTTTTGAAGAATAGCTTAAAAGGCTTTTATTTATTTATTTATTTATTTTTGTTGATATTCATTTCTAATTAGTCATAAATAATATTTTCAAAAGTAATTGGTCATAAATTTTAATATTCTCAAAAGTCAACCGAGTTAACCCTCGTCTGCGGCTCGACAAAGAAAGTGTAGCATGTAACGCCATTTGTGTTCCTCCATAGCTACCAACTGGTGTTTGCGAACATGAAAAGGTCCAATGGACACAATATGAGGGTTGTATTACTACTCACTTGATTTCTTAACCACATTCTTTGAATGGAAATTCCCGCCTAAAAAGAAAATAAAATCTATAATCGGATGCTTTAGAGTATGGACATCCTTAACAATTAATGACATTTATAATTAAGGTTTAGTCACTCTATCAACAGTTCTTTTAGTATTTTTCAATATAATTTGAAACAATTACCAATCAGCTAGCTCAGTCCTTCCTCCAAACGGTTAAACCTAACACATTTTTGTTTGTACATCCTCATGTCTCAAAATAAATGAATTAATAAAATTATCCTCTAAAAAAATTAATTAATACTCCATAATTTGAATATTAAGAATCAAAGGAAATCCGATTGTGAATGGTACAAGTTTGTTGATATTGAATGCTAAGGTTGTAAAGTAAACAGTCGTTAAGAGATCCAGTTGTTAAAAAAAATTAAAAAGAAAAGTAAGCATTCGTTAATAATTTGGTGGTAATTCTAAAAAGTTTAAAATCTTCAGTTTGACCTTGCACACAACTTGTCAACTGCAAGTATTAAAATCAATATTCATTCAAAATTGCCTACCATGTAAGCGCTCTATATTTTTTTTTAAATCAAGTCATAAACATGTGATATTAAAGGAAGATGTTGACATTTTAATAAGTCTGTAAAATAAGCAAATGGTTCAGGTTTGATTCGTACTCGCTCAATTAAAAGTTTGATTCGAGCTCGACTCTAAATATAAATGATTCAAATATGAGCAAATTTTAAAGTTCGAAAAAATTACTCGAATCTCCTCAAATTATAATTTTCTATTGATACTCAACTTATATTAGTTCGAAAAGTTCAAATTGATCGGACTCGATTCGAGATCGTGTTCGACTCGATAGCTAAACAAGTTTCAATCAAATCTTATTTTATACTTGATAAATTTTGTGAACCAAATTTAAACAACTAAATACTCGATTCGACTCGGTTCATTTATACCCCTTATATTTTAGTTACAAAATGAAGCAATTTTGACCATAGATTCTCTTCATCACGTGCCACTCTTCCCTCCAATATATTCAAACTCACATGCCTGAGATTTATGAATCAACGTGCATAAATATGATTAACTCTTCTCATTAAATGTGTTTGTTATTGAAAAATAATATACATGTCAATAAATATTTGACGAAATTAAATTGCGATCAATATAGAAGTGTATACAAGAAGATATAATAAATTAAAGTAAATTTTTTCTTAATTCTTACCTATCTCGTGTATGTACATACAACGCGTTGAAAACTTTCACAATATATTGCATGATTCTTTGTTATATAAATCAAAGACTTTTGATTCGACTCATTTTTGTTCCTTTTTTTTCCCTTACATTATCCAGGTATTTAGGAAAGCGTAATTATTATGCCCAAGTATAATTTTGTGGCTCAAATTTAATGTTTTATTGTTATAAATTTAACGTTTTGGATGCATGTAACAAATTTATACTTCATCCGTTTTAATTTATAAAATTATTATTGACTTTTTAAAATTTAATTTAAAATAATTTCAAATGTAAATTGATATAAGTTCGTTTAAAATTATAAATTAATAAATCTTTTAAGTAATTTTATTTTTTAGATAATTTGAAATATTAGTCATTGTATTGACTAAATTTAATTGAATTTATATTAATTTTGAGTTTAAAAATATTTCAATTTAATTTTTAAAAAATCAATAACGATTTTATAAATTAAGATCAAGGGAAGATAAAACTTAGTAGTGTTTGTAAAAAGTTCATTGACTCTAGTCATTATTTACTCATTTATATGTCATTATTTAGTCATTTATATCCCAAAGTCTTCGTTCCAAGTAAATAATACTCACGTCATTCATTTAATTTTCAATTAAACAAACAAAAATTAGTTGGACCATCATATCGGATCAATCCTCCTAGTTTACCTAACGCGCATGTTTCCATTGTCTCTATAAATCTTAAAGAAATTGGGATAGGCATGTGTTTGATTTGGATCTATTTAATTAAGGGAGAATTACATTTACTAGTACATTTTTAAAAACTATTACAACATAAGTGCATACATAAAATATTTTTAAAATTAGTGCATCTTCAATATTTAATTTACAAAATCAGTGCATCTTAATTAGTTTTAATTATGGTAACTGTTACCATAATTAAAGGGATATCAAATCATTTGTTATTTCTCTTTCTTCCATTTGAAAACCCTTATTTTTCAATTTGGGTTCTTTTTTCCCTCCTCCCTCCCCCGCCTCCATCCGCCCCCTGCCTCCCTCCTCCCTCCCCCCTCCCCGCCTGCCTCCCCCCTCTCCTTCATTTTCTCCGTCGATCCCTTCTACATCATCGCCGATAAACTCATGGTGGCGTTAATGAAGTTTTCGCGTTCATGGTGGCGTCAATGAAGTCTTCACGTTCATGATTGGATTTTTCGATTTCTGCAGGTAACCAAACACTAGTATGGCAGTAACCAAATAATAGTATGGAGGTAATCAAACACTATTATGGCGATTTGTTGCTGCAGTAAATCTAGGTAACCAAACAGTAGTATGGAGGTAACCAAACACTAGTATGGAGGTAACCAATTTCTGAATGTGTAGTAACTAGTTTTTTTGTGCAGTAAATCTAGGTAACCAAAAACTAGTATGGAGGTAACCAATTCGTGAATGTGTAATAACTAGTTTTTTCGTGCAGATTAGCAGCGGAGGATGATGATGAAGAGAATGATGAAGGGGAGGCGGCGGATATTCGCGGCGGTGATGAAGAGGGTGAAGAGGCGACGTAGGAAGATGATGAGGAAGATGAAGATTAGGATAAATAAGATAATTTTTTTGTTTTTCGTTCCTTTTGATTTGAATTTTGAATTATAGATTTGTTTTTGTTGTTAGATCTCAAAGATTTGAATTTAAATTATTAGTTATAGCGGTTATTTGTCCTTAATTTTAGGTTTTCTTATTAATGTGAAATTGAATGGTTTGAATTTGTTGCCCTCTTTTTGTAATTAATTTGTCCTTATTGCACTCTTTTTGTAATTATTTTATTTGTGCACTAATTTTGTAATTTTTAACTAATTGTTGTATATTTCTGTAAAGAGCCCTTTAATTAATGTATTGCGGGGCTTTGATATTAAAGGAAGATGTTGACATTTTTAATTACAAAAATATAATGAACCTATTTTGACAATAGATTCTTTTTCTCTTCCCATCTGTTTTGAGGTGTGGGCCGTGGACCCAACCCATTCACATGGGTTACACGTGCCACTCTTTCCTCCTACGTATTCTCTCCTTCAAAACTCACATGCCTGAGATTTATTTATGAACGAACATGCATGAACTTGGAACCTTTATGATCAAGCCTTCTCATTAAATGTGTTTTTTATATGAATCCAAGACCTTTGCTTTGACTCAGTTTGTTTCTTTTTTCTCACATGATCCAGGCAGGTATTAAGGACAGCCCAATTAACAATACTTAAGAGTTAAGACTATCAAACTGACTTTTAAGTAACTTAATGCTTTAATATGTGGAGAAGATAGGGTTGGGGTTTACATAATATAGACTCTTGAGTCATTATAACACTCTTTTTCCTAAATGATGTTTTACTAATATGTATTTCGAAATTTCTAAATAGGCCCTACAGTTATTGATTTTTAGCTACTTCATATTGTGTATTTAGATTCTAATGTGACATACTATTAATCACAAGTTACATTATAATTATGAGTTTAATGTGATATAATGCTAATTGTAATATAAAAAAAATAATTACTCTCTCCATATAGTCAATTTGCTAAATTTATGAATTTAATTGATTTTTAGTTAACGCAATCATTATTACCGTAAATTATGTAAAAATTACTAATAACTATAAAATTTACATAAATTTTAAGTTTTATATTTATGTGAATAAATCTTAAAATGTTAAAATGAAGCTCTTTCAATGAAAAAAAGACTGAAATGCAAAAGTGACCTTTCTATTTGTATCTTTTTTACATACCCTTTCCTCAAATTTTTTTTAGTATAACTCACCATCTATGTTAGATAAGTGTTATAAAAGAGACCCTTTTGACTTTCCCGTTAAAAAAATAAATAGACGTCATTGACTTTTGAAGAAAATCAATCCGGTAAATGTGATACACTGAGGGCAATATAATCATTGTACAACAAAATCCAACAAACCCTTCCACACTTCCATCTCGATCTGCACCATCTTCAAAATTTTAAAAATAACACAACTCAACTTACCATAACTTACGAATCTTATCCATTCCACGATCATCATCGGTAAAGAAACTTGAAACCATTAAAAATAATAATAATCTTAAATTACCTCATATACTTCATACGAAGTGTATATCCGATCTATCTATAATTACATCAATGAAACGTATACTCATTAAGAGTTCACATATTATCTAAATTGTAGAAAATTAATTAACTCACAGTAGGAGTTTTACAACCCAAAAATAAAACCAGCAATTAATTAATTAAAACATGCATTCATACTAGCCATAAGAGTATGTAACAATCAATTCTGCAAAACAGAAGTTAGAACAATAATCTGAATAATAATCTAACCTATTGTATATCGTAAAGAATATTTTAATACATCTCATGCATACTTTAATTCTATAACATAAACGGACAAATTAATTTATTAAAACCCGATTTCGAAAATCACCTATACACATATATATTCATGTTATTCATATAAAAGCATAAAGATTGCTCTGATGCCAATTGATGGAATTTTTTTTCTTTCTGAAAATAGGTTTTTACAAAAAATTTAAATAAAACCAGGATCATCTTTATATACGAAACAACAAATATATATACCATGTATCTAAAGTATGAATTTTTGTTACCTAGTACTTGGTTGGATTAGTATGTTTTCAATATCCGTACAGTCTCTTGTATCCTCAAGATCTTCCTTTCTATGACCTTATGTTAAACCTGGAGTGTGCTCTCCAAAGCACGTTTCCAAAAAAAACCTAGTTATGTTTTTCCTAACTTGAAAGAGAGAGTTCAAAATTTTGATATGTTCTTTTTATAGAAAAAACACCAAAATACGTTTCTGATGAATGATATATATAATAACATTAATCCTTACTATCTCTTAAGAATCTGGTTCATATTAGGCTAGGAAGAGGATCCTAAGGGATTCCTTTTCTGACTCTAATACTTATCTAAATATTATTATCCAATAATAATATTCAAAATTGCTCTTCAGTCCAAGAATTAATTAAATAAACCATTTACTAATAAACTGTGAATATTTCCTCTATAAATGTACATAAATGTTTCATAATCAATTAATATAATTCTGATAGATTTAAACTAATTTCATAAGTTCATAATTTATCTCTATTTGATCATAAATTGATTTAATAATTAAATCAATCTTTTTAATAATAAATATCAAAAGATTCGGTCAAGATTCTATGATCAATGATAAATTATCTTATGAAAAATCTTCTAGATATTTTGACAATAATAATATTCCTAATATTAATTAAATACATTAATCAACATTCCGAGATACTAATTAACATGATGTAATCTCACTCATTGGAATATCAAATTAATATATATAACAATATTAAGTCCATTATTATTTTAAAATTAAGAAATTTTACAAACTAGTATTTATGTGAAAATATTTTATAAATAAAATATTATCATATGATCTGTTTAATGCACACCGTTAATATACTAATACTTTAATTAGAAGTCCAACTACTATGATCAAGATAAATTATCTCTGTTAAAGTACTATAACCTACAGGATAATATCTTCAAATTATTCTAGGATATAAACTATTATTTCTTTATTTATATATTACATGTGATTTATATCTTTTGTGTATAACAATTATTTATACACATAAACCATAATATATATAATACGGAAATATATATAAACAAACTAAACGATCATTTAATGAATGATGAACGATGTACTTTTATAAATAAATCAATGTTCAACATAAACAAATATACACTAAATAAATAGATAAATAAGATTTTTATAGCAAAAATTCAACAAGAGTGATTTGGGAGTTTAAATGTGGAGAAAGGAAAATTGATTTGATTGAAAGAGGGAGGGAGAGAGAGATTGTCGTGGCCTCGATAGTGATACATCTTCACGCCACGGGTACTTCAAACCAAATCAATTTATTAAAAAATAGTATGAAATAATAAAATTATTTATATTTAAATTCTTATTTAATTATATAGTTTTCTGATACTGTATAAATATACATAGAGAATAGTAAGAAATATGATAATTAATATTAAGGGTATTATAGACAAATTATTATAAAAAAATAAATTATTTAAAGTAAGTAGACATTTAACTTTGGTAATAAGGATTTTTATTCTGGGACGAAAGGAGTATTATTTTTGTTAATTTATTTTTAATATATTATTTTAAAAATTACTTTATTATTTTTAAAAACTTTACGCTTTGAAATTTACTTTTTTATTTTTAATTCTAACTTTTTTATTTTACTTTTAAATTATTTTTTTATTTTGTTACTTTCTTAAATTATTTTAGTTTTTACTTTTATTTTTTTATTTTTTATTTTTATTTTGAATTTTCTTTTCTTGTTTTTTAGTTTTATTTTTTTCCATTCTATCCTTACAATACATTTATATTTATATTTTTTATTTGTATTTTGAATTTTCTTTTCTTGTTTTTTAATTTTATTGTTCCCATTCTATCTCTACATCCGTTACTCAGGTTACTATTTTGAATAAAAAAAGTCAATAGGGGAACCTTTTTAGCATTTATGTAACTTAAAGGGTGAGTTATACTATAAAACAAAAGTTTGAGGAAGAAGTTTGTAAAAAAGATATAAATAGAAGGGTAATTTTGCATTTCAGTTGCGGAAAAAATGAAGTTTAATAGTGGGCTTTCTCCAACAGATAAGTGAAGCCCAAGCAGACAAAGAGACATAATATCCTCTGGGTTGTCCGCCCATTCCATAGCCTTTGTATCTTAAAGAATAAAAAGCCCGACTCTTGGTTAAAGTCTGTTTTTACGTTATCAACTACAATCGGTGAGTTGCTAAAACATTGTGCTATTTTAAACTGTTGGGATATTCACATGAATTCCACATTGGATAAATTCAAGAGTGTAGATGGGTTAATAAGTATGTTGGAACCTCAACATAATAGGTTAACCATTTAGGTAAGAAGGTGGTCCAACATGCTTATTGAGCCAGTCTGATGAATTGATGTGAGGCGTGGATAGTGCAATTTTTCCTACAAATTGGTATCAGAGCTCATGGTTCGATGGGACCCAAAAAAAAAAACATTCTACGTAGAGTCCCGCATTTTTTGAGTGATTGTTTGTATATTGGATTTGATACTTTAGAGTTTCAAACGTATCAAATACAATTAAAAATTAACAATTTTATATAAAAACAATTTATTTAACTCATAAAAGTCAAATGCAATATAACAAAAATAATTTGTTGCGGTTGGACCTCTAAACACCACCGCATCAAGCCATCAAAATACTAGTCATCGAGCAAAACAAATAAATATTGGTACCTTATTGCTATATTTAACTTAGCAATCCCAACTCCATCCAAAACAAAATAAAGACAGCACTACTTAAAATAGAGTAAACTAACGCACAGCAAGATCTCACTGTAAGGATGAGCTAGCTAGCTAGTTTCAAATAAATCACAATCACAACAAACCTTCAAAACCATATTAGGGTGGGTGTAAGTATTAGTGAGGATAATAAGAACGGACACTGTAATAGGTCTGCAAGACCGTCAAACAGAGAAGCACAAGAGCAGCAAAGAAGGATATGATAGTCCATGGACTATTGAAATAATCATTCTGCAAAGTCACAATATATCCATTCCACCGGACCTTGACCGCAGCTTTAATTCTACCCCAATGTAACCATGACTTGTTGTACTTGTTAACCTCCTCACACAAATTACCAAACCAGAACTCCTTAAAAACAACTTCTCTGCATAAACTCTTGAAGAAAGTCGAAACCTCTTCATCGCCACCAACTTCGTTAATTATGATTCCTTTTAGCCTAAGCAATTCGGCGTCTTGTGACGAACGTATCAAAGTTTTCATGAGCCAGGCGTATGATGCCATGTGATGCGAGCATCCAAAGCTGCACTGCTCAAAAGCAATGAGGTTCCGGAAAACTGAATCAGCAATTTCGTGTATGTGCAATGGTGGAATTGTAATTACTCCTCCACTAAACGTTATGTCCAGTAAACGATCTTTATCATCAACTCCAGGTTGAAATTGGATTCCAGACTTGACGAGCTGTGTCGCACATCTTTTGAATCCCCATTCAATTTTTTCCTGGCCTTTGAGGATTCTCTTGGGATTAAGAGTTAATGTGGGCTTGTAAAAAACACGGTGTAAAAGATCTGCTATGTGCTTGCGCGTGCGCGTGCGCGTGCGCTTGTCGTGGATTGCTTTATCACTCAAATTTAAAGCAGAGCGAAAGAAAAGCAAGACATACTTGTTGAGTGAGAACCGAAATTTTTTGTTGGCCAACGTTTCCATGGTGTCGAACAATTTGTGTAGAACAACAAAGGGTATTTGGTTCTCAAGTAATGCTAAATCATGCTGAAGAGCTGGAACCATCCACGAATTGTTGATTATGGGATCCACTTCTTGGTGTGGATGATTAGTATCTTCCTCCTCCTCTTCCTCCTGATCCTCGTCCTTATCAGCGTGCTTAATAAAAAGTTCGAGCATGAAGCAACCATCAACCAGTAATATCTCAACTAGCTTATGCTTTTCTAAATTGATGCTATCCGCATAGCAAGCACGAGCCACTTCTTCCAACTTTGATATGGCTTTGCCACACTTTTCCAAGGCCCTTTCAGAAGGGCCTTGGTTGCCTTGATTTGCTGCTTCTGCTCGGGATGTGACTACATCATCATTAGTACTAGAGACTACAACCGAGTCCTCGTCTGCATTTTCATTAGCGCTAGAGTAGTCATCCGAGTTCTCGTCTGCTGGGGATGCGGCTCGACCAAGAAAGTTTAGCATGTAACGCCATTTGTGTTCCTCCATGGCTACCAACTCAAGTTTGCGTTCGTGGAAAGGTCCAATTGACACAATATGAGGGCTGTATGCATCTTCTTTGAGTCTTCGAAGCTTGTTGGGAACCTTGTAGATACTCAAGTCCCATGGTCTTTTAGTTAGTATACCCAACGTCACTTTAACGGAATGAATCCAGTATGAATAGTTTCCTTCATCAGAATAAAATTTGTTTACTCTGTCTTTGAATCCATGAAAGCTGGTAGTCGACTGCATTTCTACCTGCAATGCACAACAAACAAACAGATTATAAAGTCATGAAAAAAAACACATAAAATTAAGAATCAAACAACTACGTACTGCATGCTATTATATATATCTCAACCGATTTAATTTAATACTAACATGCAAGAAAAACATTTTAGCAAATTAACCTATATTATTTTAATCTACATAGAAGCGGAAAGAGAAAAAAAAAGATCAAACATACAATCTAGGGCCTTCATCTAGTTTCATTTACCTGGATGCTGCGGTGTTAATCTATACTTCTGGAATGGGACAATTTGGAAACTCCCTATATTACTATTTACTTGGTTTCTTAATCACTCTTTGGATAATGGAAATTCCCACCTTAAAAGAACAATAAAATCTATAATCGGATGCTTTAGAGTGTGAACATCCCTAACGATGACATTTATAAGGTTTAGCATTTTTGTAATATAATATGAAAACAATATTACCAAGAAATAGAGAAAAGTATGCAACTAACGCTTCGACAGCTAACTCAGTACTTCCTCCAAATGGCTAAACCTAACACGTTTTTGTTTGTACATCCTCATGTCTTAAAACAAAATAAGTTTATTGGTATTGAATGCTAAGGTTGGTAATATCCACCATTTTTTTTTTAATTTTTAAATGTGAATATTAAGAATCAATGAATGGTTCAGAAATTGGTACAAGTTTATTGGTATTGAATGCTAAGGTTGGTAAATATCCACCCTTTTTTTTTTTACCTCCAACTCTTTGTAACTCCAATTTATGCCTCTATAGTCTATAGTCTATAGCATCCAAACGCCTACCAAGTCCAGAACAACTACCCTTGCCAACAATTAAGAAGTTAACAGAGAGAAAAAGATTTACGATCTCCGTCTCAAAATTATATGTATATTTTAATTTTTTGTCAATTAAAAAATCGTAAAGTCATAATTGATAAAAAAAAAAAAAAAAAAAAACTATGACAATGAGAAGTAGTAGTAATTTATTTCTTTTGAGAACTTAGTAGTACTTTAATTTAGATTTGTCAATTTATTTGAGTTAAAATTTAAAATTTTAGTATTGACTTCGAAGGTAAGAAACCCAGCTTTAAAATTGACAAAAGTAAGCACTCGTTAATAATTTGGTAGTAATTCTAAAATTTTAAATCTGCAGCTTGACCTTGCACACAATTTAGTCAACTGCAGGTACTAAAATATCCATTTAAAACTATCCGCCATGTAAAGCTGCAGATTTTATCCAATCAAAGGCTAGTCTCAAGTCACGAAATACATTCGGCAAGTGGCCATGTTTCTTTAACTACTCCCAAAAAAATTTAATTTTTTGGTTTTTGTTGGACATTGTCAGATTGTTTCAATTTTGGGACAAAAAAAAAATATACTGAGACTTTTGACCTCGAAACAATAAAAAATGACCTAGACTTTTTGGAGGTGCCTAGAATAAATGGAAATGGATCCTCTCTATTTCACTTTCTCTCCATTTCGTTCAAGTTCATCAATTTGGGTTAATAATAATTTTGTTAGTAATGATCCAAATATCTTAATAAATAGTTAATGTATTAAGATCAATCCTAAAAAAAATTAGTAATCCGACATTTTTTCACCGTTAAAAGTCTAAAAGAATTTTCACCGTTGAAATTCAACGGTGAAAATTCTTTTAAACTTTTAACGGTGTCGGATTACTATTTTTTTTAGGATTGATCTTAATATAATTAATTATCTATTAACATATTTGGATCATTACTAACAAAATTATTATTAACCCAAATTGATGAACTTGACCGAAATGGAGGGAGAGAGAAATGGAGAGGATCCTTGTCCAGAATAAAGGTACGTGCAGTAGCCCGCATACCCCTTTCTCACAATAAAATATATATTGATACTATTTTTAAAAATTATAAGAATATATTTTTATGTCACATATAAGAATTATTTTCATTAATTTAAGTTAATTTGAAATATAGACATATTCATAAATTTATAACTCTCCTTATTTTTTGGTTATCATTATATAAATATCAAATTTTACAATCTCTATTCACACCACTTTGTGTACTAAAGGGTCATGTCCAACATTAAAAAAAAATTTATTTCAATTAATAAGTATAAAATTATCTACAAAATTTAGATTGGAGACAATATCCTGAATCTCACTAAATTATTCATGTCCTTATAATACTCATTTCGTTCATTAATATAAGTCGTTTTAGAGAAATATTTTTGTCTCTTAATATATGATATTTGAAAATTTCAAATAAGTATTAATTATTTAGTTTTCAATATTACCCAAAATATTAAATATAATTTTGGTTCTCTCACTATTTTTTGTCCAATAAATAACACTCTCTTTTTTCAATACAAGGACAATATAGGCAATTCAAATTATATTTAATGTTATACAATCATTTCCTTAATACTTATGCACAACTCTAAAACGACTTATATTAAGAGACAGAAGGAGTATTATGTTTCCATCCCCCCTAAAAAAAAATTCGTTTTGTCCCTGTTTGTAAGTAATGGAGTACCCTCCTTTCAAATCTTTTTTCTCATAATATAAGATATTTTCTATAAGTTTAGAAAAATTACTGAGGAGATTATAAAAAAATGAGAGAAAAAATAAAAAGTTGCATGTTGAGCTCGTAAAATTAAACAGGAGTAATTAAGAGAGAAAAAAGGAGTACTAATAGGTAAAAATAAAATTTTACAACAAAATTAATTACCTATCATTACTATTAATAAGATTTCTTAATATAAAAAATTATGTTTTAAACGAGCTACAAAATGAAAAAAAGGGAGTATAATACAAACAAAAAAATGTTTGGTATACTGGAATAATTGAACAACTGGTCCCAACTCTTTCGAGTTTAAAAAGTTAATTTGATCTTGTTTTTCGGTTCAAGTTGACAAAGTTAATTCACATTAATTATATCATCAAATAATAGTAAAGTACAAAGTAGTTGGGCGATGACTTTGCAGGAGCCACTTAATAGACTTTGTAAGCAGTTAACATCTATTTATAACAATATATAACTTTTAATTGATCTTGAGTCAATTGAGTCAACTTAGTAGTTCAATTTTAGTAACTCCATAGTTCAAAAGGATTTTTTTTTTTTTTTTTGATTTTCATATCTTCTAATTGACCATAAATTTTAATATTTCCAAAAATCGACATAGCCCTCGTCTGCGGCTCGATGAAGAAAGTGTAGCATGTAACGCCATTTGTGTTCCTCCATGGCTACCAACTCGTGTTTGCGTACATGAAAAGGTCCAATGGACACAATAAGAGGGTTGTATGCATCTTGTTCGAGTCTTCGAAGCTTGTTGGGAACCTCGTAGATACTCAAGTCCCATGTTATGAGCATTACTCAGTATACCCAACGTGGCTTTAACGGAATCCATCCATGCTGTATACCTTTCCTTAATATGCTCTTTGGAAGAATTTTGTTGCACTCTCTCTTTAAATTATTGAAAGCTGGTTGTCCCATGCATTTCCACCCACACTGCACAACAAATTATTAACTCGTGAAGATAAAAACACAGAGAAAATTAAGGATCAAACAAGTACATACTGCGATTATATCTCAACCGATATGATTTAATTTAATACTGCCATACAAGAGAATTAAACATTTTAGCAAATTAACCTACGTTGTTTTTATTCTACATATAAACATCAAACATACAATCTAGGGCCTTCATCTAGTTTCATTTACCCGGATGCTGTAGTGTTAGTTAGTTTATACTTCTGAAATGAGCCAGTTTGGAAACTCTCTGTGTTACTACTCACTTGATTTCTTAACCATATATACTCTTTGAATGGAAATTCCCGCCTTAAAAGAAAATAAAATCTATAATCGGATGCTTTAGAGTGTGGATATCCCTAAAAAAATTAGTGACATTTATAATTAGGGCGATTCTACAGCGACCGAGGCCGGCGACCCTTTTTGGCGATCCGCAGATTTTTTTTTTTTTTTTTTTGTTTTCACTCCCAAATAATTTATATGATTTATTGGAACTAAAATTTTTTACAAAAAAAGTGATTTATGTGTAATTTGGATACATATACAAAACAGTGTTATACACCTAAATCACTTTTTTTTTAATAAAATCGGCCGGTCGCCGAAGAATTACTGTTATAAATAAGGCTTAGTCACTCTATCAATAGTTCTTTTAGCATTTTTCAATATAATTTGAAACAATTACCGGCTAGCTCAATCCTTCCTTCAAACGGCTAAACCTAACACATTTTTATTTGTACATCCTCATGTCTAAATGAATTAATAAAATTATCCTCTAACAAATTAATTAATACTCCGCAATATGAATATTAAGAATCAAAGGAAATCCAGTTGTGAATGGTACAAGCTTGTCGGTATTGAATGCTAAGGTTGTAAAGTATGCAGTCGTTAAGAGATCCAACTGTAAAATTGAAAAAAAAAAAAAAAAAAAAAGAAAAGAAAGAAAAAGTAAGCAGTCGTTAATAATTTGGTGATAATTCTAAAAAATTTAAAATTTTCACCTTGACCTTCCACACAACTAATCAACTGCAGGTACTAAAATAAAATATTTATTCAAAACTGCCCACCCTATAAGCGATCTATATTTTTATTTACTATTTATTTTGGTTTTTGTTGCGCAATGTCAGGTGGTTTGCTTCAATTTTGGGACAAGCTCAAAACAAAACAAAAAATGACCCCGACTTTTTGGAGGTGCCGTGAATCAAGTCATAAACACGTGATATTAAACGAAGATGTTCGCGTGCCACTCTTTCCTCCAATATACTCAAACTCACGTGCCTAAGATTTATGAATCAACGTGCATGAATACGATTAACTCTTCTCATTAAATGTGTTTGTTATAAGAAAATAATATACATACTCATAAATATTTGATAAAATTAAATTGCGACCAACGTGAAAGTGTATATAATAAGATAGAATAAATTAAAGTGAAATTATTCTTAATTTCTATTAATCTCATGTATACATATACGTCACAATCATGTTTCGGTTGAAAACTTTTACAATATATAACATAACTCTTTGTTATATAATTCCAAGACTTTTGATTCGACTCAATTTTGTTCCTTCTTTTTCCTCTTACATGATCCAGGTACTTGGAAAACCTAATTATTATGCCTAAGTATAATTTCATGGCTCAAATTTAATTATGTTTTATTGTTATAAAGTCTTGGATGCGTATAACTAATTTATACTTCTTTCGTTTCAATTTTTAAGATCATTATTAATTTTTTTTAAGTTAATTTGAAATGAATTCAAATGTAAAATTGATATAGATTCGTTTAAAATTATAAATCAATTTAACTTTTAAAAAGTCAATAAATGATCTTATAATTTATAAATTGAGACGGATGGAGGATAAAACTTAGTAGTGTTTGTAAAAAGTTCATGGACTATTAATTATTTACTCATTTATATTCCAAAGTCGTGGTTCCAAGTAAATAATACTGGCGTCAATGTCATTCATTTCATTTTCAATTAAACAAACAAAAATTAGTTGGACCATCGGATCAATCCTCCTAGTTTACCTAACTCACTTTTGTCTCTATTGTATTCCATTTTCAATGAACGGATAAATGGACTTCTTTTCCCCAAATACTATAATCTCTTATATAAATTTCTTGGATAGAACGTTTAGTTTAGTTTAAGCTCTAAAACATCTATAGCCATGCCTGTAACGTTTTCCAACACATGTTCTCTTAACAAACTTCCAATTCGCCCTCCTTTTCTCTTCAAATCCTCTTCCCGGAATTTTTCAATCATCTCCTCTCCAAACACAAGAAATGCAGGGTTGGTTCTCGAGCATAATTTCTCGGGGTTTCCGACAAACAAACTAGGACATGATCACTTTGCTAGAAATCAAGGATTTGCTACTAAAGGACACAATGAGTTTAGCAAATACGTTCCTAAACACATCGAGTCTCATGCACCTGATCTGCCATTGAGAAATGGTCACGACCATGAAAAGGTACTAACCCTTATTACAGCATTGTTGGGGTTGCTCATATCGGATCAACCCCAACATAACTTAGGATCAAGAAGCAACAAAGACCCAAAAGAAACACTATCACAACTTGCTGCTTTGTTGGGATTGTCTACACATGACACTCACAGTAGTACACTAAAAAGATTAAGCAGTCATGGAGAAGGAGGAGGGAATTCGCAAAGCTCGAAAAGACAGAGAACCATAGCCAACTCTGATGATACAAAAATTGGCGTACTTCCTTTATCAAATAAACCATCTTCCCAACTCTACCTGACTAATTTGCCATCTTCTCAACTTTCTTCATCTGGTGAGCCTCCCTGTATCTCTTTTTTCTTACGTCTCTGTTCCACTCATTTTGCTGCTCTCATTTTTTACACAAAAAGAGTCTATTTTGTAGTGGTAGTAGTTATGATATTATCATACAACGGTACTAAACTGACAATTTATTATTCTTAGGATACATGGAACAAAAATATATCTTTATATATATATATATATATATATATATATATATATATATATATATATATATATAAGTTTGCTTTTGCAAATGGGAGGGGGTATTTGTTTGTAACTGGTGAATGCTTTACTTCAATTTCCTTTGATTAGTAGAATTAATATTTGGTCCATTATAATATGCAGATGATGACACAGATTCCTACAGTAATAACAGCACTTTGAGCCATGTCGACAGTTTCTTGATTCTGCGACGACAACTTTATGAGTATCCTCAAGTTCAAGAAGCATTTGATTTGGTTAAGGCTACTCTGCTCCCAATTCTTTTGCAGAAGCTGAAAACAGTCCGACTGGAGAACACGGTGAAATCTGGACTTGAAACAGCTGCTACAATTGATCTCTTGAGGCTTTTTGGTGCCTCGAGTCGCCAGTTAGATGAAATTGGAAGAAGAGCTCTTGAAGGTGCAAGGCTGTTGGAGGAAGGACACAACAAGGTGATTAATGGAAAAGGAATGTTGGAGTGCGCTTTTGCCGATATTCCTAACCATCTTGAACGGAAAATAAATTCTGCTTAGATCATTTCGCTTGTTTGGGTGCAAATATCTACTGTTGTTTCATTCTGAAATTTTCAATGTGTTCTTGCTTCAGTTCTGCTAATATTAGAGAGGCTATTATGTAGTGGTTACCCTAGGAGAGGTTACTTCCTCTACTCCCCACTTTTAGTAAAACTTTCATTTTTGTAATGTCAAAAATTAAGTCCATTAGAAACATTAACTCTGCGATGCTAAAAAAAATGAGAAGTGATTATGTCCATTAGACACATTAACTCTTTCATTTATGTGAGAAAAGATGAAAAGTGCAACACTAACTTGAGTGATGCTAAAATATCAGTCCATGTCTGTGCCATTTAGAGACATTAACTCTGTATTATAGTTAATTAGCAGGAGAGCTGTCCTGTATTCAACAAAGTGGAAAATAGCAAATTAAAATCTATTACTGGTCAAGGACCATTCTTACATATATAATTTATGAGAAACGCACAATCAAAGAGAAATTACTGCTGATGAGGATAATAAGAACGGACGGCGTAAACTGTCTGTAAGACGGTGAGAAGAATAACAAAAGATGCAGCTAAGAAAGATATGAAACTCCATCTACTCTGGAAATAATTCTGTTTCAAGTCCTCCATTGATTCACTCCATTCATCCGAGAGGAGCTTGAAGTATAATTTGACTCTTTCCCAATGCAATGGAAACTTTTGGTATTTGTTCACCTCCTCACACAGCCCTGCATAAAAGAAGTCCTTGCAAACAACTTCCTTTAGTAGACTGTTAAAGAAAATGGATACATCTTCTCCATGGCCACTATCTATCTTGGTGATCCAAGGAAGTAATTCAGCGTCCTTTTGGGAACGGATCAAACCACTCATGAGCAAGACGTATGATGTAACATGATGTCTCTCAATGCTGCATTGCTCCAAAGCTATAAGATTCCTAAAGATTGAATCAGTTGCTTTGTGTATGGTCAATGGTGGAATCGTAATAACACCGCCAGCGAATGTGATGTTCAGGAAACTGCTCTCCTTGTTTCCAACTTGAAATTGGATTCCGGATTTGAAGAGTTGTGTTGCACATCTCTTGAATCCCCATGCCATTTCCAGGCCGCCCTTTGGTTCTTTCTTGGGAATCGTGGGCTTCAAAACATGGTGCAACATATCCAGTAAATGTTTATGTTTTTCAGTACCAAGAGACTTGGACATGTGGTCAATTGATTTATCACTCAGATTCAAAGCAAAGCGAAAGAAAAGCAGGATGTACTTGTTGAGTGAGAATGGCAGTATTTTGTTGGCTGAAGTTTCTATGATGTTGAACAAATCATGCAGAACAACAAAGGGGATTTGGTTCTCAAGTAGTGCTAAATCATGCTGAAGAGTTGGGGCCATCCAAGAATTGTTGAATATCGGATCCACTACTTGGTGTCTAGTAATTTTATCACCATGTTTTGACATCATCATCATCATCTCCTCCTCCGCGTGCTTAATAAAGAGTTCGAGTATGAAGCAGCCATCAAGAAGCAATGTCTCTACTAGCTGATGCTTGTCTAGAATAATGTTTTCAGCGTAGCACGCACGAGCATCATTTTCCAAGCCAGATATAACTTGGCCGCACTCCTCCAAGACCTGGTCTAATACTGGGCATATGGCGTTGTTTTCTTTTTGTTGATCACTTGCTCCTTTTGCTGGGGTTATGACTATTTTATCACCATAGTACTGATCATCTGGTGAGTTCTTTTGGTCAGATGCCGATGCTCGACCAAGAAAGTCCAGCATGTAACGCCATTTGTGCTCCTCCATGGCTAGCAACTCGTGCTTGTGATGATGAAAAGGTCCAATGGAGACAATATGAGGGGTATACGCGTCTTCTCTGAGTATTCGGAGTTTATTGGGTACGTTGTATATACTCACACGCCATGGTCTTTTCCTCAGTATACCTAGAGTGTCTTTAACAGATATCATCCATTCTGAATACCCTCCTTCATTTGGGGAAACATTAGGAGAATAATTTTGTTTCACTCTCTTCTTGAAGCTGAAACCCCCCTGCATTTTCTGTATACTTGCTTACTAGTAAATGTTTAAAGTGAAGAAAATAAGTCCTCCTACAAGTATAAAGCAATTGATTTGATATATATAAGGTAAAAACAGAAGAAAAAATGTGATAGCAATAACCTGGATGCTGCAATGTGAATGGAGGAAGATCCCTCCGGATTGGGTTTGAAAAATTATTATGTAATTTTGTATTCTTGTACTCATTTTCTTTAATATCTCTGTGGAAATTACGTGTTAGAAGGAAGATGCTCTCGTGGTTCCACAAAAACAATTTTTTTTTGTTATCATCTTTTGACTAATTCGGAATCGAGCTACGGTTGGATTCTAAGTAAGAGCTCTCTCAGACACCATTTTTTTCATTCACAATACTCAAACTCAAATCTTATTTAAGAGAGTTTTGGTCACAAAAATAATTATATATATATGAAAAGTGATTCATAACTTCAAGTGACTAGAGCGTGTAGTATTCGGTCTGTATAATTATTTTTGTGACCATGGAGTGGTGGTCCAGGTAAAGCTCAAGAGAAGCTAGCAGGAAAGTTTGTTTGTTGGGTCGTCATTGAAGAGTCAGCTATTTTATGTTGACTTCAAAGTCTTTATATATATATATATATATGTATATATGTATATATATGTATATATGTATATACAGAATGGATCTTACGCATACCCCTTAAATAACATACCAAACAAACCCCCTTTAGCGACGGACCGGAAGAATAATAAATCCCTCTTCACATAAGCTAAAAAAATTCGATTAATCCCTCGTCTACTACGGTCAAGCCTAATTCTCAAGAAGCCACAACTCAGCTATCCCATTCGCATTTGAAAAACTATCGGTAAGAATTTAAACTCATACGCAACAATCAATTTTAGCTTCTATATCTTGGATCTAGAATCTGGATTAATTCTCTATTTTTTGAAATTCTTTGTCGTGTAAAGTTTATTTATTCCATATGAAATTTAGTGCTTAGATTGGCCGATCTAAATTAATACAGCTGTTAAGTAGTTATGTAGTTAGTTTAGTAAGTGGCATTTTCTGTAATTAGCTCCTAGCTTTCTTTGTAAGCTGAAGCTTTCCGTAGATATGTAATAGTTGGTTCGTGGTTGGGAGATTTAATCCAGAAATTGTGTTCTTCATTTCTCTCTCAAGTATCAGTTTATAACACAATTTGCGAAATTCTTAGTTTAAAAATTGATATGAATTAGTTAGTTAAAGGTTTAAAATCAACAAATATAGGAACTATAGTACATCTTAGTTAACTTACATTAGTTATAATTATTATATTTCTAAAATGAAATAAATTCATTTTGATTTTGGATTTTAAGATTTTGACTATAAAAATTAAAAAATGTATCGCTAATTTTGGAACGGAGCAAGGACTATGTATGTATATGGTGTATACAGTCACAGTCTCAGTCTCAGTCTCAGTTTTTGTGTGTGGTCAGTGGTGTTATAGTGTTAAGTGATTGGTGATTTTCTAGCAGTGTGGTGGTGAGTGATGCTCCGGCAGAAGGTAGTGATTTTGTTGGTGTTTGAATGATTTGTTGATTGGATGGAAAATTATTTAGTGAGACAGTCAAACAATCATTTGGCCTTCTTTGTATTAATGAAAGGTCAGTTCTTGATGTTATTTAAATTTAATATTTTTATGGAAAATCTTAAATTTTGGTTCAGGTAATAAAAATTCAGTCCACTTTTAGGCTTTTAGCATTCCTTTGTATGGTTAAGTACAGCAAAATTAAATTTGTGGTTAGAGTGGGAATACAACCTTTGAAATGTGGTTGCATATGTTAATTGTCATTCTAGTCTGACAAGAAAGATAAAATGGGGTGGGGAGTCATGCAACAACATTCATTTGAGATTTTTTATTCATTTTGTAGACTATGATTTTCATTGCATTAACTACTTTTTCATTATTTAATGAATAGACCCGTATAAATAGATAAAGGAGTGAAATCTAGGAGTAAGGACTGAATAAGTCACACTTTTCATTTGCAGGGTGGAATTTGATGGAGGCCACAACTAGCTTTCACGAATTCAAAGATAAAGTGAAACGAAATTATTCTCCAAATGATAAAGAATATCCAACATGGATGCTAAATGTTAAAGCTACACTGGGTATACTGAAGGACAGACCATGGGACTTGAGTATCTACAAAGTTCCCAATAAACTCCGAAGACTAAAAGAAGATGCGTACAACCCTCATATTGTCTCCATTGGACCTTTTCATCAACGCAAGCATGAGTTGCGAGCTATGGAGGAGCACAAATGGCGATACATGCTAAACTTTCTTCGTCGAGGATCCGGAGCAGAGAAGGTCTTGGATGAGTGTGGCAAGACAATATCTGGCTTGGAGGAAGAGGCTCGCGGACACTATGCTGAAAATATCAATTTAAACAAGCATGAACTAGTGGAGATTTTGTTGGTTGATGGTTGCTTCATACTCGAACTCCTAATTAGGCATGCAGAGAAAGATAATGCTATGGAACTAGATCCCATAATCAATAATGCTTGGATGGTTCCTACTCTTCAGCATGATTTGGCACTACTCGAGAACCAAATTCCCTTTTGTGTTCTGCAGAATTTGTTTATTACAATAAAAAACTCAGCCCCAGAACAATTGCCATTGTCACTCACCAAGTATGTGTTGCTTTTCTTTCGCTCAGTGCTGAATTTGAGTGAACAAAAAACAGTTGACGAGAGATTTGCAAGCCTAGAAACAGTTGCTGACAAATGCAAACATTTACTAGATATATTGCACCATGTTTACCTCCCCACAATTCCTAAAAAATCCCCAAAAGGCCAGGATATTACATGGGGGTTAAGATGTGCAACCCAACTCTTCAAATCTGGAATTCAATTCCAAGTTGGAGACTCCGACAGTATGCTTGACGTAGAGTTCAGTAAAGGAGTGATTACGATTCCACCATTGGGGATACATTTAGAAAGTAGTGATTTTATTTTTAGAAATCTTATAGCATTCGAGCAATGTAGCTTTGGAGGCAAACATCACATTGCATCATATGCAAAACTCATGAAAAGTTTGATCCGTTCATCACAAGATGCTGAATTACTTCAGCGGAAAGGGATCATAACTAACAAAGAGGATGGTGGCAGTATAGTAGATATTTCTACTTTCTTTGACAGTTTATGTAGGGAAGTTGCTTTTAAAGACTTCTACTTTACTGGATTGTGTGAGGAGGTTAACGCATATCACAAATCGTGGTTGCAGTGGAGCAGAGTTAAAGCAGGGTTCAAAGTCCGGTGGAATGGATATATGGTGTCCCTGAAGAAAGATTATTTCACAAGTCCATGGAGTATCATATCCTTCATTGCTGCTGTTCTGCTTCTCAGTTTCACGGCCTTGCAGACATTTTACACTGTTGGTTCTTATTATCATAAATAACCTTTGTTCTGAACCTCACTGTATGTCTCTCTCTGTCCAGATTTTGATGTTATAACTTATAATGTGTATCAGTGTATGAAAATTTTCATGTTGTCCATATATCATTCTGCCAATATTAATTTCCTCAATGGCACTCCATACATTAAATTGTGTAGAACATGTTTTTCCTTTCCTTTGATTTTATTTTATTTCGTGACTCTCCTTTTGGGGCAAGGGAATACAACCATGTCTGAGGGGAGAGCAGGTCAATGTATGACTACTCTCAGCCCTCACTGATGCAATTATAATTCCACAACATCCCTCATATTTAAGGTAATTAAGAGGGAAAGGCGACAAAATATCCTACCCGAGTGGTGCCCAATACTACTATTAACCAATCAAAACAGTTATCAGGAGTTTAAGAAATATGGTGGGAAACAACTCAAAAAGTAGACAAATGTGCCCTCAGAAACTAATTTAGGACAAATATGCTTAGGAATTTCGCTAAAAGCTAGTCCTAACATTCTGTTTTCATCCGTAACCTTCTTCAATCCTTGAACAGAGTTGTTCCATTGTGAGCTCTTTTGCCAATCTCTTCTGACCTCATGGCATCAAAAAGCTTCAATAGATCAATTGAAGCACCTGCTTCAAGTCCCGATTTTACAGTCACTTCCTCCAATCCAAAATCTTTCATCACTTTCTCCTTAAGAATTTCTTGTAGACTGGAATTAACCAAATCAAACACTCTTTCAACATCAGGCTGCTGAAAATTTTGTCTTTAATCACAAAATTTTCTTTGTGAGTTGCTGAACCGCTGTGACTGCAAGAAGACACACTTACTGCCCAATTAAACACATTAATTAATGCCTTTAGGATCTTAAATAAAATTGAAAACAATGAAAGAGGAAAAGAGAACTATCTTTTCTAAGAAATCACATAAATGAAAGAGAGAAAGGTTCCAGTTAAAATGCATAATTGGGTTGTAGACTGTTGAATTCATCAAAGATAGTGCTGAGGGAAGAAGCAACCTACACTTGACTGTTGGTGTAAGGAGAAGTGATGGATTCAAAACTTTTGATTGGAATATCTAAGTACCAACATAGTCTGGTCCTGTGACTTTTTGTCCTTTCAGGGTTGGAAATTTCCTTCTTTTGCTGCTGCATCATCAGGGGCAGGTGAACAAACCCATCATCAAAGCTTAAATGAAGATAGTGCCTTTTTCAGGTCCAAGCAACTTTTTCACTAAACTAGAAGAATCTAAAGGTCCAAATCTTTCAAGTCTACAAATTAATTAAAACTTCTTCCTGCTTTATTTACTTGTAATTGTAAAGAATATAATAGAAACAAAGAATGTGTTTAGTGTATATATTGAACTAACCATCCGACTCATTATAATTTAAAATTTGATTAGGAATATAGTCGCCTTCAACTAACAAAGTTTATTTCCATTGTAGCATAATGACGGTAACAGAATATAGTTGATGGACATCTTCACATCATCAAAGTTGGCATATTTGTAAGTAATCAAATACAAATTTGAGCTACCATGTTACTTTATATGTCATAGACTCATAGCTCAATACAAACAAATGAAAATAAAAGTACAAATAAATTATGTTATTTATACTGGGAGAATTGAATGATTGGTCCGAGGCTTGTTCACAAATTAATAAGTTGCTATGAATTGTGGTTCTACTCGATAACGAAGTTAGTTAATTCACATTTTAATACCTATGACTAAATAGCTGACATTTGAGATATATATAACACAAAAATGTATGCATACTTTGTAACTAATATCTGTGACTGTTTTACACGTATTAATATTTGTCTCTTGACAAACAAATATGTGTTAGGTTTAGCAGCTGTTTAGAGGAAGCAATGAGGTAGCTGTCCAAGTCTTTTTTGCATTATATATCTCCATCTATTTTTAATTCTCTCATATTATATCAATTACGGATGAACCGTTGATAGAGTGACTAAACCTTATAATGTCGTCATTGTTAAGGTTGTCCAACCTTTAAAGCATCAGATTGTGGATTTTAATTTCGTTAACTGAAAAGAAAAGGGAATTTCCATTGAAAGAGAGGTAAACCAAGTGAGTATTCAAACCCCATTACATCTATGAAGAATAAATTTAGGTTTTCCAAAATGGTTTTTCTTTCATAATATTAAATCATTTGCACGATTTTTGTAATACTCCTTTAATCTGTTTTCTATATTTTTTTTCTTTCACTTATAATTTAGTGTACAGGGTAAGTAGGAATGCAGTCGACAACGAGCTTTAATGAATTCAAAGATAGAGTTGGAAGAAATTATTCTGCAAATGATGAAGAGTATTCAGAATGGATGCTATCTGTTAAAGCCACACTGGGTATACTAAGGAAAAGGTCATGGCAAATGAGTATCTACAAAGTTCCTGATAATCTGCGGAGACTTAAAGAAGATGCATACATCCCTCATATTGTCTCCATTGGACCTTTTCATCATGGCAAGCATGAATTGCGAGCTATGGAGGAACACAAATGGCTATACATGCTAGACTTTCTTCAACGAGCATCTAAAGAAAAAGCAAATCAAAAAAACGAAGAAGTCACAGGCTCAGAAGAAACGGCTTTGAATAAGTGTGGAGAAGTCGTATTAAACTTAGAGGAAGAGGCTCGTGCATGCTATGCTGAAAACATCAATTTAGACAAGCATCAGCTAGTGGAGGTATTACTTGTTGATGGTTGCTTCATACTCGAACTCTTTATTAAGCACGCAGAGGAGGTGATCATGTCAAAACATAAAACCGAATACCAACTCGATCCCATAATCAATAATTCTTGGATGGTTCTAAATCTTCAACGTGATTTAGCCCTACTTGAGAACCAAATCCCCTTTGCTGTTCTACATAAATTGTTCAAAATAGTAGTACAAAATTCTGCCTTGCCGTTCTCACTCAACAAGTATGTCTTGCTATTCTTTCGCTCTGCTTTGAATTTGAGTGATCAAGCTGTCGAGAACATATCCAACTCTCTTACTGGGAAGCACAAGCATTTACTGGATATGTTGCACCATATTTACAAGCCCACCATTTATCCCAAGGCAAACCTAAAAGGCCCGGAACTTGCATGGGAATTCAGAAGATGTGCAACGCAGCTCTTCAAGTCTGGAGTCCAATTTCAAGTTGGAGATCAGGGCAGCCGTTTAATGGATATAACATTCATAGACGGAGTTATGACAATTCCACCCTTGTTCATAGACAAAGCAACTGATTCAATTTTTAGGAACCTCATAGCTTTTGAGCAATGCAGCTTTTCAAGCATGCATCACATGTCATCATACGCGATACTCATCAGTAGTTTGATCCGTTCCCCAAAAGATGCTCAACTCCTTGGACCGGAGATTTTTGATATAGACGGTGGAGAGGATGTTTCCATTTTCTTGAACAGTCTACGCAAGGAAGTTGTTTTCAGAGACTTTTATTTCGCAGGATTGTGCGAGGAGGTTAACAAATACCACAGGTTCCCGTTGCAGTGGGGCAGAGTGAAAGCTTATTTCAAGGTCCTTTCGGATGAATGGAGTGAATCGTTGGAGGACTTGAAACAAAATTATTTCCGGAGTAGATGGAGTTTCATATCATTCTTAGCTGCATCCTTGGTAATTTTTCTCACTGTCCTGCAGACAGTGTATACTGTCCGTTCTTATTATCCGCCTTAGCAATGAAACTCTGGCTTATGCATAATTATAAAATTTGCTTCTTACTAAGTATCTCTTTCTGTTGTTTAATTGTGTTGGTCTTTTGAATGAGAAGTTGCTATAGGCTTGTAGTTGTGGTATGTATTTAGACAGACAAGAATAATAAAAGTTGGAAAAAAAAAACAATTACCAAACAATATTTGTATCAGAAAAGTCACATCTAGCCATCTAGGTAGCTTAATTAAGATATAAAAGAGAAAAAACGATGAAATATTCCGGTCAATACAAGCATTAGAAGTAAATACAGTACAAAGTTGAGCCTTTTTTTTTTTTTTTTGGTTTGTACTTATCAAAACAAGTTAATTAATATGCTTAGAAATTTGGGTAAAAGCCAGCTTTAACATTCTCTTCCCCTCGTTCACCTTCTTCAATCCTTCCTGCAGCAGCATTGCGCCATTGCGAGCTCCTTCGCCAATTTCTTCCAACACAGGATTTGAGGCACCAAAGAGCTTCAACAGATCAATGGAAGCAGCTGTTTCAATTCCAGACTCTACCGACACTTCCTCCGATTCCAATCCAACATTTTTCTTCATTTTCTCCAACAGAATTGGCTCTAGACTGGACTTTACCATATCAAACACCCCTTGAACTTCAGGGTGCTGCAAAATCTGCCGGTAAATACCGAAATTTCCTTGAGGAGTTGCAGAGCCTTTGTGACTGCAAGAACACCCATCACCTGCCGGCCCCATTTGACACGCATTAAATCTTAATATCCATTTGTCATATTTATTTTTTCCTAAAAAATGAGTACCATTTATGGGAGGGAGTAACATAATGTTTTTAAGTTCACTGCCATCATTATTAAATTAAACACTCAATAAATTTAGAGTTAAATGTGGAACAAAAAATATATCATATTGTTTGTAAAAGTTTTGTGGAACAGAGGGAGCATGAAAGGGGCCGGGGGAAAAGAATGATATTAGAGAGTTACCATTTGAATGCATAATTGGGGCGGAATCAGTAGAATTGATGGAACTCTGGTTGGAAAGTACAGAAGATGGGGTTGAGGGATGAATCCCAGTGGGCTTAGCAGGAGGCGTAACTAAGATTTGGTTCGCCATGGATTCAGATCTATTGCTTGATGGTGTAACATACTCCAATCCACTGATTTTCTGTCGTTTTGGGCTCCGCAAATTCCCTTCTTCCGGTGATGGTGCTACATCCTTTGGGCCATTAGAGGCGAACAAACCAAGCAGATCTGAAATGAAAGATAGTACCTTTTTGGGGTCATGGCCCCCTCTTCTCAGCTCAACAGAAGAATGCATGCCATTTGTCTCTGAATCGGTTGAATTGAATAATTCAACATATTTGGCAAACTCATTGGGGTTGTTATGGGATTTGTTAATCTGATCATGGGATATGGCCGAGATTTTCCTCTTTCCTTGGCCATGTTCATCTTTATGCTTGTCCATCTTCAAGTATCAAGAAAAAGCAATGTGAGCAAAGGTAGTGCTTTTTATTGTTTATTTATTGTTGTAACAGCCCCCCAAAAAAAGTCAGATGATGAAGACGATGACGAACAATTATGGCAGCGCCGGATTTATTAAGGTCGGCATATGCACTTTTGGACAAGAAAAATGTTTGTAATATTATCGTCTGAATTTTTCTTTAATGGTCAATGGGTAACAACTAAATAATAAGCATGGTATAGAAATATATGATGCTCCCTCTTGCAAAAATCTCATTTCCAAAATCTATTAATTTTTTAAGAATATACATTTGTTTCATATTTTGTATTTAAATTATAATTATTTAGTTTAATAAATAAAATTATGATGATAAGTTAAAAATATCAGGCTATTTTATTAACATTAAAAAAAATTAGACCCATTTTTTAAAATGAAATAAAATTTGAAAAATAACACTCTTATGTACAAGGGAAAGAGTTACTAATTTAAAGTGGGATCTTGACTAGTTTTTACTTTTTAGTTTTACTATCTTTAATTTTGTCCTGAACCATTATAAATTGAGAAAAAAGGTGAGGCTAATATGTGTGTTTTGCACTTGATATCAAATTTATAAAGTGGGAGGAGGAGATTTGGTCTCTTATTTTATGTTGATCTATTTTATAATAAAATTTAAATTCCTATAGTTTAGTTAATCTTTGCACCGGTTAACTCATAACAATCTCACTCCATCCATAACTAATCTCCGTTTTTTTTCTTCCATTTTCTCTCTCTATTTTCTCTCTTATCTTTTTTCATATATATTTCAAGTTTTATTTAAATATTTTATTTTATTTTCTTAATTTCACATAGACTAGTACTCCCTTAATATAAGTCGTTTTAGATATTTGTTTTTATCTCTTAATATATGACGTTTGAAAATTTCAAGTAAGCATTAATTTTTTAGTTTCTAATATTACCCCAAATATTAAATATAATTTTAATTCTCTCACTATTTTTTGTCCAATAAATAACACTCTCTTTTTTCAATACAAGGTTAATATAGGCAATTGACATTATATTTAATACTATACAATTATTTTTTTAATACTTGTGCACAACTCTAAAATAACTTATATTAAGGGACGAAGGGAGTAATGATTAAATGCCAAAACACTTTGATACAATGTAATTGCGGTTGATAAAATAGTAAAATAACTATATTTTCATAAATAACAAAATTAATTCACATAGGAGTTGAGAAAATTAATTTGCATTAATTACATCCACATGATGGTAATACAAAACAGTTGACCGATGACTTTGGAGGAGCCACATAGATTTTGTAAGTAATCAACACATGATCAAAAACTCCATGTACTTTGTACAGTACTACCTTCGTTTCATAATAAGTGATTTTTTAAGAGAAAAAATTTGTTTCAATTTATTTAGCGTTTATAACTTTTTAGGAGAATAAATTATTTATTTTCTTATATCACCCCTAATTTCTCCCATTATCCCAAGAAATTTTCTCTCTTGTATTAATAGTTTTCATCTTCGAATAAAAGAGTAGTGATGAAATTCCATACAAATTTTAATTATTAAATGATAGTATTAAATGACTTTCTTAATTCATATGCATAAACCTAAAACGACTATTATTATGGAATGAAGATAGTAGTAATGATAAAATATTTCTCTTTCCTCTTTCTACGTAATTTTTTTTCCTTATTTACTACAGTAGAACCTCTATAAATTAATACCGCTGGGACTGAAAATTTTTATTAATTTAGAGAGTTATTATTTAATCGATAAATTAATAATTTATTAATTTAAAGAGTGTTTTTCTATTCGGTGAACATAAATTTAATTACATTAAAATTATTGCATTTTATTGATGTTTATATCATACTTTTTTTGATGCAATGTATCATACTTTTTAAATTAATGTAATAATAGAATTCATTGTAAGTGATATTAATTATTTTTAATAATTATATAATGTTCATTGTATCCACTTTTCAAATTACATTCACATTTTATTTCAAAAAAAAATTATATTCACATTAAGTTTAATTAATTTGTATATATAAGTTCATTGTACTAGAATTTAATACATTTCATGTATGATGATAAAGAAAACTACTATATAAACATCAAAAAAAATTCTTAAAATCATATTCAACAATGGCTTCTCATCTAAAATGTGTCCATAAATCCACAATGACAGATCAAATACGCAAGATTACCCTAGATATATTTGTAATTTAAAAAAATTATTAATTTATGATTTTGATGAGACCATATATTTATATAAGGGTCTTTTTAAAAATTATTATTTTATTATTTTATCGAAATTATTAATTTATCCCATTAGCTCAAGTAGGGACTGGAAAAAATATTATTTTAGAAAAATTATTAATTTATCAAGTATTAATTTATAGAGGTTCTACTCTACTATTTTACGCTTTGCATGATTAATTTAGTATGGGTCAACTCATTGTTAATATGATTGTTATGACTCTGTATGTAACAACTTTGTTGTTGCAGATTCACAGTTTTTGAAAAAATAGAAACAAGAACTTCTTCTCAAAAGTAGAAGTAAAAGCAGAAACTAAGAAAAAAGAAATTGTTTATGATGATACTTAAAGGCTAACACAATGCGAACCTGTCTAACATGAATCGAGTATCCCTCATAGGTAGCAATGTTTATTTAAGGTCGGCATATGCACTTTTGGACAAGAAAAATGTTTGTAAGATTATCGTCTGAATTTTCCTTTAATGCTCAAAAGTCTTGTTATACATTATTAAAAATTTTGGTCGAATTATGATTAGGAGCGTATATACGTACATGAGCTTAAAAATTAAAAAGAATTTATCGACATATATATTATTTTTCATTATTTAATGGGTAACAACTAAATAATAAGCATGGAATAAAAATATATGATACTCTCTCTCTCTCAAAAATCTTGTTTGCAAAATCTATCAATTTTTAAAAAATATACATTTGTTTCATATTTTGTATTTAAATTATAAAGATTTAGTTTAACAACGATATGAAAATAAAATTGTGATGATAATTTAAAAATATCAGGTTATTTTATTACCATTTAAATAACTAGAATCATTTTTTAAAATAAAATAAAATTTGAAAAATGGATGTAACAAGGCAGAGAGTTACTAATTTAAAGTGGGATCTTGACTAGTTTTTACTTTTTTAGTTTTACTATCTTTATTTTTGTACCATTATAAATTGAGAAAAAAGGTGATGTGAATGTGTGTTTTGCACTTGATATCTAATTTATTAAATGAGAGGAGAGGATTTGGTCTCTTATCTTATGTTTGTCTGTTTTATAATAAAGTTTAAATTATTATATTTCAATTAAATTATCTTTTCACAACGGTTAACTTATAACAACCCCACTTCACTCACGACTAATCACCGGCTTTTTTTTCCTCTCACTTTCTCTCCCTATTTTCTCTTCTATCTTTTCTCATGTATGTTTTCCAAGTTTTATTCAAATATTTTAATTTTTTTCTTAATTGTACACACATAGTGTGTGTCACATAAACTAGTAATGTTTAAATGCCAAAACAATTGATACAATGTAATTGTGGTTGATAAAATAGTAAAAATAACTATATTTTCATATATAACAAAATTAATTCACATAGGAGTTGACAAAATTTATTTGCATTAATTACATCCACATGATGGTAATACAAAATAGTTGACCAATGACTCTGGAGGAGCCACCTAGATTTTGTAAGTAATCAACACATGAACTAAAGCTCCATGTACTCTATATACTAAAGAATGCTCCAATAAAAACAAATTTGTGTTTGGTACTTTTACTAAACAATTGAAATAGTCCAAAGTCTTCCAAATCAAAAGGTTGATTAAATAACTAGTTTAGTCTACAATAATTTCCAACTTTTACTGTGTTAGTTTGCAAGAATTATACTTAAAATAAGATTATTAATTTTAAGATTATGTTTATTTGTAAAGATTATACTTGAGATAAAATTATTAATTTCAAGTGTCTTGTTTATTTTTAAATTTAGACTTGAGACTATTAGTCGAGAGATTATAAAATGGCTTAATATAGAGAATTATTTAATACCATGTTCAACCAGGTATTATAATTTCGAGATTTTATAATCCTAGGATTAATAGTATTTGAATTATAATCCGGGATTATAATTTTTGCAAATAAATATGGCCTTGAAAGTTAATTTACATGTCAACATTATGATGGTAATAGAAAGTAATTGATCATTGACTTCACAACTAGGGGTATACCTACGGGTATCATAACAAACGTAAATTACTGGGATTAAAAGTCATATCTTAAGTATAATTTTTGTAAACAAACATAACCTTATGGTTGAATCTTGATTTACGAGGAAAATATAGTACTCCTAGCTAGCTTCACTGGCGGCACATGACTTGTCTGATTTTAATGTGTCACAGCAGATTCCAAAGGCTTGTTCGGAAAGGTTGCTATACCATGACTCTCGACTTAACTCTACTCTAATAGCAGCCACTGGCCAATTGTGTTACTGATGTTTGTGTAACACGGTTTGTTTGTGTTAAACAGTTAAAGGTTAACGTATTTAACACGATTGATATACATGTCATTGTTAATGTTTATTACATAGGCTTATTATTATTGATTGATTCCATTATTAGCTACTTATAAAGAGAAGAGAAATGCTTTATATGCCAACTTGGCAGAGAAATGCTTTATATGCCAACTTGGCACATGGTCAAATGAAGTGAATAGTAATTAAAAGGTATTAATTAGTCTTTCAATATCAGATTTTAATATCGAATTGTTTAGCTTTGTCAAAAAAAATAACGGAATAGTTTAATAACTTTAATAGTTCAAAAGGACAACCTGGCTTGAGGAAGGAAGTACTGACAAAAATATGTTATGTTTAGCCTTAATTTTAGGGGAAGCATTTGAGCTAGCTGTCTTTTTTTTTTTGCTAAGTGCTAGTTGTCTTCTTTGCCTGCCTACTTGATCTTTTAATTGTCCCTAAATTATGTACTATTGTTTATAAACGAACCGTTGGTAGAGAGTGCCTAAACCTTATAAATGGCAATGTTAAGGATGTCAAAACTCTTAGATTTAATTTATTTAACGCAAAGCAAAAGGGAGTAATCTCCACCGAAAGAGCAGGTTGAGAAATTAAGCGAGTGTGCATAGATAGTTTACAGAAGAAGGGTCTGAATTCCTCCAATATTCACATTAATTGCAGCTAGCATTCAGGTAAATGAACTTTCATTCTCTGTGGGATTGAATAAATGTAGGTTTTATAAAATGTTGCATTATTAATTAATTTCTTCTGCATGATCTTTTCTTCATCACGACTTGATAATAGCGATATATTTATTTAGTGTGGTGTGGGTGCAGGGTACACAGCACGGGTAGAAATGCAGTCGTCGAGCAGTTTCAAAATGAGAGTGAGACAGAATTATACAAATTATAAGGACACGCAGAATTCAGAATGGATGCAATCTGTTAAAGCGACGCTGGATGTACTGACGGAAAGGCCGTGGAATGTGAGTATCTACAAAGTTCCCAGTAAGCTCCGAAGTCTCAAAGAAGATGCGTACAACCCTCAAGTTGTCTCCATTGGACCTTTTCATCAACACAAGCATGAGTTGCGAGCCATGGAGGAGCACAAATGGCGTTACATGCTAAACTTTCTTAGGCGAGCAACTCCTGCACAAATATTTGAGCCCAGTAGTAGTAGACAAAATCCCACAGAAGAAATGGCCCTGAATAAGTGCGTCAAAGTCATATCAGACTTGGAAGGAGTGCCTCGTGCATGCTATGCTGAGAACTTTAATTTAAACAAGCAACAGCTAATGGAGCTGTTACTTGTTGATGCTTGCTTCATGCTGGAACTCTTCATCAAGCAAACAGAGAACGAGATTGTCAGTTCAACACATCCCCAAGTAGTCGATCCCATATTCAATAATTTGTGGATGGTTTCAGCTCTTCAACATGATTTAGCACTACTCGAGAACCAAATCCCCTTTGTTGTTCTACAAAATTTGTTCAACACCATGCAAGATTTAACCAACCAACAGTTTCCCTTCTCGCTCAACAAGTATGTTTTGCTTTTCTTTCGATTTGCATTGCATATGAGTGATGAAGATGTGGAGAGCATATCCAAGTCTCAAATGAACACCAATCCCAATCATTTACTAGATATCTTGCACCAAGCTTACAACCCCTGGCCAAACATTGGTGCGAGTAAACTAAAAAGGCGGCTGGAAATATTTCCATTGGGATTCGAAAGATGTGCAACAGAACTCTTCAAGTCTGGAGTGCAATTTCAAGTCGGTCCATACAAGGGGCACGCCAATTTACTGGATGTAAAGTTCAGTGAGGGAGTTCTTACGATTCCACCGGTGGTCATAAAAAAATCAAGTGATTCAATTTTTAGGAATCTTATTGCTTTAGAGCAATTCAGCTTTGGGAGACATCATATTACATCATATGTCATACTCATGAGTAGTTTGATCCGTTCCCCAAAAGACGCTGCCTTAATTGTGAGTGAATGTGGTACTGGAGAAGATAATGTTTCCACTTTCTTTAACAATCTGCGTAAGGAAGTTGCTTGCAAGGATTTCTATTATGAAGAGTTGTGCCGGGAGGTAAACAAGTACAAGAGGTTCCCACTGCAGTTGGGAAGAGTGAAAGCATACTTCAAGGTCCTGTCGGATGAATGGATTGAATCTTTACACGACTTGAAGCAAACTTATTTCCGGACCAGATGGAGTTTCATATCATTCTTAGCTGCATCTCTCGTCATTTTTCTCACCATCTTACAGACCGTCTACACCGTCCGTTCTTATTATCCTTGATCACCGGGGGAATCGGTCAGAAAGTTCTCAAATTCGAAAAAATAAATCTTTAACAATAAAAATTTAATAAAATGAATCACAAAATTAAATAATTCTCAAATATTATTTATAATAATATTTTTCGATGTCTCATTGCTTGAAAATGTTACATGATAGCATCATTTTTAATAGTTACAAAAATATCACGCTCAATATATGTTACTAAACAATTATTCATGAATAAATTCAAATTTTGTACGTTTAGTTGTTGTAACCCAATTACGTATGTTCATGTCTGACAATCAATAAATATTTAAAAACTAATTCAACATCAAAACAAGATCAATATATATATATATATATATATATATATATATATATATATATATTATGAATAGTCAAATGTAATTAGCATCAATAATAAACAAACCTCAATTAAACCACTAACAAGTTACAAGTAATATTGCAAAAGAAATTATAAATTTTAAAAAAAAAATTGAATAGAACACATACTTGAAGAATTTTATTTGATGGAGCTCTCTTCGTTGTTGCAGACTTGCAATGTTGTTTTAAGAAGTAAAAAGCTCTAATTTTATAAAAGTACAAAAAAGAAGAATCCATGAACAATTACAAAAGTTCCTAAAGCAATTGTACAGAAATTCCTAAAATAATTGTTAAATTTGTGAAATTAAAAAACTAAAATTAAAATATATTTTTTGAAATTGCTTCAATTACAAATCGTGATCGCCTATTGATTGGAATTTGGAGACTTGGTCCACTTGAAATGAGTCCTTCTGGGGCGACCGGCCTGGGCAACCGGGCTCAGCGACGGTCATAAATTTTTTTTTTTCTTTTTTTTTTGGATTTTCACTCCCAAATAATTTATATGATTTATTAGAACTGAAATTTTGAAAAAAAACAGTGATTTAAGTGTGATTTGGATACATATCAAAAACATGGTTACACAGTCTGTGCAACCCTGTTTTTTGATATGTATCCAAATTACACCTAAATCACTGTTTTTTTTAAATTTCAGTTACAATAAATCATATAAATTATTTGGGAGTAAAAATCCAAAAAAAAATAAAATTATGCCAGTCGCTGAGCCCGGTCGCCCAGGCCGGTCTCCCTAGAATTATTCACTTGAAATTGCTATTAAAGCACCCACTTGATTGAAATTTGGAGAGTTGGTCCACTATTAAAATATATTTTTTGAAATTGCTTCGATTTTGAACAGATGAAGAGTTGGGCTACTAGTGGGAATATCAAATGTGGGATTGGTCCTTTAGAATTTTGAAGTCTAAAACCTGAAATTTCATTTAACACCTTTCTAATTTTATTTTTTTTAATATGACCCCCTGATTTTCTGAAATTTTAGTGGGGGCAGGTACCCCCTGCCCAGCATTAGATCTGCCTTGTTGATCACTAATCTCTCTCTCTCTCTCTCATCTTTAATTAATTGTGTTTTCTTCTACTAAATAAAAAGTCTATACGTGCTAGAAGACAGTTAGCCCAATTAAGTTTCGTCTAAGTTAAGATAAATTATTGTAATAAACTTGGATATCAGTTAGCACGATTAAGGTCAAAAACAGTAAATTATTCAAGTTAAGATAAATTATTGTAATAGATTAAGATATTTTTTAAACAAAAAAAAATATAAAATAAAAAATTGAAGAGCTGATTTAAGGTTGTGATATGTACGAGCTTCAAGAAACTTAACTATATATTGAGTAATACATTTTGGCTTATTTCGTTTGTTGATTAATTAATTTAACAAACAAACTATATATCAGTATTGACATGAACCAATTGTCTCCATTTTTTTAAATTATTAAATGGTTGATTATTATAATTCTAGAGTGATTCTACACAGACAGAATTTTTGGACAGAAATTTGGACAGTGAGTCCCATACCTAATAAAATATTCCATCCGTCCCAAATTAATTGTATTTCTAGGACTTTTTAAAGTTAAATTTACTATTTTTAAAACTAATTTTTTTACTATTTTTGCTAACATATAGGTGAAGATATTATAACCAAAAGAAAGTATATACAATTTATTACTAATTTCAATTTTTATAATTTTAGAAATATATTTATATATGCTTAATTATTAATTTTAAAAATAGTCAATTTGATTTAAAAAAGTCATAGAAAAGCAATTAATTTGGGACGGAGGGAGTATTTGGTTTACCATGATATCTAAAATGTTGTGTTAGTTAGCACATGCCCAATAAAATAATCATCATGAAGGATTTTTAAGTTAGTAGTATTATTAAGTTAGAAGTTAGCAACAACCACCATACCAAAAGTATATTTTTTTTCTAAAGATCTGTTAAGGATTCAACAAAAATGATGGGTCTGGACCGTCTGGTAAGCAGCAATCACCACCAATAAACCTAAGAAATCAATAAATGGAAAACATTCAACATTCAAAATGTTTGTAAAAATGTCACACATTAAACAGACATGACCATCTGTACTGATATTAGTTATACTGATATGATGTAACTATTGCATTCATCAAATACTCCAAATAATGTAACTTGGTGATGAAATCAAACACATCAAATAAAATTCAAATTTAAAGTTTTCAAATCACACACAATCAAATACAGTCCAAATTTTGAGTTTTCAACGAATCTCATTATATTAAAATGACAAACGTACATTAAAATATATCAAAAACATTCAAATTCCATCAAACTTTTACTCCTAAACTTTCTTATTTTACTGCTCGTTAAATGGTTGCCCATAATTTCCATGATTGTTAAAACCATATGCACCATTCCAAAATGGGTATTGATAACCAGCTAGTTGAGTAGAGAAACTTGTTGAATACACATTTCTAACTGGAAAGCCTCCAACATTATCAAGAGGGAAGTTTTCAACATTTGGTACCTACAAATGAAGTTAAATTATATCAAAATAAGACTAAAAACCTAAACAAAACTACTTTCTACAATAAAAAATAAATAAATAAACATACTTGTTGGCCTAAGACAATGGGAAGCCTCCAACATTACCAAGAGGGAAACTTTCAACATTTTGTACCTAAAAATGAAGTCAAATTATATCAAAATGATACTAAAAAACTAAACGAAACTAAAAATTACAATAAATAAATAAACAACACTTGTTGACCTAAAACAGCAACAGGTGGCCTGTAAAGTTGATTAGCATTGAATGTAATCAAGTTGCTAGGAAAGTTGAGGTCTTGTGAACTATGGAGTCTTGTGAACCAATACCAATTTGAGAAGCCTATACAAAAAGTACCAAATGACACTTAAAATAATTGTATGAAGTTGTAAAAATAAAATAAAATAAAAAAAGAACTAAAAATTTACCTTTTCCCAATTTATATCATCCATTTTCTCTTTCTCATTCCTCCCTTTGTCCTCCTTTTTGCCCTTGATTTTTTTAATAGTTTTCTCCATGTTTCCTTGTAACCTTTTAAAACGGGGTCGACTTTTACTAAGAACGGCCAAAGGACTACAAATATTGAAACTTTCTTTTGATATATTATTATTATCATCACTTGGCAATTGTGTGTTGACTTCACTGTCCACTTCTAAAGGAGTACTATTTTCACACGCGACATCTTTTTTCTTCAATTCGTTAGTCAACCACTTAATCCAATGAAGAACCAATTTTGTCTTATCTTCATTGTTCGCTGCTAAATCTGCCACTTCATAAAAGGTATTGCACAGATGCCATGAACGGAAGCGTACTTTCTGTTAGGCCAAAACTATGTCGTTTTGACCGAACAGATGTTATACCATACATTTTCATATGTATCTGATGCCCTTTCTGTAAGACCCCGACTTTATGAAATAAAAGTTTATTATTTTCTTTATGATTATTTTTTTTCTAAATAGTGAAGTGCTTAATTGTTATAAATGATAGTTAAGGGTGTTATTTGCAAATTATCTGATAAACAGTATGTTGGGAATACTCCTTTTGTCGGGGAATATTCTTTCTGTCGGAGAATATTATATTCGGTACCGTACGACGGTGCCGAAATAACAAAATATTAGTGGGCCCCACAAAGACTAATTGTCAACGGTGGTGGGCCCCATGACGACTAATTGTCGGATACTGATAACGACAGTATTTTGTCAACAGTATTATCACATGCAACTGTTGAACTACCCGGTAATAAAAAGAACAGTAAAACACGTTATTCCACAGTAGTACGCGGTATTTCACAGGCACACGGTATTGCACAGTATTTTATATTATTAATTCAATAATTGATAAAGTAGCTATTGCACAATATTTTGATTCAATAATTGTTACAATAACATCTGCATAATACTTTTTATTATTTGTCATGATATTGTAACTCATATTATTTGATATGATATTTTAGCATTATTGACAATGTCTAGAAATTCTGTCAAGAAAAAAAGTTATTTAATTGCGCGCCGTTTATACAGAAGGCCCTCTTTTTCCTGAGAATGATCTGGTTGTCAATATTATAAGTTTATAATATTAATGGTGAATAATTGTTGAAAGTTTAAAATAGTGTTGATTAAATATAAGTGAAGTTTGTTGTAAGTTATCTTATATTTCTGTGGGATCCACACTTTATTCCGTGGGACCCACAACTATTTGATCGGTGGGACCCACAATTTATTTTTCTTGAAATAATTTCTTCAGATTTTATTTTTTTCGTGGGACCCACATGTCATTCAATAGTGACTTACCGTCAATAAATAGTTAATTCAGTTTTTATTTTACCTTTGGGTTAAAAACCTAATAGAAAACATATTCTAAGAATATACTGAGGTATAAAGTATATTAAAAGAATATGTCAAGGGTATAAGTGTAATAAACCAAGAAAAGTTAAGAAAAGGCCAAAATGCTCTCACCTTGATTTTTCTATAAATAGGAAGGATTATCTTAAGAAAATTTCACACCTTCTTTGCTTATACTTCCTCTCTTTCTCTAAATTTCTTAAGTTCTCTAAGTGTGTTAGACTATTTTGAGTATTTGTGAGAATACTAGTATTATCCAAGTTAGTAAAATTAACAGAAAGCAACATCCAGTCACTTGTTAACTAAGGTAGGGGATATCATTTCTTTCATACTCTTATGTAATATCATTTGCTTTCATGTTCGTAAGTGATATTATACTTATAAAGGTTGTTATTTATTCCGTATTAATTTGTGGGGATAACCTGTCCGTGCGGAATGACGCATTCCTGGTGAATATCCTTTTGTATTCATTCTTTATTACTCTATGGGAATAACATGTATGTACGGAGTGTCGTACCTGGCGAATAACCCTTTGTATTCATTCCTTATTAATTTGTGGGTATAACCAATCCGTACGGATTAACGCATGCCTGGTGAATAACCCTTCGTATTCATTACTTATTAATCTTTTATGAAAAATATGTCTACGCGAATTATCGCATGACGAGTGAAAATTCATTTGCAGTTCGTATATTCTTTTATACACGTATAAAATATCATTTCTTTTGTACTCTTTAAGGGATATCTTTTTCTTTCATATTTCTCCATTTATGATAAGAAATCTTTGTTTATTTCCAAAATCTTATTTTTAAATGGTGAAAATACTTGAAAATTAGTAGAATATCCTTAATAGTTTGTGCTTCATCTAATATCTTTTCACCTAAATCTTTCTATTTCGTTTTATACGTTATAGTTGAATCGTGAACTTTATTTTATTCTTGAATATCATTCTTAAATTTGACTCCACAATTTGGTCATCGTGTTGGTAATTTGGACAATCTTCGATACTAGATAAATTAAATTACAAATATGTAATATTTATTCTTATTCTTGATCTCACTCTATTTAGTTTATATCATTGTCATCATCTTCATACTTAAATTATGGCGATAGTTCTCTTTGGCCTGTAGTGTAAAGATGAACTGGTGTGGCATGATTATGACCAAACTGTGTATTGGTATAATCTTGACTTTTGATGTTACAAACAAAGGCGGATGGTGAAAGTTCTCTTTGGCCCGTAATGCAAAAATGACTCGCGTTTGGCATGATCATGACCAGTGGTGTTACAAATAAATATCTTTGTCACGTAATGCAAAGAGAGACTGTTAAATATAAACTGTTGATTTGGATGTTCATAAACAGGAACTGTTGATTGGTGTTACAGGGATAAAATATTGGTGGTGTTCCTTTAACTTATAGAAGATGGTAGATATTATAATCTACTTGACTCTTCTAATGGATTGTTCGTTCCGCTGCAGTTGTTGTTATTGAACAATTATAATATCTTTAAATCTCTGATTTATTTCTGTTGAAGGCTAAAGATAATTTTATTCTTCATTATCTTAGTCATGATATTTTCTACTGGGCTATTTGTGTTCACCCTTTTTCTTTTTGTTCCATTGTTCTCCTCAGGAAAAGAGAGTGTAGCGGGGACTAGCCGGGGAATGGAGTGATGGTCCGAGACAATAGAAGTATCTCAATACATTATTATTAGTGTATCAATAAATGTATTGAGAATTTAAGATGTATTTGTATTGTGTTGTTGTATTTTGCACGACACTTATTAATTGTAAGGCTTAAATATAATTTACTACCCTAAACTATAGGGCATATTCCACTTCGATGATTCAACTTTAAAGTTTTTCAATTAGATGATTGAATTATTAATTTTTTTCACTTCCATTCAATTAGGTCTGCCACGTCAAAAATTGTTGACGTGGTTGTCTGGGTAGATCATAGTTGAGCTGACGTGTAAAAAAAAGAATATTTTAATTTTTGATTAAACATTTATTATTTATTAAAGGACAAAATCGTGAAATCCACGTTTTCATCCTTTCCGACCAAATCTCATTGCTCCGAAGAGCTTTCGGCGTATCTGGTGAGCTCGCCTCCGACGATATCACCGCCGGCCAGAACATGGAGAGCTGGGAGCGGCACAAGCTTCCCATTAGAGAAGAGCTCGTCGGCGGGGAGCATCATCACCAGATCTTCAAGTCTAAACTCAAAATCGCCGAACTCCTTTTCGGAAACTTCCGGATCTGATTCTCCCGGAGTATCAGCTATGTTTTTCTCCGGAGACGGAGGTTTAGGTTTAATAACTCCAGCTTTGAAGCTTCCTCATCACGGCCAAACGAGATTCGAGGACTCAACCAACCGTACGAAGGAAAGGTTTGTCAGACAGTCCAAAAAAAATTTCGACGACATTCACTAAACAATACTCTATATAAAATCACTAAACAAAAAAATAGTAGTAAATCTAGAAAAGTTCCGACGAGCACAAAATCTTATTCCATTTAGAACACATCTATAATTTAAGAACAAATCACTGCCTTCGAACCCAAAATCTATACAAGTTCAGCAAAATCAAAGCACCATTTTGATCATAGAAACCCGCTACTATCACTGTTATCCATAATTTACCGGTCAAAAATATAAAGACCTAAGATCTATAGATCCATACATGTATTTGGGAAAAATTGAAATTGAAAGAATTAAAAAAATAAGAAGAAAAGACCCGATTACAGGGAAGAAAAAGAGACCCGATGATGGCGTCGTCGGCTCCGATAATGACGTCATCGGTTTCGATGACGGTGATGGTTTCAAAGTGATGAATTGAGTACAGTTAGATCTGAGAGGAGTGGAAGGTATGGTACTTACAAGCACTTGATATTGAGGCAAAGTAACTTGCTCATGATCACCATAACACTATTGTAAAATAACACCAGATCTGTGATTTGATTCCAACAAGCTGTTTGGTTAAGCATTTCTTTTATTCTTTCTATTATAAAACAATTAATATATAGTGGTTTGACGATTTTGCCCTTTAATAAATAATAAATGTTTAATCAAAAATTAAAATATTCTTTTTTTGTTACACATCAACTCAACTATGGCCTACCCAGACAGCCACGTCAGCAATTTCTGACATGGCAGACCCAATTGAAACCAATTGGAAAAAATTAATAGTTCAATCATCTAATTGAAAAGTTTTAAAGGTGGATCACCGAAGTGGAATATGCCTATAGTTTAGGGTAGAATGTTATGGCGACTCAAAATGGGTTATGTGGAAATATTTTAGGGGCGTCACACTTTCAATGGGTTGTGTCCCATCAGATGGGTCACGAACCCTTCCTATAAATAGATAGGGGGGCTGCCATTCGAATTCATTCAATTCACAGGCAACCAAGCATTATAAGTCATTCGAGTCATCTGTATAATTCATTTTAGAATCCTTTTAAAGAAAGAGAGAGTCAGAGCATTTAATTTGGTTCGCTGAGTATATTATTTGTGGTGCTGCTATAGTATACGTTGTCATTGTATCTTGAGAGACAACTGCTGTGACGCCCCCAAAATAGGTCCATACAACCCATTTTGAGTCGCCAATAACATTCCACAAAATACAAATACAAATATGAATTTTCCCATTTACAACTGATAAGTGTTGTGCAAAATACGACAACACATTACAAATACATCTTAAATTCTCAATACACTTATTGTCACACTAATAGTAAGGTATTGAGACACTTCTAATATCTCGGACCATCACTCCATTCCCTGGCTAGTCCCCGCTACACTCTCTTTTCCTGAGGAGAACAATGGAACAAAAAGGAAAAGGGTGAGCACAAATAGCCCAGTAAGAAATATCATGACTAAGATAATGAAGAATAAAAATTATCTTTAGTCTTCAACAGAATTAAATCAGAGATTTAAAGATATTTTAATTGTTTAACAACAACAATTGCAGCGGAACCAACAATCCATTAGAAGAGTCAAGTAGATTATAATATCTACCATCTTCTATAAATTAAAGGATCACCACCAATATTTTATCCCTGTAACACCAATCAACAATTTCTGTTTATGAACATCCAAATCAACAGTTTATATTCAACAGCCTCTCTTTGCACTACGTGCCAAAGATATTTATTTGTAACATCACCGGTCATGATCATGCCAAACGCCAGTTCATCTTTGCACTACGGGCCAAAGAGAACTTTCACCATACGCCTTTGTTTGTAACACCAAAAGTCATGATAATACCAATACACAGTTTGGTCAAAATCATGTCACGCCAGTTCATCTTTGCACTACGGGCCAAAGAGAACTATCACCACAATTTAAATATGAGGATGAGGATGATGACAATGATACAGTGAGATCAAGGATAAGAAAAGCTTTATAATTTAATCAGTATCAAAGATTGACCAAATTGCCAACACGATGACCAAATTGTGGAGTCAAATTCAAGAATGATATTCAAGAAATTATTTCATGCTTCAACTATAACGTATAAAAAAGATTCAAGTGAGAAGATATTAGATGAAGCACAAACTATTAAAGATATTCTACTAATTTTCAGGGATTTTCTCCATTTAAAAATAAGGTTTTGGAAACAAACAAAGATTTCTTATCTTAAATGGAGAAATGTGAAAGAAAAAGATATCCCTTAAAGAGTACAAAAGAAATGATACGTTATACGAGTATAACAGAATATATGAAACTGCAAATGGATTTTCACCCGTCATGCGATAATTCGCGTAGACAGATTATTTTCACAACAGATTAATAAGTAACGAATACAAAGGGTTATTCACCAGGCATGCGTCAATCCGCACGGACAGGTTATACCCATAGATTAATAAGGAATGAATACAGAAGGGTATTCACCAGGTACGACACTCGTACTTACAGGTTATTCCCATAGAATAATAAGGAATGAATACAAAAGGATATTCACCAGGCATGCGTCATACCGCACGGACAGGTTATCCCCACAAATTAATATAGAATGAATAACAACCTTTATGAGTATAATATCACTTACGAACATGAAAGCAAATGATATTATATAGAGTATGAAAGAAATGATATTCCCTACCTTCGTTAACTGGATGTTACTTTCTATGAAGTTTACTAACTTCGGATAATACTAGTATTCTCACAAATACTCACAATAGCCTAGCACACTAAGAGAACTCAAGAAATTTAGAGAGAGAGAGAAAGTATAAGCAATGAAGGTGTGAAATTTTCTTAAGCAAACCCTCCCTATTTATAGGAAAATCAAGGTGAGGGCATTTTAGTCTTTTTCCCAAATTTTCTTGGTTTATTACTCTTATACCCTTGGCATATTCTTTTAATATACTTTATGCCATAGTATATTCTTAGAATATGCTTTTACTTAGGTTTTTAACCTTAAGGTAAAATAAAAACTGAATTAACTATTTACTGACGGTAATTACTATTGACTGACATGTGGGTCCCACAGAAAAATAAAATCTAAAGAAATTATTCTACAAAAATAATTTGTGGGTCCCACCGGTCAAATAGTTATGGGTCCCACGAAATAAAGTGTGGGTCCCACAGAAAAATAAGTTAACTTACAATAAACGCTTCACGTATTTTTAATCAACACTATTTTAGACTTATAATATCGACAACCAGATCATTCCCAGGAAAAAGGGGGTCTTCCGTATAAACGGCGCGCAATTAAATAACCTTTTTCCTTGACAGAATTTCTAGACATTGTCAATAATGCTAAAATATCATATCAAATAATATAAGTTACAGTGTCATGACAAATAATAAAAAGTATTATGCAGATGCTACTGTAACAATTATTGAACAAAATACTGTGCAATAGTTGCTTTATCAATTATTGAATCAATAATATAAAATACTGTGCAACACCGTGTGCTTGTGAAATACCGCGTACTACTGTGGAATAACGCGTTTTACTGTTCTTTTTATTACCGGGTATTTCAACAGTTGCAGGTGATAATACTGTTGACAAATACTGTCGTTTTCAGTATCCGACAATGGGGCCCACTATCGTTGACAATATTGCCATTTCGGCGCCGTCGTACGATACCGAATATAATATTCTCCGACAAAAAGAATATTCTCCGACAAAAAGAATATTCCCCGACATGCACTGTTTATCAGACAATTTGCATATAACACCCTTAACTATCATTTATAACAATTAAGCACTTTACTATTTAGAAGAATAATCATAAAGAAAATAATAAACTTTTTATTTCATAAAGTCGGGATCTTACAACTGCTATCAACTCTAAACACCGTAAGGAGGGCATAATTGTCTTAAGGACAGATTACCGAGTACTAGCCTTGACATACTGATTTTCTACATTTCAAGTTTGGTATAATTAAGATAAGTTTATATATATATATTCTCATTTTCTTTTTTTCCCAAGTTACAAATATATATTATTAAATATATATCTTCTCTAACGGTATGAAAGGGTCCGGGGTAAAAGAATGATATTAGAGAGTTACCATTTGAATGCATCATTGGGGCGGAATCAGTAGAATTGATGGAACTCTGGTTGGAAAGTACAGAAGATGGGGTTGAGGGATGAATCCCAGTGGGCTTAGCAGGAAGTGTAACTAAGATTTGGTCCGCCATGGATTCAGATCTATTGCTTGATGGTGTAACATACTCCAATCCACTGATTTTCTGTCGTTTTGGGCTCCGCAAATTCCCTTCTTCCGGTGATGGTGCTACATCCTTTGGGCCATTAGAGGCGAACAAAGCAAGTAGATCTGAAATGAAAGATAGTACCTTTTTGGGGTCATGGCCCCCTCTCAGCTCAACAGAAGAACGTATGCCATTTGTCTCTGAATCGGTTGAATTGAATAATTCAACATATTTGGCAAACTCATTGGGGTTGTTATGGGATTTGTTAATCTGATGATGGGATATGGTCGAGATTTTCCTCTTTCCTTGGCCATGTTCATCTTTATGCGTGTCCATCTTCTAGTATCAAGAAAAAGAAATGTGAGCAAAGGTAGTGCTTTTTATTTTTTATTTACTGTTGTAAATAGCCCCCCCAAAAAAATTCAAATGATGAAGACAATGACGAACAATTATGGCAGCGCCGGATTTATTAAGGTCGGCATTTGCACTTCTGGACAAGAAAAATGTTTGTAATATTATCGTCTGAATTTTCCTTTAATGGTCAATGGGTAACAACTAAATAATAAGCATGGTATAGAAATATATGATGCTCTCTCTTGCAAAAATCTCATTTGCAAAATTTATTAATTTTTTAAAAATATACATTTGTTTCATATTTTGTATTTAAATTATAAGTATTTAGTTTAATAAATAAAATTATGATGATAAGTTAAAAATATCAGGCTATTTTATTACCATTAAAAAAAATTAGACCCATTTTTTAAAATAAAATAAAATTTGAAAAATGACACTCTTATGTACAAGGGAGAGAGTTACTAATTTAAAGTGGGATCTTGACTAGTTTTTACTTTTTATTTTTACTATCTTTATTTTTGTCCTAAATCATTATAAATTGAGAAAAAAGGTGACGTGATTGGTCTCTTATTAAATGTTGGTCTGTTTTATAATAAAATTTAAATTATTATATTTTAGTTAAAGTATCTCTTCACAATGGTTAAACTCATAACAACCTCATTCCACCCACGACTAATCGCCGATTTCTTTTTTTCTTCCATTTTCTCTCCTTGTTTTCTCTCATCTTTTTTCATGCATGTTTTTCAAGTTTCATTTAAATATTTTAATTTTTTTTCTTAATTGCGCACACATAGTATGTGTCACATAAACTATTAATAATTAAATGCTAAAACACTTGATACAATGTAATTGTGCTTGATAAAATAGTAAAATATATATATTTTCATAAATAACAAAATTAATTCACATAGGAGTTGACAAAATTAATTTGCATTAATTACACCCATGTGATGGTTACAAAATAATGACCGGTGACTTTGGAGGAGCCACATGGATTTTGTAAGTAATTAACACATGAACTAAAACTTCATGTACTTTATATATGATGTGTTGTCGCAACCACCCAAAAATAAAACCTTACTGCAAAAGATATTAATGTAGTAGTGCAAGTAAGAGTCGATCCCTCAGAGAATGATTAGTTTAAATTTATACTTTGTAAGCCAAATGGGGGGTTCTTATTTGATTTAACTAATTAATAAAAACATAATTTAAAGTAATATGAATAAAATAAAGGCTCTAGTTCTTCCGTTCAATATCACCTTATCATAGCAATATTTATCCTTCAATGAAATTAATAGCCCTACGTAACAACAAGCACTGCTACCCGAAACTCCCCTTAATTATCACTCAATGAAACAAGTTCTTCACAAGATTCTAACCATTATACAACCTAGAACAAGCTCTCTAGATTTAATATAACAGCAGCATTAAGATCTAGGGAATTAGACTATTCTAAGCAACAATCATACAAGCTCGGATTATTTAACTTGGCTTCCAATAATCATAGCAATACTCAAAAGCTTGACCACAATCATGTATCGCTAATTGCTACTTGTGATTAGGAACAATATCAATTACACGTAATACTGTCCCTTAATCTAGCAGATGATAATAGTCAAATTAACTTAACTGATCACATTAAATCAATCGGAATAAATATCATTCAACAGTTAAAACAGATTATCGAGAATGAACTTCATATAAGAAGGAACAAATAATGTATAAAAAGTTCAACATCCCATTGGAACTAAATAAAATAAAAGAGAAGAGTTCATAGCAAATAGGCAAATATAATTTACAAGATATTCAACAATAATAGAATATAAAAAATAAAGGAAGAGTTTAGAGAAGAAAAACTATGTTTTGACATTCGGCTGTCACTTCGGATCACAATCTTTAATCTCCAAACCTTCGCATTTGCTTCTTCGCTTCCATAAATGTTGATCTCTTGTTTGCTCTTGAACTATAAAAATGGAGAGGAGAGTAGCCTCCCCTTGGAGGTCTACTTACTCTCCCTACTCATATACTAACAAACTAATATGAAGAATGCTCTCAAGAATATGATGTGAAGGAGTTGGAATATGAATGTGTAAATTGGTTTGTGAATTGGTGTGTTGGTATTGAAACACCTCTTGCTATTTATAGGCACTCAAGCATACAAGATGGTCAAGATCTAACAACTAATCTAAGTCATGTGCATCAGTCATCCAAAGCAAATAACAAGCCAAAAACGTGCCCATGTGATGTGCTAAAAATCCAAATCTGTCAACTAACTGATCAGCACCTTATAAGCCAATTTTGAATTAGCAAACCACCGAATTTGGACTTGGGAAAAGACCAAAGGTTGTAGCCCTGGAGTTTCTAATGAATTTGGACTTTTGAATCACCTGATTTGGAGTTGGGAAGCTCATGTTATGGCCCAAATACTCCAACTGGTCCGAACAGGAATTCAGTTCATGCGGGATTCAGATTAGCTATCTAAAAATTAATATTTGGAGGCTCAAATGAACTCGAAATTTTTCCCACAATACCTTTCCAGAAAGCTTGAGAAGTATACTATAATCTTTAAGAAGAACACATTTTCATTTGGAAACTTTAACACAATTTAAATCTCAACCGAAGCCCCAAAGGTCAATCTGTCCAAAAGCTCAATTTCCTAAAATTTTCAACTTTGACGTATGTTGGTAAAATGGTCATAACTCTCTCATCCGAATTTCGATTTAGGCGTTTCAAGATGATTCGAAAAGCTAAGAAATAGATCTACAACTTTCCTTCTTTGAGCGTTGAGAGATAAAGGCTGGACCAAGGAGGAAATTGGGCCTCAATGAGCTGCTATGTCAATGATAAATGATGAACATTGATCCAAATACCCTTTTTATTCTTTTTTTCCTGCAAAACAAAGTAAAAATACATAAAAGTGATACAAAGACATATTTCATAACAATAAGATAAAAACACATAAAAAGAATATAAATTACTCAAAAATTCACAAATCATCAAGCTAAAAATACTCAATTTATAGGTATAAAATTGACTCATCAATATACCAATAAAGAATGCTCCATTAAAAAATAAGAACATATTTATGTACACACTCAAAGTGTACATTTAAACACACATTCAAGTATAAAATAATATTAATAAAATAATTTTTACTCTTTTTTCTTCAATACTTATTCTCTTCTCATTTATTACTATTTTACCATTTGCATGATTAATTTAGTATGGGTCAACTCATTGTTAATATGATTGTTATGACTCTGTATGTAACAACTTTGTTGTTGCAGATTCAGAGTTTTTGAAAAAATAGAAACAAGAACTTCTTCTCAAAAGTAGAAGTAAAAGCAAAAACTAAGAAATAAGAAATTGTTTATGATGATACTTGAAGGCTAACACAATGCGAACCTGTCTAACATGAATCGATTATCCTTTGTAGGTAGCAATGTTTATTTTTGATTGATTTTTCATTAGCTATAAAGGGAAGAGAAATGCTTTGTATGCCAACTTGGCACAAGGTCAAATGAAGTGAATACTAATTAATTAGTTTTTCAATATCAAACGTTTTACTTTTTTAAAAAAAAAAATGAAAAAGTATAATAACTTTAAAAGTTCAGTAAGTCAACTGGACTTGAGGGAGGAAGTACCGACAAAAATGTGTTAGGTTAGCCTTAGTTTTAGGGGGAACAGTTGGGGTACCTGTCTTCGTTGCATACTTTATTTTTTTATTGTCCCTAAATTATACTACTATTATTTTTAAATGAACCGCTGGTACAAAAAATAATTATAAAATAATACATTAATGGATCTAATAGTTATAATCAATAATTATTATCCACGTCATTTTGTGTCATATTTTTATATCCATTCTTTTGTCACTAAAATATTCTTTCGGTCCGTTGAGTGCCTAAACCTTATAAATGGCAATGTTAAAGATGGCGAAACTCTTAGATTTAATTTGTTTAACGCAAAGCAAAAGGGAGTAATTTCCACCGAAAGAAAGCGAGTGTACATACATAGTTTACAAACTCATTGCAGAAGGATCTTAATTCCTCCAATATTCACATTGCAGCATTCAGGTAACTGAATTTTCATTCTATCTGGAATTGAATAGGTGTAGGTTTCATACAATGTGTCTATTGCATGGAACAAATCAGATAGTTGCATTATTTCTTCTGCGTCTGTTTCATCAGCACGACGTAATAATAGTGATATATATTGTAGGTGCAGGGTACATAGGTAGAAATGCAGTCGTCGAGCAGTTTCAAAAAGAGAGTTGGACAAAATTATTCAAACCATAAGGACACGCAGAATTCAGAATGGATGCAATCTGTTAGAGCTACACTGGATGTACTGACGGAAAGGCCATGGAATGCGAGTATCTACAAAGTTCCCAGTAAGCTCCGAAGTCTCAAAGAAGATGCGTACAACCCTCAAGTTGTCTCCATTGGACCTTTTCATCAACACAAGAATGAGTTGCAAGCCATGGAGGGGCACAAATGGCGCTACATGCTAAACTTTCTTAGGCGAGCACTCGCACAAATTGAGCCTAGTAGACAAAATCCCTCAGAAGAATTGGCCCTGAATGAGTGCGTCAAAGCCATATCAGAGTTGGAAGGAGTGGCTCGTGCATGCTATGCCGAAAACATCAATTTAGACAAGCATCAGCTAGTTGAGATATTACTTGTTGATGGTTGCTTCATGCTCGAACTCTTTATCAAGCACGCTGACCAGGACCAGGAGGAGGAAGAAGATACTAATCCATCACACCAAGAAGTGGATCCCATAATCAACAATCTGTGGATGGTTTCAGCTCTTCAACATGATTTAGCACTACTTGAGAACCAAATCCCCTTTGTTGTTCTACAAAAATTGTTCAACACCATACAAGATTTAGCCAACAAACAGTTTCCCTTCTCGCTCAACAAGTATGTCTTGCTTTTCTTTCAATCTGCTCTGAACTTGAGTGATAGAGCAGTGGATCGCATATCCAAATCTCGAACTACCGCCAATCGCAATCATTTACTAGATATCTTGCACCAAGTTTACCAACCCTGCTCAAACAATGATGCGAGTAAACAAAAAAGGCAGCCGAAAATATTTTCATTGGGATTCGAAAGATGTGCAACAGAACTCTTCAAGTCCGGAATCCAATTTCAAGTCGGATACAAGGGGCACAGCAATTTACTGAAAATAACGTTCTCTAGGGGAGTTGTTGCAATTCCACCGGTGGTCATAAGCAGATCAAGTGATTCAATTTTTAGGAATCTTATAGCTTTAGAGCAATGCAGAATTGGGAGACATTATATTACATCATACGTCTTACTCATGAGTAGTTTGATCCGTTCCCCGAAAGACGCTGCCTTAATTGGGAGTGATATTCTTAAAGTAGAATATGGTGGAGAAGATAATGCTTCCACTTTCTTTAACAATCTGCGCAAGGAAGTTGCTTGTAAGGATTTCTACTATGCAGACTTGTGTGAGGCGGTTAACGAGTACAAGTTGTTTCCATTGCAGTGGGAAAGAGTGAAAATATACGTCAAGATCCTGTCAGATGAATGGACTGAATCTTTACATGGCTTGAAACAAACTTATTTCCGGACTAGATGGAGTTTCATATCATTCTTTGCTGCATTATTACTTCTTATCCTCACCATCTTGCAGACCGTTTATGCTATCCTTTCTTATTATCTTACCCATTAACTAATCTCTTTCATTGTTTGTAACGTTTTACAATTTCGATATATTTTAGTCGATTAGACTGTTTGATAAAAATAAAATTAATTTCTTTCTCATGTTTAATTCATTGGGTTTTTCTTCTCCTAAATAAAAAGTTGAAAAAGCTGATTTAAGGTTGTGAACGTACAAGCTTCAACGGAGTAATATATTTTGGCTTATTTAGTTTGTTGATTAATTAATTAACAAATTAACTATATATCAATATTGACATGAACCAACTGTCTCCATTTTTCTAAATTATTATTATTATTAGTATAATTTTATGAGACGTTCTAGTCTATGCAAGCCATGGGTCATATACCGCTTCTATACGTACTCTCTCGATCCAAATTTATACAAGTAATTCTAAAAGACAGGGAACAGACTGAAGTTGTATATAACATGTTAAAAGTATCACTTATTTTATATAAAATCAAAACTGCATCTCTACCGAGCAATTATACAAGTTAAAAGTATCACTTATTTTATATAAAATCAAAACTGCATCTCTACCGACCAAAAAAAGATATGTATCTCTAATTTTAATTTTAGAGAGGAGATAAATTGCTTTTATGTAGTAGTAAAAAATTTTGAGCTTAAATTTGATACGTTAATTGTGCATACACAAACAGTGTTAGAATCATGATATCTTATAAGTTATAAGGATAATTTTGTCCAATATAAATAATTTTTTAATGATGTGTCATAATTTTAATAGCGCTTATATATAAGTATATCAAAGTTTAATTCATAAAATTTTTATCTTTAAAATTTAGCTATCCTCTAATTTTCTCCATACACATATAACGACACAAATATTACTTTTAGTGTCACTTTCAGTGACACAATTGTTTGCAACGAACTTATTTTGTCATTAATTGTTTGCAATGATTTTATATGGTCGCTAAATGTAATATTTGTGTCGCTAAATATGTATCGAGAAAAGTTAGAGTATCCTAATTTTTAATTTGGTATTGAGAGAAGTTTATGTATAAATTGCTTTTGGATTGTATAAACCCAAGTATAACTAGGCTAAACATCCAATTAGGCCTTATATAAATCCAAGAAAATCCAGTCCAGTTAATTAAAGGCCGTTTTCTGTCTCCCTATCACTGTGAATTGGAGGGACCTTATCCGCTTTCACTCGCTGAGAAAAAAGTATTAATTAGCAATGGCATCACTCGTACTCGGAGCTCCTCCCATGGCCTCTTATTCTGTCACTCTCTCCCCTCGTATTTCCTTCTATAAATCCCAAACCCAGGCCAACTTCTCACCTTCACCTAGGGATACACAAAAGGCACGTAGTCTGCGGCCAGGTCAAAATTTGGTCTAGTCAAGTTTGGCTTGAAAGGCTTGAAAAAGCCGTTCTTTTAAGACAAAAATCTGGTTTGACCTGACCTGTAAAAAGTCTAGTCAGACCTAACCTTGGGCTTGGCCTGGCCTAGCCTTAGGCCTGGTCCTGCCTGAAGGCTGATCTGATTCTTTATTCAGTTATTTATAATTTTTGAACTTCAAAGTTATAATTATTCATCAATGAAGTATAAATTTTGACTTATTCATTATTGTAATTTATAAATTATAATACATTAGTTTTAATTAATACATCAATAAAGTTTAAAATTTTAATTATTCATTCTTGATTTCTTGTAAATACATTTAATTCATTTACATCTTCAATGAATAGAATTAGTTAGTATATTTAATATTAATAATAAGTTAGTTTATTGTAAATACTAAATTACTAATATTTAACATTAAAATTTTATTAATATTCCTTGCTATTTTTAATGTTAAATATTAACAGTAATTAATACATCAATAAACTAACTTTTAATATTAAATATTAAAAATAAGTTAGTTTATTGTAAATACTCAAGTTCTTCACTAATTTGAATATGCTAAATTCTTAAGGGGATTTATGATTTTGGTTATTTTTCAAGTATTTTGTTGTAGCAATTTAAAAAATAATTCCATGAAGCAATTAGAAAATTAATTAGAAATAATACATGAGATATAAGTATGTAAGGTGGTGTTTGATTGTATCTTAATGCATCTTAATAGTCCACCTCTTAATGCATCTTAATGTTTGAAATTGGGATATAAAAAAATCTCTGAATGCCTCTAAATCATTAAGATACAAAATTAAATCTAAATTATTCAGAGAACCACATTAAGATGCATTAAGAGGCGGGCTATTAAGATGCATTAAGATACAATCAAACACCATCTAAGTGTTTAATGATCATAAAAAAAAAAGATATATGCGTATTTAAACTTTATAAAATATATGTTCAACTGATCCTAGTACTAAAAGAAAATAAATAGAAACTAATTTTATATTTAAAATATAAATGTGTAATCTATAGTAATTTAATTTTATTTTGCATTTATAGTCATATGTATCGTAGTAGATTGTATTCAAATTATATTTTTTATGAAGACAAACTGTGCATAGTAGACATACATTTAGGAAATCAATTTGTTTTATATTCTAGTTACATCTAAATTACATTTTCCGTTAATTTAAGAGGAATATATTTATTTTTGTTCTAATCATTCAACTTATATTGGTGGGCAGTAGAATGGTAAAATAAAATAAATCTCAAAAATCTTGTATCATTTTTACAAAATTTTATAAATTTATATTTTTAATATTTAATATTAACAAAAGGAAAGGACCAAACTAGTCTAAGCCTGGCCTGTGCAGGCCTAACCAGACCACAGCCCAGCGGCCAAAGCCTGACCTGGTCTGACAAGCCTAAGTCGTCTGCCCTGATCAAAATCCAAGACCTAACGGGTTCAGACCAGACTGACCTGTTGTGCATGCCTACCTCCATCCTGCAAATTCTCTCTCAGTTGCTCATGATGATTATGTTGTCATTATGAAATTTAGGCAAGGCCTCAAAGGGAGAGGTCCGCCTAGGGTTCCGGTCCCACCTGCTCCACCAAGGAAAGATCCTTTTGATGATGGTGAATTTGTTAAGATCGAATTCGGGGAGTCTATCTTCTCCAACTGAGTCTGCTTTGAATTTAGTTTTTCATTTTAGCTTTCCTATTAATGTTTTGTTTTTTCCAAGTTTGTTCATTTAAGAGTCTTCCCACCTCCATACAGTTTGTGTTGTGAATCATGGAACGAACTCTAATGCCTACTCATTTATTTATTTTTCATCCCTGATTTCTTGCATTCCTTCTATAATCATGGTTAATAATAGTAACTCACTTTTTTTCAATCCTTAAATTTAAAATGTTTTTTTGGGTACATCCTCTTGTTTAATTGTGTCTATAATCTGAATATGTGTGCGATTATTAATACAATTTTTATTCAGGTGTAGGTATAATGGACCATAATTCTTGAAATCCTCTTGTACAAAAATTCCATTATCTATTATTCATCTCTCATTCATTTTCATTTTTTTTTCACTTTATTTTCCTCTTTAAATTCATCTAAAAGGTGAAGATATATGTATATAATAAAGCAACTTCTTCCAAGGATGCATTCCACTTCCAAACAGGGCCTGATGTATCCGGCTTCAAGTTATTACTTATTAGTCAAAAAAAAAAAGAAGAAGAAGAAGAAGAAAACACAAAAGAATGAAAGAAAGACAGAAGAATAAAACAATCACAAATAATTTAAGGCATTTGCATCATGTGATATAAAACATTAAGAATGTAGGGGCCAAGGAAAGGTAGCAAAAGCTAGTTCTTTGTTCATAACGCAATTTTTCTACAATAGTAATAGTTCAAACCCTGTGTTGGCTAATATAATATTAGGCCAACATGTCTTTTTCTTTGACAAATTTTTGTGGCCGGCCTTGGATTTACTTGCATGGAGTTTTAGCCACCTCAAGTCTTTCCAGATTCCTAATATGCTCCCCTGTTTTTTTATACCTTTACATGAAAGTACTGCTTTCTTTTTCTCCCTTCATCCTTAGCCCCCTGGAATTCCTTCCCACATAATGGCATCAGAGATTATAGAAGAGGAAGATGAAGAAGGGATTTTCATCATCAAGACTGAAGCTCAAAAGGATAAAATCAGGCAGATTATAGAGTACCAGAAATCTCTTTACTTTGCGTCATCTTCTTCGTCATCCCATTCTTCGACAGCTGCTTCCTGTTCTTCATTTCCCTCTTCACGCGCTAGTAATAGTTTGTTAGACTTGATGAAAGAAGGAAATACTTCTCTGAGGAGACTTTTCGACATGGAGCATACTAGTTTGGCAACTCATATGAAGGAATACAGTAGCTCACCAGTAATCAAGCCTATTCTTTTATGGGGCAGCGATACGGATGATGGAGTCTATGATGATCCATGGATGGAAATAAAAAGAACTGAACCTTCCAATGCTTATCGTAGTCCTATGGGGTCGGCTTCAGGGGGCAGCTTCATGGATGGAGAAACTGCCTACCAAAATAGGAAACAGAAAATGCGCAAGCGCAAGTTGTCCAGAACAAAGACTTTTAGGAGATTGCCAAGATTTACTCAATGGAGATGCAGAGGTTTTAGATTCAGATTGAGGTTTAGACGCGTTAGGATTATGATCTGTGGTAGAATATTTTGATACTTATGACATTCAAATACCTCCCATTGGGATAGAAAACATGTAGACGCACAGAGAAATGTGAATATATCAATGATAAATTACTTACCTGCACAAGATTCTCCTAGAAAAAAATAATTCCTATATACAATGTAAGAAGGGACACCCTTCTCTTTCCTCGAGGAGAAGAGATTAAACCAAGAATCATTCTATGATGAAAAATCTGTCTTTCTAGTTCTAGATTCACTCATGTGTTTGCTGTAGACTCATAGCTGAGGATGCTTTAATCTTGAAGAACTATATACATGCTTGCAGATGATACAGTGCTCCGAGATTAATCTCTCCATGATGCTTCCTTCTTCAATTCTAAGTCTGTTACTTTGCTTGTTCCATAGGTGCACCCCATAAGTCTCGCCGCTTAGCTGGAGCAGCTTTGCTTCAACCCATTTTGAACGACCCTGATTTACTGGCCGCATAAAGAACCCTGCTACACGAGTCCAGTAGACCGGATAAAAGGCCATGGGGGGAAGGACTGTGAAATTATACCCTTGTCTTGATGCCACTCTGGAAACCACTCTGGAAACAAGGTATGGTCCATTATGTCCCCATTTGTTTCCATCAAAAGTTAAAGCAAATTCCTCCATGAACTTGTATAAAAGCGGATGGTTCTTGTCAAAAACCAGTACTGCATTATTTAACCTTGTCCAATTCCCAAACTTGTCATTACTTTGTGCTCCAATCGAATTCCTCAAACCCGAAAAATCTTTCAAGATTATGAAATCTGTGTCCAAGTATACCCCACCGTACTTGTAAAGAACTGCGAGTCTGATCAAGTTGGACAGATTCTGTGCCAATGGAATTTCACCCGGGTCCTTGTTCCCACTCATCAAATCATCAAACCAAGATTCAGCTGGTGTGTTCTTTAGCAGAGCAGACAAGTCCGGAGTGACTGCAACAACCTTAAACCCATGATCAATTATCGGGTTTAAAATCCTCAACCCCTGATCCGAATCCATGGTTCTCGATATAATCATCAAGCAACCGTGAGGGTGAGCTTTAAAAAGACTCTCCATGGCTAAAAACTCCCTCTCCCCAAATGAACTTGCCGGAGATATCCATGTCATGAAGAACTGAATTTTGCAGTGATCATCATGTCCAAGGAACTCCTCAACCCGGCTTTCGAATTGCAGTGACAACCGAGTTGACTTAAGAATCTCAAACTCGGGCAAATTTTTCTTGAACCAAGCAATTCTTTCTTCTTCTGTTACATTGATTGGAGGCACCAAATTATCTTTATCTTGGATATGATTCTGGTTTTCATTAACCTCTTCTTTTGGGGACCGTCTTATTGGGACAGTTATTGAAACTGACTCTAGTACTTGCCTATTGCTAGGACTCTGCAGCTCCCGCTGATTCCTGTTGGTTTTGAGCGCAACTGAGTGGTGAGAAAAGTTGGAGATAAAGCTGTCTTCAAAAATGACAAGAAAACAGATTGCTACAAACGAAAGGGTAGAAAAGATTTGTAATTTGGCACGGTCTAGCCGCCGGAAGGCCCGGAAGTCGAACATCTTGTGCTGGGAAAAGCTTCTTCTTTTTGGGACAAGAACTTGAATGGAAGGGATGATGGAATGATCATGTATATGCAACGTGGTCATGGATGGATAAAGAAGCGGTCGGTGGCAAAAACAGAGAAGAAACGCGGGGGTATCAAGTGTAGACTTGGTATGTTTCTAATGTTGTTTTTGTTTTGGTCTTCATAGATAGGCTGTGTTTTGTGTTGTGTTGATCAACTCGTAGGGATCTTTGTTGGCATGGCATTTTGTTTGACTGCCGCCAATAGTATTTATTTACATTATAGAGAGAGAGAGAGATTATTAATTTGATTTATGTTTATCTTGAGAGGTTATGGTGTTGTTATGGAGCAGTATACATTAGATTATGTAGATAAACATATCTTCCCCAATTTGCTCTCAACTGAATAATGGGGACACTAATAAAGTTTGTTTTTCATGTTGCGCCATCTTAGCCTTGGGGGGGGGTGGGGGGGGGGGGGGGGGGGGGGGACGGACACGGGGACAAAGAAAAAGAAAAAGAAAAAGAAAAGGCTTTTTGGTAGTCTCACGGCATCCACTTGTTTTATCAAAAAAATATCTTCAAGTTCATTTATTTATTTATTTATTTATTTTGTGTATCTCCTCATATTATCATCATACATTCAAGTACAAGAAAACATATTTTTTATCTTCAAAATCACCCTATGAGTGCAACTTGCGAACGAGTGAGAAACTAGTGTGTTTAGATTTTAAATTCATGAATAATTTTATATGCACAGATTATACTTAAAAAATTGTGCACAAATAATAAAATTCATGTAATACATACCAATAAATATGTGTAAAAATTCAAATGGGAGGTACTATTTTTTATTTTCTTTCTTTTTATATTGTTTATGCACAATTTCTTGTGCATAATATGTGCACATAAAATTATTCTTAAAAGATTGAACTCTAAAATAATAATTTACCGTTCCAAAATAGAGAATTGACTTCGATTTTTTAAGTCAATTTGAAATTTTATAAAATTTAAAATTGATATTAATTCAGTAAATTTTATCCAATGCAATTATAAAAATTATAAATTATTTAAAAAATAGTATTATTAATTACAAGAGCAATTGTTTTGAAACGTATATTATTTAAAAATCTATATTTTTTGGAGTTTCAATTATGGGATTGAAAAAGTTGTCAATAATCGAACAGATCGAATGCTCAACCCTATCCACTAACAATTTTAGAGTGCAGTGTTTCGTGTGAATGAGGAATGAGGAATACATAATAACACTAAAAGGGTAGGAGCGCATATCATTATTCTTATCTTTAAACAAGTGAGATTATCTATAAACAAGTAGTCTTTTTTTTATAACTCTATATTAATATGTAGTCTCTACCTTTTTTTATTTATTTATTTTTTCCACAAATTTTAGAATTTCAAATTGAGCACTTTTTATAAATATAGTTTTTACCTAGAAATTCGTTTTCTCGTTTTCCATGGAGGGTGGAATTCTTCTTCTTTTTTCTTTTTCTTTTTCTTTTTTTTTTTTGAATTTCAGGGTGTGTGGAATTATTCAGCATATATATTCAATGTTAAGGATGCAAGTCCAAAAGAAAAATATGTAAGATGCAATTATTATGTCAATCCATTCCCACATATTATATTCATTAGTATCTTCCCAACAGGTTCGAAGAAATAATATACATAAGAAAAATCAACTCGACTTGCCCACTACGGTATATATTAATTGCATGCCTTTGATTTTTATTTTAAGTCGAGATTAGAATATTAATTTTCTAATTTATAACTAAACATCGTGCAACTTATTTAAAGGGTAAAGAACATACTTTGCGTAAGGAAATGGAAATATTCTTGCCGCGTTTGATATTGAAATAAGTGTAATTATTTATCTAAAATAATGTGGACAAAGAATTGAGACATGCAGTCGTAGTATCTTTTCACAGCTACGCAGCCCACATGTTTTCTAAATAATTCATTACCAAACGTGGACTTTTTCTTGAACAACAAGGGCTGTTCGGGAACTTGAAGAAACAAGTCCTTAAATTTCGACAAGTTTTTACCAAAATTATTTGTAAAGAAAATGAAACTATTCAAATTTATTTTTAAATTTAAATGATTGATATTGTCAGACTAAAAATATTATTACCATATTAATAAGTATTAGTAAAAAATTTAACTGTAGTTAGAACAATTGTAAAAATGTTGTTAAATGTGTATTTGTTTTAGTATCATAATATTTGTTCTAACAATATTAGTCATCTAAATTTATCATGATTACACTTATTTCTATGAGTACAGTAGGAAGGGGTACATTTATTAACATGTATGATATTTTCAAGAATTTCGTAAACTAGACTGACTTTTAACATAACCATTATCAAAAATTTCAAAGGAGACTGAACTGTCAATTATCTATAGTTAGAGATGTTTAGTATTCTCTTTTTTGTCTCACTTTTTTCTCCTTTTACATTTTTATTGGTTATCACTTCTGAATCTCTAAATTAAACTTAGAGAGGTAACTCTCAATTTAGAACCTATTAACCTACAAGTGAAAAAAAAAAAAACTTTCTTTAACTTTATTACGTTGTCAAATCAACTTTATGAATAACAATGAAAATATCTCATCTATCTTATAACGCGGCTCCGGAAAACCGTTTATGTCAGTGGTGATTTTGTGTCACACATTTTTTTGTCCTTATAAATTTAATTATATTATCATATTATCCTATTTATATTAATATTTTTTAACTTTTTATTTATTTTTTAAAATTTTATAAATTTTATTTTACCTCACACACATACAACGTGTACTACCAACTACTAATAAAAATAATGTTTCCGCCCACAATGCCTTTATACTAAATTGGGTAATTGGAATATCGGGTTGGGCATTTATTTCCAAATTTCAATAGAGTCTATATTAATCCATCCATCAAAATAGACATTTCAAAGTGTCCCCCACGAAAACCAACTTTGAAAATAATCCCAAAGTTGATTGCTTTTTCTAATTTAAAGCTTGACCCATGCATGCATATGCCCGAGTCTTGTTAATTTTCCACAAACTAATTAATTTAGTTGAATTAGTGTATTAAAATTTAATTTATAATTAGTGGAAAAGTAGATGAGATGTCCTAAACAAGTTGACAGTGAGATAATGATATTAATTATTATCAACTACTTTTATGGCCCTTGCTTTGCTTGTGCAAATTGGGCAAGTTACGTGTGTAGGGACAAATTAAATTGTTTAGTAATCATAAATTATAATGAATTTTAAGTACATATTACTTAAAATTCATACTTTTTTGTCGTTAATTAAGTACCAATAATTTTATTCAATGACTTGTAAACTAAAAAAAAAATTGCACACACATTTATGAAAATAACAATTGGATCAACTTCCTTTGTTTTTTCCTCTTAAATTATTGGTACTTTTTTATAACAAAATTATTGAATAAAGATACATGTAATGGACAAGTGTTAAGATGATGGTCCAATCATCCAATGGTCCAAAGATTGAGACGTGATGTGGTATAAACTCAAATATGGCCCTCAACCAATACAAGTGATTTGTTAAAAATTACATATATTTTGTGATATTATGTTTTTTCAAGAAGGAAAATGTTCGGAAATTCTGTTCCTTAGATAGAATTATTGTCCTTGAAAGATGGGTTTCAGCTTGCTTGGAATATGGGATTCAAAAGCTGGAAACAGATGTATCCACAATTGAGGGCGTAAATAAATCGAATCGAACCGAGTATTGACTTATTCAGATTTGGTCCACAAAATTTATCGATAAAGTTTGATTGAAGCTCATTTAGCTACCGAGAAATCGAGCCCGAACAGTTTGAACTTTTCGAACGAATATGATCCGAGTATCAATAGAAAATTACAATTTGAGGAGATTCGAGTAATTTATCGAACTTTAAAATTTGTTCATATTTGAATTATTTATATTTTGAGTCTATCTCAAATCGAAACTTTTAATCAAGCGAATACGAATCGAACTGGAACTGTTTAGTTCATTTTATGGCCTTTATCCACAATCATTGATATGCTTAAGTCTAAAGTTGTTATTACTAATTATCTGCTTCCTCTTGTGTTGGACTGTAGGAGCCTATTGAACAGAGCGTGGACAGTAGACCTATGTCAATCTATAGAGAGGCGAATTTAGCAAAACATGCTTGTAATCAATTAGAGGACTTTTGTTGTTTATCTTATCCTCCTCCTACATTTGATAAGAAAACTTTTGAAGAAGACAATTGTGATTTCTGGGATTCTGATAATCAGAAGAAATGCAATGCAAAAGAGGTGATCATAATTTGCATATGGACAATATACAAGGCAGCGGTTGTCCATCTAGTTGTACAAAATGGCAAGGAATATGTCAGTCAGGAAGTTAAAACCGGAATTATTACCTTGCAGTACAGTAAGTATGGAAATACATTACGGAACACTTTTCCAGTTACTCGGTAGCTGAACGACGACTGGAAGAACCATCAAACCTCGTGCTCCTGAAAGAAGAAAAAAAGAATAAGCTTTTTGCAGATTCAAAACACTTCGATGGTAAAGCTAAACTAGTTGACTTCAACATGTTAAAATGATATACACAAACTAAATCAACTTCTATTCAGTTAACTCACACATCCAAACTCAATTACTGAAAACTCTAAAAATTGAGTGGAGAAATATGTACTTTAAACACTAGGATTATCTAACCATTGAATTGTATGTATTTCAAAGCTTATTACTTTTGGGGGAGAAATATGTACTTTAAAGCCTGTTTAGAAGGTTATCTAAAAAATTTTAGGGGAGAAAAATATGCATTTTAAAGCTTGTTTAGAAGGTTATCTAGATATTTAGGGAGGGGGGAGTGGGGAGTGGGAGGACTAGGGAAATTTACCGGCTGATTGAACTGTAGTTCATCCGAGATGCACGAAGAATGTCTTTAATCAATTGCAATTCCTTAACAACATCTCCAATGTCCATTCGCTCTCTGGGCGATTCCACTGAACAAGCAACTCCGATTCTGACAATAGAGATCAAACACTCTTGCATTTGGTCTACTTTAAGTTGTACCATTCCCCCATTTTCTGTTGTAATTATCTCCTCCTCATTCTCTACTCCACTACACAGAACTATCGGGTCTAAAATGTCAGCCATTTGTTCGGGCAGCCCCATTTCAGCAAACTTGTGGAGATCCAATCCATCTCTGAACATGCTGTCAGTAGGTCTTTTCCCGGTGAACATTTCAAGCAAGAGAATCCCATAACTATACACATCTCCGTAAGGTGACACCTTGCTTCCCGTACCATACTCTGTAAAACTCAATTGTAATAATGATAGTTAGAACAAACTACGTAGAAAAGCTTAAATGTAATTAGACCCTAAAAGTTTTGAGCACACATTGTCCATTATTATTCGACAGTACATCTACATTGACCTTAGAACAGTTTTAAATAAAACAAAAAAAAAAGGGAAAGGAAAAGGTACCTGGAGCAGCATATGCAATAGTTCCTTTCAATCCAATGGAGCTGCTTTGGCTTGGGTGAGATTTAGTCATGGCCACAGGAATGAGCTTTGCTAGCCCAAAATCACCCACATGGGCAGTCATGTCGTTGTCAAGAAGAATGTTGCTAGGCTTCAAATCACAATGCACAACTGGTTTATGGCAATGGTGATGGAGATAATCTAATGCAGAAGCCACATCGATGGCAATATTTAGCCTTTGGAAAAGGCTTAAAGTCCTTGACTCATCATTTGTTTCCACTGGCCTTGGGACATGATGCAGCCAACTTTCCAAACTTCCATTAGGCATGAACTCGTACACCAGAGCTTTAAATTCATTGTTTTGGAAATCAACACCTGAGCAAGCAGTCAAGACTTTGACAAGATTCCGATGCCTAATGTTCCTTAAAACTTCACACTCAGCCATGAAACTCTTAAAAGCACCTCGCTGATAGAGGTGAAGCACTTTTACTGCAACATCAGTTTCATCAGGGTCAAGTACTCCTTTATACACAGAGCCAAAGCTACCAGCACCAATCAAATTAGTCGAGGAGAAGCCCCCAGTAGCTTCATAAAGATTTTCATAGGAAACCTTCGTGAACAAACCTCTTGTTGATGAAGATGCTATGGAAGGTTCTTTTTGGGTCTTTCTTAGGCGCTTAATAATTAGAAGAAACGTAATCAAAACAAGTACTAGAAGGCCAGAAAGTAGTGGTATCATTAGCTTGAGACGAAAAGATTCTTTACTTTTCTCCTTACCATTATATGGGCATGCTGCCAAATGAAATTCTGGCATACCCCCACAGAGGTTATCATTCCCAACTAATGAAATTGCATTTGCATTTTCAAACACTCCTTCTGTTGGTACCTCACCCTCAAAGTGGTTGAAAGATAAATTTAATTTCTCTAGTGCAATGCGCTGAAGGAATTCTGGAATTTGGCCAGACAAGTTGTTTCGTGAAAGATCCACGTCCCAAAGACCTCTCAAAGAAATAAATGATGGAGGAATGGAGCCTTGAAAAAGATTTCCCTCCATATGAAGGCGCTCCAAGGTCACACAACTACCAAGACTAGTGGGGATTTCACCAGACAACATGTTCTCAGAAACATCCAAGTACCCCAGATTTTTTAAGGCACTCACTTCTGAAGGTAGAGGACCAGAGAAACGATTTCGAGCCAGGTTCAGAGATATTGTAAGGGAAGAGAGACCCATAACTCTTTCAGGTATAATACCACCAAGGTAATTTTGCGACAGGTCTAGCTCTTGCAAGTATTGAAAGTTCCCAAAGCTAGGAGGAATGCTTCCGTTCAAGCGATTCTTTTCAAGATGGAGTGAGTACAATTGAGGTATAATAGACAAGGAAGGTGGAATGCTTCCTGAAAGCTCATTTTCCGACATATTCAATCGCCTTAGCATCTTTAGGTTGCCAATAGAATTGGGAATGCTTCCGGTGAATTTATTTGTTTGCAGTTGCAATTCAGTCAAGTTAACAAGATTCTCAATCCCAGAAGGTATGCTTCCTGAGAGTTTGTTACTTCCCAATCTTAATGCCAAAAGGTCTGTCGATAAATTTGCTATAGAACTAGGCAACACCCCTTCAAATTGGTTATCATTTAAAACCAACATTTTCAATTTTCTACAATTAGTCAGTGAGTTCATGAAATTCAAGTCACCCCCAAGGCGATTGGAAGAAAGAACCAGCCACCAAAGATTAGGTAATCCACCAAAATCTATCGAAATTTTCCCAGTAAAAAGACTCCCATCAATATCAATTTCAAGAAGACTAGAAGCATTGGACAAAGATCCCGGAAGGGTTCCGGTTAAAAGATTGTGACCAACATTAAAAACTTGCAAATTAGGGAGATTAAAACCCAAGTTTGATGGTAGAGTACCCTGTAACTGATTGTATGGCAAAGTAAGTATTACAAGAGATGAGAGGTTTAAAACTGAGGGAGGTATCATACCTGACAATTGGTTCACTTCAAATCCAAGAAAATTCAAAGTCTTTAGCTGCCCAAGTGAAGCAGGAATATTTCCCTCCAAATTATTAACTGCCAGAGAGAATGCCCTTATGGAAGAAAGGTTACCAAAAGAATCTGGAATAGGCCCAGTGAGATTATTATAGTGAAGTTGCATTCTTTCTAGCTTTTGCAGTGAACCCAACTGAAATGGGATTTTCCCAGTTAAGCTATTGAAGCCTAATCTAAGGTGCACAAGCCAAGAACATTTAGAAAGATTAGCTGGGATTTCCCCAGAAAAATAGTTGTTGCTCAAATTGAGGTGTTTGAGCCTGAACAAAAACCCAATTTCTTCTGGTATTTTTCCAGAAAAGTTGTTTACCTCAAGGTTAATCCCATTTAGGAAACTAAGGTTTCCTATATGAGGAGATAAAGAACCCACCAAGCCCATAGAACTTAGGTTCAACTTTGTGACTCTTTGGTGAAGATGACCGCAAGTGACACCTGCCCAGTTGCAGAAATGTTGTGAATCATTCCATGAGGTTGTGATTCCAAGAGGGTCATGGGTTATTTTTGATTTGATGGCTAGTAAAGCAAGATTATCAGTCTCATTATTACCAGAGAGAACAAATGGTGGTAGAAGAAGTAGAAAGAAGAAGCTAGATGAGATTGAGTTCTTGAATTGAAGAGATGACGCCATAGCTGGTGCTCTTCAGAATTCAGAATCAGAAACCAGTTAGAGAGATGGGTGTCTAAAGTCTGGTTCTTGGAGGGAATGAATGAGTTGTATGTACGGAATTTTTTTGTAACTGCATAAAGACGTGGGTCATACATTAGACCGATGGGTCAATATGTATTCTGATTGTGTTAACTACTCTGCTTTTTTGTTTGTTTCCTGTTACGGAGTATAATTCTTTTTAAAATAGGAACCGAGTTTTGGAAGAAAATTTTAAGTTAAAATAGTATATTATTATTTTATCTTTATGAAATTATATTTTAAAATTTATTATAAGGACAATTTTTATATTTTAATTAAAAACTAAGTATTTAACAATTTTTTTATCTAATAACTCACATAAAAATATTCTTAAATTTTATTTCTTCGCTTTTTTTATCTTTATTTTAAAACTCATGAACATAATCTAAATAGAAAAAATTATGTTCTACATAAGTTAAAATAAAATAATGGGTGTATTTATTTATAGTCAATAATCGATGACTATGGAGCCATCCATTTTGGATTCATTTAGAGATCCTCCCTCATCTAGCAAAATGGTGACGGATGGGACAGACGGGATGGTGACGGGTGAGAGAAGGTACATCTCTATACAAGGATGGTGATCCAACTCATTGATGATTGTCATCCAAGCATCCAACTCAATGATCAAAATATGTTAATTGTCTTTTGTTTTTTTCTTTTCTTTTTTTTTACTGTAGACAATAAATAATCTAACTTTATATAATATTTTTTCTATCAAGTCTCTTTGTCTTCTTATTATACTGTTATCACATTATCATTTACTGAACTCTTTGTAGTAGTTAGTCTATTAACTTTTGTACCTACATGTAACTTAGACGATAAATTATTACTGCAATCATGTTTACGACTCGTAACAATATTAATCTCAAATTTATTTTTGTGTACATAAAATTTATACAAATTTTCAGTTTCTTCCAACTTAAAGAACAATTGACCAACATAAGAGATCATTACCTCTTTACTACTTTCAACATCATTAACATACTCAGATGTATTTGTACAATCTAAACTAGCAAAAGATTCAGAAGAACTAGATAAAAATATCTTTGCAGCATACATAAAAGTCATTGATAAACACTTACCAAAATTATTTGTACAAACAACTGATTTCTTTAAATCTCAGCAAAGTAAATTCTCTCTAAAGCTAGATTTCGACAGCTGTTTAACAAATAATTTATCTAAAAACAGTCTAAATAGAGAAAATTATGTTCTACATAAGTTAAAATAAAATAATGGGTGTATAAAATAATCGATGATTACGGAGCCATCCATTTTGGATTCATTTAGAGATCCTCCCACCCTCATCTAGCAAAATGGTGACGGATGGGACAGAATGGATGGTGACGGATGAGAGAAGAAGGTACATCTCTACATAAGGATGGGAAATTTGTTGTGACTTTTCTCCAACCAGACACTAGTTACCAATTTTGGGCACCGACAATATTAATACTCCATAAATGGTGGGGTTGGAAATGAGATCAGCTCATATTTCTAGCACAAATTTTTTCTTTCCCAAGTCAATAATGTTATTTTGTGTATTAAATTTTTTGTTATATATTTATATATATATATATATATAAATATACTCTCTCGATTTCATATTAAGTGTCGTTTTAGCTTCATGCACATGAATTAAAAAAGTCATTTAATACTATCATTTAATAATTAAAATTTATATGAAATTCCATCACTACCCCTTTATGGGAAGTTGAAAATTATTAATACAAGGGAGAAAATTTCTTGGGACAATGAGAGAAGTTAGAGGTGATATTGGAAAGTAAATAATTTATTCTCCTAGAAAATTGTAAACGACAAATAAATTGGAACAAATTTTTTCTTCTAAAAAATCACTTATTATGGAATGTAGGTAGTATTAAAGATAATCCATAGCAACCGGTTACTGTGTATTACACCCATATATATATATATATATATATATATATATATATATATATATATAACAAAAATTTTACTCTAAAAATATCATTTCCATCAAAAATATGACAAATGTTGTAGTGTAGTTATCTAGCTGTATTGCATTTTATGACTTTTAATGAGCAGCCAACTCCAAATTCCAAACTGCATGTAATGTGAAGATCATATCAATAAATATTCATGGGAAAATGATAACCAAAAACAAAAATTAAAATTAAAATATTCTGTTTGTTTCAAAATTAAATATAAATGTTCTTTTTTAGCTCGTTTTAAAATTATAAAATGACCTTAAAATTTATCATTTTAAAAATATATCTCTAGAAGAGTAAAGACAACAATATTCAAAACAAGTATGATAACTAAAACATGCCTTCTTGTCTTGTTGTCGTTGTTTTCATAGAGCTGGCTGGCATTTCCCGGCTTAGCACGACCCAATTACTAAGTGAGCCCATCAAAATCTTAACTAGGCTTTTATTGGACAGATGAAACAATTTGTCACGGACAAACAAATAATCCAACACTTAAATTTCACAAGCTAAATTGGCCCACAATTCCTAGGCCCAGACCCATTACTGTTCATCGAGTTACAACACCTACAATTTTGGCCAGATTAACCGCATGAAGTTGATTAATTATTGACGCGCCGTGACGGTGGGGTTGAACCTGTCGGCTGCCGTTGGGAAGTGAGAACCGACATTTCATGTGATAAAACTAAAGACAAGTGGTTGTTCGTTATAAACTGCAGTTCAATTTTTTTTATTAAAAATAACAATTCTTAAGAGGTCAACATTCTCAAATAAGAAAATACTAATAATTTCACTCTGCATATGTTTTGCATTATTATTTTTTTACCCTTTTTTACAATTTTACATGCATCAAATATAAAAAACCATGAACTATTTTTTTTATTTTGTCAACCATTAGGTAAATCTTGTCTAAAAAAAGTTATTCAAACATAACATTCAATCTCAAATATTATGTCCACCAATTTATTATTTTTTATGAATATCGAGTTAATCAATATGCGGACGAAATATGAAAATAAAATAGACTTCGCTCTCGCGTTTACATGAGTGGGAGGTTTATGTTAGATTATTTATCTACCTGTTTTAGTTTACGATCAAATAAAATAATTGGGAGCTCGAATGAGAGTTAGTTTGATCATTCTAATTATAACTAAAAAAATTTAGAATATTAATGAACAATACGTATTTTTACTTATCGATAATATTTTTATAAAAATTTACATGTTAATATATGATTGATACATAATTGCACACCTTAATATACGACGAAAATACATTACAAAATCATAAATATACAACTCCCTAATATATATTTGCATGTGCCTATCTATAATTTCATGCACCTCACTACTTCCTTGTTCTTACCAATTGACCATTTGACTAAAATTCCAACAAAAAGGTTTGCTTATTCCTCCTCCCCTAGTTTTGAGGGTCCGGATCCGAAAAGCTCACGGTTGGTTAATATTCAACCGTTAGATTCTCTCTAATATCTCCTCTGTCCTAAACAAACGCAGTAAGAAAATGCCACCTGTTTCTTGATCCGCTAAACCCCCCTCACACACACACACTTTCCTTTATTTTTTTAATTATAAATAAACACTCCCTCGCTCACCACCAGTCTTGGATTTTATATACACACTACAAAACAAAACCATCCATTAAAAGTTCAATTCCATACTATACATATACACAATCAATTATCTCTCTCTGTTTTCCTCTTCTGGAATCCCCTCTTTTCTCTCTCACTCTCAGTGTGTGTGTTAGTGTGTGAAATTCAGGAGTTTAATAGGATTAGCAGTGATGGGAACATTAAGGAGCTCATCTTCTTTTTCTTCATCATCATCTTTGAAGTTGTTTTCAGAGAAGTACTATGGAGATAGAGACAGAGGGTTTTTCTGCCCAAGAGATTCTCCTCTTACTATACCTGCTGCTGAAATTTGTTTCTTAAGGCCACCCACCCATAAACATGTTATTAATCTTAGCTATTCACTACCCAAAACACTTCACCAGAAAAAACCCATTTCCCCCCTTTCTTCTCTGTCCTCATCACACACTCAGGTGACCTCTCTCCCTCTCCCTTTTTCTCTGCTTTTGTTCCAATTGATTTCTTAAAGCTGCTGTTGTGAACACCAAACCCCCCCCCCCCCCCCCCCCACCCCCCCCCCCCCCCCCCCCAACCCCCCAAAAAAAAAAAAATTTATTTCCTTTTTACTTAAATTTTGCTTATTGTTATTTTGTGTTTGTCATATATGGGGTTTTCTTTTTCCTGTTGTTTCTGTTCTTTTTGTTCTTTGATCTTTTCTCAAACAAAACCCCATGTAAGATTGCTACTTTGGGTCTTTAAAACCAACTCAGTTTAGACAAAATCTGCACAAAGCAACGAATAGTGAAAAACAAATCATTTTACTATTATCAATTGTGGATATTATTTAGTCTTAAGATGTACACATTCTATAAACACTGTTTCTTAAATTACTTTTGAGTTCTATTCTAAGCCGTAGAAACAGAAAATTCCTTGTGCTGCTTTTATAGTGATTTTGACACTAGGAATCAGATTCAATGAAATATTTATGCAATGAAATGAAGATGAAAATATTTGACATAAACCCAAAACTTGCTACTATGCATGTAGAAAGTTTCTCATTTGCACTGTGTTATAATTGTTTGCAGACACAAGTCCAGACGGAGGAAACAGAGATTAATGACATTATAAGTAAGTTTTACTTGTGTAGATTTATATATGTATACTTGAAAGTTGGATCATAAAGAATTATGCTTTTACGTTATTGTTTATTTTGTATCCAACATCTGTTTAATCTCACAATTATATGAATGTTGTCCAGGTCAGTCAAAAACTGTTCATGTGAAATTCCAACTACAGAGAGAGTGTTCATTTGGCCAGCAGTTTCACATTGTTGGAGATGATCCAATGTTCGGGTTATGGGAGCCATCAGACGCCGTGCCACTCAACTGGTCAGATGGACATGTATGGACTGCGGAGCTGGTAAGAATGAACTACTACTACTCATAGTGCATGAATGAATGATACTAGAACATATAATTTGTTGAATATGAATTATAACTTGGTATTATGTGTTCATGGGTATAAATAGGATATTCCCACTGGAAAATGCATCAAGTTCAAGATCATTCTGAAAGCTGGACCTAAAAATATTATATGGCAACCTGGTCCGGATCGAACTCTTCAAACATGGGAGACAGAGAACACCATAACTGTTTGTGAAGATTGGGATGACGCTGAACTTCAGAAGGTCTTAGAGGAGGAACCAACTTCTACACCAAATGAGGAGTTCGCCATCAATGCAGAAAATATCACTGACCCAAAAGAGAAATTCCACATTGATACAAATAGCACACTACCTGGTAGAAGATTGGTCAGTAATGCAAAGGAAGACCCTGCTGCTATTTCAGATGAGGATATGAACAGGCTAATTCTGGAGACTAATGGCATAATGGTGAATGTTCAGGATTCAGAAAGCACCACAGATGAGGGAAACGCGTTATCCATGAATGGACTGCCAGTTCTAGTACCAGGCTTGAGTCCAGTGCCAACAACACATACTGAAGAAGCATCCCTCAAGGAAGTTGAAACAAACATTTTTAGTGATGCCTCTATTGAAGCTGACAAAATAGAGGAGCTCAATGTGCCAGAGGTAAATGCTTAATGCGCATTACTCCTGTTATTTTGTTTCTGTTCTTCTTCACTTATGTTAACAAGGAATGATTCTCCTCTCTTACATCCATCGAATGAGAATGGCTCAAAGACAGGAGATTCCTTGGCGCTAAAGTTGGATCTAATTTTCGTTGTATCTTCTGATATGAATAAAATCTTTTCGACATAAGGAAACAATGCAGCTATCCCTTAGTTTACTTTGAACTACTTATTGTGTGTCTAGAAACTGAAAAATGTGAATTGATGGACATGATTTGTATGCAAGTTGAACATTTCATCACAGCAACAGGTTGTAACATAACTTGTGTACATGTGTAATCAGCACTAAATTAATTCAACCTACAACCTGAATCTCACAGTTTAAGGGCTACCACTGCAATAAAAGAAAAGAAAAAGAAATGAATGACAATATAAACTTGAAAGTGAAAACAGGAGCATAATAAAGATTTCGACTGCTAACACCATCGTATGCAATTTAATCTGTTTCTTGCATCAATGTAAATGCCAAGCCAAATGTGAAATAAATCATAAACTGCACATAACACACACCAGGAATAAATTACATTTACAGATGCTAGTTGTTATCTTTTTCTTTTCATCATTTCAATTTACTGAGAGAACCAAATGAACTGCAGTTGGACTTGACGGAAGTATTAGATAATGACAAGCAAGAGCAGCATCAATGTGAACAGGTTGCAAAGCCAGAATTAGCCGAAGAACAAAGCCAGGAAAACTCAAAGCCAGTTTACCAAGTCATTGAAAATGACATTCAATGGGGTCAGGAAAACTCAAAGCCAGTTGACCAAGTCGTAGAAAATGACATTCAATGGGGTCGAAGAACTCTGCAGAAATTCTTAGCTAATTTTGGCTTTCAATCGAGATAGCAGCAAGTAGGGAATCCCTCCTTGGTTGCTGCTTCATTTCCTGAATATTGTCCCCTAAATGCTTCATTTCCAGAATATTGTCCCCTAAACTATATGTATATATAAACATTGCCTTATTTTGTTGTATGATATATGAGAGTGCCCATGTAACTAACATTTCTCTTTTTGAATAACCGGGAAAAATTTGAGAACTATAATGTTAAGTCGTGTAAAAACAACGAGCATTATGTCACGTGAAACCTGACTGCTATAATATTAGTTTTTGTGTTCTTCAGGTTTATCTCATTCTAAAATTCACTAAATAATGGACCATGAACATATTTGCTCTGTATGTTACTCTTTGTAGTTTCAGTTATTTATAGACAGAATGACCGTGAGAAACAAGAGATTACTGCTTAGAGATGTTCGATTAAATTTTTAATAATAGTATTAAGGTATCATCATGCGATAATTACTTCTACTTGGGAAATGCGAGAAGACAGTTTGAAACTCAACCGGAGACGACGTACGGCGACAAGTGCACAATTTTCAATTTCTGTATTAAGTTAGATAGCTGCATGAAAAAGAAGAGTTAAGTACCAAGAAAAGCCTTGTCTAGAGAAGAAATAGCCTGCAGCATCATCTCCAAACTAAAAAATCTAATGCGTGCGAGTGAAGGGGGGAACCGGGGCAAAGTAGTTTATGATTGAATCTCTAGAGCGGGTGCTTTTGGTCCAGTAAATATCACTTATTCTGAATCGAGTCATTCTGATTATGATGGTGTAATTTTCAATATCGAGGCCTATCGACAAGTTTTGCAAACTAAACCAGTACAGTACACCTATTAGCTACATAAAACTGCAAGCAGTTAAATCACAAAATATTATAGAGAACATCGTTTTCCCATTATAACTACCAAAAATGAATATATATATATATATATATATATATAAATTTAAATGCTAGTTTCCCCATCAGAACACTGAATTACTTCAGAAATCCACGCTCTCCATTTTGTTAGTCAAAATTTAAGATACATTTGACACTAACCACTTATTGATAATGTAAAAAGAATCGAAGATAAAGGCGGCCTTGCTTTACAGATTTACAGCTTTCTACCAAGAAAAAGATTAGGGATGGGAAGGCAACTGAAAGGCCATAAGTTGGCAAATCTGCAAAATATTGTGATTACAAATATTGGTATATGTCTCATCTAGGAAGCATGTGTGTCGCACTTTGAAAACTATTAAACTGGGTTGATGTTACAAAAGGTTTTTCTGGTTGCTTGCCTTTATTTGCCTGGGAGGATAATTTTTCCTGTGAGCTACCACCACCTGATCGCCGAGAGTTATGAGGCCTGTATACACCAGGCTCTGTTAATAACTTCTCGTTAAGGTTAACCTTTTTGGAAAGCATCTCCACTACTTGCTTCATATTAGGTCTTAAGTTAGAAGCCGCTTGGGTACAAAAGAGCGCAACCTTAATGAAGCGCATTACCTCACCTGCTGGATATTCTGTCAGGTCAGGGTCAACTATGTCCAGAAGCCTTTCTTTTTCTTTAAGCTGCCATGCCTGTAATAAGATAGTATATTAGTCAGCACATACACGTAGACACTGACTCTTAATAATCATACACTTCATTATGCATTTGAACGCACCCCAAGATCAATTCCTAAGCAAAAAGAAACAGATGGGGGAGATTACAAGGCAGAGGCTATTGCAAAGCAAGATTAGTTTCTGTGAAGCAATGTGCAGGTGCTGTAGAGTGAAGTATTTTCGTGGACTTTGCCAAAAGCCAGCACTGCCAAGGCAATAGCCCAAGACTTGCAATAGAACCACTTATATAAGATTTTCTGAAGTATCTTGAAATCTCTGGAAGAGACCAGTTTCAAGGGTCAATTCAGGCAGCCAATGTGATCAAATCTAGACAATTACACCCTACCAAAGAATACACAACTAGACTCCAAACCAGGTTCCTTCTGCATTCTTGTTCAAATAGAGATCTACTGCACAACATTGTCGGACCAGAAAGAAGCATCATTTTCAAAATATACAGTACACCGGGTAACAACTTGTGCAAGGGAAAAAATGGAAGACATAAAACAGAAGCAACTTCTTTTTCTTTTTTTTCCCCCCTTTTTATTTCTTATAAATTTTAAGAAGCAACTCCTCTCTAAATGTTATGTTTCCATATCTTGGATTGAGAAACAATTACAAGCCATAAATTAAGATTTATTTGCAATATAAATATATACACACACACACACACATATATAGGGGATTGAGCCATAGTCAACGTTGTAAATTTAAGGTTATCCTTACGACAAATCGTGACCATCCATCCAATGATCAAACGGTTAAATAGAACCATCGTCCGCAATATTAAACTGTGGAGCCTGAAACTTAAATAAAAAATAAAAAATAAAAAATAAATAAATCTTTGGCATCTGTAGTATTAAACTGCGAAGCCTGAAATTTAAAATAAATAAAAAAAAAATCTTAGCATCTGCCAGTACTCACTCGGTGATTTTCCCCAAGATGCTTCTCACTCTACAAACACCTTTAGCACCAAAACCAACCCATCTTCTTTGATAGCTTTTCCTTCTCTTTCCTCATCAAATCCTACATTAACTCGCAAGATATCACCACTGGTTCACAAATCCATTCTCTCACTACAAAGTCCGGGTTTGGAATTCACGTTTATGTGCAAACTGCTTTGGTTAATATGTAAATATGGAAATATGGAGAGAAGGAGAAAGCAAAATCTGAAAATAGAGATGAAGAAAAGGACACGTAGATGAAGATACTGAGATGGTGAGAAACTTTGACTGAGATGGTGATCATTAAACCTTGTAAGGAATCTGAGTTGGGTTAATAATCCAATAGCTAATTAATAAGTCAGTAGTCAGTTGTTATTAGTTTTCATTGATTCACAATCGTAGAGTGAATCAATGAAATCGTAGAGTGGAATCAATGCAGTCGTAGAGTAAGTCGAAATTGTAGAGTGGAATTGATCCTCCATAATCGACAGGTAATTGAAGGTATGGCCATCACAGTTGTAGGTGAACTTATTATTGCAAGAAGGAAGCTTTTGGAGGCACTGAAAGGCTGTAGAATTGAAATTCCCACTGAATTCGGTGTAGACGACGAGAATTACAGTTCCGCGAGAAACAAACGCGTAGATCAGAGACTTCTGTCCCATTTTTTCAGTCTCTATGTTGAAGGGTTTCTTCGCAAATCTCAAATTTTGAAGAGTTTTGAAGAGACCTTACACTTTTTCTCACTTCTCTCTTTTGTTTTGGTACTGTTGGGGTTTCTAGAGAGAGAAAAGGAGAAAAAGTGTGTGAAATATTTAAAATGAAGGATCTGAAAATGGAGCAAAGATAAAGCAAAACAAATGTTTTTATGTATCGAGGTTTACTTTAATGGAGTACAACTCTGCTAATTTTGTCAGCTTAAACCTATTATAGTAGCAGCCTTAGGCCTTAACCTTGTCTTTTCAAATTGGGTTTCGTTTCCTAATTCCAGGCTCCACAGTTTAATACTGCGGATTCAAAAGTTTTTTTTTTTTTTTAAGTTCTAGGCTCCGTAGTCTAATACTGCGTATGCCAAAAGATTTTATTTTATTTTTTTTAAGTTCCAGGCTCCGCAGTTTAATACTGCGGACGGGGGACTTGTATAAGAAGGAGTATTTTGGATATCTATCCCGTCCACAGTATTAAACTGCGGTATACTAGATATTAAACTGCGGATGAGGGTTCTATTTAACCGTTCGATCAATAGATAGACGGTCATAATGTGTTGTAAGGTTAAGATAACCTTAAATTTACAACGTTGGCTATGAAACAGTCCCCATATATATATATATATATATATATATATATATATATATATATATATATATATATATATATATATATATATATTATATATATATATATATATCTGTGTGTGTGCGCGCGCGCGTGTGTGTGCGTGTGTGTATGTATATACATATACATATATAGCCTTAGCCAATCTTGACTAAGGCTACTTAACAAAACGACGTAGTTTTGCCTCTTAGGGTTATATTTAAAAAAAAATAATTATAAATTTTATACAAAACTACATCGATTTATTAAGCAGCCTTAGCCAAGTTGGCTAAGGCTGCCTTAAATTATCTTTCCCCATATATATAACATAAATGTCAACAAGAAAATGCATGATAAGATAAAAGAATATACTTCTTAATGCTTAATGCAACTCAGTCACAGTCACAGATTAGAGGCCAAATTTTCAAAATTTTACACACGTGCTTGCCAATCAAAGAAACAGAACATACAAATTTGCAGCATGATTTAATTTAATAGGTAAGTTAACCTACCCATTCCACAAGAACCAAGAGATCCTCTCCGAATGCTGCCATACTACTACTTTTACCACTAATAACTTCAAGTATAAGAACCCCAAAACTATATACATCCGCCTTCTTTGTAAGTTGTCCTAACAATGCATATTCAGGAGCCAGGTATCCCCTGAAAAGAAGCAAACATAATAAATGCATAAATTGTAAAAATATTAGCATGCAAATTGTCAGTTGTCACCCTATGCCACTCATGTCGTTAAGCAAGCAATAAAAAGAAAAGCTTGACGGAAAGAAGTAATAACTCCGTTCAAAATAAATGTCAGAAATCAACCACTGAAATACAATGAATATCAAAAGTATCAAGCTATGACCATTTGTAATCTGCCTAACTTGAATCTACAGACAATAAAGGAAGCTCTACCTGCAGAGTCTCAATTATTTGGGTTCATATCTTTTTTTCTTTTTCGTTCTTTATTTATAATTTTTTAGATAGTAATATCTTCTCACTTTTCTTCATTTTTATCAACTTCTGAAGGAATCATTTCATGATAATACTTCCTAACCATGCACATAAAACTGGCTACCAATGTTCTCTTTGTAACATCTACTATGCTACCAGCTGAATACAAATTCCAAACAACTCCAGCTACATCTTAAGTCTAGATAGCTGATATTATTGGTATCAGAAAGAAAGAGAATTAGATCGTATCATGTACACTTCTTAGAAGACAATAATTTAATTAGTTACACCAAATTAAAATATGTAAGATAAAAAACAATGAAGGTATGCTTACACTGTTCCAGCCACTCGAGTACTAACATGAGTAACATTGTCTGGAAAAAGTTTTGCCAGCCCAAAATCTCCTATTTTAGGCTGAAAATTTTCATCGAGAAGTATATTACTAGCCTTTATATCTCGGTGAACAATTTGTGGTTCAGCTTCTTCATGAAGAAATGCAAGACCAGAAGCTGTACCCAAACAAATAGCAGCCCTTTTAGGCCAATCCAGGTGAACTTCTTTACCTTTCGAACCTGAAGAAATTTAAAACTTTAAACATTATTTTAATCTCAATTGCTTACATGATTTTCAGTTATGCTGTATGCTAGAAACTTCTGAAAATACCAAGTAAAACACTAGCAAGGCTGTTGTTCTCCAGATATTCATACAACAAGATCCGATTTTTGCCCTCAACACAACAACCAATCAGTTGAACAAGGTTTGGATGTCTGACAGTTGATATCATATTAATTTCTGTCAAGAATTCATTGGTCCCTTGTTTTGATCCAGCAGAAAGAGACTTGATAGCGGCACGACTACCATCTCTCAAAACTCCCTGCAATCAATAGAGTGAAGCAGGGTAAGAACCAAAAAAAATTAAAGTAAAACCCGACTTCACCAGCAGGTGTGCACAGTGCACACATATTTGAGGTATATACATTAGGCAACCAGTTCTCATCTCACTCTCTCTCCCTCTCTGTTTCTTTATATATAAACATATACACATATACATATGTAAGCTGTATAATCATGAAGTCACTAATCTTACCATATAGACAACTCCAAAACCACCTCGACCTATTTTGTTTGATGGATGGAAATGGTTTGTTGCTGATCTCAACGAATTATAGGAAAATAACTTCACATCATTCGTAGCAATTCCTAACCATGCACAAAAACATAAAACACAAGAAGACATGGGGAAGTTAGTTTCAATTAAAAGGAAATCTTACAGATAAAAGGACCACAGAAAAAGTAAGAAAAAAATAGTAAGCTTCCAGATAAAAACACAAACAAGATAAAACTACTACAAAATATCAACCTGACACAACTTCAGGTATCAAAAGTGGCATACGATTAGGAACTATAGATATAGCCTTGTCCTAAACAACCTGTTGGCTTGAAATGTGGGCATGTCAAGCCAGTTCTTTTTCAGGTTGGGAAAAGCACAATTTCAAATAACAAAAATAAATTTGAACAAACACTACCGTGGTTTAGACTGTGAGGGCTAACAAAAATGAATATAGATGTGATATGAAGGTTCATCCTAGCTTGAGAATTGTAAGTTCATAAGTCAAAATTTAACATGGTCAATGGTAAAATGCGGGTATGGCATTCAAATTTGTGTTTTGAACTGGGGAATATCAAATTTTGGAGGAAGCTTATTTATAGGACAAATAAAGTTGCAGAGTAAGTGATCCAACGCAAAATTTTGAGATAATCAAGCATCGGCCTGACATAGTCCAACTTGACTTGTAACTCGTCTATTTAGAGCATTTTAAAATTTGTAAAATCTCAAAATACATTGAGTCAGACTCACATCTTTGACTGAAATACATATGGCTTTTCCATTCTAAAGGCTAAAGTCAAGTTATTACGAGGACAAACTCAAGCAGGATTCAGTTTGCTTTCTATCTAATGACAAAGCAATAGTCTTGAAGGGCTTATTGTAGTATCTGTAATATTCCGAATCCTTATAAGACTTGTAATGTAACCTTATATGATTAACAAATGATGTTTTTGTGATTAAAATAATGTGTTATGTGATTGAATGTGTATGGTTTCATTATAAGTATAAGTATAAATTTTTTTTGTAAAACTTAACTAGAAAATCACTATTCATAAAAACGCTAAAACACTATTCATAAAACGTAAAGTCAACTTTGAGAAAGTCGACAATTTTTGGCTAACCGGATTAGTTAGGAAAGCCAACTAGAAAGTAAACTAGAAGGCTAACTATAAAGTAAACTAAGTTTGGAGTAACTAAGTAATGGTTAAAACCTAAGAGTTAAAACCTAAATACGAATTCACTGATACAAATATAATACGAAATATTATACGAGTAGAATACGAGAACAATACGAGTATAATACGAAAATTATACGGTAGAAATACGAAAAGTCAAAGTCAACGATTACGGCTAACTAACTAGTTGGAGTAACCAAACTAAATAGGATTCAGTTATGGTGTAGAGAAAGTAGGGGTATTTTGGCCATTTAGAAAGTATGAAATACTTACATATGGTGTATGTAAGTATTCTTGCCTTATGAAGTTAGTCATCAATTTGGTTTTTGCTTGCTTTAATGTGTTGTCAAACATATGATGGAGAGATGTGGCCTAAGGGTTTGCTTATGGTGTTGTCAAGCTTGGAGAGGTGAGATGTGACCTCTTGCCTTGCAACACATTTGTGGCAAGACACAAGTGGTAGGACATGGCCTTGTTGGTCAATTATAAGTGGTGGAGTTGTTAGGCATTGGTGGCCTTATGTGAACCATGGCTTGGTGGCCTTGTTGACCACTTTGGTTGGTTGTGGTGTGATGACCATTATACCCTAAGTCTTAGTTGCCTATAAATAAGACCCTCATATTAAATTCCAAGACAATTCTAAAAGAGAGCATAGTAAGTATACTTATAATTGAGAGCAAGATCAAGTCTTGCTTTTTCAAGATAATCGTAAAGCTTGCAACTACAAGAGGTAATTTACGACTTGTTGTAGTCTTGTTAATTAAGCGTTCATATATTCAAAATCATGAAGTATTGCATGCTAAGTATATATTGTATGTTGTTAATTAGCAAGTCTTAGAAGCATGCTAAGCTAACTTAAGTAAATGTTCTAATAAGGAAAGTAAAAGATGATTATGCATGTTAGTATGTTAATGTTGTAAAACTTGATAAAACTAGCTACCTAATTGCTTCATTAGGCAAGCTTATTGAATGAAATAAAGCATAATATGTATGTTAAGGTTAAAATTATCAAGTATGCTAAATTTGCTAAAGAAATTGCTTAGACAAATTTTTAATCAACCAAAGTTAGGTTTAAACTATGTAAAACCTAGTTTCGACAAGTTTTGATGGCTTTTGCAAGAGGTGTGCAGCCTCATGTGTTGGTATTTATTCATGAAATAAATAGTCATGTTGTAGAATGGGGAAGTTACGAACGCGTAGGAAAAAGAATCGCTCGAAAATACCTTATAAATCAAAAGTTATGCATGTCGGAAGCTCGGACGTTAAAACTACGAAGCTAAAAATTGGGGGCTATATGGTTGGCGCGGCAGCACCACCAGCAAGCCTATTTTTGGCGCGGTAGCGCCATAAGGGCAGCGTGCGCGCGCTGGACTGCTGAGTTCTGGCACGCCGTGCAGCGTTGTGTGGCGTTGTGTGTTCTAGGACGTTTTATACATTCTAAGTTATTCTTCAGACATTGTATTGTTAAAATATTGAAACTTAATTCATACTAAAGATTAATAAGAATATACTAAGATTGTAAAATCATGATTATGACTAACCATATGTCAACCTAATGAACAATATAGGCCATACGAAAGACGAAAAATTAGCGTAAACATAGAAGACGCTATCAAGGAAGTTTTCTAACTATTGCACGTTCTTTCTGCACTTGTTGAAATAATGTGTTTTAATTGTTGAATTTCATTTAATTCTTTCTTTGAATTATGAAGTTCATTATATATTGTGAAATCGTTTATTGATAAGAGTTAATTGTCATTTGTTTCGGCGTAACTCGAGAATTGAGCTATTCCTTTCGGAATGATTATTGATGAGATATTGAATTGTTATAATTCTTTATCTGAGTTGAGTTTATTATGCCAAACCAAATTGTTTTGGGGCGAAATCTGTATGTTAGTAACTGAAATTAACAACCCTTATTCATGGGGGAATTTATGATGTGTCCGGTAACCGACTCCTATATTGTTGAAAACGAAAGTTGTCAGTATAAAAGGTGTTATGCAAACATAGGATATTATTAGACTGATCCCCTTATAATATCTACAGAGAGTTCTAAGTCTTTATGACTGACGAATGGAGAGTTCTAGGTCTTATAACTGACGAACAGTTCTTGGTTTAACAACGCTCAGTTTACTATTATGAACAATTGTTAATATCTTTTGTTGAGCTATTCATCCCTTTAAATCATAGAAGTGTGAGTTCTCTTATGTGTTATGTGTTATGTGTTATACTTGTTGAGCTATCTTATGCTCATTCTTGCAAATATGTTTTATTTGCAGTTACGAAAGTATTACCAGAAGAGTGGCAGTAGAACGAGGAAGTTAAAAAATAGTAGTCAGGTCATAAGACATATGTTTATTGTCTTACAATATGATGTAATATTGTAATAACTTTAGGAAATGGAATTAAGAAGTTGGTCATTGTAATATTCGTATATCAATGACATTGAAGAAGTTTTTACTTAAATGTATTGTTTGTGTACTTTACATTTAAGCTAGTATATGTAGAAGTCATTTAACTATGCTAGATTATCATTATTGACAATGTCTAGAAAGTTCTATCCAGGAAAGGAATTGTCTAATTGAGCACCGCTTTAACAGAAAGCCTCCTCTTTCTTGGGAACTGACTGGTTGGTAATATTGAAAGTTTAGGTTAGATAAATGGTGTTAAAGTTGAGAAGAAGGATTTAGTGGCGGAAAGTTGCATGTTTAATGCATTAGACGAAGTCATAACTAATATGACTTTGGAATGTAATAGAAAATTGTAAAGTGTACGATTCTGGAATAAAGATTGTGTTGTAAGTTTTAAATAAGCGAGTTTTTACTAAGTATATTGCTAGTGAATGATATAGAAGATGATGAATTGTGAGCACAAGATCTGCTGTAGCAAGTGCACGAATTTGGGGGCGTCACAGTATCCCTTGCCTGATGAATCAGTTAGATACAAGCACCACGATATAAGTAACGAGCCTAGAGAACTACAAACAGCTATTTTGGAAATGGCCTGAAGATTCTTCAACTTCTCAACACACGAGACAAAAATTTAACAATTTAAAACAGCTAACTTTTACCTAAAAGACTCAAACACAGACTTAAAATTGACAAAAAGCTTTTCTAGTTATCCAAACAGCAAATATTCTTGACATATAAACAAACATATGCTACCTCTATCACAACCAGAGAGTCCCTTTAACTCTTTCTTAAGCATGTTATTGTTTGCCAATTGCACACTTTGGACATAATCCTTTGATATTTTTTCAATCACAAATTTCAGCCTAAAGATACAAAATTGGAAAGAATATGGCATGCCATCTTTAAACCTTTTTAACATGTCTAACAAAAAAGGAAAAGACACTCTATTTTTGGGACAGAACAGAGAAATGATCAGATAATCACATTAGTGCCCATACCTTCAGCGTGCTCATCGCTCTTGGCTATACACGAATCAAATGCACCAAAACAACTGAAACCCATAGCTTCAAATACTCTCATTTGAAAAAACCCACCATAAAAAAACTCAAGTCTCTAATCACAGAGCATCATCTTCAATAGCTAAGCTAGAAATTTCAAACAGACAAATATATAAATAAACCAAACCCCAGTTAATAGTAGTCTTGGAAATAGGAAACTCAAAAAAGGAGTAACGTATGAATAGAAATGGGAAAGACTCATTATTATGATGAACATGTATTAATATATAATTGGTATGTGGGTGTGTATTGATTGTATTGTGTTTGTTGAAGTACAATAGTAAAATGGTTAATTACTTGTGCTGTTGAGGGAAGGTGATGACTAATGATGAGAGGGGGATGAGTGGGCCAAAAAGTTTGGTTGGACTGCAAATGAAAATTTTAGAGAGAGAGAGAGAGGGGTGAAAATGACATGAAGGTTACTTTATATGTTTTTTCTAATTTCTTGCTCCTGTGAATTTGTACGTGTGGTCTGGCAACTCGAAGCTTTTTCACACTTTCATGGGACTTCTTTGAAGACTAGTCTACTCTTATCTCTTTTTCTTTTCTCTGTATTTTATTTTATTTTTTTAAAAAAAATATTTTAAGTTTGTAAGGTTTAATTAATTTTAATTTCTGATGAAGAGTATATTTTAAGAATCAAACATATGATCTTACACATTTTAAAATAGAAATTTAGTTAGGATAAAATTGCCGCTAAATATTCCTATCGAACATTCAAACATGTAATCTAGCATATTTGAAAACAAAATCTGGTTAAGATAAAGTTATCAGACTACATATTAGTTGTATAGTTTTTTACTTTATTTATTATAGTAAATATTACTCCCTCCGTCCCAAATTAATTGCTCAATTTTGACCATTTTAAGTCAAATTGACTATTTTTAGAACTAATCTTTTTACTATTTTTGCTAAAATATAGGTGAAGAGATTATAACCAAAAGAAAGTATATACAATTTATTACTAACTCCAATTTTTATAATTTTGGAAATATATTTATATATGCTTAATTATTAATTCTAAAAATAGTCAATTTGACTTAAAAAGGTCAAAATTGAGCAATTAATTTGGGACGGAGTGATACATTTTTACTTTAGTACCATATTTGGGTCAACACAAATACAACGTTTACTATAACTAATACAATAAAAAGTTATAAATTTTATGATGGTATATGATACGAAAAATTCACTCTAATCAAATCTTTGAAAAATTTACTCTATCTTTATTTACCACATAACCCCATCCTTTTTATTATTATTTTCCCTTTTATTTATAAGGATTCTTTCATCTTTTCTACTTACCAATTACCACAAGCTTTCTTTTAGAAAAAAATGGTATTTTTATATGTATTTCTGATAATTTTTTCTCATTTTTATATAAAGGAAAATTATGTAAAAATATTAAAATAACATGTCTTCTTTTATTATCTGCTTGCTCCTCAGCAAGTTGGGACCCTATGAAATTTATGGCAGTCAAATATTTTTCTTTAAGGGTAGCCGCCTGACCTTGGTTCCATTGGCCAGCCGGCTCCTCAATTATTTTTCTCTCATCTAATTTTCCCTTTTTAATACATAAACAGTATCAAATAAATGAGTACCGCTATATTTATAAAATAAAAAAAAACTCTTATAAAAATTAGCTTAATAAAATAATGTGTTAAAGTTTAATTAATAAATAATTAATTATACGTGAGTGGATCCAATAATTGTAACCAATCAAAATTATTCATATTATTTTATATTTTTTTATAATAATTTTTTAGTGACCGTAGTATTATTACAAATAAAATATCAACAACTCAAAAGTTTCTAATTTTAGGTAATAAATTATAATTGACTGCTCAGGTAGTATTAGACATTTAACGTTCAAATTTGCTACGATGTCTTTCTCAAGAAAAGAAGTCATACAACTCTTAACCTCAATTTTAATAATACAATCCCTCATTTGAGAGTGGCAATATTTGCAAACTTTTAATTCGTTTTCATTTTCCAAATTATTTGTGCAACGAAAATGAGAGCTCTATTTTTTTTTTTCTAGTACTCTTTCCGTTCCGAATTCTATGATTGTTATTGACTTTTATTTTTAAATTCAGAATCATGAAATAATAAAACTTATAATGAGTAATACTTTTTAGATAATTTACAATATTCACCATTGATTAAAATAAAAAGAGCGTATGTTAATTTTGAATTTAAATATCTTTTAAGTTAACTTTAAAAAGTCAATAATGATCAAATAATATTAGAACGGGAGAGTATTAAAAATCACATTTGGCACACTTAAAAATAATATTCTCAATAAATAAATTTTATTTTATTAATGTTTAAGTTTTTTCCAATATAACTTTGAACATTAGAAAATAATAAAGAAAAGAAATATGAAGAGAATTTATTCCTTTGACAAATTGTTCCCTTAAAAACACAATAAATCATTAGATTATAGAATTGACTTCTAGAATACCTGGCGGCTGGCGATTAGATACCGATACCGTGGACAAAATGATGCCACCATATCTCACACCATTTTCGTACAAGTATTGCCATGCATGTATGAATGAATGTAGGATTCATATGTTACAATAATAATAATAATAATAATAATAACAATAATAACAATAATAATAATAATAATAATAATAATAATTTGGCGGGAAAGCACCGTTTCTTATTATTATATAAACACACTAGTTTAATAATCAACTTAGTTTTCTAATAATCTGTTTGTCGGACTACAAATTAATTAGTAAGACGACTTTACATAATTAAGTTAATTCATGCGTATAATAATTAATATGACCATAACAACAATAATTAGAATATATAAACATAGAATGATAATGATCTCTCCCTCCTTTTTAGGAATGAAAAGAATAATGCTAGAATTTTAAATTTTAAAATTCTTTTACTGATCGACTACACAACTATCTAACGTTCATTTATCGAAAATCAGGTAATTTTAGTACTCATAGTCTATTTTCATTGTTCAATTTTTTAGCAACACAAGAAAATTCTTGTTCAACGAAAAATCAAAAGTTCTGCCTCCCTCTTTTATTTATCCACGGAATGCAAGGGCAGAAGTCTTTGGTGTTCCCTCCCTCCGATCAAAAATTGGGCCTCAAAATTATTAGTAAATATATTTTTCTCTCCTACCTTTTTTCATTTATGGTTATATGCCTATAGATAAGTTTATAGAAAGCCGGAACTCCGTATTAGCTAGGTAAAGGTATAGGAAACAAAGGTCAAATTTTAGCCATTTTCACGTTAACTGAGAAGTGACACTAGTCTTTGCTTCCAAGGATTAGCTAGTTTTATCCCCACAACCAAATAGCAAACAAATAACATTTCCTACCAATTTCCTTTTTCTTCTTTGCATTTATTGTATCCACCACTGTTCCACCACTGTCAAATTTTTTTATTTCATAAAAATAGAACTCTTGTTATAGTTCATGTCACCATTACTAAATTAAGTTTAAACACCTATTATATAAATTTGTAAATTTATAAAAATAATAGTATTTCTTTTTTAAATAGATGGGGTATTTTCCGGCTAGTTAAATTATGGTGTTGAATAGTTCAACATAGTCCTAGCGTCTGCGCCGGCAAGAAGCCAGAGTTGATTTTTTGATTCAAAATTCTACCTCTATATTTTAAGGTGAGGTGGACAAAGTATTGTTTAAGAATTCAGCCCATAAGGTATAAATAAGAAAGTCCCTAATAAGTTATAGAATCAACAGGATATTAATTTAGCTCAAATAGGACGATATATACATGTGACTTATTAATCAAGTTGATGGGTCGTTCTCTGAACTAGTAATAACATTGCCACCCCACCTAAGCTGCTGAAAATTGGCACGTCCTTGTTCCTAATAGACAAAGACATGTATTTTGATTCAGCCATATCAATAGCAAATTTAAATAAAATATATTTATTTCTTTTTCAAAATCTATAGTATTACTTTTAGATGAATGTAGCAGCTTCCTAAAATTGCAATCAAATAATTGAGATGGAGGGTGCATCTCATTTGAGAAATCTAGTATTATTCAACAGAATAGGAATAAGCTTCATACCCAAGTGGAGGAGTATAATGTATGGACCTGGAGATTTCACTTCCAAAAACAAGAGGTAGAAATTGCAGATGAAGTCAAAAACAGATTACTACTCCAAAATAATGGTTTGCAATATTGTTTGAATTCATCACAACCTATATCAGTTTCCTTTTATTTTAAATTCATATCATTTTCTTCTATTAAAAGGTGGCCGCCGAGCTACACAACTTAGTAGCTTCTCTTTGAGCCAATTTCCTCTCATCCTCTGTAACAAGTAAACCTGTTCACAATTATTTCTATAAGCAAAACATACTTAACTGCATATCACAAGTTGCTCCAGAAAACTGGAAATAAGTAGGATATAAAACCTACAAAGTATCTCTAATTGAATGGATAGTAACAGATTTTCAATATTCAATTGAAAAAAGAAAAATGACCGACCATCCTAAGTCGTCCTGCAAAACTGGTCTGTAATTGCAACTATACCAAACAAGATCATAACTACCAGGGCAAGACAAGAACAAGAAATTCCTAAGGATGTACAGTTAATTTCAGTAGATCAGTTTTTAAACTAATTTGTCAAACCTAAAAATCACAGACCCCAATCAAGCATCATCATTCATCAGCATCACTTCCAGCTGGGTGACCTTCCTGAATCCCTGAGTAGCTGCTTCCATCAGGACCGAATACCTTGAACCTGCTCAAACAAAGGATCCACAGTTTAAAACACTGCATACACTTGGAAAGAATCCGAAAAATTACAGAAATTTGGATACCTCTCAAGAATGAATTTCCCTTCCTTGTACTTTTGGCTCTTCTCATGCGCAGACTCCTGTCAAAAACAATTTTTACCACATAACTAACAGGTGCAATTTTTTAAAAGAAAAATCAAGCCATTGAGTTGATGAAAAAGAATCTTACATATTTCCACCCCACAATCGAGCCACAAGTCACGCAGAATATGTCAACCACAGTATGCAATCCAGTCATCATCATCCTTTCTTCTTTCTCACCAACAGTAACATTCACACTGACGAACATCAAATACATGTCATCTGTGATTTGACTAAGTTGCAGCATTTCATTTATGAAAATGTTTGGCATTAATTAAGAATGAGCCAAGAAAAATTGCATACTATTGTTTGCATACTGTTGAATACGCCCGCAAAAGAAAAAGCAAAAACAAAAAGCATGTTGTTGGGCATCAACTATTGAAGATGCCACTCATGGAAAAGCACTCGTGGATGGCAGAGTCACAATTAACACAAATTTAGTTACATATAGTCCAGAAGATCCAGTTCACTCAAGGAAGCATAACATATGGAAAGGCAGAATGCATGATATGCATATAAATGCACTTATTACATCCATAGTAGTTTGCAGGCATTATTTCCAGTATAGTATATAAATAGCTTCTTAATATCCAGTTTCCACTGAGATCCTTGGTACTAATTTACAACACCAAAATAAAGTACACTTACATATTATTGAAGAGATAAGCTTTCCCATGCCTGCTGTGGAAAGACTGGAAACATAGATCAACAAAATTGGTTAGGAATAGGCCTGTCAATTCATGCTAAGTACTAGCAGGCATGAAAGGACAACCAAACCATAAGGAAAGATGGTGTAATAGTAGGTTTCTAAACTTTCGGTTACAACCACTCCCAGCACAGTGCAAGAAAAAAAAAATTATACCTCTTGCTGTCTCCCTAAAAAAATATTTATATAATACGAACAAGGAGAAGTTGAAGCGTATAAACCAATATTAAGAAAGCCAACAATTAAATGATATATCAGAACAAAATATATGCTTCAGTATGCAACAGACCAGATTACAGGATTATGCATTACATATATAGTTAGTTCAGTTATATAAACACAAGCTTTTAACTTTCAGAATAGGAGAAATCTCATCTGATGGTTAAGCAAGGTAAATTCAACAAATTCCTCTTACAGGTGGATTTAAGAAACTACAAAAGGCAAGAATTGTTAAAATTTTTATTGAATTCATATAAATGCACATCTTACCTAATCTTGAAAGGTTGACAAAAAAAGAAACCATCACGACACTATGGCTTAGTAAATTTAAAGAGGATTAATCACATTAAAAAAATCATAATAAATTTGAGTTGATGCATCCATATGGAAGAACAGATACTTCTAAGATCAGGAGGTATCTTTATTAGATATAGATAAGATACCTAATTCAGATATTCTTGGATGCCTTGTCCAACATTTTCCAATGTATACATAAATTGAAATCAAAATTATTCATTTACAAACATGAGCACAATACTTCACCAGCACTCGTAAGACCTCCCAACAATACGATAATATTGTTGGCTTTCTTTTCATGTAAAAGAAGAATAATTGTTAGAAAAATACAAGAAGAATACCATGAGTTAAAAGGAGAGACTATACCATAGGAATATCCCGGGAAAGGGAAAAGATAATCATTAAAAAAACAAAAAAAAACTACTTATTCAAAAGAGTAAAACAATCAAAACAAAAATTTACATGATCAAAATCAACAGGATGATAAAAAAAATTGCCATATCCTGGTTTATCCATATCCTATGACCCGAAAAATGCCATATTCATATAGAATCGGCCTCATATCCCACTTCTGTGCTACTTATAAGCCCATGAGACTTTCTACTTCACTAATTAAATTATTTGACCCAACTGACTTTTGTTTTACAAATTTCACAATTTCCAAAGTAGACAAAAGATGGTGTGTGGTGAAGCACAGACCCTAAATCTCTAGAGTGAATAGCACTTGGATCTTCATAGAATAGAGGAGGCATCCACACCGAGCAGTGAAATAACCATTTCAGTAAATGGCCAGAAAAATTCTATTAGTTCTTCCATTGAAGAAACAGGGTGAATGCATTATTATTTTAACTCTTGGTGGTTGGTTTACACAGGTTAAGGATCTGGTTCAATGAGAAATTTACTTTGAAGGTGGTGGTAAAGAGTTTGTTCAATATCAAAATTATAATCAGTCTAATCAAGTGCTTATCCCCTTTCACTATATATTAATACATTATGCTCTCACAAACAAAATGAAATCAAATCTGAAAGATATTCTAAAATACTACTTTTCTAATATATAACTAATAAAGTTCTATTGCCTAAAAATACCAAATTAAAATTACATAAAAATGTAAAATTGGGATTTTTGCCCTGCATCATCACTAAGGAAGCTTGTCTAAAGCCTAAGCTAACCTGCTAATACTGTAATTAAAATCAATTGCATTAAACACAAGTATTTCGCATCGGTCCAACAACGAATGATCATTGGCAAAAGTTTAGCTCGGAAGCCAAGGTGAGCTTGTATCAATGAAAAAGTGAATAACAATTACAGGGAAAGAATTAAGTTCAAAGTAAAGGGGGCAAGTTTAAAAGTAATACAATTGGGACTTGCAATATTGTGATATTGTAACTGAGACGTACCAAACTATTATTTATCTTAACTTTAACCGAGATCTTCCTGACATCAAGTACATGCACAGATGATTTCTAATACGATGCTAAAAACTTGATTGGAATGGCTTCTGAAACACCAGGGGAAGATGAGAACTAAAAAAGTCCAAATAACATAAAAAGGACTCCACGTGGAACTAGAGCTGGAAAACTACTAGTTTGCAAGCCCTAGATAGTGTAGATTTTGATATGTTATTGATTTATCTGCTCCTATAAAAAAGAAAAAGAATAAGTGTCACTAAATTCTATTCGTATCATGAGAAATTCTAATCTAGGATAGTAAATCACATGAACCAGGTACGCTATAATGCTTTTTAATCGCAACCTCTGTCACATAATTATTTTCTTTTTATTTTGTTTTGGAGGTGAATGTAACCTTTGAAATGCAATCAAACATATCGGTAATTTTTCTAATGGAAAGTTCAAACTCCAATTGGTAGTGAAATGCAGGGAAGTAGGGAACTTTACCATAGTCCTTGACAATCTTAACCTACAGTAGGACTGAACCTCATATTAATAAGAATTTCCATTTGAAAAACAATAAACCCAATGTTGTGAAAAAGAGAATTAAAACTGATCAGATTCTGAAATTCTTCAAACTAATGACCCTTGTAAACTAAAAAATATAATACATTAAGTAAAGGAGCCAAGCAGCATAACAATCCTACCCACTTCCTAACTAGAAAACACAGGACTCAGTACCTGAGTAAACTAAGATGGTATCCACTATCCACACAGAGGAATATGAGTTCTAACAGGATTTACTCAAAACATGAAAGTACTACAATCCTCATGTTGCCCAAATGAAATGCAAATCCTGATCAATATGCAAAGACCAAAGGGTTTGATTATCAAGTCGCAAATTTTGAGTTCCTAAGGCCAGGCAAGATCTTAGCAAAATAATCTCAATAGTTTGATGTAAAGTGACCCTGCATAAACTTTGACATGTCAATGTAATTAACAGCACTAAGTTTGTAATATCTTGCAAGCAACACTAATTATACTAATTGTAAAAGCATAAATCATTTTCTCAGCAAGATCAACCAAAATATCCAGCAAATAATCAACATCAATAATTCATCTCATCAATAATATTTCAGATCATTCGGTGATGACTAACTAAGAGTAACAAATAACAAGATCATCCATTTAATATATATACACACACACATACACACACACACAAAGAGAGATATATAGAACCTTAGAGATTATATCTTCGGCAAGACCGAAGTGGGTTTTGCAATGCTTGCAATTATAGATGTTCCCTTCGAGACTGATCAAGAAAAGCCGACCCATCTCTCCAAACAAGTTACAAAACGATCACCCTTTCTTTCCCTTCAAAAGCACAAAAACCCAAATAAATAATTAAAATGAAAAGTTAGATGAACCCAGATAATAAAATTTACCAATTAGCAGCAGAAGTTATGGAGAGAGAATGAAGTAGAAAGCAAATAGAGCAACAATCATCATGCCCGTTTAGCCGAGAGCGTAAACCTCTCGTTTTTATACGATAAATGAATCAGAATTAGAAACTCTACTCATAAAAAGGGTCTCTTAAGAAAGAATTATCATTATGGCCCACCCGAGCCCAATTTGATCTAAAACACCGGCAACAAATTCACCCCGAGGCCTGACCACAATATAAGGCCCTCTTCATAAAAAATAAAAGAAAAAACTAAAAAAATAGAAAAATAAAAAGAAGTAGAAGAAAAATCTCATCTATAAAATTATAAACTTCTTAAAATATTTTATTTTTTTTAATATTTATTCCGTATTAAGTACTAGTTTTATGCAAATAACATAATAATGAAATTATGATAATAAAGATGACAATATAATTTCAATTTATTCTATTATTAAAAAGAGTGTTGCTTGCTATTTTTTTATTGCACAATAATATTTTTCATTGATGATAGTATAAAAATTTGTAATTATATTTTCATTATCATGTCATTGGTACTAAATTAACAACTTATTTTAAAAGGTAAATATGCAAATAAATTTAAAAAAAAAACAAAAAAAAATATAAATGAGACCTTTTTGTGAAATATTTTGAAAGATGACATTCAATTGGGATTGTGGAGTACATCATAAATATGAAGGAAATATTATTACTACCATCAAATTAAATTCCCTTTTTGTAATGTTTGGCAGATAATTAAGAGTGACAACTACCTAGTTGAATGCAGCTGCACCAACAGAATATATTTTACATCTTCAATACATTGCAGCAAGTAACCATGGATATTCAAGTGGGTGGATAAATCATGTTCATTTGATGACTGATGAACCTCTGGAAAATGAAAAAAAAAATCTCCAATACTGTAAATAACAATGATTTATTCAACCTATCTATATCAGCAGCAGAATACATATCAACTGATCCAGCTGTTAAGCTAGGAAAGTTCTTTTACAATGAAATTCTTTTACAATGAAATCCAGCTGCCAAACTCAATTGGTGGATCCACTAAAAAATCATTACAACAAAGAAAATAAGGTGTAAAACACTGCTTCCTGTACAAACAGGAAAACCACTGATATACTGTTAGAAGGCAAATCTATCTTGAGGAAGTCTTTGCTCAACTTTACCAATTCTTTGCGGCGGCCAGACAATGTGGATGACCCTTCCCTTAACTAAACCCAAGGGAATCTGCGATTCACAACATGTTAAAGTAAGGCAAGTTGTTAAACTAGCAGAGGCAGGAAAACTGCATGCAATTATGTCAGGTATCGCTCTCTCAACCAAATGCTAGTTTTTCTCAAGGACAATTCTCTCGACAATGTACTTGTCTTGTGTTTAGAAACAATTTTAGGGAAGAAAACAAAACTACTTGTTTAGTTCATACATATGGTGATTTAAATATCTCAAAAGTATTCGGTATAAATTTCATAACAGGTGGCAAGAAACCCGAGTCTAAGTTGCTGCATTTTTTGTTTCCAATTCCATTTAACAGAAGTTTGTACATGTTTGAAATGTTAGGGAACATCACCATTCTGTCTTCCAGTAGATATACATAACGAAGATAAAAGTAAAGATGTGTTCTTGAAATGTTTGACATTATTGTACATTTGTATGGAGTCTATTAATAAACATTTAAAAATCACTTGCTTTTAACCGTCGTAGAAAACCTATTCGAATGATGGTAAAAATCTACTTCGACCAGCTCCATCAAATGGCTATATGACCCCATGGATTTTATTACAACGCAAAATATACAATGCCCTTAACTTATGGAAGACCATGTTAAGAAAAACATAAATTATGGAATAGGGGTAACATACTGGGCCAAGGGATCTTGAATCTAAGCTAGAAGCTGAATTGTCTCCTTCAACCCAACAATGCCCTTCTGGAATCTTCACAGCATCATAGGAGATAGAAAGTCTGATCCAGTCACCTGGCAAGGCAGTGATTCTTTTAATGCATTTCTCCCTATGATCACTGGGGAGCTGCAAAACATGGAGACAACAAAACAATCATAATTAATACGAAATTTGGCATCGAATGCATATTCCACTAGAATGAGAGTCAAAAATAGAATCTCCAACCAATTCACAGACAAGTGATGGGACCCAAAAGCTTCTAATTATTTAAACTCAAGTCATCATGGCTGTTGTGTTATACAAAAGTCCAATGCCAAATCACTTTACAAAATGATTTTTGATTCACATTCTGATCATGAATCATTTTACATTGCAAAATGTAATACCCATATTTGTTTTTGAGTCCCACATTATCCCTTTACTCAAACTCTCCTCCTCCCTTAGCCTATATACAGAATATCAACCTTTGCTTTATTTTGCCAAACAATTAGTATCTCCAAATTTTGTTTTGTGAGGAATTTTTTGTGTGAAGTCCTTTTTGGTAAGGACCTCCTTAGTAAAAATTTTCAGTATTGAGGGTGTAGGCAGATTGCGAACTTCATAATTTCGGGTATATTCTTTTTCTTTCTTTCTTGTGTATTAATTTAATTTAATTTTTTGTATTATTATTTTATAATTTTAATTAGTATATTTTAGTTAGTTTGTTAGTTAATATTGTGGTATTATTTTGGATAAATATTAGTGTTCGGATATAAATCCTAACAGGCTTGATCGGGCTCCCTACACTGGGCTCGGCCCAAAGGCCCATCATGCTTGGTGGGTTATAGGAGGACTTTCCAGTCCGAAGAGGCTTGAGCCAGTATTTTGTGTCCTTATTGGATAATACTTCCTTTGGATCAGGATAATGGAATCCGGGTCTGATAAGGATTCTAGGCAGTACACTCCTAGTTGGAGTAGAAAGTAGCCAAGTGAATCTTATAAATACCCCAAAGAACAATGAAGGCAAGGTACGACACTATTTACCCTACTAAATATTGAGCCCCCATTGTTAATGTATCTTAAACCCGTTACTCACTCTTACACCGGAGGAGTTCAAGGCGGCCCAAGCCGTCGGGACTTTTGTGCAGGTACACGTCCGGCGAGTTGATTGGACGCGCAGACAGAATCAAGCGTTAACATTGGCGCTAGAAGGAGTGCATTAGTAGCGTTTTCAATTGTCAACCAAAACAATTCATATGGCGACTTCTCGATCACAGCGAAGCCACCATGATTCACACGGACCAACCCAGTCTCGCTCGTGCCACGAAACAGTGGTGGAAAGGGAGCGGCGCCTCCAGCAGATTCTTGACCGGAAAAAAGCTCTCGATCTCCAACAAGAAGAGCTCGACAAGCAATATATGGAATTGAACGAAGCCGGGCAGAATCTGTTGAGCGAGGGACCCTTATACAAGCAGCATCCTATATAATAAACCCACCAAAAAAGACAGCCCTTGAGACACCTGTAGGAAGGGGAACCCCCAAATCAGCCCCTGTACAGCACTAAAGCTAACCAAGCAATTTTAATCAACAAACAATCTTAGAGCCAAATCCTCGAAAGATTCCACAAACCTAATAGTTAAATCTGGGTAATGTTCATGAAACCAAAAAAATAGACACATCCAGTGCGTCGCGAAGCTCCGCACTCGGCCTTTTCCGTGAACTTCTCAGTTATGAGCCACAAGTTCCAACAATCTCCACATTGGCGAATAACCTCGCCTACTTAGAAGATAAGCCACTTGTTCTAAACGGTTTGGGGAAATACACCTCTCTAGCATGTAGAGACATTAACCAAGTCCAAGCAATGCTTGAACTTGTCCGCCGTCACAGTCTTTGTCAACATGTCAGCTGCATTCTCTGAAGTGTGCACCTTTTCCAATATCACATCACCCATAGCAATCAACTCTCTCACTTTGTGAAACCTTACGCCGATATGCTTGGTCCTTGCATGATAAACCTGATGCTTTGCCAAGTAAATGGCACTTTAACTATCACAATATAGCTGCACTCCTCCTTGATCTATGCCCAACTCATTCACAAAACCCTTCAACCATAATGCTTCCTTTCCAGCCTCAGCCAACGCCATATACTCAGACTCAGTAGTAGATAGAGCTACTAGAGATTGTACCATGGATCTCCAACAAATCGGTCCACCTGCTAGTGTAAACATATACCCTGTTGTAGATCTCAAATCATCCAACCTCCCAGCATAATCCGCATCTACATACCCCACAATTGAAATCTGATCCTGTGGCTTCACAAACATAATCCCATGATTTGCAGTACCCCGCAAGTATCTGAATACCCACTTAACCGCTTTCCAGTGTTCTCTCCCTAGATTTGTCATGTATTTGCTCACTATGCTGACTGCATGTGCCAAATCGGGTCTTGTACATACCATCGCATACATCAAACAACCGATGGCGCTCGCATAAGGCACGTTTGACATATCCCGAGTCTCTTCATCCGACTTCGGACACTGTGCTGTAGACAACCTGATGTGACTTGCCAATGGAATGCTGACCTGTTTAGCATTAGCCATACTAAACATCTCCAACACTTTCTCCACATAATTTTTCTGTGACAACCATAACTTACCAGCTGTCCTATTCCTATGTATCTCCATTCCAAGTATTTTCTTAGCAGCACCCAAGTCCTTCATGTCAAACTCCTTTCCCAACAAGGCCTTCAACCTGTTGACTTCCACCATACTCTTCGTAGCAATAAGCATATCATCCACATACAGTAACAAGAAAATATAGGAACCATCCTCAAGACTCTTAACATACACACAACAATCATACTCACATCGAGTGAATCCGATCTGGATCATGAAAGAATCAAACTTCTTATACCATTGCCTTGGAGACTGTTTCAGCCCATACAGTGATTTCCTCAATCTGCAAACCATGTGCTCAGTCTCCGGCTGCTTGAACCCCTCAGGCTGCTCCATGAATATAACTTCCTCCAAATCACCATGGAGAAAAGTTGTCTTCACATCAAGCTGCTCCAACTCTAGATCATAGCTAGCCACCAAATCCAATATAATCCTGATTGAAGTATATCTCACTACCGGAGAAAACACCTCATCATAGTCAATTCCCTTCCTCTGTGAATATCCCTTTGCAACTAATCGAGCCTTGAATCTTTCCCTTTCCTTTTCTGTTACAGCTTCTTTCTTCTTGTATACCCACTTGCACCCCACTGGTTTCTTTCCCTCGGGCAATTCTGTCAATTCCCAAGTCTCATTTTTCCTCAATGACTCCATCTCCTCTACCATGACCTCCATCCATCTGTCCTATTCAGGACTATCAATTGCCTCCTGAAAAGTAGATGGATCCCCACTAGTGGTAGATAGAGCATATGCAACCATATCATCAAACCTGTACCTCTCTGGTGGTTTGATAGTGTGTCTGGGTCTCCTTGCGGCTATGTTTTCCTCCTGCTGCTGTTGATTAACCTGTTCCACTAACGGTGGATTGCCAGTGTCACTGTTTTCCAGCTCAATATGTACATCCTGCTGCTGTTTGCTAGTTTCTTCCCCAGCCTCTGTTTTCTGAACTTCCCAATGTGCCTTAACCATGGAAGCTTCATCAAAAACCACATCCCTACTAATCACTACTTTCTTCGATTTAGGAACTCAAAGCTTGTACCCTTTCACTCCTTTCTTATACCCAAGAAAAATACACTGTTTGGACTTTACGTCAAGCTTTGACCTCTCATCACCGGGAACATGAACATAGGCAGGACAACCAAATATTCTCATACCTGAATAATCTACATATTTCCCTGTCCATACCTCTTGTGCTACCTTACTATCCAGAGCAGTACTCGGCGACCTGTTTATAATGTAAACTGCCATACTCACTGCTTCTGCCCAGAAATCCTTCGAAAGCCCTGCATTCAACCTAATGCACCGTGCCCGTTCTGCTATAGTTCTGTTCATTCTCTCTGCCACCCCATTTTGCTGTGGTGTCTTTCTAACAGTCCAGTGTCGTTGAATCCCATGCTCCTCACAAAACTTCACAAATGGCTCATACTTGTACTCTGTCCCATTATCTAATTTAAGGCATTTAATTCGACTCCCTGTTTGGGTTTCCACTTCAGCTTTCCACACCTTGAATTTCTCAAAAACCTCAGACTTGTGTCGCATGAAGTACACCCAAACTTTTCTCGAAAAATCATCGATAAACGTTACGAAATACAGTGATCCCGCTTTTGAAGCTACTCTCACTGGCCCCCAAACATCAGAATGCACATAGTCAAGTATTCCCTTAGTTTTGTTCTCCGCACGCTTAAAACTCACCTTACACTGTTTTCCCAGAACACAGAACTTGCAGAAATCAAGCTTGCACGATTTTACCCCTTTCAATAGATTTCTTCTATGTAATTCCAGCATCCCACGTTCCCCCATATGCCCCAACCGCATATGCCACAACGAAGTATCATCAGTATCAACAGCTGTAGTGGCAGCAGCTCCACCTACAACCGTACTCCCTATCAACCGATAGATGTTTCCATTAACCTTAGAACCTTTCATAATCACCAGCGCACCCTTTGTCACTCTCATGGCTCCACCACCTGTTTTGTACTCACAACCATTAGAGTCCAGAGTTCCTAGTGAAATTAGATTCTTCCTTAAACCTGGAATATGCCTCACCTCAGCCAGAGTTCTCACAACACCATCAAACATCTTTACCTTCACTATGCCTATTCCAATGATATTGCACGAAGCATCATTACCCATTAGAATTGTACCACAATTTACAGACTTGTATGTGTCGAACCACTCTCTGTTAGGTGACATATGGAAAGAACATGCCGAATCCAAAATCCATGAGTCTGCCACGTCTGTGTTTGTTGAAACTGACAACATATCCCCATCCTCTGATGATTCTTCCACAACGTTTGCAGTTTTCGCTGGTTCTGTTTTCTTCCCTGTTCTCTCATCCTTATTCCTGTGCGGACAGTCTTTCTTGAAGTGTCCTGTCTCGTGACAATTAAAACACTTCAACCCCTTTGACTTGGGAGTCTTGCCCCTTGACTTCGATTTCCCATGCTTTCCTGATTTTTCTCTTTCCGTTTTTCTGCCACGTTGCTCTCCACCTTTTACCACCAGCCCTTCACCCGAAACACCTTCGGTTTGTAGCCTTCGCTGGTTAAACATTAGTATAGCAGAAGTGACTTCCTCCAATTTCAGAGTCGCTTTCCCCCATAGAAGGGTTGTAACAAGATTCTCCATGGAGCCCAGTAAAGAGCACAACAACATCAGCGCCTGGTCTTCTTCTTCGAATTTCACCTCAATCCTTAGCACCAACAGATCCTTGACCCTCTGTTGCCATAGCCCGAAATTCCCAGTCCCATCAAACTTCATCACGTCAAATTTTGTAACTGATGATGTTGATGTCATCATTTTTCGCGTGTTCAATCCAACTCCAAAGCTCTGATACCAATTTGTTAGAATCGATGGATCACACACACGCACACGACAGTATAGAATTAACACATAGATTTACGTGGTTTCCCAAAATCTGGGTACGTCCACGGGCGGCTAGTTGTTTTATTGATTCTCTTGATTAGGTTTTTTTATAGAGCTTTACAATAGATAATATTTATATCTACTAATCTTATTCCAACCCTACTTCACATTATGTTTCAAATACCCATAATGTCCTATCCGAAATCAAATAGAAAAACTGAGTTCGCCGAACGACGCGCCCCGCGCCGTTCCTTGGCTCCCACTGGCGCGCTTCGCGCTAGTCCTTTAGAGCCTGAAACCCGCCTGTGGCGCGCCCCGCGCCGTTTCAAGCCTTTTCACGGCGCGCCACGTGCTACCCTTGCAGAACGTCTCAAAAGACTTAGCGCGCCCCGCGCCACTCTGATGCTATGCAATGGCGCGCCCCACGCCGTACCTACAGTAACTCTGTACTATACCGCGAGGGGCTCCGCACTCGGCATTTTCCGTGAACTTCTCAATTATGAGCCACAAGTTCCAACAGTACATGTATATTATATATACCTAAAGGGGATGATGTCGTAGCCGGAGGAAAAATCACCGTTGAACGTTAATGACGGAGGATGGCGGGAATTTCGGATGTGCTGCTGGTTTAGCGAGAGCAGCTAAGAATCTGTGATTGCGAAAGAGGGAAAAGAGGTAAGCTATATAATGGGACTGGTTGGGTTTTGAAAACTTGTTGAAGGGTAATTTGGGTATTTGAAATTTGCTACATTTTAGGCTTAATTTGCAGTTTACGTCTCTTACTTTGTACTACCTTAATTGATTTTTTATAGTAGAATAAAAAATTACTCTTAAATTTATTAGATATAAACATAAAATTATTATCATAAAAAAATACATTGAATATACTATCAAAATAACTTATTTAATTTAAAAAAATTAATATATTTATTTAATTATTAATCTTAAAATTAGTTAATTTGACGTTAAAAAGTCAATTAAGACAAATAAAATCAATTAAGATAAATAAAATAAAGTCAGACGGAGACAATACTTCTTTTATATATTTGCCTTAATGGCTCTAGCTTTTTCGGTTTTAATAGTGTAGAGAGTAGAACGTAGACTAAAAGCAGTATGTATTTAAGTTGGTGAAATTTTTTTTAAGTCTAATTATTAGTGAAGTTTTTTTAATATAATATAGTGGCCAATTTATAATTCTATCAAATTTTATATATCGATGTACTTTCTCCGTTCTCAATGAAGTTATCCTTAAAAAGATGACTATAATTAAGTACATAAAATAAATGGCAATTATGAGATTCACTATTATATAAAAAAAAGAAATGTGTTGTTTCTTAGAGACACTAAGAGATCTAAAAGAGGGGTTAAATATATCTTTTAAATTTTTTTTAAAGAAGTATTATTAGATTATAAATTAAACATATTAATTTAATTATGCACATCAGAATATTAGTTTGAAAACTCCTTCAAAGATTTAAAGAAATTCTAACTCTGAATTTAGTTTATTTATGGAATTAAGTCACTTCAGAGTACAAATAACTCCTAGTCACAAAGAGTTCACTAGGGATGCAGAGATGATCACTGAGATCAAATTACTAAGATATATTATACTGATGAATCACAAAAAGTCCTTCAAGTCACTTAGACTTGGCAGATATCACTAAGACAAGATCACTCAGACCAGGTCACTAAGAACTCTTCAAGTCACTTAGACTTGGTAACAAGAGGTCACTAAGACCAATGAATCACAAGAAATAAGATAATTTCTGATGTGTTACTAAGTAGCGTTAAGCTCAACTTCTGAAAGACTTAGTAGTAGAACAAGTTGTTCTAATTTTGTAGAGTGGAGTGCTCTTGGAGTTTGGGCAGCAATTTAGTTTGATGTTCGTGATTTGTGTTTTTTGATTGAATTTTTGTGCCCTTTTATAGACGACACGAGATTTTTTCGTTGAAAAGTTGTCGTTGTACATTTAATACTCTGATCCTAAAAGATCTCTGATTGTTGACTTTTAGGGAGGATGAGTTAGTTTATTTTCGGCTTTGATAAGTCATTGTTGACTGCTGCAGTACCAACCACGTAGGTGTTGTCATATCGCCAAACTAGTTGTTAGACACAACTCAATCTGATCTTCATTTTGAACTTAGGATGATCAGCAAACATCTCGGGTTCTTCACTCCATGAGCCTTCTCAATGTTAGTCTAATGACAGACTTAACATACTCTACGACTTGTGTGATCGTAGAGTTTCATGGAGATCGTGGAGTTTTTTACTTGGTTGACTCTACGATTTGCACTCTACGATATGCTCTACAATCTGTTTGCTCTATGATCTTCATTCTGCCTTACAATCTTTGAGCAGATTCTGCGACTTACGCTTCGTCTTATGGGCTTAGAGCAGACTCTATAATTTTTCTAAAGACTCTACGATTTTGATTTAGCTTTACGATTTCCTAAAAGACTCTGCGATCTTGAATTGAATACTCTACGATAGCTTAGCTGACTTTGCGATCTTCAATGAACTTTACGATTTTTCAGAGTAGTTTTGCAATCATTCAATCAACTATATGATCGATTGCACAGCTTCACGATCGTTTGAAGATCTATAGTCTATACATTTCGTTTAGCTCCATAGATCAACCTACTAAGTTTGGTTTTTCTACTCTAAGTCCTTGTATATCAATTTCTCATATTTAAGGATTCACAAAAGTAATGTTACAAATATACATTATATTATCTCATCATCATCAAATCAAAATATGCAATTATCCTAACAAAATATATAAGACTCCGACTTTTAATAAATAGAATTTAATTTTCTTATAATTCTTATTCTAAAACAGTAAGTTATTAAATTGATTAAATGATAAGTTAAGGATGATATGTGCAAATTATAAGATAAAAAATATGTCAGAGAATATTCGTTTTGTCGAAAAGTACGACAGCGTCGAAATAACAAATTATTAGTAGGTCCCACAACGACTAATTGTCGGATACTGAAAACGACATAAATAATTTTTTTAATAAAAATTGTCAACGGTACTATCATTTGCAACTGTTAAAATACTCGGTGATAAAAGTATAGTAGCACACAATACTCTATAGTAGCATGCGATATTCCACAGTAGCACACGATATTCCATAATAGTATACGATATTGCATAGTATTTCATATTATTGTTTCGTATATTTGTTATAATAGCAGTTGTATAGTATTTTAACTCAATAATTGTTACAGTAATATCTACACAGTATTTCATATTATTAAATCAATAATTGTCACGACACGATAACTCATATTATTTGATATGATATTATTAGACTAGTGAACATTATTGACAATATCGAGAGAGTTTTGACTAGGAAAGAGGTTGTTTAGTTGAGCGTCATTTATACGGAAGACCCCCTATTTCTTAGAAATAATCTGGTTGTCAGAATTATGAGTCTATAATATTAATTGTGAATAATTGTTGAAAGATTGAAAATGTGTAAATAATTAATGAATAAAGGGTGTTGATTAAAGATATGCATAATAAGTTATGTGTGGTAGATATTTATTCAATTTTAAGATAAATAGAGGGGTTTAACATGAGGTTTTGTTATACGTTTGACTTATTTTTCTTTTGAGATCCAAAATTAAAATTATCCTGTAAATTTTTAAACTTGGTGTGACGCCCCCAAAATAGGTCCATACAACTCATTTTGAGTCGCCAATAACATTCCACAAAATACAAATACAAATACGAATTTTTCCATTTACAACTAATAAGTGTTGTGCAAAATACGACAACACAATACAAATACATCTTAAATTCTCAATACACTTATTGTCACACTAATAGTAAGGTATTGAGATACTTCTATTATCTCGGACCATCACTCCATTCCCCGGCTAGTCCCCGCTAAACTCTCTTTTTTTGAGGAGAACAATGGAACAAAAAGGAAAAGGGTAAGCACAAATAGCCCAGTAAGAAATATCATGACTAAGATAATGAAGAATAAAAATTATCTTTAGTCTTCAACAATAATAAATCAGAGATTTAAAGATATTATAATTGTTCAACAACAACAACTGCAGCGGAACGAACAATCCATTAGAATAGTCAAGTAGATTATAATATCTACCATCTTCTATAAGTTAAAGGATCACCACCAATATTTTATCCCTGTAACACCAATCAATAGTTCATGTTTATGAACATCCAAATCAACAGTTTATATTTAACAACCTCTCTTTGCACTACGTGCCAAGGATATTTATTTGTAACATCACCGGTCATGATCATGCCAAACGCTACGGGCCAAAGAGAACTTTCACCATACGCCTTTGTTTGTAATACCAAAAGTCATGATTATACCAATACACAGTTTGGTCAAAATTATGTCACGCCAGTTCATCTTTGCACTACGGGCCAAAGAGAACTATCACCACAATTTAAGTATGAGGATGGGGATGATGACAATGATACAATGAGATTAAGGATAAGAAAAGATTTATAATTTAATCAGTATTGAAGATTGACCAAATTGCCAACACGATGACCAAATTGTGGAGTCAAATTCAAGAATGACATTCAAGAAATTATTTCATGCTTCAACTATAACGTATAAAACGAAATAGAAAGATTCAAGTGAAAAGATATTAGATGAAACACAAATTATTAAGGATATTATACTAATTTTCAGGGATTTTCACCATTTAAAAAAATAAGGTTTTGAAAACAAACAAAGATTTTTTTTAATCATAAATGGAGAAATGTGAAGGAAAAAGATATTCCTTAAAGAGTACAAAAGAAATGATACGTTATACGAGTATAACAGAATATATGAAACTGCAAATGGATTTTCATCCGTTATGCGATAATTCGTGTAGACAGATTATTTCCACAAAAGATTAATAAGTAATAAATACGAAGGGTTATTCACCAGGCATGCGTCAATCCGCACGGACAGGTTATACCCACAGATTAATAAGGAATGAATACAAAGGGTTATTCACCAGGTACGACACTCCGTACATACATGTTATTCCCACAGAATAATAAGAGATGAATACAAAAGGATATTCACCAGGCATGCGTCATACTGCACGGACAATTTATCCCCACAAATTAATACAGAATGAATAACAACATTTATGAGTATAATATCACTTACGAACATGAAAACAAATGATATTATATATGAGTATGAAAGAAATGATATTCCCTACCTTAGTTAACAAGTGATTGGATGTTACTTTCTATGAAGTTTACTAACTTCGGATAATACTAGTATTCTCACAAGTACTCACAATAGCCTAGCACACTAAGAGAACTTAAGAAATTTAAAGAGAGAGGGAGGAAGTATAGGCAATGAAGGTGTGAAAATTTGTTAAGCGAACCCTCCCTATTTATAGGAAAATCAAGGTGAGGAAATTTTAGTCTTTTTTCTAAATTTTCTTAGTTTATTACTCTTATACCCTTGGCATATTCTTTTAATATACTTTATACCATAGTATATTCTTAGAATATGCTTTCACTTAGGTTTTTAACCCTAAGGTAAAATAAAAATTGAATTAACTATTTACTGACGGTAATTACTATTGAATGACATGTGGGTCCCACGAAAAAAATAAAATCTGAAGAAATTATTCTACGAAAATAATTTGTGGGTCCCACCGATCAAATAGTTATGGGTCCCACAGAAATATAAGTTAACTTACAACCAACGCTTCACGTATTTTTAATCAACACTATTTCAGACTTTCAACAATTATTCACCGTTAATATTATAGACTTGTAATATTGACAACCAGATCATTTCCAGGAAAAAGGGGGCCTTCCGTATAAACGGCGCGTAATTAAATAACCTTTTTCCTTGACAGAATTTCTAGACATTGTCAATAATGCTAAAATATCATATCAAATAATATGAGTTACAATGTCATGATAAATAATAAAAAGTATTATGCAGATGCTGCTGTAACAATTATTGAATCAAAATACTATGCAATAGCTACTTTATCAATTATTGAATCAATAATATAAAATAATGTGCAACATCGTGTGCTTGTGAAATACAGCGTACTATTGTGGAAGAACCCGTTTTACTGTTCTTTTTATTACCGGGGTATTTCAACAGTTGCAGGTGATAATACTGTTGACAAATACTGTCGTTTTCAGTATCCGACAATGGGGCCCACTATCGTTGACAATATTGTCATTTCGGCGCCGTCGTACGATACCGAATATAATATTCTCCGACAAAAAGAATATTCCCCGACAAAAGGAATATTCCCCGACATGCACTGTTTATCAGATAATTTGCATATAACACCCTTAACTATCATTTATAACAATTAAGCACTTTACTATTTAGAAAACTAATCATAAAGAAAATAATAAACTTTTATTTCATAAAGTCGGGATCTTACACTTGGTATGCCCAAGTTTTTTTATCCTGCAAAGTTTTATTATAATATTATATTATTATAATATAATATTATAATAATAGTAATAAAACATAAAACTTTTTATATAAAATAGAAAATTTTATATAATATATTATAATATATATAAAGTTAACTTTATTATATTATAATATTATAAAAAAATTATGCGAACGAAGTTTTCAACATTAGCGTTCTCCGACCACAATTTTTTCAAACGAGGTGTGCTACCATCCTCCTATAAATAAGTTGCTTAGTTGAACAACGAAGAACACAAAATTCTTCTACTACAATATTGTGAGTATTTCTTTTGAGTATAAGGATACTCTGAGTGTTGCTATTAGTGCAAGAATTTCTCCAGTTAATTTTCTATATAACAGTCAGATCTAGTCTCCTACAAAGGTAAGGGATATCATTTTCTTTCGTATTTGTAAGGGATATCATTTTCTTTCATATTTGTAAGGGATATCATTTTCTTTCATACTCCTATATTACGGTAAGAAAGTATTATTCGTTCTCTAACTTTATCATTAAATGATGAAAATTCCTAAAAAATGATTAGAATATCCTTAATAGTTTGTGTTTCATTTAATATTTTGACTTGGATCTTCTTATTAAATTTTAATTGTTATTTTTGAACTGGCAACTTTATATTTTCTTGAACTTTATATTTTATCAAGAACTCTAATCGATTTATGGATATCGTGTTGACAATTTGGACTTTAGATAAATTAAATTGAAAATCGCTAATATTTATTCTTTATCTTGTTATTCTTTCTGTCCATTCATCATTTCATTGATTTATACTAATTATCAAAACTAAGTTGTTGAGAATGTCTTTGGACTTGGTGTAAAGGCAATATTCTTATTGAGTGTCTTTTGCTTGTGTGGTAAAGACACGTGGTGAAATTTATTCTTTAGCGTGGGTGCAAAGATGAAATGTAGATTGACATGATCATGACCATTGATGTTACAGCTGAATATCTTTAGCCTGGGGTGCAAAGATGAATTGTGGATTGACATAATCATGACTATTGGTCTTACAATTGAATTTATTTGGTCTGGGTGTAAAGTTGAATTGTGGATTGGCATGATCATGGTCATTGGTGTTACAATTGAATATCTTTGGCCTACTATAAAGATGAATTGATCGACATGATTATGATGAGAAACTGTTAATTGACATGATTATGGATATGAACTATAAATTGGTATAATCATGATCTTTGGTGTTACAAACAAAAATAGGTGGTGAAAGTCTTCTTTGACTTAGGTGCAAAGAAAAACTGTTGATTGGTGTTACAAGGATAAACTATCGATATTGAATTTTTCAATTGGAGAAGATAGTAGACATTATGATCTATTTAACTCTTTTAATTGATTGCTCATTCTGTTGTAGTTATTTGTTGAAAACTTATATCATATTCCATACGTCCTAAATATTTGATATATTACTATTGAAGGTTATTGATAATTTATTTATCTTAGTCATGATATTCTTTATTGGGCAATTTATGCTCACTCTTTTGCTTCACAAATATTTTCAGAAAATAAGAGGATAATTGAGTCTAGCGAGCAGAACAGGGAAATGAAGTAATGGTTCAAGTTAGTAGCTGTAATAATCCTCACCATGTTGTAAAATAGCGTGACAATAATTGTAGTGAGGTTTTGAGTTTGAATATTGTCGTACTATATACGACACAAGAATTGTATCGAGAACTTAAAATATGTGTTGTTGTATTTTACACGACATTATAATAGTTGTAAATAGAAAAAATTGTGTTTGTAGTATGTATTTTGATGACTCAAATTGGGTGATCTAGACTCGAATTTAAGGGCGTCACAAAATATTTATCACTTTATTTAATTTTATGGGGTCATTAAGGATAAACTTGAAACTTTTTCTATTATCTTTTTCCTACCTTACTTTTCTTAACTTGTGTGTAAGATGTACTTTGAATATTCTTCAGAGAACGGAGGAGTATGTCGAAATTATAATCCAGTAAAAAAAATCACAATACATAATAAGACTCTTTAATCTTTTACGTTCATTCACACAAAATAGAGTAATGGTAGGGGTCTTAAATTTTTGTTCTCAAATGAGTCTCAAATGGCATGATATTGAATATTTTAATGATAATTTATGGTAAAACCAATCACATGAGATTTACCCACCAGATATTATAGTGACATATCATTTAAAACACTTTTTGAGACCAAAATTTTGAAACATATAACATCATCCCACAAAAATATATAGAGTTTTCATATAATTAGATCTTTTTGATTAATTAATTGGAAATATCTTTTTAAGTTAATAAAACACTAAACAAAATAGAGCCCAATTGATTTTTACAATTAAAAATGATGGCTCTTTAAGTTTTTTTTCCTCATGAATAATAAGTGGATCCTACCGTTACGTGAGAGAAGAGTTTATAAAATTATCATTTTTATTTATGAAAATAATAATTTTATAAGTTTCTTCTCACATAAATAGTAAATGAGTCTTGCTATTATGTAAAAAAAAAACTTACAAAGTTATTATTGTCAAGCAAATGCACACTCCCCACTTTTTTTGAACAGAAGAAAAAAATCCCCCCTTTTTCCTTTATTTTGTTTTCCTCTTGTTTCTCTCTTCTTTTTGTCTGTTCTTCTGTATAATCTTTTAATTCTGCCCCTTTACCCATCCAATCGTCTTTCATCTTATAATGTAAGTAAATAAATATAATTATCAAATGAATACTATTAAGAGTTTTAAATTTTTTTATTTTAAATGTGTCTTAAAAAATATGACATTAAAAAAATAAAAAAATATTTTATATTATAATCAATCTTAATTTTTTTTTAAATAGTATAATAAATAAAATATCATTTAAGACACTATTTCAAACAAAATATCCATGTTGAGAGTTGAAAGAAACACAGGCGAACCCGGTCAAAGCTGTCTCTAATACACACGTGTTAGCTTCAAAAAATGGCCACAAAATATCTTATTTGTCACCGCATGCATGGGAGTTGGGACAACCCCATCATCATCACCATTCTCTCACACTTTCCCCTATCCTTTTAAATTTTAATCATTTACCCCTTCAAAATTTTCAATACTCTCTCCTCTCACTGCTAGAAACCGGTTATAGCCTGTTACCCTCCTTCTTTGCCGGACAAGTTTTGCCATAAAGGAACTTTTTTCTCTCTCATTTTTATTTTTTTATTTTTTTATTTTTTTTGGCTATTTAGGTTTTAAATAAATAAGTAAATAAATTTAAAATATAATTTTTCTTACATTGATCTACCACAGTTGGTTCAAGTATCAGAGTTCTTATAAATTCTAAAAAAGTTGTGAAAAAGGTATTTTTGAAAGAAATTTCTTAACATGTGCCCTAAGAGCACATGCTAAACACACAATTCAAAGGTATATTCCTTTGAACTGTGTGCATATTCTCTTGAACTTGGTGCAAATACAGAAATCAAAGGAATATGCACACAGTTCAAGAGAATATACCCTTGAACTGTGTGCTTAATATGTGTCCTAAGGGCACATGTTAAAAGAACCATTTTTTATGAAGTATTTGTGAAAATAATTGCATAATTTTTTCATTATAATTGAAAATATATTCAAAGACATTTATTAAAAGAGCGATATAACTAAATAAATGTAATTTTTTTATATAACTCAAATTGATTAAAAACTATTTTATCTTCAAAAATATACTAAAGTGAGATCCACTAAATTTAGGAAAAAAAATAAAATTTACTAGTATACTTATATAAGGTTTCTTATGAGTAAAATTGATATTTATTAATATCCACTCATTTACTTTAAGTTTTTTAAATTTATATATAATATAATATTTGAATATTTTTTTAAAGACTAAGAGAGTAATACTCTGAAAAAGCAAAACATTATTATAAACAAGTAAACTCAAATACTTTTGGTAAAGAATAATTCAATAATCATTAGTAATTCAAATAATTCAAGTGATAATAAGAAAAAGAAATGAGAAGCCAATGCAAATCCTAAACTCTCAAAAAGGTCAACCGGCTGTGCCGGTAACTTGATTGATTGAGTTCACTTGTTATTTTCTCATTCGGTCGTACTCCCAGACTCTCTCTCCTCTCCTCTGCTTGCTTGATTCCTCTTTTCGTTTTGCTCTGTTTCTCACTCACCACTTGCCGATCCTTTTTCTTTCTTCTTTCAAGGTATGCTTTGTTCTAGATCTATATCTATTTATTTTCAGTATTAAGTATCATAATCATATATATGTATATAATTATAATTATATCTATATACATGTTTTGAATTCGTATATGGATATTTGAATTCTGATTATTGCTCTGTTTGTTCAATTCAAATAATTGTTGAAATTGAGCTTGCTTTTCCACTGTTATGTTATTAGAGTAGTATTTTTCAGTTTACTTGCGAGTTCGGAGCCAATTTTTTGTTCTGTTTCGTGCTTAATTGATCTTGTTATTTTGTTTGTTAGCTATCTTAATTTTGGTATTTTTAACTTTTCAATTCTAGAAGTAATTTGATTTGTATTTATGAGGTTGGTTTTCATTGTGTTATCTCTTAGTGCGTTGACTTGTATGCTTGTTTTGTCTTTTGTGTATGAGGATAATAAAGATAAATTTCTGATTAGTTGTTGAAATTATATTTATTTTATGACATAGCTGAATATGTACTTTACACACATTTTTAGGCATTTGTAGTGTAAAACTGTATTAAAACTTGTTATTGGGTAAAGTTTTGTGTTTTAATATGATAATTTGTTCTTTTTAGGATTTGTAGTTTAACAACAATGAAGCCTACCAAGGGTAAGGGGGCAGCTAAAAGAGAAACCTTGAAGCCTGTTGATGACAGGTTAGTTATTTTGATGTTTTTCTTTGTTCTTGTTCTTACATTTTGCATTGATTTGAAGCTCCATTTTCATTTTCCTTTTGTGATTTTTAGATGAATGTATTTGATTATTGGTGTGATCCATATTACTACCTAAAAAGTTCCGGTTTTGAGTAGTTGTGTTAAACTGGTGACTGTGAAGTTTATAACGGTGGGTATTGCGGTTACGGGGGGATATTTTTTTGATGGATTATGCATGCCTCTGTTCTTTCAGAAAGGTTGGGAAGAGAAAGGCTGTCGGCAAGGCAGATAAGAGTAGCAAAGGCAAGGCTAAGAAGGGGAAATTGGCCAAGGACCCTAACAAACCAAAGAGGCCTCCTAGTGCTTTTTTTGTTTTCCTGTATGTGTCAATTTTTTGGCCAGTCTTCTGAATTAGTAGTTAAATTTGTATGTTACAAAGATGATTTTGATCTTTCCTTCATGTGGATATCATAGTGAGGAATTTAGAAAGACATTCAAAAAGGAAAATCCTGATGTGAAGGCTGTCTCAGCGGTAAGTAAATCTGAGCGACCGCCTTTAGGTTTGTAGTAGTAACTTTACAATCCAATTGTTATATGAAAATATTGGTCGAACAAGAAATTATTTTCACTTTTCTTCATTTACTGCACTTAAAGGTTGGGAAGGCTGGTGGTGAGAAGTGGAAGTCAATGAGTGCAGCTGTAAGTACTCAAGCCTCTTTTTTCTTCTAATTGTAAATAGGGTTATCTATCTTGACTGAGTTTGATCAGTAGACAAGCACAAACTCGTTGAATGTGATTCCCTTCCCAACAGCACACATAAATTTTTTCAAGTTCAGTGTGGCCAATTCGAGTATGGCATGCGACCAGGAGTCTTTAGTCTACTCGTTAAAGATTTTGGACAATATTGTTAGCTTTTGAAAGAGAGGGGGAAGGCGGTTAAGACTAAATAAGACATCTGAAATCAGGAGTAGGTAATAGTCCTTTAGAGTACACTTTGCATTCTGCCAGCATTACTTACTTGGGAAAGAAGAAAAAAGAAAACCAGGTTGTTTATTTAACGTTGAAATTTTGTTGAGCTTAAATATATATATGTAACATTGTATGAGGAAAAATGACTTTCCAAATAAGGGTGACGTCTACCTATTAGTGCACAAGGTAATGTTCCAGTTGCAAGTTGACCGGTGGAGAATGCCTAATTATGCCTTTGTCTCCTCTCATATGTCTGTATGCTTTTGGCAGGAAAAAGCTCCATATGAAGCCAAAGCAACAAAAAGGAAGGGTGATTACCAAAAACTTATGACTGCTTACAACAAGAAGCAGGTAAGTCAGTTTATCAGTATTCTATGTATTGTACTTGTATCATCAATAGTGCTTGTTTTGTTCATTTGCCTTGGTTGACTTGCTTGCTCATTCATTTTCAAATCAATAGGAAAGCACAGCTGACGATGCTGATGAGGAATCTGACAAGTCAAAATCTGAAATAAATGATGAAGATGAAGAGGATAGTGGGCAGGTATTCCTCTTGCCATTATATACAAGCCTTCAATGGGGAATTCATGGGTTGCTCTAGATTTCACTTTCAATTTTCTTTTGATATTATATTTGCATCCAAAAAGTTGGATGGCCTAGTTTCTAAATTTTCCTTTGGGCTCTGTTGTTCAATCTAGTAGTATTACTTCCCATTGTTTTCGTTTTTGGTATAGTCTCATCCAAGATACAAGATGACCTAGGACGGAATGAGTTAGTTTGCCTTTGGGACCGAAAAAAGAACATAGGACCATCTAGATAATGGATAACCTCATGTACCTTAATGGGGATAGTTGTCTAGCTGGTAAGCACCAATAAGAAAGCACAAAAAAGGTCTCTTAGCAAATAAAGTTTTATGGATGTGCTTCAAACTATGTTGAAGTTTCAAGACTGCGTGCTGTGACAGTTTTTGCACCTTTCGTTACTAGCAAACCTTTAGGGGTGCTGGGTTCCCTTGCATTTTGTTTAGAGGACTTCCCATAATTGGAGGTGATTGTCTCGACCACTTGAAATTTGGCCGCATAAGTATGGGCCCCTCATCACGAGAAGAGGTTGATATGCGTTTGTCGCTGAACATTCCTTAGTGAAACAATTAGTTTGTCTTCTTTGACATCATATTATTGAAATTTCAAAAAATGATAATGGTTTCATTATCCTTTAATGTGTATATAGCATTGCCAATACTGATGTTAATGGTTTGTCTTTCGTGTAGGAGGATGAGGAAGAGGAGGAGGACGAAGATGAGGACTAAAATCATATGCTATTTTGACATTCGACTAGCCAAAGGCAAATAGACTGGATATTTTATGTTTGTATTTTGGTTCATGTTTTAATATCTAAAATGGATAAACATGATCAAGTATTTTCTGTATTAATTTCCTGTCATGTTAACAGCCTGCGTATTTGCCTGAGGTTGGTTCTTAGTACTTTTTTTTTGTGTGTGCCGCCTTAGTCGGAAATATTTAGTCTGAAATCGGTATATACTATGTACATATGCTTTCAGTGAGGTAATTTGGGTTTCTTGAATATGTACTGCAATATCATCTTGAGCATCGATGATTGGACCGCTATAGTTAAATAGATAGGTTGACTTGCTATTTTTTCCCAAGGAATTGTTAAATTTCCTGACATTACTTCCAAACGACTTAAATAGGTTGGGAAATTCTTTAGCCTTGCAGTTTGAAATGTCTATGTAAAATGAGGCTGTTGCCGTCTTTTCAGCAAATTGATCTTCCATAGTTGCGCCTTGAGCATTCTCATTCATAATTTATTGGACTGCTTTTGTTTCGAAAGATGGTTTTTTTCCACTTGTGGCAGCACTAATTTTGGTTATTTCGAATGGTGGCATGCACTTCTGAAAGATTGTTTTTCATGCTGAAAGAACTTTTCTGTGGATTGCCTTTAACATGTGAGGTTATTTAAAAGTTTGAGATTATATCAAATTATTTGTGTTTGCCTTGGGCGTCTCATGGGCAGTGTGCATAAAATAGGCAGTGGATTGAAATCATATGGTTTTGATAGGAAATCATTGTTTTAGTTTTTTTGTGTGCGCTTTTCTGTTTTAATTGAGACTCAAATTAATCTTTAGTCCAAGACTTTTGGATTAATGATTTTTCAGAAATAAAATAGTTTCGCCTTTTGCCAAACAAATGGTATGGAAGTTGTGTTGGGGCGAATGATGTGTATCGATTATTGAAAACATAGCGAATGGAGAAAGTTTCTGTATTGGTGAAGTTGTTGATGAACAAAACAAGCACATCTACTATCCATTGACAGCACTATAGAAGTTTCTCTTTTTTTTTTTTTTTTTTTTGGGGGGTGGGGGGGGGGGGGGGGGCGGGGGCGGGAATATGGAGTTCGGCTAATTTGAAGTAGTTCAAGTTTGATGAGTAATATTTCTCTCTTATAATTCAATCATCTGTTTCTATTCTATATGGTTGACCTTTTCTTCCTTCTCGTCTTTATTTCTGGTCTTCTTGTGGTCGGTTTTGATGGTACAAAGAAGTGGTAAAGACAACTTAGTTGGTTCACATTGTTATTACCCGTTTCTTAGACATGCAAAGTATTAATACTCCTTCACAGATATATTTAACAGTGATAACAACTTTATTTCTCATAAAGAAAATACAGCAAAGAATAAAAAAGCATTGAAAAATGAAAGCTACCATGACAGAAAATAAGCAATGTATTGCTATCAAGACTCAACCCCCTGTTTGTTTTGTGAGTTTTAATTTGGAGGGAAGAGATGGGAGGAAAAAGTTCTCTTTTCAAAATAATCGGATCCTTCGAAACAAAATCCACAAGCAGGGCCGGTCCTGGGATTAAGCCAATTAAGCAATGGCTTAAGACCCCCAAAATTAAGAAAGTCTCAAAATTTTAATAATAGAGTCTAACTAAAAAGGTCCAATTTTTTTTGACTAGGTAGTACATTCATTTCATCATATAATGTTACACTTTCTTGGACGAATGCACGCCACTAAGTTAAAATATTCCCTCCATACTTTTTTCTATATCTTGGGCATATAATTATGTTTCCATTACCGTTGGTTATTGAATATGTTATGCATTAAAGTGTATGTTGAACATTTATATTAAATAGTATAATGCCCATTCAATGATTCCATTGTCTAAAATATGTATATGCCCATACTTGCTTTACTTTCATATATTAAGCTGGCACACTCAGCTAAAAGGAACATGCATGCTGACCATTCTTGGTTCTCTAAAATCCTTATTAGAATATTGTTGCCCATAACTTGTGATAGACTGATATCTGCTTTCATTGGAAACTGAAGAATCTGAAGTTGCACATCATTTCTTCGTTGGACTTGGGTGACTCCCTTGTGGTTCCTTAGCAGACCATGCCTTGAGGCTTGATTAGGTCGGAAATATCATATGTGTCTAACGGCTTCATCGAATCCTTATCTATAAATGAATATCTGTTTGGTTGCTATTGGGTGCGAAAGTGAAAAAGAAAAAGAATAGATCACTAAAACAGCATAATCAGGTTCTATTGTTCTATACTTTTCTATTTTAATTTTATTAAATTTTACTTGTTAATTAGGTACTATTGTTACTTGTTTTGGCCGAAAAACTTATGTTATTTATTTTTTGGCTGGGAATTATCTGTTGACCGTTGTTATTTGTTTTTTGATTCATTGGTTGGAAAGTATCTGTTTGTTATTTGTTTTTTGGCTTGTATCTTATTTTTTTAAGCACTATATGGATCCTCGAAAATATGAATCTGTCCCAAGAAAGATTAAGTGGACTAACGATTTTATCAATTGAAAAAAATATGTTAGAGAAAATTGATTATAAAAGTTTGATCAATAATTTTGCATCTAAAAGAACAAAAAAAATGAAATTCTAATAAAAAAAATCATAGATATTAATTTAATTTAGTATTGAATAGTTAAAGAGAAAGGCCCCAATTTAATATTTGGCTTGAGACCCCTAAAAAGTTTGGACCGACCCTGTCCACAAGCACAGCCTTATTGGCAGCAATGTCTAATCGTATGATTAGATACATAGTTATTTGCTCTGTGAACCTTCTTTTGAATTCCTAAAAATTCTGATAAGTTTATAACCAGCAAGTGAATTGAGAAAACTGACAACAAAGAACAGGTGGGAAGAATGTTCAGTATTCTACATTTCAAATGTTGTAACAGAATCTGCACATCATAATAAGAGCTATTGACCATGTCCAACTATCATATACCATTGACGGGTCTAATCTGTTCCAAACAAAGCAAACAAAATTTTATATACAATCAAGTTTTATGTGCAAAATAACTGCGGCCAACCAACGGATACACTCAACGGAAATGAGAATCATAGGAAACTAGCTTTTGATCCGGAACAATGATAGGCAACTTCTCGATATAAATAATAAGTCTCTTCAAATTTTCCCTTGTGATTGAAGATGAGTCCACAATGTCACAAGTGCTAGTGTAGATCCAGAGGTCACCTGAGTTTACTCTTTTGAGACTGTTCCGACAGAATGGGCATGACTGAGAGCGAGAACGCCTACAGGGAACACAAATTATAGCATACTTGTCAAGTCAAAAGATTTTATAGATTATGGATGCAACCTAAAAATAAGAGAAAAATTTCAGAAACTCCTAGATATGTACATATCTACATGCTACATGCGTGTAATTTTTCTTTTGATAATTCATGCGTGTAGAATTAACTATCGGTCTCTTCTGATGCTCACTATATAAGCATCAACTCTTAAATACACCATACGACATTCCTTATCTTAACCTGCATCCAAGGGGATAAGATTATGATACTTAGAATACAAGCGATAATGTAAGTGATCTCTAAGAGGAGCAAGCAATCCTGTATAATGTATAGCTCACACTTTGTTGAATGACCAGTATTTCAGACCAATCTTCATATGATGTTTCATATGATGCTGACATTCAAGCGAACAATTATAGTTCCTCAAGAGATATTTTTTTTCTCAAAACTAGCTCATAGTACTATATGGAATGTCAAAATTGATAAGCAAACTAGAGAATGAGGTGCCTCTACATCAGAAATCAGGATTAGGAGCAAAAATGGGGACCGCAGATACAAATTGGTTTCAGAGGTCATATGCTAAGTATTGAACATATTGTTACTGATGATGTTACACAGATATAACGAACTCCAGGTTATTAAGCAATTAATGTGAATGGAGCAAATACTAACTAATTCAGCTCCCGCTGTTGAAGTTGAACATCATTTGGTGCAAAAGCTCAGACACCAATTTGATTGTCATTAAAAAGTTTTTTTGTAAGAATATTGCCAACGAATCCCCTATCCACCCCTTTCGCAAACAAATAAATTAAAAGGCAAATAATAAGAAGGCAGAAGAGTTTTCTCACCAATTTCTATAGCACTTCAGACACCAAGAGTGATTGCAGCTAGGCAGGACTACCTTGCTGTTAATCTCCATGCAAATGCCACATTCCTCCTCTCCCTCAATTTCAATTTCAGCCAGCTTACCTTTGTCCTTCTCATCTCTTCGTTTATACTTGGTTGCACAAAGCTCTTTCTGTTTGCTATCTTCAACATCTGTGATCCCTCTTTGAAGTTGCAATAAGGAGGGGAATATAACGCCTGTCCATGGTGAGCAAATGTGATGACTAAAAAGCTGCTAATCAATATATAATATTTTTCCAACAGAAACTCACTAGTAGCAATTGTTTTCAGGCACAAAGAATTAATAATATCCAAATAATTTGACACACTGAAAAAAGACTAATGTATTTCATTTCAAAATCAATTACAGAATATAGCCGACCTACTGACCGTAAAACTGCCTTATACTAGCTTTTCGCTCGTTAACACACATTGTCGTCTTGCCATCCTCATATACCTGCAAAACACCCATAATTTTGTTGGTTTCAAAAGGGCACCACGGACAACAAAACACTAGATAACTGAAAATTAGTGAATGACCTTATAAATAAGTATTCTAAGCAATCCAAGGGCACCGGCAAGGTGAAAATCACTCCACTGAACAAGAAATCGAAAAATATGAGCACAAGGGCTAAAAGATAATCTCATCTGAAGGCAAGCCCCATCATATTCCCTTGGATAATCAAAAGCCCTGCATCTCAAGCCAAAAAATAGTGAAGGTAAAAACACAGGAACAAAAAAAGCTAATTCTTTGAAAGATGTTCAGCTTTATTATCATGCTTGAAGATCCTTACATGTCTACAGTAAAATGGTCATAATCACATACTCCATTAATTCAAAGCGTGTGATCTATTTCAGAGTTCAATTCACATTTAATAATCTAAACAAAATAAGTATCTTTTTTCACTCTTTCTTGAATAGTGTTTCAATCTTATAATGCCAACAAGCTATAAATAAATGAAAAGGAAAGAAGTACCAAAAAAATCTAAAAAGATGTGATCTTAGAGCTCGCTTACACTAAGTATGCTCAGTGGGACCTATTAGACACAATATGGGTACAAAATAAACCATTAATGAATTCAAAAAAACAGGCAAGCTACCCAGAATTTCCTCCTCAAACTTTGATAAATCGTTGAAACATACATCAACAAATATGCATAAGACACACATATACCTTAAAAAAAAAACGTAAAAGTGCTGAAAATTTCCAAATTCAGGCATCTAGATGATTTTAAAACGACCATAAACAGAAGCTGACACAAACCCACAAATTTATTTGATAATCTTGAATCGAAAACGAAAACAATTGATGAGAGGGAAAATCAGAGTAGATAGTAAACATTACAGGGTATTGGCATATTGAATATCAGTTTCAAGCACTTTGAGGGAATCTTCGAAAGTCTTTCTCATGGCCCTTTCTCCGTTCTTACTCTGCAACCAATTCCCATCCAAATTCCAACAATTATTACTAGTTAATCACAATAACAATTTAATACCCAAATAAGAAAAATAGTAAAAATTCGTAAACCCTCTATCTCTCTCTCTAAACCCAACAACTACAAATTTCAATTAAATCAAAAAATTATTTCAATTATTCCCATCCCGAAAAGTGGACCTTTAGTCTCTCACACTCACTGTGCTTATCGCTTGGACCGCACGCTTCTGTATAAGCTGTTACAGAATCGTATGAAGAAGATAATATTTACCCTTTTATTTTACTTTCATTAACAAGCCCTCTTTTTCCCCTTAATCCTCCTTCTAGAAGAGAATAGATTGAAATTTAAATTTGTCACTCATTTTTTGTATTAAAAGAATAACGTTAATTTAATCAAATTTTCTAATTTGATATATTCTAAAGTACTTCCTCCATTATCTAATCTAATAAAATATGGGGGCATATTATTCTAGCATTAATGATCCATAATATAAATTTAAAAATAAATAAGAAATTAAAAATTTACTCAAGTAAATAGTTCTATCAGCTCTTTAATACTTACAAATAAACATAGTCATAGTATCTATAAACACTTCATTCATTCAAGGTATTTCTGTTTTTTAGAATTTGATACGTATTATATTCCTCATCTCTCTTTATATATGATTTTTTATTTTTTAATAATATCTTTCACCCTTATGATATTGTTATGGAAATTTATTCATGTATATATTAAATTAGTAATTAACTACGTATATGTACTGTGAAGTTTGTTTATTTAAATTGTACCGGATAAAATTTTATTTTATTTTTTTTGAATTCTTAAATAATATTGGGGTAAGGTCTCATTGACACCTTGCCTTTGAGTCTTTTTTTGGAGAGAAAAGAAAGAAAAGTTAAAAGAAAGTAAAAGTTAGTAGGTGTCTTTGAGTTTTTTTATAAAAAAAAAAGAAAAGAAAAGAAAGTTAAGGAAAATTTACTCTTAACTTTCTTTCAAAAAATTTCTTTTTAAAAATGAGAAGATTAGGAGAGAAAGAAAAACTTGATTATGTAATATTTTTATAATACCAATTTTACCCTTATGTTAAGATTAGGAGAGAAAGAAAAACAGTTGTACTTGAAACTATGTTACAATGGTGGTTCTCACTTATGTGCTAGACCTAACATTTAGTTGCTTTAATCTTTAATTGTTTTCATCTTGTGATATTAATAATGAATAAAATTTTAAATGGCATTTTCTGAAGTTGAGATAGTTGTTTGTGCTACCATAATCACTCAAGTTGGTGATTTGCAAGAATAGCCTTCATCAGTGAAACCCTTTAGATATGGAGTCTGCACTAGGTTGATGCACTCGATCCCTTTTTGTAGGAGCTTCTTCGCTTGTTTGCCCTTTATGTTTTAGTTTTTGGTTTCTTAATATAATATTGCTTTATATATTTAATTATGCTATTGAGCACTTTATTACATATAAAATGGGTATATTAGTAAAGTGTACATTTTCTTTTCTTTTCTTGCCCAACTCCCCTGAAGAAAATATATCAATTTACTTTCTTTTCTCTTGACAAACTTTCTACCTCATTTTTTCTAACTTTCTTTTCTTTTCTCTTTTCTAAATTTCTTTTCTTTTCTTCTCATTAAAAACTCTCAGAAAGGGTGTAAATGACAATAGACTTGGCAACTCTTAACCCTTATTATATTGCATATTTGCATGGAGGCTGGAGGCTGGAAGAAGAGTTATCCTCACGGTTAATACCCATTAACTAACAAGTAGGTAAGGTCATCATATCAAAACTAAACTCTCTTCAGAAATACTTTTAGGTCAAGTGGTTTAGATTTTGGACAACAAAACTTTTTCAAATTCGACTCTTTAAACGAACTCAAGGAGTCAAGTTTAATCAAACTTTATTCGCAAACAACTCAATTTACTTAAAACCTTACTCATATATTTGCTATGGAAATGGACAAAAAAAATAACTTGAAAATATATTACTATATAAGTACTGTATATTATTCAAAATAGTTTATCGAACAAACTACATTATCATGAGTCACTATTACACTTATTTACACAAAAAATAAAAATAAAACCCTGTTGTTACATTTAAAAAAAAAAAAAAAAGAAGATCAAAGAACACATTTCATTTCGCACCTGTTAAGTGAAAAGTCTTGAACCATGTACTCCAATGCAGAATGCTACAGCTTGAAAGGCTGTGTAATCATTGAACATATTGATCACATTACAATATTGCCAAATTGTAAAAGGAACACAGAGATTGATGGGGGTAAAGAGTTCCTTGATATTAAAAATATGGAGTAGATGGAAACACTTTTAAAATATATATGCCTGCAAACTAGCATTAAAGTAATTTGCGTCGACTAATTTCCAACCTCCACCAGCTAAAATCAGGTCACGACAGCAAAGGAAAATCCAGTACAACTTGCAACCAAATGGCCAGCATGCATTGCATCTTCCGCTATATGAAAAACTGATAGATTGAACTGTAAATATCCACCTTTCAAAAGACAACCAACAAAGGTGGACTACCTTTATAATTATCATCGGTTGATGGACTAAATCTACAGATTGAAGAAACCTTCATTGGGATAATATCAACACCACCATTTCCTGTAAAGAAATCAATTAGGGTTCATGTGGTTCTTCTATTGAAATTTCCTTCGGAACCTTCAAATTTATCTGATTTGTATCCCATCCAGCCTCTTTCAATTGCTGCAAGAAGTTCTCAAACCTATTCTCCAATTCAGTTAAGCTTTGCTCAAGTTGATCAACAACAATTTTTAGACCAGCCCAGTTCTGATAAAGCCAGTAAGTCTGCCACACACTTCACAACACTGTAAGACTTGTAGCTCCTTCCTGTAGTAGAAGTATATGTTCGACATTAAAATTTACAAGGATTCAATAAAATCTCACAAGCAGTTTAGAAGGGCATACCTTGAAGGACACAAAGACCTCAAATTCTGTTGGTTCCTGTTGATTCACCACAAGAATGTATTTCTCCTTTTCATAGATTTTGAGAAGCATCTTCACCTGTGTGCAACAGAGAATGCAAGTATAGGCCACAAGGTTTTAGCATTAGGAAAAGACATTTAAGTGCAGCCAAATGACAAAGTAAGACCAAGGCAAACCACAGAACTAAGTATAACTTTATACAATCCTACAACTGAAGTCTGATGAAGTTTCATGACTACATCTATCTGCTGTTAAGCAAACTCTACACCCACTTTAGTGCCTCTTAGGCAAGGGGTGTAAAATTTGAAAGATGGGAAGGTAAAAGGATTGAAAATTTTATGAAGATTCAATACCCATTCCCTTTGTTTTGATTGAAGAAAGGGGTTTTATGTAGTTTACTACAATACTTTTTTCTTTTTCTTTTTTAACAACTAAAATGAAAATAGAGTATTATGGCCTATGGGAATGTATAAAAGGAAAGGTAAGGACAACAACTGTTGGGTGGTATAACGCTGGTGGGCCCAGGAAGATGCTTCCTTTTTCTCTTATTTTCTCTTCCTCTCCCTCTTCTCCAACCAAATGAAGGATACTCCACCCACCCCTTCCCTTCCACTTCTCCTTCTTCCTCCTACTTTCCCTTTTTTTCCCCAACCAAAGGTACCATTACTCATATCTAAAGCATATAATGATTTAACTCTGAGTTCTTAAAACAATATAAATTTCGTATAATATCTAAATGTTTCTCCAAACAAAGCAAAAAAGATTTTTCAATTGACTTGGTAACTCTCTGGAGTATCTAGTACTGTAGCTAATACTGTTTTGAAGTCAAACTAGTCGACTCCATATAAACAGTATAAACTTCCCATATCAACTATGAACAGTTAAATGAAAAATTAAATTGCACAATGAAATTATACAAATCTGAGAGGATACCATGGTGCCAGGTCTCTCACCACCAACCATATCTTCCAAGGACACACCAAAATGTATTCGTGGTTTTAAAAATCTCTGCCATGATAAAATATCTTCCATGCTATTGCAATCATGACATCCTGATCCAAGCAAATTAAAAAAGGCGGAGTAATTGGCATCATTTAAAATTCTAACTTCAGCTAAATTGAGCCATGAACCAAGAATAAAGCGTACCAGGAATAACAGAGCCTGAAACATATGACTCTACTAAAATCCGAGCACGCTTGAGATTTATCTACCAGAAAATTCAAAGGAACATAAATCAACACCCAAATCAGAGATTAATGGTTCGCCTCCCTATATCTGGCTTCTTTTTAAAATTTTATTTTATTTATTAAACGATATTGCTTTTGATTTTATAATCGTTCCCAAGTGTGTGCTTCTACATGAAATTGCTAGTGGTTTTTGCTACTATAGCGGACCATTCCGCCTATCCTTTCGGTAACTTCATTAGAACAAATGAAATATTTTGGAACTTTTAGATTCTGCATTAAAGTGAAAAAATTGAAAAATTAAGTCAGATTGAATATCTGAACTAGATGAGAACATGTGGATTTAGAATCTTGAACAAAACACAATACTTTCAACTCTACCCTTTTTAATGCACTTCTTCAACTTAGACCTAACAGCAAATTTGCAATCTTATTAAAAAAAAAAAAAAAACAAAAGAATAAGGAAGTAAAGGAACACAATGAATAATTTCTTACTGTACTAAATTGCAGAACTGAGAGAGACTGATAACGTAACCAAAGGTGAAGAATCCGCATGCTTGTCCATGTTAACACCAACACCGGATATGAAGTTAAAAAACCCGGTGTATCCTGCATTATGTACATAACTCAGGCTCATTACATTCCCAAAATAATTTGACAATTGGTAAAAATTAAGGCCTTTATCCAGAAGATAATATGACATTAGCAAACTCATGTCATACCAAAATCAGTATACCCAGGCCGAGGCCAAGCAGCTGAGCAGCTACTTCCCAAACTTCCTCCTGCAAACGTATAAAATTAACTTCAATGAAAGGCGTATGTTTTCAATCAAAACTTGCAGTTTACACAATGTGCTGGAGAGTTGATGTTTAGAGTTTGATGAAGGCTCCAAAATTACGCGTACATGTATTGAATCCTCTTATGTTAGAGCAAAAAGAAGCTAATAGTATACCTTTGCTGCTACCTCTCCCAGGTTCCCGGATATTGCAAAATGGTTTTGAATCACGCGAAACGATGGATCTTTTAGTCCCCTTGCCACAGCCTGACAAAATTATATCACAACGCAAAAATCAAAAAGTCTTCTGACAAAATATTCTCATTCATTATGCACTTCTATTTAAAAATAACAATAAAAGTATAACACATCATCAACAAGTTGCAAAATTCTTGTAAAGGATAAAGACACCCCCTTTATATTTGTAGTGTTCATCGAGTTTATGGTTTTTTGGTTAATCTAACATTGCGCTTATCAGGACAGATGGATAAAAGTATAGAGAAAGTTGAGTAACGATAATACCTTGGTGAGGTTTCCAAGAGATGCCAGGGGTAGGAAATATGATGGATATAGCGGTGTAGTGAGATCAAATATGCTACACAAAGGGTACCAACTTTTATGACTTGATCAATATCAGTTCAAATGACATAATAAATTCCAAACAAAAAGTATGGGCCAGATACCTGCCTGCGCTGCCTATGAAGTCTGCATACATGCGCCACTGTTTTGGATCATCGTCAAAAAGATTGCCAAACCGCCCACCTGGAAAAAATCGCAAAGGTTACTTTCAACATTCAGCAGCACCTTCTCCCTTTTAGCTTAATAGACAATTGCAGACCAATGAATAGGCGTCCAACTGCACCAATCCCATCTTTTGACACCCATCTGTAGAAGTCAATAACCAGATTTTTGATACAGCAAAGGAATGCCTCTTAAATTTACAAATAGATTCATTTCAAAGAAATATGACAATAAAGTTATTTTCTTTTATAACTTAAAGATACACCAAATTCATTGGCATAATCATCTAAGTACATATATTACAACTGCAGTAAGGTATCGAAATGAAGTGCAGTTGCTCCAAAGAATGATGACAAATCACCTGATGGCAGCAGCAGACGCAGCAGCAGTAGTTCCAGAAAAAGAGCCCACACCAACTGCCTGAACCATCAGTGCACTTATTACAAAAAAAATCTGAATACATGGAAATTTAAGACACTAAAAAATGGAAAGCCATGAAAAAGATAAAAAGTCTAGTCAGATATCATGCATTGAGCTTATGTCAATTATAACTTCAATTAATTATAAACATATTACTCTAATTTTATCTTAAAACCACAAAATTAATAAATAAAACCTTTTCTCTTAATAAATATATTGATTAAGGCCTGCAACACGAGGACCTTTTCCCGAGGTTCATCCATATCAATCCTACTTTGCCCAAGGTTAACTCCGGAGTTCTGATTGGATCTGGTGCAGGCATTAGTGCATCTCATCCCACATAAACATAAATAAGGTTGAGAATTGAGATTTCAGGAACTCAACATTATGAACAAGAGTATTAATTTCGCTGAACAATTTTGGTGAATATTATACTATCTGGAAAACTTAAAGTATAGTTTACAGCATTATTGACAAAGATATTTTTCAAGATCAAAGGGAAAAAAGAAGAGGATTAGAAATGAATCTTCTTTAGATAACCTTGAGAGATTTTCACTAATTTTGTAACTATAATAGGATCATAGGTTCCCATCACATACCAAGCTCAACTAACGTCCTGAGTTAGATTGACGTGCCTTTAAAAGACTTGAAGTGACCAATGCGTGACAGATCCATGCGGTAACATTTGTAGGAAACTGCAACATAATGTACTCCAAGTAATCATCTGAAACTGACCCTGCATTGGATGTTGAAAAGGGATTTTTAAAAAGACAGCAATATGATTCAGAGAGTAAGCAAAATCCAGATATGAAATGAATGACTTCATCAACCAAATATATGAAGAAACTTCTGAACCGTGTATCTGCTACCCCACAGTATTTGTGCAGTTTTTCATCCCTTTTACTATCTTGTGGTATAGTTATGTGACTGGGTATTCAAGATCATCATATTAAATTAGCTGTCTTTCATTGAAGATCTCTGTAAATGTGTGCTCAGTTATGAGCCAAAACCAACACTTAGGCGCCCTTGTGGGGAATTCACTAATCAATCCATAATATATGCTTTCAGTTTAATTTTGCCTATACTCTTAGAAAAGTATAATTCCATAACAGGCAAAGTTTGATGGTTCATTTGTGTTTTTGTTAATTAAAAAACAAGTTATTATTAAGGCATTAAACCAAGAAAGCAACAGAAAAAAGAAAAAAGAAGAAGAAGAAACTAATGATCATCACCTGGGAAGCCAGCAGGTAAGATAAAGTCTTTGACAATGTCAGGTAGCCAAGACAATTCCTTATTTGAAAATTTTGAACTTTGGACCCGAATACTTCCAGACTCATTCTCTTCAAGAAAGGTTCTTAATTGTGAGTCCTCATCTACCATGTACCTGGATTGCATCACCACAATTTATGTAAAGAAAACTAAAAACAGGAAATTCATCAATTATATGATCCTAGAAGCACAAAGAGCATCTCGGCCAAATAAATCCAAAATAAACATAAAAACAAACGTGGGGAAAAATGCATAGGGGAAGAAAGAAACATGTTCATGAAAAGAAATACCTCTTTGAAGTTCCATTCCCATATCTTTCCACTAAAATCACACGCGGTTGGCCTTCCTCTCTGCAACGGAAAAAACAGAATCATGAAGATTATCTAAAACTTACGAAATACAAAACACAAATGTCACATTACTCATTCTATTCTGCAAAAAGAGCCTTATTTGAAAAATAAAAAAATTCCACAAAAAAAGATCTTTTTATTGATGATAGCTTAAAATGACATAATATTCTCAACTACAACAACACATCTTCATTACCATGCCACCACTACTACATTAAACGACGATTAAACATGGAAGAACAATATATCAAATTTGCAGATTTTTCAAATGGGAGTAAAATTTGAAATAGTTTCCATATTTCTCAAAAAATAAACAAACGGAGCAATACCTCCGATGCTCCGAATCTTCTTTTTCTGATGAATTGAATTGCTTAGGAGGAGAACAAGAAATGCAGAGATTCTGGAAACGCTGAGGTCCAACTGAGTTAACCTTTCGCGATGATTCGAAGCCGAAATTGGGGAAAGATAGTTGCAGAGCGTAAGACATTATAATTCTAATGAAACCTTTTGAGCTTTGCTATTAGGGTTACAAAAAGAAGTAGTAAAATACGAGAGGATCAATTGAATTAAAATTTCATTACGTTAATTAAAATGAAAATGAAGAAGAAGAAGAGCATTGTTGTTCTTCCTGCTGCCAGTCGATTGCACGGAGCTGTTAGCGGGGTTTATCTTGTGAGAAATTTGCACTTTAATTCTGATTTTTCTCGATGGCACTAAAATTCGATGTGAAGTGTCTAACACTTTCACCCCTAGGTTTAGTTAATTTAATTCTTTATTTTCTTTTCTTTTCTTTTTCTTTTTCTGAATGAGCTGAATTTAAATCTGAATGAAAAAAGTTGTTTAATAATTGACATATCTGAAACATCTGAATGACAGAATTTTATAATTTTACCGCTCTAAAAAAATTTAAAATTGTTGTAAATTTATTATTGGTTATTGCTTGTTAATTATTACTCCCTCCGTCCCAAATTAATTGTTCAGTTTTGACTTTTTAAAGTCAAATTGACTATTTTTAAAACTAATCTTTTTATTATTTTTGCTAAAATATAGGTGAAAAGATTATAACCAAAAGAAAGTATATACAATTTATTACTAACCCCAATTTTTATAATTTTAGAAATATATTTATATATGCTTAATTATTAATTCTAAAAATAGTCAATTTAACTTAAAAAAGTCAAAACTGAGCAATTAATTTAGGACGGAAGGAGTATGTATGGAACGTACGCTACACATGTTTGGGAGTATGTTATGGAATGGGAGCTATACGTAGTTTGGGATTAAGGTTTAATCACGAGAATTAAGATGACACTATCAAAAATTAAATGTGAATATGAAAATTAGACATGAGTGTATTTAAATTTTATTTAAAAGTTTAATATTATTGATATTAAAAAAACAATTTATATGTCTTTTTGAGAACTTAACAAAAGTTTAATAATTTTATCGATAATTAAATCATTAATATAACAAAGAGTTATATTTGTTATATTGGATAAAAAAAACCTTTAAGTTCTTGTCCAACCGAAGTAACTCTTTGTTATACAATTACAAAAAATTAAAAAAAAATTTGTTATACACATAGTTTTCCGCAAAATTTGTCCCCAAACCTGGACTTTATGATGTGTTAATTCATTTATTTATTAGAACTATAACAACACTCGCATGTTGATATATAGCGGGTGATTACGATTGTCCAACAGATGAGCCAATCACACACAGCACCAATATGCAGTGCAGGTTAAATTACAGCAAAATTTAGAATGAAGTGCGCACCGGTCCAGGAGACAAGGAGACAAATTAAGTGGAAATGCTATTTGCTTCGTAAGAATAAGAATTCACTTTTATAAAATGAACTGCTTAAACGTGGAGTACAGTATCTGTTCTCCAAACTACATTCTACCCAAATGCAATTTTTTTTATATTTATATATTTTTAAAAGATCGAATTATCGAAAAGATCCACCAGTAGTCAATTCATGGTCCGTATAACACAAGATAACTACCGTGTGTAATCCAATAACCAAGAATTCAAGACAACTTAGACAAGAATATCATGTACTATTCTAAAAGAGATCATTAAATCAAACCATACAAAGATTACAAGGTGCACGCCTCCTTTAACAGATCAACTACTGCTCTGCAGAATTTCAAAACTGGTACAAACCATAGCGCTACAAAATCAGAGCCTATACAATTGATTATGGCTCGACATACTATACTCGCTCGGCTACTCGCAAAAATGATACTCCTATAATGAATCATTAGACTGTTCAATCATATAGTGCTCTGCTTTTGCTTCTGATTTTCCTCCACAATTCTCTGGATTTCTTTTTCACCGACTGCAATCAAGTGCTTAACAGTGTCGAAGGTAGTAAGCCTAATGCTGCAATAATGAATAGATGAAGATGGTTATTGTTATTGAAAACCATAGCAACTGAAACCGTATAAAAATATATGTACTGAACTCCTTTACGTTTTGGGGGTTTGATTTAAACTTATAAGGAAAAGTGGCTTATCAGATACGCGTGCAATTTGGGACAAGCAGTTAATATTACAGCAGAGCTTTGGGCTGTTTGGAAAGGTTTGTGGTACGAAGAAGGTTGGTTATCCTTGAAACTGATTCCCAGGTTGGAATTCAACTCATTGAAAGGAACTCAGAGCTGGAACCGTCCTCACTACGATATGGTGCAGAAAACCAGATATCTATTGAACCAACATTGGCAAGTTGAAGTTAAGCACTACTGGAGAGAGGGGAACTGATATGTAGATTTTCTCACCAACTTCAGCATGCAGTTTGATCCTGGGGAAAAACTCTTTCAGAACCATCTGAGTTGCTTAGGGGTTTAATTTCAGCTAATAGCATGGAAGATAATACTCCTAGGGTTGTCCAGGGGTAGTTTTGGTTTGTAAACCCCTTCAATGTACCCGCGAAAAAGCCCCTTTATGTCATTTACCTAAGGTTGATCGAATATCCATAATACTTGTCCTCTTGTCATCCACTATACGTAAGCATAAAACCATCCTAAACTAAAGACTAAAGAGCCAACACCAGCTATGGAAGTCAAAATTGATATACATCACATATGAAATTCAGAAAATGATTCTCCAAGTACAAATAGAAACATTACTTTTGTTTGAAACTCTTTTTTTTTCCTGGTAATTCTTCAATGTGCAATTTAGAGAAGAAATGGAACATAATCTCTCACTTACAGCTATAATGCTTGAGAAGTTTTAGGTAACTGATATAACTCTAACACGTCTATTTCCATATCCTCGACATACCTCAGAACCTTGCACACTAGGCCAATTTTGAGGTACTATCAACTGAAATTAACTTGGTCAAAAGATAGAAACAGAAGGCCAAACTTGATTGACTGAAAATCAATTAGTAAGTGATAAAAAAGGGATTCTGCATGAAGCGCAATAGAGAGAATCAAAGAACATGAACCTGCTGTTTGGTAAGGTTTTCAATGCATTCGGGACAAAACCCCTGTACAATCCAACCAAACCGTCACGCTCCACGATACCTACACCACAAGATCCAAGCACAATGAGCAGCACTTTAATGTTGAACCCAACTTTCCCAATAAACGATTAATGATACAAATTGAGTTGTCTACTAACACCTCCCCCACCCCTTCTTCTTCCCCTTCCCAAACAGCACAAAGAAAAGAAACGGAGTAGAAACTAAACAGCTTTTAACTTAAATGTAAAGCATTAAATACAACTTATGGTGGTTTTATCACTAACCCACAATTAACAAAAGTTAACATCAGTTACCTGGAAAGGCGTCAAAAAATGTCTTGTAAGGTGCATTCCTCATTTGCATTTGTCTTCTCACCGTGTCCAAAGGATAGCACATGACTGTGGCAATAGTAGCTGACAACAGAGCAGTTATTAGGGATGCCTCAGTCCTCTTCTGATACTTCTCTGGCAAAGATTTCTTCACCCTAAATTTGCCAAATAAATCCAAGTTTTTAAGATCAAGGGGATAAGGTATTCTTATTCAATAATCAATTAGAAAAGAAATGGATGACTGCAAAAGCTCACAAGTCAAAAACGCAAAAGTTCACAGCAATGTAAGGAGCTATTCCAACAAGAGAAGGTCCAAGACCCTTGTAAAAGGATGCAACTCCTTCATCTCTTAGCATGTTTAAGGCAACCTGAAATCAGTTCAATAAAACCATTTTTGTAGCAGACGTCTTGTGTTAATAAAAACAATTGAAGTTAACAGGTCTGACCTCCGTCATTGTTCGATGTCCCGACTCAACTGCTAATCGTAACCTGAGCACATCTAGCGGATATGTAACCTTTAAAACATAAAAAATGCAAAGCGTCAAAGATACAGAAATAAGGATACAGAAACACAATTAAAAAATGAAAATCCAAATTATACACATAACCACCTACATAGTACAGCTCATATGTGGTCCATAAGATTCTTCATAGCACACACAGAGACAAACTTGAATGCACTCATGCACACTTACAAAATAACATAAACACCACCCCGAGGACACATTGAATAGTGATATATCGAAATTAATCCCGAGGACACATTGAATAGTGATATATCGAAATTATGTGTTTAAGTTTTACTTTTAGGATGCTTGTCTGCTAAATAACTTACGAAAGTTGAAGTCATGCCAGCACAAGCACCTGCTGCTAGTCTTCCAATAACAGAGAGCTCGCCGTCTTTCCCCTTAAAAAGTTGCTGGAGTTCAAAATTAAGATATAAACTGAATGTATGAGAAAAGTATCAATTTTAGATGTGTTTATTATGCAGTGCCAAGAAATTCTCCAGAACGGGTTCAGTTACCTTGTAGGTTTCATAGGCAAACAATTGGACGGCACTATAAGGTATGATACGTATCACCTAGAATAGATGAAAGAAAATCAGGATCAAGTGAAACTGAACAATTTCTAAGTAATAAATATGGTAAATAAATTTTTTTTTGAATTAAGGATGGAAAACAATTCATTCAAGAATAAAGAAAAACAATGATGCAATTGACCTGAGGAAGGTTTCCTTTCCAGTAGCCTTTCAATCCTTCTTCTTTCCCTATCAATGTTAGGGCCTGCCATTTATATTCCGGAAGGTATCATTACTTAAGATGAAGTAATTATACAAAGAAAGATATAGACTGAAGTTCAAAATATCATATAACACACTTGTGAGGACACAAAGATTATCAGTTATATAATGATAAATATATACCAATAATAATTTATCATGATTAATAAAGAGAAGCTAACAGGTTGCATATAGAGAAAAGTGAAAATTAACTAAGGAATCCTGTCATGTATTCAGAATTTGACATGCCGAGGACAAATAAAACAAGTGCATAAGATCAGTGCAGAGTAATTAGGGCATAACGAAGAGCGGTTAAGATAGCAAAAGGTACCTCGACGAATCCAATTGCCTTCTTAGCAGTCTCTTGCCCAGCTCTCAGTCCATGAGTCTGGAGATAGAACAGATCAGATTAATCACTTAGCATTTGAAAATCCAAGGAGGGGATAACTATTAAATACATAAACCTTGCTCATGATGCATATACACATGGAAAAACAAATAAATGATGTAACATATGAATAAATGATTCCTGAAATACTATATAAAATCACAAGTCCAGTATTATAATTACGTCTGATGCATGAGCAGAAACTACAAAGACCAAGAAGTAAAAGACTAATGGTTGCATAGAAGTTCTCTTCCATTTGAGAAAGGGAAGTTTTGCATGTTCACCGTACTAAAGATTATTTAGACTGTTAATATATTAATTGAAGATTTATTTATTTTGCAGTGAAGTTAATACATAGTGTAATTTGAAAAGGAAACATATATGACCAAACACGGATATTCTTTACGTTTCTACAAATAACAGACGGTATCTAGACTTCTGCATGTACTTCTTTAGGATATCCATATCTTGTTACAAAGGAAGTATGTTTTCTGTATCCTATCTTCCATCATGCTAATCTGCACATTGACACTATATACAAGTGGACACACAAATGTGCAAAAAAAGTTCAAAAAAAGAGTATCGAATTAAATACAGATTCAGAAATAAAAATCATGAGTATCAAACCCCTTACAAAACCCTAATGAACGTGAAATTCAACATTTTTTCGTAGTGTAAAACAATTTCATTTTAGTAATATGCTGACCCACAATCGTAATCAGAACAAACACACCACAAATTTTAGTATATGAAGCATGGTAATAACAACTATACCCCAAATTCTCAATAATAACTAGCAACCAAAGTAACTGAATAATTCATTATTTAAATAATGACCAAAATATGTAAACTACCATGGCCAAATTTAGGGGGGGTGTTCACCTGCATAAGAAGCTTGATACGATCGAGAGGCGCCGTGACAGATTTGGCAGCTGCTCCGGCAACAGCACCGGCGGCAAACAGCGCCGCCTCTCTAGGCACCAAGGCAAGAAACGCGAGAGGATGCTTCAACAGCTGTGCCGTAGTTGGCGCGAATTCTCTCTCGTCTGTCTTCTCCACCATAGATAGACAAGCAAAACCACCGGCAGCACCGCCGGCATTAACATTAGTTAGCCATTTGTTTCGCCATTGGTCTTGGTTGGTTTGGATGAAATTATTATTACCGTGTGAAGAAGGCTCGAAACCTGGAATATCTCGCCAAACCAACACAGCTCCTCCATGGTTTTTTCTCATCTCAATTGGAACAGAGGAGGAAATGAAAGGTTTCCGCAGGGACGTCGTTGAAGATAAGGTAATTTCACAGTTTTATTGGTAGTTGCAGACACAGGACAGGGAGGGGAGAGAATCAAATGAAACCAACGAATTGGTGAATCATTCTCTCATTTTGACTTTTTGTTAAAACACCAAGTACATTTTTTTTAGTTTCTAATGAGTTACGACTAGACTAAGGCACTCCGGTTCAACCGATTGAAATGAACCATTTTATGTTCGGTTTAAATTAATTCGGTTGAATCATGATTAAAATTTGAATTCAACCGGTTTACTACTTGTTTAACCGGTAAATTCTACTCTCTCGTTCCAAATTAATTGCTTAATTTTGACTTTTTAAGTCCAATTGACTATTTTTAGAATTAATAATTAAGCATATATAAATATATTTCTAAAATTATAAAAATTGGGGTTAGTAATAAATTGTACTCCCTCGGTTCCACTTTAACTGACGTTAGCAGCCAAAGCACATGTTTTAAGGAAAGTAATAATTGATCATTGTTAAGTGTAAAATTCAACTTAAATTACTAAAATGCCTAGAGCAATAAATAAGAGTTCATTGTTATTAATTCTAGCATGCAACCTTTGCTCTTCTCAATGTAGGGGTAATCTAGGAAAATAAGAGAAAATTTCTCCTAGAAATCTGAAAATGACACTTAATTAGGAATCAATTTTTTTTTCTAAAACGTCACTTAAAGTGGAACCGAGGGAGTATATACTTTCTTTTGGTTATAATCTCTTCACCTATATTTTAGCAAAAATAGTGAAAAGATTAGTTTTAAAAATGGTCAATTTGCCTTTAAAAAGTCAAAATTGAGCAATTAATTTGGGACGGAGGGAGTATTAAGTTGACCCGGTGAATCGATTTTTTAATATTTTTTATACTATTTTTTTAATATTAAAATTAATCATTTCTAGTAATATTATAACTAAACTTTATTATATTTTAGTTCATAATCTTCTTCAATATCTTTTTGTTGATTTGAGAGAACGAATCTGCGATTTCCTTGATTTTGTGCATCTGATCCAAGATAGATATTTTTTAAAATTTTATTAATTACTAATAATATATATTTTTATATATTTATGATGTAATTAGTTCAATAACGATTCTATCACTAGTTGAATTAGTGATCCATTCACCTGATAACTTTTTTGGTACCGATCTGGTCTGAAAATATTGGACTAAGGTATAAATTTTTGGTTTTGGTAATACTTCTTACGTTCTGAAAAAATAAAAATAAAAATAAATGAAAGAATTTAATTAAAAAAAAATAGTCACATTAATTTTAAATTCAAAAATATTCCATCTAAAGGAAAAAAAATATTTTTTGTCTCAGTATTTTGAGTTTCCGAAAGAATAAATAAGAACAAAAAGTTAATTAGAGTTTATTTAAATTTTCTAAAAAATGGATTACATTTTTTTACTTGTATTCTCTGAAAATAAATAAATCCTTTTACATCTCACATGCAAAAAATCTCATAATGTAGTTGAATAATTGTATAGTCGATCTCAGTAGTTGCTCTAGTGACAACGTGTATCATTAAGTGCTTTTGAAAATTATAAATTATGAGTTCGAAACTTTATAGTAAAGTGTTTTGGGACCAAGGTTATTACTTTTCATCTAAATAAATAAATATAAAACATTAAACCTTTTTATTTTATTTTTTTGTGCAAAGGAGGCCTCTCGGCCTAAGATTAATATAATAAAGGTGCGTTACAATGTATCTCTAAGAATACTAAGATATCAATAGGAGGATTCTTGCTACTAATAATATCATAACTATAACTATGTTGCGCATTTATTTTATTCTCGTTTCGTGTACATAAATTTTGCATTTCAAGACTTCTTTAAAAATTAACGGCATTCTATAATCAAACTTTTATTTGGGTGATTCTTAACGTCTCCTTCTTTGATGAGTTTTACATCGTGTTAGAATCAATTTTCACTTTTATATTAAGAATTCTCAAATCAAAATAATCAAACCTACCTTTATGATGTTCTCTATTAAAGTATTTATTATATCTGTATCATAAATTAAGTAAACCATCAAATCATATGTACTATATTCTTGATCCATATTAATATTTTGCCATAAATTTTGTCTAAGAACCATTTATTGAATAAAGGAGTCGGTCACATAGTAGAACTTCACATATACTAATGGAAGAATCAATTCCATTATTAAAGTTACTCCCTCCGTTTTAAAAATGAAAATATTTTTATTTTTAAAGAAATAACATAAAGTACATAAAATATAAGGTAATTAAGTCATTTAGTGAGATCTATTAGTATAAAAAAAATAAAAAAATACTCAACACTTTATATAATTTGTAGGGCCACTAAAAATAAATTTTAATTTTTTTATTCTCTTTTTTTTTTCTTTTTATTTTTTTTTAATATGTATGTATGTTGTACTTTGTTCATTTTTTGGGACGAAAGAAGTAATTAATAAGAAATAAACACCCGAACAGCATATATACTGTAATACGAGGAATTGTAAATGAATAAAACGGCCCAACCAAAAGACAGTCGAGTCCACCACAGAAGTCACGAAACTTTCTTTCAAGCGTCGACCCACATCATGGATTCTGATGCGATCAGTTAGTAGTACGGCCCAACTTCTGCTCCGTTCGTTTCCAAATAAAATTCCATTTATTTATTTTATGTTTTTTAGAAAAATAATATACATGTCGATAAATATTTGACGAAGTTGGATTGTGACCAAGGTGAAAGTGTATACGATAAATTAAAATAAGACATTTCTTAATTCCTACCTATCTCATATATGTACATACGTAACTGTTAGGATGTAATGTTTAGCATAAGTGTGCTATCAACTTTTTACTTTCTACATAAATATGCTGCCAACCCTTCACCAAAAATTCCTTATTGGCATGCCTATTCCTTATTATCAAAATTGGTGTGCGTAAACTTTTGTTATAAAAGGGCTGCTCGGGAAGAGGAAAAAACCACCAATTCACAATTCAAGTTTAGTGATAGCAAGCAGTAGTAGAGAGAAAATATCCGAGAGGAGCAAAGAAATTATTCCAAAAATTCCAGAAGTGGAGAGAAAAATAGCTCAATTGAGTTATAAAAAAAGTGAGAAAGAGAGAAAATAATTACTAATATTATTTTCTCTAATTTGTACAATATTTTTATAGTGAATTTCTGAGATTTCTCCCCGTGGTTTTTTCCCAATTGGGTTTCCACGTAAAATTCTTGTGTTATTAAATTCTCATTTAATGGGATCTCATTGTGTGTATTTATTTAAGAGTATTTTATAAACCCGATACTACAATACCTCTCATTAAATATCAATTATTCCAGCAATATTTTTGGTTCTCCATTGATAACGCTTTTTGCTCGGTTACCCGTTGTTTCGGTGATTTCAACAGGCGTACAAAATTTGGCGTTAACATTGGCGCTAGAAGGAGGGCCTTGATTGCTATTTGATTTCAAATCACCATCTTTATCTAGGAAATTGTTGATATGGAGAATAACGGAGATTCACACAGAAGCTCGGTTAGAGACAGACTTGGCCCCAACGTAGCACGGTTTGGCCCCATCATAACACGGTCAGATCCTGTACGGAGACAACTTTTTACACCAACGGCCATTCTGGATCAGGATCTGCATAGGAGGAGGACAAATCAACAGACACTTGTTTTGGAGGATGAGGACAGGGGATCAAGTCAACCTGACCAGCAAGACCGAATCAGACTACGAAGGATCAAGGAAGCAGAGATGGAGTTGGAGTTGTTACGCCACCGGCAACAGGAGTGGGATGCACATCTGACTGATCTAAGGAGACAAAGAGAAATAGTTGCTACAGTGGTGGTCGGAGAACGGGAAATGACTCCCCACAGTCGACCCCGAATGGCGCACCAAAATGACATAAGGAGACCGAGTCGATCCCAACGACGCTCAGGTGACACAAGGCAACCCAGTTCACCAACTCGATACCATCCTCAAGGCCGTATGACGCAAGACAACGAAAGGCGGGTTGGATCACCTGATCAACACTACCGGAGACGAACTCGATCTCCAATTGATAGGAGGCATCATACCCATACAAGGGTGGAACAACCTCAAGAAGAACAACAAGTAATCCCACAGGCAACCATTCTAGAAGCCATATTCAATAGGCTAGCAGAACTGGAGCAAAGACTAGATACAACAAGGGCAGAACTAAGGGTGGTGGATCCGAAGTCTCCTTTTTCTCCTGCCATTACTCAAGAAAGAGTTGATCCCAAAAAGAAGTTACCGCCACTGGAGATGTATGATGGCACAGGAGACCCTTATGATCATACTCATTCATACCAAAGTATCATGGACTACTACAATCATTTGGAGGCGGGCATGTGTCGCATCTTCGTAACAACACTCAAAAAATCAGCGAAACAGTGGTTCATGTCTTTGCCCCCGAATTGTATCAATTCATGGAAAGAGTTGTGCGACAAGTTTCATGAACGATTCGGAAGTAATAAGCGGAGGGGAAAATTAACTGTGTCATTAATGCAGATCAGGCAGAAACCTGGCGAGTCGCTAAGCCAGTATGTGCAGAGGTTCCGAGATGCAGTAGGAACGATCATTGATCTAAACATGATACAAGCACTGAGATTTTTCACAACGGAATTGGATATTGGGCGGAACAAGAAACTAATGAAAGATGTGATGTTCAATCCTTTGAAGGATCTTTCTGATGCATATGAAAGGGCTGAGAGATTCATTGCGATCGATGAGGCTATGAGGAACCTGAAGCCGCAGACGCATACACCGGAAAAGCCAATGGATCGGGATAGGAGTTATAATTCCAGGTTCGAGACACAGCCAAAGAGAGAGTTCAACAACGGCAGTTCGGGAACCGGTCGACCTCCATTCCCGAACCAAAATGTCAATAAAATTTACACTCCTCTTAATATTGATCGGGGCAGGATTTTGGAGGAAATTCGAGACAAGCCATACTTTGAACAGTGCCCAGCCAGTACTCATCCGGGGAGAGGAGATCTGACCCAATACTGCAATTACCATCAGAATGTTGGACACTCTACAGAAGAATGTTGGCAACTAAAGAATCTGATTGAGAAAAACGTCCAGAATGGGAATTTGAGGATGTGCATTGATTACACCGATCTGGATAAGGCATGCCCAAACGGATAACGTTCTTCGAGACGGACAAACGTTCTCTCGAACGGACAACGTTCTTCGAGACGGACAAACGTTCTCCCGAACGGACAACATTCTTCGGGACGGATAAACGTTCTCTCGAACGGACAATGTTCTCCGGGACGGACAAACGTTCTCCCGAACGGACAACTTTCTTCGAGACGGACAAACGTTCTCCCGAACGGACAACATTCTTCAGGACGGATAAACGTTCTCTCGAACGGACAACGTTCTTCAGGACGGACAAACGTTCTCCCGAACGGACAACTTTCTTCGGGACGGACAAACGTTCTCCCGAACGGACAACGTTCTTCGGGACGGACTATCTACATTTCAGCGGTGATAAGGTTGATTATTTTCTTATTTTCGGTGGTCATAAGGTTGGTTATTTTCATTCTTTCGGTATGATAAGGCACTAACGGACATAACAGAAAGAAGAAGATCAATATTTATCTGAAGTTATAAAGTCGGTGATTGGGAATGTCGGGAAAATCGTGCCTATCAAGGAAAGGAGACAGAACTTAACAAAACAATCCATATAACAGAGGAAATTATGCGAGCAAAACAAACGCTTATAACAATGTCAAATTCATTCTCATATAATTCACACCAATAGTCTCTCTTGCCTTATTGAATACGGGTTCTACATATATCAGAAATGTCTTTGACCCAAATAAATCTGTATCGAATGTTATATACTTAGTTGATCCTGATGTATTACTCTCCTATTATAAATGTTTATAACAGGAGAGTGGGGGACAATGTTAGGATGTAATGTTTAGCATAGGTGTGCTATCAACTTTTTACTTTCTACATAAGTATGCTGCCAACCCTTCACCAAAAATTCCTTATTGGCATGCCTATTCCTTATTATCAAAATTGGTGTGCGTAAACTTTTGTTATAAAAGGGCTGCTCGGGAAGAGGAAAAAACTACCAATTCACAATTCAAGTTTAGTGATAGCAAGCAGTAGTAGAGAGAAAATATCCGAGAGGAGCAAAGGAATTATTCCAAAAATTCCAGAAGTGGAGAGAAAAATAGCTCAATTGAGTTATAAAAAAAAATGAGAAAGAGAGAAAATAATTACTAATATTATTTTCTCTAATTTGTACAATATTTTTATAGTGAATTTCTGAGATTTCTCCCCGTGATTTTTTCCCAATTGGGTTTCCACGTAAAATTCTTGTGTTATTAAATTCTCATTTAATGGGATCTCATTGTGTGTATTTATTTAAGAGTATTTTATAAACCCGATACTACAATACCTCTCATTAAATATCAATTATTCCAGCAATATTTTTGGTTCTCCATTGATAACGCTTTTTGCTCGGTTACCCGTTGTTTCGGTGATTTCAACAGGCGTACAAAATTTGGCGTTAACAGTAACAATCATAATTCGGCTAAAAAATTGCACAATATATAACATGACTTTTTATAATTTTATGGTGTCTTGTTATGTGTCTAACTTGTGGCATAGACTTTTATGTTGATTAATTTAATTTCGTAATAAATTTGTCGATTTATAAATAATTGTTTTTCCTTTTTACTAAAAATTAACGTTTTTTTTAAAATGAATTTGTATTAAAAAAGTGAAACCAAATTTGTAATTTACTCTTCATGTAAAGTTGTTAAAACATAATCCATCTCTTGTTTAATATCAATCTCAATATTTAAATTAAATTAAGAGGTTAAATTGAAAGTTAACAATACTTCTTAAATAATGTAAGTACTACATTGTTTTAGAACAAAATGGCTCTCTTTAATCTAGGCGATGGAGTAAACTATTAAAAATAATCAAGGACTCTTAGTTTGGGATTGAGAGTTTATATATACATGAACTTATTCGCTTAGTGGTGTTTGAGTATTGGTTTGTGCATTTGGTATAACTTATTTAACTTAACACATATATTGTATCATTTTTATTTTATTTCGTGTAAATTAAATTAAATATCTTATATTTATGAGTTAAATAAGTTATGTTTATATATGATTGAACTTTGAATACATATTTTTTGAATTAAGATTTTCTTAATAATGCAAAATTTTGCCTTTGTCAAAACAATAAAATAAAACAACTTGCACTCAAACGAATTAAGTTACCTTAGCCTCTAAAAATACTAAAAACCCTACAGTATGTCGTGAGCCAAACACACACTACAGTATGTAGTGGTTGTTAATTCCTGTGCACAGTGGTTTTATTTTCAACATTAATTGTAAAATATTTTATTAATGTAGTATAGAGATTTAATCATGCTATATATAGGAAAATTTTAGAAATTGCTTCTTCTTCTTTTTTTTTTTGAAAGATTATATAGTTCCGGTATCTCTATCTCTCTCTCTCTCTATAACATTGATCAAAATCTAAGTATGTAATAATCAATGAGGCAATTAAATAAAACAAAGACAAAATATTCCCATTTAATTTATTCATTATTAAACTGTAGAATTAAAAAAGAAAAGCCCTTTTGATGTCACAAACTCACAATCATTCCCAACAGAAGAAACAAACATCACCCAAACCATTTCCATGAAACTTGACTATTTGAATATCCACTGCGTGCATGGGGTGGAGAGAGAATATCCCATGCATTCATCTCAACTTTTGAATCAAATCCTCCTCATTGATATATATATTCATGATATATATATATATATATATGCTCACTTCTCTTCATGCAGATGAGACCAAGAAATTAATTCAATGAAACAATAACCAATGCATCCAATCTGTTGACTATCCAAAATCTGCACCATGACCCAAAGTTAATCCTATATATACTACTTTTGTTCCAAATTATGAGACTTTAGAAAGTCCATTTAAAAAAATTTCAAACTCAAAATTAAAATAATTTATGAAATAATAAATCTTTCAATAAATAGTATTAAATATTTTACAATTAATATGTATGCTTGTATATATCGGATTAAAATTTAAAAAATTCATGTTAATTTTGAGTTTAAAAATATTTTAAATTAATTTTAAAAAATCAATAATGATTTTTATATTTTAGGATGGATCAATGAAGTATTTTGTAGTAAATATTGCTAAATTTGAGTGAAATATTATATTATATACATATGTATATACCTATCAAACTCTGAACATGAGTCCTTCACTTGATGAGTTAAGTCCCAAGTTGACATCATTTCCTTGGTCAGCTGGAAAATATTTGCAACATATATATAATTAAGAACTTGTATTGCAATTAAATTAATTTTTAAGCAAAAAACAGGAGATATGATTGCAATTAAAATGCTTACTGATTGGTCGGGTGGAAACGAAAAAGCATGCCCCGATAACACAATAGCACAGTAGAAGAACGAATCCTTTCATATAGTGAGAAGTGCCATCCTGTAAAATTAAAAAAGAAAAATACATATACATGATAAATGATCATATATACTTAATTATATTATTAATTACTTTTTTATATATCTTTTGGTGCTTATATACCTTAATTAGGCATTGTACGCTGCTGGCTAAAATAAATAAATAAAACTAACCATATATATATATGTATGTGTATATATATATGTATGTATATATATATATATGTATGTATGTGTATATATATATATATATGTATGTATGTATGTACCTGCAAAGTGAAGGCTGTGACTAAAATTGCAAGAGCGAGGGAGCCGGTTTCAAGGAGATTGAAATCAAGATCCATTTTGATACCCAATATCCAAGCAAAAATTACACTTAATGGAACCTGATAATTCATAATTAGACGGTAATTAAAGTTGTGTATTCGAATATTAATTAATTAATTTCAATATTAAAAGAGAACTGATAGACTAGCTAGGTATCTAATTAACTTGAAATTAATTGTGATGTCTCACCACAAACATGGCAATTTGAGTTGCAGAACCCAGAGCCACACCCAAAGTTATATCCTGCATTAATTAATTTGTGCAGAAAATTAATTATTTGTATTCATGATCGATCATATATACTCAAATTTAACATATATATATATATATATATATATATATATATATGCTTGGGAGGGAGAAATTAAGGTTATAATATATGCAATTAATTAATATATACAGTATACTAACCAACTTGTTCTTAAAAGCAAAGATGACAGCTCCAGCATGTTCTGCTGCATTTCCAACAATTGGTAGTACAATTATGCTAATGAAGCTGACTGAAATTCCCCAAGATTCTGACGCATCCTGTTTAAACACATGCATGGATGTATATTATCAGTACTCTAATAATCAGGAATCATATAAAATTTGAAACTCCTAACATCACATTTTCTTTAAACTTGAACAATCATATGAAATATAAAAAATTAAAAAAAAGTCAAGTCTTTTTCTTTTTTTTTTGTATAACAATCATGTTATTATATACTCCATCCACTTGAAATTAATTATAAAATCAATATTAATTTTCTAAGAATCAATTTCAAATGTTTTTAAACTTAAAATTAACACGAATTCATTTGATTTATATATATCAATACAATTATGAATTTTGCAAACTACCTAGCTAAAAAGTACTACGTACTAGTTATAAAGTTATTGTTTTGAAAATTTAAATGAATCATGTCAATTTTAAATTTAAAAATATTTTAAATTGACTTTTAGAAAATTAATATTAATATTATAAGTTAAAACAAAATGAATATCATATATAGTACGAGGACCTAACTACATACTTTCATTAGTATTACTTAATTTGATTTGGACAAAAATATCTTTAATTACATGTGACAGAATCTTGTTTGTCAGAAACGTTGTCCACATGAAATCCATTTTTCGTTACGTTTTTTTATGTACAAAAATTAAAATTCACCACAATTAATTACAAATAAATAAATAAAGCTAATCAATTAATTAATTTCAAAAGGGTTTAATTAATTAATTAGTCACCTCAATAGTGCCAACAACATACTCAGACAAGACTGCTATAACAACCGTCATCCCAACTAGCCAAGCAAATCCACTCCAGAATCCAATTATTGGTGTTTCATCCGAAACCAAATCATCATCCCCTTCTTCCTGCAGATATATCAACCGGCCGGCCGTTATATATATTTGATACATACTACATGCATTAATTTTGCTAGCTAATTAAATTACATTAAAATTTAATTAAATTATCTAGCTAATTAAGGAGATTTAAAAATAAAAATAAAAATAAATTATACGTACGTACGTACCTCTTTTGCCTCGAAAAATTCTCGGTGAGTCCACAACTGGAAGACGAGATAAGCAATGTAAGCAACTAGCATTAGTATGCAGCTTACTCTCGACAACTGGAGTGTTGCTTTAGGAGTATACGCAGCCGAGTCCCCAGCATATCTAAACATTAATGGGAGAATATGGCATAACAATGCCAGTAATAAAAGTAGTGTGTTCACATCCGCTTGTTTCTGTATATATATCAGATAGATTTTCAATTAATAAAAATTCAAAAAAAATAAATAAATAACTCGATCGGATTGTGTGCGTATAATTATACGTACGTACCCTGTCATATTTTTGCTCGTCGTGTAGATTGGCAAGGCCGCCGCAGAAGAGTGAGGTTCCGAGAACCAAAAGGAGATTTGAAAGAATGGAACCAAGGAGAGAATACTTGACAACATCTATTTTGTGTTGCCATAGAGCAAGTAATGCTATTATAAGTTCTGTAGCATTTCCACATGTTGCATTTAGAAGTCCTCCCACTGCAATATATATATATATATATATATATATATAATGAATGAAACAAATTAATTAGTCTAATTAATAAACTTGATTTTTACCTAAAATTTTCGATTAGAATTAATTGTCTACCTACCTCATCAAGTCCAACGTGTAAATTAATGTTTATTAAGTAGGCATACCAAACTATATATGAATGCAAACAAAAAATATGCCAATATATATAGCATTTTTAGGTATTAATTTGATCGATGTGATCAAATCATATATATATGTACCTAAATTTACATATATAGATTATAATCATGAAACACAAAAATATACGACTAGCTCCTTTTACATTTTGTTAGGAGTTTACAAAGGATATTCGGGAATGCCAAACTCGCAATATGATTAAGAAGGAAAATGAAACGGCCGAAATATATATATATATATATATATATATATATATATATATATCATACACAGATAATACATTTGACTAATTAATTTGATTTAAAACTGACGAATTAATTACCTGTGGGACCAGTGAAGAATGCAATTTGTCTGCATTTGCAAGAACGAAATTGAAGAAAAACATCAGGGACAATCGTAACAAACTAACTAGTATTACAATTTACAAATTAGAGAAAAACACTATATATATATATATATATATATATGAATTTGAATATATACATAAAAGTAATTCCTTACTCGGTCAGAAAACTGATACGCTCCGCAAGCGGGGTGAGGCCAAGTAAGCTCAATGCAAAAACCCACGGCTGTTTTAGACAAATAGTTTTCAGTTATTATATATATATATATATATATATATACGGAATAAGAGAATATATATAAAATTATAAGGAATATAAATCCAACTGCTAATTAATGGTTTTCTTATTCTGACAAAATAAGAAAATATTGTATACGTAACATGCCTGGCACTAAAAATTGCTAACCCATCAAAAGATTAATTAATTAAATAATACAATACAGAAACAAAGTGAAAATCAATTTATATGATATCCTTCAAGATTCCTAAGTTTTTATTAATTAATTAATCAATTTCTTAAAATCTGTACTGTTCCATTGAAACCCTAATTAAAAAAAAAGACTCACTCTTCCAAAGCCATAATAATGGCCAGCAATGGCCAGGGGAATGGCAGGAAAGAGAATTGAAAGTTTGGTTCCCAAAATGACCTCCTGAAGATTAGCTAAAAACTTCCTCACGAGGCTATATGGCACTTTTGAGACGAGGGCAAGATCGGACTTCTTGCGAAGGGAAGAGGAGGACATGTTATGTGCCGTACGGCCATGTCTAATCTCCCGTGTCAAAACCTTCACATTACCATTTTCTAGTAACCATGGTTCGGTTCTGGACGCCATTATTATTATTATTATTATTATTGCTGCTGCTACTGCTTAATACTCTCTCTCTCCTCTATCTCTATCTCTATCTTTATCTCTTACATGCACAAACAATTAGTACAGTAGTACATACATGTCTATCTCTCTTGGAGTACTGAGGTATATATGGTGGCGATAAGTGCCAGTTAAATAGGGACGTCATACATTTTTGTGCAATTTCCAGGAAGCTTCAAATTTTGTCCCTTTTTGCATGGTTATATATTTTTATCGGGTGTCGCAAAAATTACCTTAGACAATTAATATTATGGAATATTAATTGAATTATTTTTTTCCCTTTTCCTTTATGTAATTAATTTGATAATCAGATATATCCTCATTAAAACCTGGGATAGAATCACATTATTTAATATGCTTTATATATAATTAATACAATTACGAGGTCAAATAGTAATAATAACAAATAGTTGAGAATATTAAATCACTTCATGAGACTGCAAGAAAAAAAGGATATTTTTGAAGGAATTATTTTCGTCGAAAATAAATTAATTCCAATAAATTAATTTGTCGAACATAATTCCTTAAGAAATAATAATATTTTATATTTGTATCATCTCATATTTAAATTGTTAGAGAAAATTTTAAAGTTATATTTATAATTTGTTATATTTTTCAAGTCTCGACGGAATTAGTTATATTTTTCGATTAAAATACTATCGAGAATAGATTAAATTTGTTATAATTTTTGTTGGAAATAATTTCATCGAATATAATTATTTCTGACAAAATTTTCGAAGAACTTGCGTTTTGAATAATTACAACGAGAATATTAATCCATTCATAATTTGAAAGACTAGACTTGTAGTTTTCTGTGGACAACGTTGATATGATCATGGAGATGGTATTGGGTGCATACTTATGATCATTTTGTCCTTGGTAACGTAATGCAGTCACATAGTGATAATCACCACGATGCTCTATGCATGTAACATGTATTATCTTCTTTTTCTTTTTAATTTCTTTTTCTTTTTTTGCTAAATTATCATGTAAAACCAAGACGGATGTATATGAAGGGTAGCATAGGTCTATACTGAGTGCTTTTCTTTTTTTTTTTTTAAAATAGGTACAGGGGCAGAGGCAGAAATATAAGTTACTCATTCTGTCCTAAATTAATTGCTCAAATTTGACTTTTTAAAGTCAAATTGACCATTTTTAAAACTAATCTTTTTACTATTTTTGCTAAAATATAGGTGAAGAGATTATAACCAAAATAAAGTATATACAATTTATTACTAAACCCAATTTTTATAATTTTAGAAATATATTTATATATGCTTAATTATTAATTCTAAAAATAGTCAATTTGACTTAAAAAAGTCAAAACTGAACAATTAATTTGGGACGGAGAGAGTATTAAATTTAAGGGGACAATTAATGAAAGAGTTAAACTTAAAGGGGGTAAAAAGAAAAGTTTCATTCTTTATTTATATACAGAGTACAAACTCTACAAAGTTTCATTATGCTTCTATCCTCTTCTGTTGCAGCATTTTCAAGCTATGGTTCCTTGCAACGTTTTCAAGTATCGTTGTCTTGCTAATTGCTAAATGCTAATAATAGCCCATCAAGATTGACATCAAATAACCGTTGCTTTACGTTATAGTTCCTTACATTGAAAATGATATATTTGAAACTATTGATAATAGGAAGTTATTTTAAAACATTTTCAGGCTAAGAGGTCTAGAAGGATAACATTATAATTTGTAAACATTATTATGATTAGTTAATATTATGATTAGTTCAAGTTTTCTTTATTTAACTTCAACAAAAAAATTAGTTAAAATTCGTCCATATACGTTGAGTAAAATTCCTGGATCTGCCCTTGTATAAAACTACCTCTATAAGTTTTAATTTTAATATAATTATTGTCAATTTAAGTTTGACATATTTAATAAAATTAAATTCTATTAAGGTAAAAATCAAATTTAATCTAATTGTGATGACTCTAAAAAGAAAATAAAAAAATGAAATTAGGTAAAGAGCAAGCGATCAGTGAATTCATTTTAGGCCTTAATTTGACCTAATTATGTACTAACAACCAATTAAGCGTCTACGAAAGTTTTTACCAAACTACAATCGTGCGCGAAATATATTTATACATAGAATTTGATAAAATTAATTATAGAGGTGATCCATCATATTATATATTTTTTATTTATTAATATTTTTTTAGATAACTACCAACAAAAATACTAATATATATAGTGCATTTCAAGAGCATTACCCCCTTAAATGACATACTAAGCATACCTCCTTTAGCGATGGATCGGGCGACGATTTGGTCCGTCGTCATAGGTCCGGTCCATCGCTATAACTTTTAGCGGCGGGTCCGTCGCTATATGTTGTACGTCGCTAAAAGCTATAACGACGGACCGGACTTATGGCAACTGACCAAACCTTCGCCCGGTCCGTCGCTAAAAGGGGTATGCTTGGTATGTCATTTAAGGGGGTATGCTCTTGTTCCGTTTTATATATATATATATATATATTAAAATTTGAAAGTTGCTTGGATTTGATTCTAAAACTTCTTGTCCTCTTTTCTTCTAATTAAGCGAATGCTTGGTAAAATCCGTGCATGTAAACATACATCTGAACTTCGTACAGTACTAGTTTTTATATATGTTCAGGATTTAATTGTTGCTTTCTCAACAACAACAAAAAAAGTATTCAATTATTGCGATTTTAAGTTCAGTACATGTTCCAAAAGCAAAACACGACATAATTGCTTACTCGAGTAATACTGTGGATACAAATTATATACAAAAATTTGTGTACACAAAATATAAAAAAAATAAAATTGGAAGCCAGACTTACTTTTAAATGTTTTACACATTTTCAATATATGAGTTCTACTCTTTGTGTACAATTTTTTGTGTATAGTTTGTGCACATAGTATTATTTACTTATTAGATACTCTCTCTATTCTATAAAAAGAGTTCGATCTAGTTTTGTAAAATTTTAAAATTTAAAATTAATTTTATCAATATAATTCATATAAATTTTGAAAGTAAGAAATTTTTTTAGTAGTTTACAATAATAAAATTGTACCAGCTAAAAGCCAAATGATTTTATATTAATTTTAAGCTTTGAAGTTTTCACAAATTAACCTTAAAAATTAAAATGAGACTGTTTTTCTAAAAATTAGATGGTATAATTCTGTTTTAGATTTGTTTATACGGTATATTGTACTCTTGCTCGAAGCTTCCTTGAAACTTCTATTTCATAATGCATATAAAAGGATCTATCATTATGGGTTATTGTCTTAATATAATTTTGTGTGTGTATATATATATATATATATATGACCAGGAGGACAAAATAAGTTATCAATCGCCATTTGTGGTAGCAAATTCTCAAAAGAAAATCTCTCCTTATAAAAATATCTAACAGAATTATGAAAAAAGACATTCTCCAACAGAAGTCTGTTGAGGCAGCCAAATAGAGAAGGTGATGAGAAGTTTCCCGCGGGTACTGCGTGGCCATGCATGTAATTTTGAATCCACATAAAACTCTCCATGTGGATATTGTGGCCTATAAATTGCGTATCCAAATTCTCAATTTTTTAATGGATATCATAATTCATATGGCCACCCAAAGATTTGGAAAATATGCCCTTCTTTTTAATTTCTAATATATTCTTGGTTGGTACACTTACAATCATACTAGCTAGTACTACATTTTTTATTTTATTTTTTTTACAAATTACTTGCATGTGTTATGTGTGGCTGGTTTTAGTTTCAGGTACCATTAGGTTAATTTTCTACTAACAACGACAAGTCCGATCGAGTTTTTCCAAAACATTCTTCTTAACTATATATCTTGCTTAATTTTCTCTCAGTTTTGGAGTCTGTTTTAGTTCATAATCAGCAGATTAATTTCCCTGCTGCAACAGCTTTGATTCATGTCATGGTATTTGGTATAAACTTAATTAATTCGCCTGATTTACTTTCGACATTAATTTCCTCAGTGTTCTACCAAAATTTTAACCCTCTTTTTGAAGATTATGATCTATTAGGTATTTGCAAATTTTGTATCGGTCCCGTTGGAAGATGAATTTCCTCAACATTACGGCAAATTAATTACGATCGAGCCATAAAAGATTTTGGTACAATCTTTGTAAAATTCGATGTTGTTAAGCAGGTTCAAGGTCAAATAATATATACTTTTTTAATTTATTCTAAAATTAGAGATACATGCATTGTGTAAAGACAACTTTTAATAAAAATATTCCTAACATTAATTAACTAAAAACATAATATTTGTAGAATGATAATACTCAATCAATTAAAAATAAAAGTAATAATATGTTAAGAATCTCATGCCACTTCAATATTATTTAAAAATAGAAATGTGTTAATGCAATACCTGTGTCGATTGGTGGTGGTGGTGGTGGGGTTGCGGGGGGAGTGGGGGAAGCAGGCCATGGTCGAGCCACCCATAGTTGACGTTAAGCCCAACTGCCCTAGTAAGCAAAAGGTCTTAGATCCGCCCTACATGTGGTTGCATCTGCATGCTCCAATTAATAATCGTGCATACTAATTAAGTTAGGTCAAATTTCTAATTTGCTTAATCTAAACTCCTTTAGGTTATTGTATATATGTGCCACTTCATTCCAAGAAATCCCCACATGCACTAGCTCAGCTCTACTATATATATATATATATATATATATATATAGTTCCATCCCTGTATGTACGTATTTTATAAATATATGTGTATCGACATCAGTTTAGTTGCCCCACAGCATGTTTGTGTCAAGCCCTAGTTACCTTCGACGAAGCTTCCTTCATCAAATTGGATATGTATATCTAAGGACAGTATACGGAGAGATTATGGGCTATGATAATTATTATTATTATTTTCTGAACTGTGTTATTTTATGAGGCTACGTTACCAATTCCCAAAATGACAAAAATGCTGTGATAAGTACATCATTTTATGACAAATGTTGTTCAATGACATGATTGAGTGGTTCTCGTGTCTTCTATGCTCGTATCCAAAAATTAATTGAAATTGTGGACGGCAGCACATGTGATCGAACGTATGATAGTAGGACTGATATTATAATTAGGCCACCAGACGAGCACGAATCAAGCCTCAAATTTATCGTCTATTAGGTCATTTTGGCCCACTAAAAACAAGTCATGTACGTACTTTTGATACTAACCTCAAGTCTTATAAGGGAATATTACAGATATATACCCAACGGAATTTCGATGAAGTTTCTTCAAGCTGATGCATGTGTGCATAAACAAAAAATAATTAAGAAATGCAGCATCTATATATGGTTTGCATTAATTTTGGTGGGTGCTGATATCTGAATATTAAATTTGAGCCTGAATATTGTTCTTTAATTATTAACTACTAAATTAATTCCCCTCAAATTTCTCATTTTTCAATCTTATAGCTATGAAAATGAGCCACAACACAACAAAAGAGAGGACTCTACTTATAACAGAAGTGAAAATTCGAAAATTGCATGAATATTTCTTTTCAAAAGGTCCCAAAATGTGTCGTATTTGTACTGATTTTTCAGGCTAGATATCATCCAGCTAGCTTTCCCTAATAAATAATTTTTAAAATATCTGCTTGTGAAGAGCTTAATTGTAGTTAACTTAAGATTATCACTTTTGGTTAATTTCGTTTTACCATGCGGTATAGATATATAAGGGGAATAGGTAAATTTGGAATAAGACATTAACTATCAGACAAAATATTTTCATAATAATTGTATCAGACATTATCAGATGACAGCAGTACTGCGTCTTTTGCGTTTTATTTTGGGATCTTTATTAATATTCTAATTAATCAGATAAAACATTAATTTAATTTTTTAATTTTTTTTAAACGTCACTTAACAAGAAAAAAAAAATGGAAGGAGTAGCATTCAGGTGCCTCCAATATATATATAAGAATAAATGTTTAATTAAATTAGCTTCCTCCTTTTCTTTTTCTAGCTTTGAGATCAGTATTTAAGTTTCAGTTAAGTTGTTGACAGGTGACACTACAAACTAGAGACTACAGACGATGCTGTTGCTAGCAAGCAGCTCAAGTGAATTGGGAGTGGGAGGTCTCAACTATCGCATTCAAACTTGGTGCATCAGCCTAATAGTAAGCTTAAGTATTCCCTCATTAATTATATAACCAACTTTTCAGTTTTTATTGTTATATTCCCTCGCTGTCAAAATCAAAGATATATTTAACCTTTTTGTCAATTTCAAATTTAGAAATACATTTAAAATTTTAGGCTATAAAGCGACAAAGTTCGTACCATGTTATTACTTTTAGTTTTAAATGTTGATTGAGTATTATCATGTCACCACTGCTCCATTTCTAACCATATTAGTTTAAAGAAACAAAAATTTCTCTTAAAAATCATCGTTTTTTTACAAATGAATCTCTAATTTTGGATCGGGTGAATAAAACATTATACATGATCAAATATATACTTACCATGTTATTACTTTTAATTTGAGATGTTGATCGAGTATTATCATACCACTACTGCTGTATTTCTAGCCATGTTAGTTTAAAGAAACAACAATTCCCCTTAAAAATGGTCGTTCGATCGGGGGAGTAAAACATTATACATGATCAAATATATACGCACCCTGGGTGCTGCTCAATATTCAGCCGGAGCTTTCCATAACAAACCAAAACAATAAAACTACGAGTACACCGAAAGTAAATCGGGGAAAAAAAATAGCCAACCGTTCTTGCTAGCAGTACTAACAGTGAAAGCAAAGGCCTTTATTATTTCTAAGACCACACCCACACCACCAACTAAATTATGATTTCAGAACAATGAACCATGGGTCGATTTGTAAAAGCAGATGATACCCAAGGAATTTTTTTAGGATACACAGTACAAGTAATCTGCTCGTACTGGTTAGAAAGTTACGTGATACAATATCAAAGTAAAGGCAGCAGCAGCTTTCAGTTCATGTCCTACTGTAATTTGACCACTGGCGAGCAGTCCGAAAAGGCAGCTTTGCTCGCTCGCTAATGTAATATGAAATTGATAGAGCTATCAAATGAGAGAATTTGTTACAATCACCACCAACAGTTAATTTGTTTCCTTGACAGTTAGTTCTCTAGGCTTTATGCAATACACGCGGGATCCTAAATGTTGTACTTCAAGACCGGCATTTTCACACCCAGTAAAGAAAATGGACTCGTCCTCTTTTCCTATTCTGCGTCTCCAACTCATTAAAAATGCTGGTCGGGCCATTCCTGGGTAATTGTCTGTCATAGAAAAGATAAGAAATTAAGATAAGTAAATATGGACAAAGTTATCATCAAGTTAGGACGATGTACCATTTTGTTTGTCATTCCTCTGTGGAACTGCTTCATTTGCTTTTGGCTTGTAAGATTTTAGGAGAAAGGTGAGAGTTTTTATTAAATTGTCGTACTGTTTCACATCTACAGAAGCAAGCAAAGGAAACAAGTTGGCACACATAAGCAAGGAACAAGCATAAACCGGCAAAGAGCTTTGCACTTGTGTGCAGCACACTACAATCTTGACATCGAATTAATGATTTTAACAGACCTATATATTTCATCTAGTGTGAGACATGGTAGTGAGACAAAACTCACTTTTCTTAAAATGGCCCATATTATTTTTTTTCATTTTCATGATATCCACTTTTATTATTAACAATCCAACAATAGATAAACTATATGAAAGTCTTCACACAAAACTTTTTGTTACAAAAACTAAAGGAAGGAATTAGTTTGAATTTTTATTCAAATGAAATTAATTAATTTCGTAGATTGCTCAAGTCAATCAAGCTGTTTACTTTTAGTGGGAGTACATTTCTATTTTATACGAAAGCAATATTCTTAAATTTGCAGAACCAGACATCATATTATCCCCTTACACAGTAAGATATCGCTTGCAATGACCAAGTCCCAATCTGGGTCAGCAGTTGGAAAGGCATCTCCCCATGAATCTGAGAATTTAAAGCAAAAGTTTCAAAAAACTAAATAAATATATGATCGTATCTATGGAAAAGGAACTAAAATGAAGTAAATCAAATTACTACAAAAATGGAAGAAATTTCTTTTTCCTGAAACCTCACTAGTTTAATATCTTCATATGATAATAACAATCTATATTTCCAATTTCCCATTAACGGTAAAAAGATATCAATCATGGAAACAAAAGAAAAAAAGAGAGAAACCCAACAATATATATATATATATCAAGAGTCTACTCAATTATTTCCTCGGATCTCTTACAACGATAAACAATATAAAAGTCTTAGGGAAGAAGAACCAACGCTTTATGTGAGGAAGAATAGGAGTAACTCCATTAACTCTGCAATTATGAGCGATGTTCTCTTCAATGTCTTCATCATCATAGTCCGAGGTCGTAATATCAAGTTGAAATAACTTCTGCAAAAAGATGGCCAAGCCTCCAGTTCCACTGCCATGAACGAGAAGAATATATGTCAGGAATAAAATTCTCAAGAGAGCAAGAATCAAGCTTTAACTAACTATTAATTGTACAAAATTACGCCAACAAATCTCAAACACGGATCATAGTCTAAATAGAAGCAGCAGAAAAAATTGATAGGTAAGAACTAAGACGCTTTAAATAACAACTCTACTTTGAAAACCATTCAAAATTTGCACCTTAATTCAATCATGTTTCATTGTAAAAGTTTGTGCTTCCATGATTCCATGCTGCAAAGTATATACTGAATATTACCAAAGCAGAAACTTTTATATGTAGCCTAATGACAAATTTTGGTCCACATTCACGATAATTATCAGTCCGACTATATCATATGCAGATAGAAGATTAAAATAAATTTCTACATACATTAAAGCGATTAATGCACTTGCGAACAAGCATGTTTACCAATGATCCATTGCAGTTAAGAAAGGAAAAATAAGGTAATTATGGGATACATATAAGAATGTCAAACCTGAAGATACATATAAATTGAAGGCTTGAACAAATTTTGTTCAAAGACATAATCTAGTGTTTCAAAGTACAGAGAATAGAATAAAGTACAGAGAATAGAACATGCCTCCCCAATTCAATCACACGCTGTCCTTCTACCCATGATTTTTGTTGAACTAACCATTCAGCAAATGCAAATGTCCCAGGCCAAAGTAAATTAGCATTCAGCTGGTGAAAAGAAAATTCTCGTATGAGTAACTCCTGCAAACAGACCAAAGGGTACACAGAGGTCTTAATAACATCATCACATAATAAACTTAATGAGAATGTTTCCAAAGGATCACAAAAAATCAATCTGTTAAAACACAAAGACAAAATTTGTGCAAGTCCTGTTTTAACATTTTGAAGTTTCTCTGTGCTTTTCTTTTATAAAATTAGCTGATAAGTGTCAACCATAAAAAAGGAGAAGAATATAACAGTACACCTAACTCCATCAGTGAAGTTAAAAACTCATACATAAATATTTACCAACTATTCATTTTGCTTGCTTCCTAAAACAAGGTAACGAAGTAACCCAAGCGAACTAACAAGGGCCAGTCAATTAAAAACACCCTTTTCCATGACCAGCCTAAAAACTCCAAATTCAATATCAAACTTGTACTGTATTTTCAATCACATCTCCAAAAGGCACTGTTTAACTTTCGAATATACATATAAACTACCAAAATTATATTTCAAGGAAACCCAAAAACAAGTACTCTCTCTATTCTAAAATTAGAGATACATTTTGACTTTTTTGAGTTAATTAGCGAAATCCTAAAACTCAAAATTGATATAATTTCGTTCAAGTTTTAAAAACAACAAATATGATAATTAGTAGTGCTTTATAGTTAGTTTACAATTGTTAAATTTTTCGTATCAATTTTAAAATTTAAGATTCGGCAAATTGAGTCTAAAGAATCAAAATGTATCTCTAATTTTGAAACGGAGTTAGTAATAGATATACAAAAGCTGCATTAGTAGTTAAAAGCGGCAAAGAAATGATATTGACAAATCAAGAAGCTAATGTGGATTTAGCTGAAAATTATGCAAACAAACGGAATATGAATCAATAACCGAAAACAGAAAAACCCAATAGCAATCTATGTATAATATGGGTATTGATCAGAAACGTGATTGATTTGACTAACCATTCCAGGAAATTGGTGCCTTCTCTCCACAAAGCTCTGCTGGGCCTCAGTCCTTTCTTCATCTGTTAGCAACAAACACGAGTATATATAAATATATGTGTGTATATATATATGGAGTATAAGATAATGAGAAGAGAGAGAATACCCGTAGAGCTGCCATCCTCATCAGCGAAAAGCGAAGAGGGCGAGAAGAGAGCAATGTCCATTACCAGAATTTTTCTGCTTGAAATTTCTCTTCAAAGAAGTAAATGGGGGAATTACTCTGTAGACCGGACCAGACTACTAGCCAAGCCCAATATAAATATGGAGTGGAGTATTAAATAAGAACTGCTACCAAGTAAAGTTAGATGCATTTTAATTTTTTTTTAAAGTTAATTTATGAGTTGTTAAAATTGAAAATGGATATGATTCTATTTAAAGTAAAGAATATTATTCCCTCCGTCTCAAATTAATTGCATTTCTAGGACTTTTTAAAGTCAAATTGACTATTTTTAAAACTAATCTTTTTACTATTTTTGCTAACATATAAGTGAAGATATTATAACCAAAACAAAGTATATACAATTTATTACTAATTTTAATTTTTATAATTTTAGAAATATATTTATATATGCTTAATTATTAATTTTAAAAATAGTCAATTTGACTTTAAAAAGTCCTAGAAATGCAATTAATTTGGGACGGATGGAGTATAATTAATAGTACACTTTCACTAATATACAGTACTCATATTTTAAATATTGAAATTAAATAAATTTTGTACTATTAGTTTTAAATTTTAGAATTTCGCACATTAATTCTATAAAAAAAATTAAAATTAAATAAACCAATGAAATAGTACCCAATTATAGCCCTTACCCTTTAAACACATTGATGATGATTCTCTTGAAGTCTACCAATCCATTGGATCAGAGCGGTGGAGACGGAATATCTTGTTAAGGTGGACAAAAATATTAACCATATATTTTCAAAATTAAGGTAGACAAAATTATATGTATTTATATTTATATATATTAATTAATATCTCCTTTTTTTTCTTCTTTTTTTCTTTGTGCCTCTTGGGAATTCAAATACACACCTACGTTATCTATTTAAACAAGCTGGTGTCCTATAACCAACCCTGTATCTCAGCAGTTCAATCACCCGATAACACATAATGCATTCAATGATGCCGCTAGCTAGTGAAACTTGAGCATTGATAATTGAAACCAAGGATAATCCTAATTTTGGAGTTTTTATTACGAGATCCAGGTCTTTCAACTAAAAAAAAAAATTTTCTTATACATTTTCGACACGTGTACAATAATTATTTTTTTAATAAATAACTCATTACATGTGGGAGCCAGTTTATATTTATTATGTATGATCCATTACACGTGTCGAAAATATATAGGAAGGTATTTGAAAGACCTGGACCTCCTAATAAAAAGTCCTAAGACTGCGTTTGTCAGTCTGGAGAGATGGAAAAATATGAGGAAAAAAAAAGATGAGAGTGAATTATAATTATTCTTTATTATTATGTTTGTGAATTTAAAAAAAGAAAAGAAGTGATGAAATTTTAATTATATATTTTTTTCGTTTGTGAGTTTATTAGGGAAAGAAAAATATTTTTATTTTTAAATTACAATATTATTATATAACCCTTACATATTAATATAATAAATGGCATAATTTATTTTAAAAAGTTATTTTAAGTAATATAAAATATGTAACATTTCCATCCTTCTAAATCTCCCCACTTTTGGAGAAAATTTTGAGCCAAAAATAAAATTAATTTTACCTCCAAATCTCTTCCATTATTCTCTACAAAAAACTCACAAACAAAAAATTTAAAAAAACTTTAATTATTTGCCCACCCCTTACTTCCCCATTCCCTAAAAAACAAACTTACAAACACAATATAAATATTCAACAATCTCATTAAACCACCACCACCACTACCTGAATGGAGTACTTACCTGAGTGAAAATTTCAATTAACCCAACAAGCCAACAGATAGAATTTTTTTTTTTGAAAAAGAGTTATCTCATAAGAGATTCCTTAAAACATATCAAGAGACCTGAACTCTGGTCTCTATTAGGCATTCCGGTACTTAAAGACTGGAGTACTTTATTTATATGGCTTGAAAATTCACATTTTGCTTTGGCCCTGAAACGAAAAACCTTTCAATCTCCAACATCATGTGTATATTGTTCGCAAGTGCCAAGCTACGAATAAATAGAAAAATATGAACTCCTCCAACTATAATTAACCTATGCATAAAACTTGAAACATAAAAAAGCTACTCATAAAATTCCTTTGTTCTCATTGACTATATATTACATCAAGTAAGCTCCCACTGCAGTCCGCACATGACCAAACCAGCAAATAAAATAAATCAAACAAGGGATGATACATACAAAAGGTGAGGAGAGTAGTAAAAAGAGTAGCAGCAGCCGCACTAAACCATATTTCTCCTATTCAGCAAACAAATTTCACCCAGAAAGTTTCCGCTCCTCCAGACAACATCAAATAACACCAGGCATGTGCATCAGACGTCAGATGCACCCACTAGATGATAAACAGAAATTTCAATCCAAGTATTCAGTTAGGTGCATGATCTTCAACGGAATATACTACTTCAAGTGGAAAGTTGGAACCTGCCACTGGGCTTTTTTCTTCTCCATCCCTAAAATATTTGGGGAGCGATAACAATAAAACTTTCAATTCAGTCTCCATAATAAGCTTAGGGGAAAAGAAGAGCAACAACAAAAAAAAAACCAAGGAGGAACACTTACAAAGGCTGCATAATACACAAACGTTAGGCCTGCTAGAACAATAAATGCAATTTGGAACACATTATACCTGTAAACAATTTCCAATATTTACAACACCATAATATACATATATATATATATATGTATATATTTATGTATACACATATATATGTCTCATCAATATCACTCATAATGCTAAGGGAAAATGTGACTGACTTGTATAAATATTTGATCCCGCGGAGAGATTGCAATGTGTGACCAAATATTTCTTGAGCAGCCGTAGCTTGAGCATAGTATGCAAATGCAGTGGAACAGAACTGAATCACACTGAAAACACAAAAACAACAATGATCGTTACCGTATTCTATTTCTTTTAACAAGTAACACTAATATATACTAACAATAGCCCATAGCGAAATGACTACAGCAAGATATATTTCACACCAACAGCAAGATGACAGTTACAACCTGTTTCTTAGAAAAAATGGCTCAGGAAATGTAGAGATGAAATCTGCTAATTATTTCACAGAAGTTGAATCCACTGCTTCCACCAGATCCTATTTAATTCTATACCACTACGAATTTAACAAGCAAAAGATTGCTGGCACCAAAAGAAAGAACTGAAAGGCAGGAACTGCAAATTATAACAGAGTTTAAGCTACACATATAACTTGACAGGACAAGCATTCAGACAGTCACACTGCACAACCAAAAGCTTTCAACAAAATTGATTTCAAACATTCCAAGCAGATGATAATTCTCAGTGTGGTTGCTACAACATAGTTATACTCCGAATGCCAATCCTGACCTTCTTAATTACTATCATAAACTATTATAGAAACTAATAGAAACCAGAGAAAAGAAAAACCAATAGTTGCCAACCTGATAGAGCAAAGAAGAATAAGCCCCACATTAAATAGAAAGGAATTCATGAGAGTTGCTCCCCACCTATCACAAGGATCAAGAGTTAGGCACTCATTCCAGAAACAGTCAGAAACCTAGAGATCAATATAAAGCTTAATGAAAGTACACAAAAAGATTATTACTTCATAGGATGAATAGTAATAAAAACTAATCTCAAGCCAAGCATCATTGCCCCAGCAATCACCGCAAGCAGGAGATAGAAACAGAAGAATGCAAATGCAGCAGTACCCAGAAGACCTGGTGGAGTACATTTCCCACTAATCATTATTCATCAATCAAAATAATTTGTCTTATTTTATTTTATTTATTTATTTTTTTTTTTTTTTGGGGGGGGGGGGGGGGGGTGTGTGGGGAGAGGAATTAAAAACGAGAATACGTAAATTAGCAGAGTACCCCAGATGTCGTCTAACTTGATGAAAACCTCATTTAAGAATGGAGAAAAGGGAGGATCAATTAACAGATATATCACGATATGTGCAACCCAAGCAACTGAAACAATCAACCTGTTACAAGTAAAGGCAAATAACACAATACTCAGTATTGTCAATGCGCATAATATTACATGCAAAACAAGATTAAAAAGAAAATAACCGCAGAATGGGTCGTCATACATCAAAACATCAAATACAAATACAAGAAAAAGGCATACAGTACGAGCAAATACAATGGTATGACAGAGTTAAAGGATTCCACTGATATCTACTCCAGCAATAACAATACCTTCATTAAGACACCCCAATTTTATATCATATATTATATATCGGTGTTCTAAAAATTCCCGTCTAGATCCGATTAATCCCGCTTAGGCGCTAGGCGATCCTCTACGGCCTGATTTGGCTGGGCGCCTAGGCCCCGCCACTAGACCTCTACTTTGAAGCTCTATAATATTTCAAACGAATTTTTAAGTCTTAAAAGATTGTTTTTTAATAATTTACATATAAAATTTTAGAAAACTACATCTCTTTGATGTTTTGTATAGTATAACAAGTATGTACAATAGAAAAATAAATAAATGAGACCACTAAAAGAAAACGCCTTGTCCGCCTAGGAAAACGCTTAGGTGCTCCCTCCGCTGCCTAGGTCTGCCTAACGACATTTAGAACACTGTTATATATATCCAATAGGAAATAGAAGCAATGTAGCACAGTTAAGTGATCTTACTAAATAATAAAAGAGAAATGTATAATAAAGCTAAGAGCACTTACCCTAAAATTCCCAATACAAGTTTGGCCAAATACCCAAGAACAGTCATAGCCCATGTGGTCTCAGCCTGAGTAAATAACGCAAGGAAATAAATATAACCAAATAAACTACTTTAAAACATATGCCGGTCAAGTAAATAAATTTTTTATGATATATCACCTTTTCACCTTGAGGATACATTTCTTCTAATGCCTTGACATCATCTTCAAGAAGAAGCAACTCCTGCATAGAGTTACGAAAGTATAATTCAACATTCAAAATCATTAAAAAAAAACTTATTATAAGTCGCACCACGCTATTATGCCCTTAGTCATCCAATCTCCTTACCTAAAATACAATTGTTTATTGGCAAATAAGTAACCATATGTATATTGCAAGAGCAAAAATAATAACTATAATCTTATTCTAAATAATACCACTGAACTAAAATTTCTTCACCGTCTAAATAATGGGTGTGTGACGTGCGTCTCTGCAAGGTTGAGCTTATGTGTAAGGATGCCAAGTGTACCCCATCATATACAATGGCAAGTAAGTGATCCAAATCTTCTGATTATCAAAAGATTCAAACGGTAAGTCTGAGAACCATAATGTTGTTGGTAATGATCTATCTTTTAACTGAACAAGTGCACAGACAAAGTTTATTGTAGTTTTAGCAACACCACCCCTACCCCGACCCCATAATTTTTTTTATCTTCTTTTTCTAGTTCTCTATAGGGGATTGGGGGAGATGAAGGCGGAGGAGGCCGTAAGCAGTCATTAAAACAACTCTAGAATCATAACAATTGCATATAGCACCTAAAAGGAACTTACGGCATTCAAAATTAACTTTAAGCTTAATTACCAAGGATTAAGATATACCTTCTCTAATGCCTTTGTATTTTTACGCCACTTTCTTCCCTTGGCACCACTTCTTTCTTCCTGATGTAAAGCATCAGCCGCTTTCTTCAGTTCTCTGGCCTTTTTACCTAGTTCGGTTGCTTCCTATATAATAGAGAGTAAAGAATCCATAAACAGTTTCTCTATGAAACTCTTATTGAGTCGAACTACATGTGTTAAATAGGTTGTTTCACAAAAATTACAACAGTTCAATAAGTACCTTGATATATTGTGAACGAGTAATAACAGCCTTTGGACGCCTAACATAGGAAAAAATAAGTCCTAATGGTAAACAAGCAATTCCAACACCGCCAAATATCTGAAAAGGAATAGTAAAGAATAAGATTCATTTCATAGAGGGAGGAAACAGCAAAAACAACAAGAGGAGTGGTATTGAAACTAACAACAACAACTTATGTCATTTTAGAACATAACTAAAAGCAATATCATATTATTTTCCATTGAACTATGCAGTTTAATGCTCCACCAAAATGATAAAAGTAATAAAGCACAGATAAGAGATCAACTCAATCTAATTTCTTAATAAAAAGTCAAGATCATCTTAACCCCAAGTTCCCCACTAAACATAAAATTATTTTTTTCATGCTGTCCTGAGGAGCGAAGCCACCACTCTATCATGGTTAGCAACTCCCCACCTTCTCATTTTGGGACACTAAAAGAGTACTGGTGTTGATTCTTTTTATGATAGAAGAATGAAAGTGGTACTATGTATAACTTCAACCCTCCTTAACTCTATATATAAAAGGAAAAAAAAACATTCAATTTAAGCAATATATGATCCACCTAAGAAAAAAGGAGGGCTCCACCCCCATGTGTCATCTGTGATACTAGGCAAGTATCTCCTGCAGACAAGAAATCTTACCCATTCAAATTGTAACAGCATGTAATTTATTAGAAGAAACTCCCAAAAAAAAAATTGAAATGATAAATAAGAATTATATAGAAATTTAAGGATCCAAGAATGAACATACTGAAAAAAGTACAGATCCAGCAATTGTAGTCAGAGCAACAACATATTCCGGAAAGGTGGCGCGCATTGTCCATGTTGTCTCTGAAGAAGCATTAGCAGAATATGCAGAACACTGTAAAAGGAGAGGAAAACAAGAGGTATAAACAACAAAACAATACACTGTTTTGTTCCTAACACGAGCAAGAGCATAATAAGAATGATTGAGCACAATGATCTATTTCTATATAAACCTGATGTGAACCACTTCCAATACACTGTTGGCTACTACTGAAATCCGTCCAAGTACTTGGAAAAGAAGTTGTAGCCGAAGAGAGGTGTCTAACGGTGAAGTCCACTTTTCCAACCATCCCTGGTACAATCAAATGAGAACCAAAAAAAGGGGACAATAAACAAAGCTAAACAAAAAAATAAAAATAAAAATTAGAAGAATAAATTTCTATTGGAAGAAGAGAGAGAGAGAATACAATAGAATTATTTTGTGTGCATAGAGGGTGGGGGGAACACCCTCACACAAATAGAGAAAAGCGAGAAAATATAGCACTTAAAAAAGTACAGCCCTCCAATCTCCTCACATGTTGATCAATCACAGAAGTGCCCTTAAAGGCCCCATAGCAGAAGCCAGATATCATTAAACTAACAAGCTCTCAAATGAAAGCACTTTCTCTTCGGAATAAGCGCAGTATGGATCAAGGAACACGATTCAATATGGTACAGAGAAGGCCACTATCCAATGGCATGAAGAAGAAAGACGCTCTCACTATCATCAATCATTGTTTTCCGCAAATAAGTTAGACTATATAAACCAGAATCAGTCAAAGTTACATCTCTTGTAGGTAAGATACTCTTTAAACAATTTGATCTCTTATAAACTTACCTACTACAATTGTCACTAACATTTAAAACAAAGAATATCTTACAGCACATACACTTCTACCTCACACCCATAAGTAAAATTACACTATATACACATGCTGATTGTTCCAAAAGTATACCTCATACAATAGTCTTTTAATCCAAGTAAAATAGTAACCATAACTGAATCAAGAATAAATCATTAACAATGCTTGATAAATGCATTGAGGGAGACCATTCTAACCTGAAACACACCGGAATCTGGACAATATAATAATTGACTTATAGCATTAGCGCATGTGAAACAAATGAAGCCATTACTAAAAGTTTTGCAACTACTTGCATATCATTAATTTTCGATTTAAGTGTACACAACTACACAATGAACCATTTCATTGCTCAGACATGAGGCCGCAATAGGTGTTCATGGGCTTATTTTAGAAGTGAGATGCACAAGTACAAAGCTGGATCTTATTTTGTATGTCCAAATTAGTACTTGTCCCGCTCTTTCCACCATCAAGAAAAACACTCGTCCAGTAATTGCTTTATTTCCTAGATGAAAACGTGCCTAAGTATTCAATATAATCAACTTCCCTTTTCCAGTCAAGTAAAGAAAAGGTCATCCATGTAATTTTCCAAATATATGTAGTCCAATGTACAAAATAATCTTCCAGACTTCAAACTATCTCTATATTCTTCTCAAGGGATTCATTGAACCTCCGATCAGTTATGAAGCATTGACAAGGACAGAAGTCCATAACAACACAAATTAGATATGCTGAGTAGATAAATCTCAAAAAACTGGGATATGGAAACATAATAGATAGCTCAATAGGCGAATATGTTTCCTAAATTAAAATTTATGTCAAAAAGTTATTTATCATAACATATAAATCTAATCATATGTTTGTGACAGAAGGAGCATCTATTTATTAATTTAAAAGTCAATCACTACCATATATGGGAATAGATGTGCATATGTATTCATTTGAGATGATAATTCATTTTGTCTCTCCTAGCAGTACCACCTTCTTTGCCCACTAAGTCAGAGTCATATATCAAGTTCATTGAACAAGTTATAAGAGTGAGAAACGAGTGTTGGACACAGTCTTTATATATAGTAAAGACTAAAGCATGGACCTCAGCTTTTTGACACGTGCAATTCTATTTGCCCGATTCCCTCTAACACAGGCACGTTCACCTGGTACAATTTGAAAACAGTTCAAACTGAACAAGATTTGTGAATATAGAACCCAAACCGGCCATAAAGAAAAAATTTGGTGCAGAGGCCTTAAGGTGACATTATGTGGTATTCTAAAGTGCAATCCACAAAGCTGCATACACAATCACTTTCTTGTAAGAAATGCATTTCCAATTCATAACTTCAACAAAAAAATTAAAAAATTAAAGAACATCCAACAATTAACTTCAATTGAGCTTAAGACGACTTGTAACACTTAAAATTGTAACCGTACACAAAAATGTTAACAAGTGAAATACCAACCGTATAGAATCCCGAGCACGAGAGCACAAACGATAGCAGTTATTATCACCCACAACAGAGCACTTTTAATTCTCTTGCCAACAGTCCTGCATAGACATTTCCATATGTACAAGAATAAAAATCTAAAAATCTACCTTCTAACGAGAATAACCATAATTGAAACCCCAGAAAAGTACTAACTTGTCCTGGTCGCCTTCGTAGTAGAACATAGCGAATGGAATGATGAAGAACACGAGGATGGCATCCAGAATGTAAATAGCGAGCCACAGATCCTTCATCGGCAATGTTAAATTACACGCGCCGTTGTATATGGCGTGCTGGCACGCTTGTCGATTGGCCACATCGGCCGGCAACATCAGTATCGATAGGGCGGCAACGGAGAGGCCCAAAACGACGACGAATTTGGGGAAATAGGCCTGATTTTTGTCATCTGGATGCTGGTAGTTCACGAGGAGGTAAACATTGAATATGAAGACCAAAACCGAGACAACTATGGCTACGATCACAAGCGCAAGATTGAAATCGCCCATTGTAAGCTTCGATTCGAATCAAATTTGATTCGAATCGATTTAAATTAGGGTTCCGTTGGTAATGATTTGGGGTAATCGCAGATCTGATAGATTAGGGGATGTTCTTTTTTCCAAAAAAAAATAAAAAACAGAGGAGAGAGAAAGAAGGATGAAGATGCCGGTTTTCTCCGGCGGGGATTGGGTGGGCCTTGACGTGTAGGATTACTGTTTTATCCTCAATGAATAGAACTAATTTAATCAAAGGAAAGATGGTGGTGTGGGGTATTAATGGAAATTCAGGTGTATTAGAACAGCCTGGATAAGTGCGGCGAGACAAGGCTAAGGCCAATTTTGTATACTCCGCACCGCGTGAACGAAATTATAAGCATCTAACGACGTCGTATCACTAGTATTTTTCTTAATATATATATATGGGGAAAATGGAGGTACAATATATATATATATATATATATATATGTATATATATGTACAATTTTCACAATATATAGTTTATGCAGTACACACTACGCCTTCTTGCTCACAAGGGCCCAACCAAATGTAATCTAACAACTCAAAAGCAAGCAAGGTACTCAAGGTTCGTCTGAGTGGTGTTATTTTGATTTATTAAAGAAATTTAGTGATTTATGAGCTCAATTTTGTTCTTAAATAATTCATATATTATCTCTCGAAAAATGTTATATATTGCGAAGGTTAAAGTAGATTTTTTTATTGTCAATTAATAAGTATTAATGATAATCTTTTTTGAAAACGTGTAATAAGTGTGATCTTATTATAAATCTATCCACAAAGCATGATTCTATCTCTCCAACCCAAATCAAATGTAGGATTTGGTGAGGTTTCCTCTACTAATTTTTGTTTGAATGCACGTTGTGAATTACTGCAACAAGCGGTTAAATTTTCATACTATACACTTAAATAGTACTCCATATAGAATTAGGATACAACTATATAGAATTAGACACACGAGCTTGTGTATGTCTAAAACACATGCTCCCTTTTCCCTTAACATAATGGAAGCTTCGAAAAGGGATTAATTGCAGGTGAAGTTCTAATGACTATTGTTAATAATATTCAGAACTAGGAGTAGGAGATACCCAACCTTTTACTGTTGTATGTGAGAGTGTGTGTTTATGATACATAATTTTCTTCCCAAAATTAATATTTGAAGCTTTGTGGTTTATCTCTTTAAAGGAAAAGCAACCAGATTGAAAACGGAAACTTTAAAATATATTTAAGCTTAATAACCATCAATTGCACAAGATTAGATTTTATAGAAATATAGATTATTAGAATTATTTTTGTTACGAGAAGTTTATTACTTGTGTTGCAGTTACTGTCTAAGAAAACATTGAATGTCATGTCCAGTGCAGGTTGTGTTTTAGTTGTGATGGATGCTTAAGGCCCTTTTTTGTGAGTCTAAATTATTCACTCGCATTCCTGTGTGTGTTAACTGACAGGTGGTGAACCTCAGTCAGTCACGTCTCGTCACGTAGGCTACAACTGAGGCATAAGTGTTGTCTAGCCCAGCCCTGCCCTTGCAGAATGTAGTTATTTCCCAGTAAATGCAGCTGTTTGCACTACTCCCGCTGTATACTAACCACTAACCAGGTTAGTATATTTTCTATGTATCTTTGCCTTTTTGTCATTTTGAAGTGATATGTGGGAATCACTTGTTACAGTATTATTATTTAGATAATAATAGACAAAGGATGAGTATGTGAGTCACTTTTTGCACTCACATCACACACACACACACACAATGGGAGGTGAGAACTTTTAAGGTCGATGCATGTCATTTGAATTAACTATTAAGCCTGCCAGGAATCAAGGTCCAGAATCTTTGAAGGGTTCTTTGTCTTCCAAATGTTTGAAGCTAGCTAATGTAAAAACAAGGAGATGGCTGATGATTTTAAAATAAAAATGGAAAGAGCGGAAAGAAAAGTTTCCAGTGGGTATGTATCTGGAGATCAAATATAATATGCCTATTAAGAGAATGAGATGAGGAGGAAATAGAAGAAGATGAGTAAACAACTCCTCAGCCTCAGCCTCAGCCTCAGCCTCAGCCTCAGCCTGTCATTCAAATTATGAAATCAATAATAATTACAAGCAATAGAATCACCAGCCCACGCAAAACAAAGCTAGAAATGGAATTACCATCATGCATGATTGGAGGTGAGATAGAAGAATCATGGGAAAGTCACACAAAAATAAACAGCACCCATATCCAAACATTCAAAAACGAATGCAATAGTCATCCCCCATCTGTAAGCAAACAAGAGAACAAAAAGACGGGAACAAGATATTACCCTGCCCTGACCCTGAGATTTGGGTGATAAGTTGGCGCCAGCAGCATGCAAGTTTTGTGCATTATAAATAAAGGGAAAAACATTATGAGAAACAGATGCATATGGTTTAACTAATGTATCTTTTAATAAACCATTCGTAATACCGAAGGTAGATGTATCTTTTATCCTTAGGGACTTAATCAGAATACTTCATCCTGTGCTCAATGGGCATATCACAAAAGCCATTTCAGTCTATTCACGAGACGGCTTTAATTTTCTCATATTGAAATGAAATACATTCTAATAAAATGCAGAAGTTATAAAACACAATTAACTGAAATTAGACAGGAAGGTAGCTAGAGAAGAAGAGAATTTTACTGCAGGAAAACATGAGTTCATATATCCAACATATAAATTGCTATTACAATTACTGTTTATTTCTACCAATTAATATGCCACTTCTTGCTTACTTCTTCTATCAACTGCAACTTCGAATTCAACATCATAAGTTTGTAACCATCAAACTACCATTACAAGCTTTAAAAGAATACTACTACCCGAAATATTAACAACTTTGCACACTTCCTGCCTTACTTCTACTATTATTTATTATTATTGAGACTGCAACATTTTTCTAGAAATTTTGGGTAATTATTTAAAGTGAGCTAAGATGATATCAAACACACCGATCCAAAAAATATTCCGTCCACGATAATCTGTGGGGTAGCTCTGGTACTTTTCAAGAAACTCTGCAAGTTTATCATAAACTTCACACTTCAAGGTGATGGATTGTTTTTGTCCTTCTGGTATGCGAGTAGCAGCACCTCTATTTCTTACTTTTGCAGAATACATTATTGCTTTAAGGCTCCAAAATTTGTCTGGTCCAGTCTCTGGCGTTTTCAACAGCTGACGAACCTTATGAAAGGCGATAATTGCGTTCTTCCGGGGATGTGAGGCCTCCTCTAAATCTAATGGTGGGAATTCTTCACTGGCCAAACAAAACTCCCGACCCAAGTCAAGTGTCTGCTGTCCGCTATCCATCCTGAGAAGAAATTAAAAGAGAACAGAGGAAAGATACATGTGTAAATAATAGGATAGAATTAAAGAAACTAGAATTGAGTGTATACTATATACACAGAGACACAGAAATTCATCAGAGGGAGAAATTGGACTATTATTGTATTATCTAAAGAATTTCCTAGATCTTACAGTGGCTAAGTGAATAAAGGGAAACAGGTGGTTCACCATTATAAAATACATGTCAGTTTATGTGTGTGTGTGTATATATATATATATACGATGTATCATGAGAGAGGGAGGGAGACTACCTAGGTATCAGTTGTGTCAATAGAAAAACTTATTTATTGACATTAAAGAGATTCAAAATCTTATCTGTATCAGTGTTATATATATACATATATGTATAAAGAGAGAATATATGTATAGAGAGAAGAAGAATAGAGAAAGTGAGGGAGTATCTAAGTATGCTTAGTTGTGTCAATAGAAAACATGAAAGAGATTTTAGAAACAAAGAGAAGAAGAAGAACAACAACAAATCCCAGTTCCAAAAAAACCTGTTCACACAAGATAATTCAGAATCTTATCTGTATGTATCAGTTATATATATATATATAGAGAGAGAGAGAGAGAGAGAAAGAGAGAGGAGTACCTGTGACGTATCAATCTGAGACAAATCAAAATAGGCAAGAGAAACCCTGCTTTTACAAATAATTAAGAATGGAATTCAATTAGAAAAATAGTCAAGAAACAAATTCTTAAGGGATTCAAAACAGACTGAGAGAAACAGAGGGAGAGAGAGAGGAACTAGAGAAACTGAAGAATAAACAAGATTGATGGTGAAACAAGATTGAGAGAGGCAGCAGAAAACCCTGCTCATTATCATGGAATTCAATTACAAATTAATTCCAGAAAATCATAAACAAAGTGACAGAGAAGCAAGATTGAAGGTGATACAAGATTGAGAGAGGCAGAAGAAAACCCTGCTTATTATCATGGAATTTAACTACAATTTAGTTCCAGAAACTCATAAACAAAGTGACAGAGAAGGGGAGAAGAAGAGGTGAAACAAGATTGAAGGTGATACAAGATTGAGAGAGGCAGCAGAAAACCCTACTCATTATCATGGAATTTAACTACAATTTAGTTCCAGAAAATCATAAACAAAGTGACAGAGATGCAAGATTGAAGGTGATACAAGATTGAGAGAGGCAGCAGAAAACCCTGCTCATTATCATGGAATTCAATCACAATTTAGTTCCAGAAAATCATAAACAAAGAAGAAGAAGAGTACCTGGTTGGGTTGTATCCAATGGCGGAACGAGGGGGGGGCGGGAGGGGGCATATGCCCCCCCAAGGCTGGGGGTTAGGGGTAGGTATATCATATTCATAATTCATAAAGCAGTGATGGGTTTGGCACTACTGTTGGCAGACATGCTGTTGATATTAATTAAATTAGTAAACACCAAGAAAGCAACAACAGAACTAGTTTTGTGCTACCAAATTGAAATGGCCACAACGGATATAATAATAGTACTATGTACCAACTGGCATTATTATTTTAAACATTAACTACCACTGTCTATTACACTAATTTAATATACCTTATTTATTTATGGAAAGTCCCGAGCCGAGACAATTGACTTCTACTCATAATTATCGTACCCGACACACACCGACGCGCGAATAAACTTAAACCTTACACTACTTGATTCTTTAAATCTAGTATAATATCATAATAATATTTATCTTGAGAGAATAAATATAAATTTAATCACATTTCTACACTTGTTTTAATTACATTTTAAATTTTTAACGACATTTATTGATCTGACAATATAATTATTATTCTTTCATTATCAATAATTTAGAAGATGAATGACAGTTTGGTAAGTTATATTGAGAAAGATATTTTTTCAACAATTGAAAACGAACAAATTTTGAAACGTTTTCAAACTATGCAGACTCGCATGATACAATTGTTTTCTCTCAATTGTACAACCGAAAGAAGCAATTCAAGCATCAATAAATAATTTTTTTTTATTGATGTATTTTGCCCCCCCTTCTAAAGCGTCCTGGTTCCGCCACTGGTTGTATCAAGGTGATACAAGATTGAGAGAGGCAGTAGAAAACCCTGCTCATTATCATGGAATTTAATTACAATTTACTTCCAGAAATCATAAACAAAGTCACAGAGAATTCAAAACAGAGAGAGAGAGTACCTTGGTTGTGATTGTGATCAGATAGCGTCCTCTCTAACTTCAAGATCTCTTCCCCGGGTGATATATATAGACTCTACACAAATTCAAGAATGCGCGGGAGTAATAGGGGGACACGTGTCTTATTAAGAGAGCCCCGGTTCTCCCTCTGGAAAAAATCATGACTCTTTTGTTAAATTGATGGAATATCAAACTTTTGTTATTAAATGAATTGCAATTTTAAATTTGAAAATTAACAATTGTTTCAAAAATAAAAATAAGCCTAAAAATTCAAACTTTAACCCATAAAAATATCAATTATACCCCAAATATAAATTAAATATCCTAAATCCTACAAATTTAACCCTAATCCTGAAAAATTAAACTCTAAACCTTAAAAATTGAACCCCCATTCCTAAAAATTGAACTCTAAACCCAAAATTATGAACCCCAATCCTGAAAAAAAAATATAAACCCTAAACCCTACAACTGAATCATACCCTACCTAAAATTACAGCCTCTAAACCCTACAATTAAACACTAAAATGTTAATGACATCAGCAGTAATTACGTACAGAAGAAAGGGAGATGAAAAATAGTAAATAAGCCGCAAGCACCTCCCTCCATAATCAAAAGCCAAGCCACCCATCGATAACCTCTCACATCCCCAATGTTGTTTCCATTGGAGACGAGAAGCAAAGGAGCTAAGATTTCATCTCTCTGGACTGGAGAGAGGGGAAGCTAATGATGGATAGTGTGGCCGTGGCCGTAAGTTTTATTCTTTGTCAAACGACGTCGTCTCATAAGACCGCATAAAATAAGATTTATTGATGGAATATCTTTTAAATAATTTGCAATATTCAAAAAACAATTATAAATAAAATCAGATTAAATTAATTTTTATTTTAAAATTGATGAGTGTAATATAATTATTCATATTACTTAATTATTGTACGAATTTATTTCATGATTAATGTGTTAATATTCAATCCATTGACTATTTGTAATTATTTTTAAAGTTGATATCTCAAAAGGTGATTTATATTATAATATTTCTTTATTTTACTTGGCGTAATAACGGCGTAATAACAAAATATAGGTCATGCACGAAATTAAATAAGCATTACTAAATTAATACATACAAATAATTTAATTTTTATTTATTTTTTTACAAACAAACGCAGCTTAGAAATTTTTTATTCTCCCCTCAAGTTAACGAGATATCTGAACACCCATAGAGATAACACAAAGATCATCTGAACTCCATCATTAATTAGATGGAATTAATCCATGTTAACTAGCTTTCGCATCATAATTTATTTTTATTTTTTAAGTAGTTTTGCACCCTACTTCCACTTAATAGGAAATCTCAAGTATTGGTATCTTTTAGTTTCACATTCGAGTTTCTGATAATTTAATTTCTTTTATGGTTGAGTGCCATGGTCCATTATTTGATCAGGCCAATTTAGAGCTTATCGTGATAATATCTGTTAGAGTCTGCATATTTAATCTTGATGATTTGATTTGATGAAGAAAGTGCTTAATGTATATATGTAAACAATAAATTTTGTACAGTCCTTAATAATGATATGTTGATCTAATGTGCAAGGACTTAGAATAGAAAGATCAAACTTGTTAGGTTAATCTTATTGAGTTGATCTGATATATAGTTGATAGGCTTAAATTATTTGTAAAGTTACTCTGCCAGATCGGTAAGCATCAGATAGATCGCAGAGTCAACTCATGTTCTGAATACATCAGACAATCGATCGTAAATCTCTTGCAAGGATAGTAGAGCTCACCACAAATCGCAAAGTAAAGATCAGTTCGTAAAGTGAACAGAAGATAGCAGAGTTAAGTGAAGATCGTAAAGTAAAATTTGAACGTAGAGTACTCAAGGCAATCGTTAAGTAAAAGACAAATCTTAAAGTATCTCAAAGATCGTTCAGTAAAAGAGAGATCGTAAAGACAGCTCTAGAATCGTAAAGCAAAACTTCGATTGAGCTGAATCGTAGAGTTTTACTTCCTTCGTAGAGTCAAGTAAAGTCTGACAGTAGGCAATGGAGCGTTGCTGATTAAAGGTCCCGAGGTGATCACTAAATATCTTTGGTCTGAATCGAAGAAATTAAAAGATATGTCTACCAACTAGTTTACTGATAACCACAACTCAATGGTGTTAGGCAGTGTTCTAAAAAGCGGCCTAGGCGGCCGCCTAGGCGCTAGGCCCCCCCTGGGCGCCTCGCCTAGGCCCAAGGCGGCAAAAAAAGCGCTCCAGGAAATTAGGCGGCGCCTAGGCGGCCGAGGCGGACTAGGCGCGTAGGTGGGCTAGGCGGGACCTAGGCGGGGCCTAGGCGGAGATTTTTTATTTTTTTTAATAACTACCAAAACCAGATCTTGATATATTTATTTTTCTAATGATTTTACCATAATCATAATGTAGGTTGTAGCATATCAAATCACAACAAAAAGTGAATAAGATCAAGTCAAAATGGATAATTTTATTATAGTTGTAATTTTTTGAACTTGTACCAACTTCAAATTACATAAATGATGATACATTTGTAATATTTAGTTTAATTCAATATAATTCTTAAATTTATGTTTAGTTTTTTAAGTTTTAATATTGAATTGAATTTTTGAAATTTTAAATTTTATTATTTAATAGCAATCTTGTGTTTATGAATAAAACTAATACATTAAAGATATGTTAGCCATACTTAGCATATGGTATTTGTCATTTTCTCTATGTTCTCAATTTTGAAGATTACACAAATAAAAATAATTTCATAATTAATATCAAATGTCTCATTCAGTAAACTTCACACTAATTTTTAAAAATAACATTTATTTAAATTTTTTAGAGAGAAGAAGTACGTATATATATATATATATATATGAAGATACTAGTAACACTAATTCTATAATTTAATTATTTCAAGTAATGGATATATATATATATATATAGTTTGTTTTAATTCATTGAAGCAATTGTTTTCATTGAAGCATGATGATACAAGAATACTCTTAAAAATTCAATTTCAAACTCAAAATTAACATGAATTCAAATTCAATTATTTTCACTGAAGCATTATGAATATTATAAATTACTTAAAAATACATTTATTAATTTAAAAAATTAAACAAATTATGTGTTTGAACTTTGACATTGACAATATTGATATGCGTTTGAACTTTAAGCAAAGGCCTTTATTATCTTTATTATAGATTGTTTTGCTTTATATTATTGTTTTGTTTGGATAAATGTAAGATAAAATATTAAAATTGGCTTAAAATAAAAAATCCCGCCTAGGCCCCGCCTAAGCCCCCTAGGCGCTAGGCCCCCCCGGCCGCCCGCCTCCCGCCTAGCGCCTTTTAGAACATTGGTGTTAGGTGAAAAAGCAAACTGTTGTGACAAGCAAGCTAAAAAGAAGCTGACACGTGGATATAAAAGTCAACATAAAAGATCTCAGGATATCTGAAACATTAAATGTTCTATGCGAACCTAGCAACAGGAAGAAATTTAGGCAAACTATAAAAAGGCAACAGAGATTCAAATTCAAAGGGAAAAAAGCCTAAGTTCTGTCATAGCAAAAAGAACATATTCTACGATTTTGAACATCTAGTTCAAGCTGCTAAGTATTAGAAAAGAGAAGCTTAATGTCAATCTTAGCAGCACCTCTCAACAACAATCAACAATTGTTCGTCGTGGTCTTAGTGACCTGCAATCTAAGTCTGTTGGCTTGAAAAGGGCAAGAGTGTCCTTGTCTTAGTGACTAAATATCCAAGTCTACTGGGCTTGAAGAGGTCTTAGTGTCCTTGTCTAAGTGACTAAAATATTCAAGTCTGCTGGGCTTGAAGAGGGCAGAGTATTCTAGTCTAAGTGACTGAATTCTTAGTAGATTTTCTACTTGTTAAAGTAGAATAGTGGATTATGAGTTATTCAGTCTCCGAACCACTTAAAACTCGCTTATGTCATTTACTTTCCTGTTTTATATTATGTCTATATTATTATTGCTTGTGATTAAAAACCTAAAACTGAATTTGGAACTAAGATTTATCAGTGGTCTTAAAAGAGGACTTTCAAAATACATATTTCGTTATACTTAATCAATCTGATTAATAAATATTGGTAATATCCTTAATTAGTCAAATTTTAAAAAGGATTTATTCAACCCTCTTCTAGATCTTGAAGTGCCTTTGGGAAATAACAGTATCCAACCTAACCATTTATCAAGGCTAGGGACTTTTTTGGGGGGGTACATCAAGCCAAGTCAAGGGACATATACGTGATCATATGGCCAACTTGGACATCGTTTTTGAATCTATTTTGTGTGTTTAAAAATTTAAATATATGTGTTTTGACTTATGACAATTTATTCTCGAATTCGCAGTCGATATTTTTTAAGTTCAATGAAACGATTTTTAGAATTGATAAGGAAAATAAATTACCCATTTCGTATCCGCTTTGTATATATTGATAATTATTTTGGTAGTTATTTATATACACACTAATATCTTAATAATTATACATGCTCATAAATATTTGTAATATATGAAGATGTTATATCTTTTGGGTCGGTGCTCCGCTTGACCTACCTATCATGTACAACATATTCTCACGGTTGACAATGGGCTTGTTTCGTCGTAAGATGTCTCTAATGTGTAAAAGATAGAATATTACAGTATAGAGTACATGTGTGTGAGTACTGAGAATTATAATTACGTGTGTGCACACTGAGAAGGGGGTTGAATAGGTGTATCTATTTTTAATTGAATAACAGTGACACTTTTAAATTTTATGTTATTCGAAACTATGCAGACAGGGGTATCTATCTGCTTAGATGTTTATGAACCTGTTAAGCAAAATACAGAGCCTTCTTTGATTTTAACTAAGCAGTGTATTAAATTATGCAGACAGAAGTACCTGTCTGCTTAGGTGTTTATAAACCTGTTAAGCAGAATGCAGAGCCTTTTTTAATTTTAACTAAGCAGTGTATTAAACTATGTGACAGGGGTACGTGTCTTCTTAGATGAACTTGTTAAACAGAATAGAAGCAATATGAACAAGATAATCAGTAAACCACAACACCAAGATTTTTACGTGATTCGACCCTTAACCTCTAGTCTAATGACATAATTCACGTCCAATACCAACTAGTATTGAAGACTTTTTTATTGAGATAATATACAATCAAATTACAAAATAACTCCTTATACAAACAAACAGCTCTGATTATGTTGGACATTACTGCTCCCTTTGCACCTCTGTAACCTTCTGCACCACTACAACATTTAGAGCTTGCTTTGTACAGACCTATCTACCATTGGATCACACAAGCCAAACTAGACTGTATACAAGTTTTGATATGAACGAATCTGATTATAATATATATATATATATATATGAATTTCTCGCACAAGAAATTAAGCACAATGCAAGAGTAATCTGCTAGAAAGTTTTTCTTTGAAGCTCAGTGTATTTCTAAATTCGTTCCACTCTTTGCCCCTTCTTTCTGTAAGCAATGGTTGATGTACTTTATAGAGGAGGGAAATATGTAACTGTTAGAGAGAGGCTAGGACAACAAAGGATTTGTTTAGAGAAACATGCCCATGATGATAATGGGCAACTTTATTCTTAAGAGCATTAAACAAATCCTCCCCATAAGAAAATATTGGGCAGCTTCAACAGAATCCTTTAATAGGTAGCATAATACTCTAATTTGTATTACAATAAGTCTTGGGCAACCGGTCCATTTTAATTTTTTTGGTTGACTCCCAAATAATTTATAATATTTATTGTAACTTAAATTTTTACAAAATCCAGTGATTTAGGTATAATTTAGATACATATCAAAAATAAGGTTGCACAATCTCTGAAGCCCTGTTTTTGATATGTATCCAAATTATACCTAAATCACTGGATTCTGTAAAAATTTGAGTTATAATAAATATTATAAATTATTTGGGAGACAACAAAAAAATAGGACCGGTCGCCCAAAACGGTCGCCGTATGTATTAAGGAATCCTGCCCATGCTGATAATGTGCAGAGTAAAAGAGCAGTTTTAGCACTCGCGATTCTTAGCGGTGTACAAGCATCTTTCTAGCACTATTTTAGTATCAAATATAGTGAATCAAGAATGGGCAGCTTTAGATTTACCTAAGAAAACCTACCCATGATATTATAAAGAGCAATAGTGAGAGCTCTATTCTAGAGATGAGGGGTGATTAATATTCCCATGAAACCATGTGCGACCATGAATGGAATAACTCAAGTCATGGGATGCTTTGCCTAAAATAGTGCTACCATGTATGGAGGGAATTAATGGGCAGCAACATTGATTAATGATTTAGAGAATCTTAGTAGTATATTTAATTGCATTTAAGAAATCTCCTCATGTTGATATTGTGCAAAGAATGAGAAATTCGCAGCTTTAGGGGTGTTTATTTATGACTGAATGAGTCCAGATTTGAGCGAATAAGTCATTAAGGGCTCATTCGGCAACGACTTATTTTAAAATGACTTAAAGTTAAAATTTAAGTTGATTTATAAGTCATTTTAAGCTAATTGATTTATCAGTAAAAGCGTTCGATATCAGATTGACTTATAAGTCAGAAATATTCACATTGATTGAATATCATATTACAAGAATCACTATCTTTTTCATTAAATAAAATACTAAATAAATAAATATATTATATTATATTATAAATATAATATAAAATAAATATAATACATATTAATAATATATTATATTATATTATATATAATATTATATATGCATATATTATATTATGTGTTATAATATATATTGTATATTTAATATTATATTATAATATATTATATGAATATATTATAATATAATAAATATAATACATATTAATAATCTATTATATTAAATAATATTATATATGTATATACTATATTATATGTTATAATATTATATATTTTATGTTATATTATAATATATATATATATATATATATAATATAATACAAAATAAATATAATATCTACTATATATGTATATATTATAATATATTATATTGTATTGTATCAATTATATATATATATATATATATATATATATATATGTGTGTGTGTGTGTGTGTGTATATATATATGTGTATATATATATATTTATATGGGTTACGACATTTTTATCCTTAACATTTTTTATTACATGTTTGTTTACGTTATAAAAGAAATAGATATTAGGTTGGAACTATAATTTGGCAAAATAGAAGAGGGACAAAACAGACATTATATTTGGTCAAACTAACTTATTAGGAATGACTTATTAGTCATTTTAAAATAAGTTACAAATACTTATTTATTTTTTAACTTAAAATTTAATTTGTAAGTAAAAAAATAAGTCATTGCCAAATAAAAGAATAGTGGCAAATGACTTATAAATTAGTTTGACCAATTTGCATTACAAAAAAACGAGGCTATCTGCGATCGTATGCGATCGCTGATATGAATCTACGACCGTATACGATCGCTGATAGTGGTCGCAGTTAATCTGGTCACTAGCTATCCTTCGACAACTACCATCAGCGACCGAATTATCAGCGACTGCTAATAGCAACGAATCTGGTCGCCAGGCTGAGTTAGGCTTTGGCGCTACATGTCAAGGACCAATATTAGCGACCGCATGGGATCGCTAATAGTAAAAAAACACAAAAATCTTGTGAACACATTCTTCTCAATATGCATCACATCTAGATTATGATGAATCAAATTTGTAGATCAATAAGACAGTTCCTAAAAGATGCTTTATGAGATTCGCCAAACTCATTGATTATGTTTGAGGCAACAATCTTATCGGATGGGATGACCGACAATCTCATCACACGGTCACGCATCTCTGTCCCCGATAATCGTGGTGCAGACATATCATTCTCTACTTTTCCTTTCCTGAAGTGTTCTCTATTTCTTCGAAACGGGTGATCTACCGGCAAGAAACGACGATGATAATCAAACCAGCAAGGCTTTTGACCTTTTGATAGATTGAAAGACTTTGTATATTCCATACAATATGGACAAACCAACTTCTCGTGTGTACTCCATCCAGATAACATACCATAAGCAGGAAAGTTACTTATAGTCCACATAACCGCTGCCCTAAGGTTGAAATTTATTTTCGTGAAAACATCTCAAGTCTGTACTCTATCCTCCCATAATACTTTTAACTCGTCTATAAGAGGTCTCAAGTAAATATCTAGGTTCTTTCCTGGACTCTTGGGACCAGGAATCATGAGTGAAAGAAACAAGTATGGTTATTTCATATACATCCAAGGAGGCAAGTTAGATGGAGTAACAATTGCAGGCCAGCAGGAATACAGAACAGCTGAGTGGTCGAACGGGTTGAAACCATCAATCCAAGCCTCACATTTCTAGGTTCCAATGCAAACCCAAGATGTGCTAAGTTGAAATTTTTCCAAGCCTTCCCATCTGCGGGATGGTTAAGTTCTCCACCTTTAGCTTGAGATTTTTGTTGAGTTAAATCTATACTAGCAATTTTAGGTACAAGTATACACGGTCAATGATAAATGCGTGATATTTATATATTTTGATTCCCTTATGTTTAGTTTTATTACATATTTTATGTGTATATGAGTTTAATAAGTTGTTTATTGATTTTAGGAAGAATTGGAGCTAAAAAGAAGAAAAAGAGAAAACAGATAGGAATTGTGGGTCACGGCGCTCAGGCCTTGTGTGGGCGCATGGCGCACGTGGTTTCGTTTGTAGATTTTTCTTGCATTGTATTTTTGGAGGCATTCTAATATAATTGAGATTATTATTTCTTAGAGGCTTAAGACTTTGACCTAGGAGTATAAATAGATTGTATTAATCAAAGTTGAGGTCTCTCTCTTCATCTTCTACATTCAATTATAAACCCTAATTTTGGAGATTCAAGGCATGTCACGCTAAGTACTTTATTTCAGTTCTAAGGGATGTTGAACCTTTTTTATAATTAATGGTTTGACCAAGTTTACTTTATTTATTCCTTCTTACATGAGATTTATTCTGTTAATCTGTTTTAATTGATACATGTTTTTATATCTGATTGATTTGATATGACCAGTTAGATTAATCTGATTGATTTCATCTGCTAGATTAAGCTATAATATTTGTGACACCCCCAAATCTGGGTACTTAATTTCCCCCTGATTTGGTGTTCACTATCCCATTCATTCACATCTAACTACCCATAATTAAGCAATTAAAATAAACTTAATTAATCATCTCCCAAACCGGGTTACATCAATAATTAAAATCCCAGGTCACCACAACCTTAATACATCAAATGCGGAATATAAAAAAAAAAAATCTAAAACAAGTCTGGTACAAATGTTCATCAATTAATTAATAAATCTAGAACTATTTCTGCATCTTGCCCTTGCCCTTACTGGTGGACGGCTCGTCCTGCTTCTCGGGCTTAGCTGAAATATTTAATGCAAGAGTGAGCAAACAATTGCCCACAAGAATGATAACAGTAACTTTTAATTGAAATAGAGTTCAAATGAGAAGCAATGATTTTTTTTTGAAGTTAATCAATAAGTAATCAAAGTTTGAATATATCTGAGGGTCTCAAGACCTCGAACTATGTCCTAGGTTAACAAGTATTTTTTTTACCGTAACCTTTAACAGTCTTAAAGACTATAAATGGACCTTCATCTCGTACTCAGGGGGATCAGCCATTTGTACAATGTATTGTGCACAAACATTTTAACGCTAAGCGTAATAATCCCCTATGTTAGGGTTGTTCATCTCAGTTTATAATAAGAGTCCGTACCAAAAAGAACTTGGCTTGGAACAAGTTTAGATAATCTAAGTTTTTGAAATGCTCATCAACTAAGGACTAGCTGAATCAATAATGGTTTGCTAGTCTAGTTCTTTAGTAAAGTTTGTATTCGAAGTTTGAATGATAATCAAAGACTGAATAAATAATATCTGAAACAAAATATAATTACTCAACATGATATCAGCCTTGCTTGAATAACAATAAGCTAAGGTTAATTAATTCACTCAAAGGAAGTAAACTTGTTGAAATAATAACAAGCTTAAGAAATAGAAAACTTGCTATAATAATTTAACAAGTTTAAAGAAAGAAAACTTGCTCAACGTAAAAGTAATAAGTTGAGATAGGGAAACTTGCCTCAAGCGTAGATTACAAATTAAATAATTCACGATCCTTAAATCAACCTATACAATTAATTATAAGATGGTAACATAAATTAGTTACAAAATTTATAATCACTTTAGGTTCCTTTTACCTAATTATAGTATCTCATTTAGCATACTTTAGACAACAAATGCTAAGTAGCAACCATCTTGGTAGTACATTAGTCACATTAATATAAGTTTAATTATGCATCATAATTTCCCAGAAAAGAAAATAATAAATTAAATTTTTTTTTTTAAACAGTAGCGTTTCTCGCCGGGGCGAGAAAAAGCTTAACAATTTCGTCGCCGGGGCGACTCTGTCGCTGGGGCGAAGAAGAAACCAGTTCATTTCTATCGCCGGGGCGATAGACTTGACTGTCGTCTTCCCCAGCTCGCGAACCAGTGAAAACTTAGGCCAAATTTGGCCAAAATTTTCCGAATTCTACCATCCAGAAAACAAATTAGATATACCCAAACACCATATATGATATAAAACATTTACCCAACATGTTTCTAACTAATCTAAACACATAATCAATCAATTTAAAACCAAAAATTCACTGTTTTATAAAATAACCATGTTTTTGCCATTTTCATAAAACAAAACTCTGTAAATTCATTTTTCAATCAATTGAACCCATTCTTCTTGCATTATTCATGTTTTTCATCAAATAATCATAAACAATTATCAATTTACCGATTAATAACCAATTAGAGCATCAATTTTCATACATATATACAATTCATAAAGTAAACTCTGTAAAAACTAAAAACTCAATTCTAAAGCATGTTTTCATAGATTAATACCTCTAAATTAATTGTTAATCATCATATAATCATCTAACACATGATTATTACCAATTACAACAACTATAATCAAATAGTTCATATATTCTAACAATTGAATTTACATACAGTAACTAAAACTATATACAGAAGAATAAAACCAAAAGGAAAAGAAATTATACCTTCAATTACTTTAGGAACTTGATGAATTCTTTTAAAATTACAAGTTCTTTCTCAATTCTTTCTTCTCAATTCTCAAATTCTCAAACTCTGCTCTCTCTTTTCTCTCAAACTCTGATGTTCTTCTTTCTTTTCTTTTTCTCTCTGTTCTTCTCTTTTCTTTTACAACAGACGCAACTTAAAAAAATAAACTGATAGAATTAAGAAAATAAAAACTGACAATTAAATCAAATAATAACGTAAAAATCTAATTTAATTTATCAGTTATACAATTCAAAAGCCATAAGGCTATGTTTGGCAATTACAATTAAGGATAACCTATTATTCTTATGTCTTGTTTGGTAAAACACAATTAAAATAACCCATTATTTCCAAACAAAGATCATAAGACCTTGTTTGGTAAAACTAAATTAAAACTCCTTTCATTTATTTTAATAAACCAATATAACATATAGTTTAAAATGTCACACATTTAATTCAATTGAACTTATTATTAAATAAATTCAATTAAATATAATTAACTCAAATAATAATTTCATTTAACAAATAACAATAATACCAAATAAATTCTCTTATTCAAATAAATTATTTATTCAAATAAACCTTTTCATCATCTAATTTAATCATTAAATTAAATTAGAATAAACATAACAAATCACATTTAAATAATATTTAACATTATTAAATTCAACAAATACCCACATTTAACTCAATAAATTAATAAAAATATTTATATAACTCAATAAATATTTTTATTCAATCATAAAAATTGCATTCGTTACATCTTTCCCTCCTTAAAAGGATTCTGTCCCCAGAATCACAACGCAATTAAATCGTCCGTTACATTCTCCCCCCCTTACAAAGATTCTGTCCCCAGAATCGCAATATATATAATTAAACAAACAATTGAGGGTAATTCTGCATCATTTGCTCTTCGAGTTCCCACGTTGCTTCTTCAGCATTGTGGTTCCTCCATATTACCTTTACAGAAGGTATCACTTTACTTCTAAGGACTTGTTCTTTCCTGTCCACTATTTGTACAGGAACCTCTTTATAAGACAAATCTTGCTCAAACTGTATCGGTTCATACTCTATGACATGTTTATAATCAGACTTATACGGTCGTAGCACCGATATGTGGAAAACATTGTGAATGTGGCCTAACTCAGGAGGTAAAGCTACCGCATAAGCTACCTGACCCACCCGTTTCAGCACTTCAAAGGGTCCAATGAATCGCGGACTTAGTTTACCCTTCTTTCCAAATCTGATTTTCCCTTTCCAGGGAGATACTTTGAGAAACACGAAGCTGCCGACCTCAAATTCGCGATTTTGTCGGTGTTGGTCAGCATACTTTTTCTGCCTGTCTTGAGCGGCTATCAGTCTGGCTCTTATTATTTGAACAATCTCAGCAGTTTGTTGCACTAGCTCGGGTCCTAATAGTCGACGTTCACCAACCTCATCCCAGCATAACGGAGTTCTGCATTTCCTTCCGTACAACGCTTCGTAGGGTGGCATGCCGATACTGGCGTGATGACTGTTGTTGTAAGAAAATTCGACCAAAGGTAAATGATCATCCCAGTTGCCCTTGAAATCCATGACACACGCTCTCAGCATGTCCTCCAACGTTTGAATTGTTCTTTCACTCTGGCCATCGGTTTGAGGATGATAGGCTGTACTCATTCACAACTGTGTCCCCAAACAAGTTTGCAGACTCCTCCAAAACTTTGATGTGAACCGCGGATCCCTGTCTGACACTATTGATACTGGAACACCGTGCCTCGAGATAATTTCTTTGATATATAACTTCGCCAGCTGATCTAAAGTGAATCTGACTTTGATTGGTAAAAAGTGCGCTGATTTCGTCAGTCGATCCACGATGACCCATATCGCGTCATATCCCTTCTGAGTAGCTGGAAGACCTACCACGAAATCCATCGTGATATGCTCCCATTTCCATTCTGGTATCTCCAAAGGCTGTAGCAAACCACTTGGTCGTTGATGTTCTGCTTTTACTCTCTGACAGGTTAGGCACTTCGCAACACACTCAGCAACCTCTCTTTTCATGTTTGGCCACCAGAAATGTTGGCGAAGATCTTGGTACATCTTCGTACTTCCTGGGTGAACCGAAAATCTTGAACTATGGGCTTCGGTCAAAATCTCTTCTCTGATCTTTAGTTCTGCCGGAACCCAAATTCGGCCTTCGAATCTAAGCAGTCCTTCAGTGTCAACTTTGTATTTAAGCTTTTCGCCCTCAAGCAATCTTTTCCGTATCTCAGCACATTCCTCATCTTTGAGTTGCGCTTCCTTCACTTTTTCCACCAGAGTTGGTTGGGTTTCTATCTGAAATAATTTTTCGGTCGACGTCATCTGATTCTTTACTTCTAGTTCCAACTTAGCCATTTCCTCCACGAGCTTCTCCTGAGCGGTTAACAAAAACAATTTCTCCCGACCCTTTCTGCTCAAAGCGTCTGCAACCACATTGGCTTTTCCCGGATGGTATAGGATTTCACAATCATAGTCCTTGATTAACTCTATCCATCTCCTTTGCCGCATATTCAAATCTTTCTGTGTAAAAATATACTTCAGACTTTTATGGTCTGTGTATATTTCACACTTCTCCCCATAGAGATAGTGTCGCCAGATTTTCAGAGCAAACACCACAGCTGCTAACTCTAAGTCATGGGTCGGATACCCTTTTTCATAGTCTTTTAGTTGGCGCGATGCATATGCAATAACCTTTCCATTCTGCATCAACACACAACCAAGTCCCTTATGCGATGCGTCGCTATACACCACAAAATTTCCTGTATCATCTGGCAAAGACAATACAGGTGCCGAACTTAGTCTCTTCTTTAGTTCTTGGAAACTCTCTTCGCACTTCTCCGTCCAGACAAACTTCACTGATTTTCTTGTTAAATTCGTTAACGGAGTGGCGATTCTCGAGAAATCTTGAATAAAACGCCTATAATATCCTGCCAAACCTAGGAAACTCCTCACTTCTGACGGTGTTTTCGGCTGATCCCAGTTTATCACAGCTTCGACTTTTGATAGGTCTACCGATATTCCGTCCTTATCAATCACATGCCCAAGAAATTGCACACGTTCCAACCAAAATTCGCACTTTGAAAATTTTGCATACAATTTCTCTTTCCTTAACGCCTCTAATGTCACCCTCAAATGCTCGACGTGTTCTTCCTGAGTTTTGGAATATACGAGGATGTCGTCTATAAACACCACTACGAATTTATCCAGAAATGGTTTGAACACCCTATTCATTAAGTCCATGAATGCTGCAGGCGCATTCGTTAAACCAAATGACATAACCAAAAACTCATAGTGACCATATCTAGTTCGAAATGCCGTCTTTGGTATATCCTCCTGTCTCACCTTCAACTGATGGTACCCACTTCGTAAATCTATCTTTGAAAAGTACCTTGCCCCCTTTAGTTGATCAAACAGGTCATCGATCCTTGGCAACGGATACTTGTTTTTGATCGTGACCTTGTTCAATTCTCTATAATCAATGCAAAGACGCATTGATCCATCCCTCTTCTTAACAAATAATACCGGCGCTCCCCACGGCGAAACGCTTGGTTGAATATACTTTTTATCTAGCAACTCCTGTAGTTGCGCCATCAACTCCTTTAATTCCACTGGAGCCATTCGATACGGGGCCTTCGATATAGGGGCCGTTCCCGGTGCTAAATCAATCACAAACTCGATTTCCCTATCTGGCGGTAATCCTGGTAAATCTTCAGGAAACACATCCACGAAATCTCTAACTACTGGTATCTCTTCCAACTTTGCACCTTCCTTTCGCATATCAACTATGTAGGCTAGATACCCTACACAGCCTTGCCTCAACATCTTTCTGGCCTGCATCATCGTCAGACAACTCGCTTGTCTAGGCGATTTGCTACCATAAAATACAACCTTTGACGGAGTCATAAGGTTTATACACTTCTTTTGACAGTCAATGACTGCCCCATGATTAGTCAACCAATCCATACCCAATATAACGTCAAACTCCCCAAGTCGAATTGGGATCAAGTTTACCGTCGTTATCTGACCCTTAATATCTATTTGACAATCCTTGTGGATAAGTTTAACAGGAATTATTTCCCTATTCGCAATCTCTATGTTCATAGGGTAATCTAGTTCTTCCTGGGGTAATTCTAAGTTCTTAGCAAAATCATCGGATATAAATGAGCAAGTAGCACCCGAGTCAAACAATACATAAGCATTAATATTATTGACTGGAATGATACCTGACACCACATCCTTTGACTGCACAGCGTCCTGCACCGTCATGTTGAACGTTCGAGCGGTAGGTCGGTTGGGCTGTGTCGGTCCGGTGATAGTCAGATTACCTCCACCGCTGCTCCCTTTTCATGCACCAGCTCCTCCTGTAGCTGTTTTCTTAGGGCACTCTCTGGCAAAGTGATCCTTCGACCCGCAAATGAAACATGCTCCTTTCTTCGGATTAGGGCAATTTGGTGAAATATGGCCCTCTTGTCCACAGTTGAAGCACACTCGCTTACCCTTCAAACAAGCACCCATATGGCTCTTCCCACAGTTGCTGCATACCTCTATCTTCTTCTTCTGATTACCCTGCTGACTTCCCACAGAGTTACTATCATTCCACTTCCTTTTCTGATTACTGCCCCCATGGCTACCACTTGCTTTGTTTTCATTCTCATTCTTCTTTTTCTTCTGCTCCTGGTTGTACTTTGACAGAGCATTACTGCCTCCTTCAGCGATAATTGCCTTTTCTAGCACTGCCGCAAATGAACTTAGTTGAAACAACGAAACTCTACTATATAACCAGGGTTTCAGTCCCTGCTCAAATCTCCTAGCCTTCCGCTCATCCGTGTTAACCTGATATGGCGCAAACCTTGCCAGCTCATTGAACTTTGCAGCATATTCAGGTACCGTCATAGTACCTTGCTTCAGCTCTAGGAACTGCACTTCCATCTGGTTCTGCGCGCTTACTGGGAAGTATGTCTCGAAAAATATTTCTTTAAACCGCTCCCACGGTATTATACCCTGACCACCACGAGTTTTGTTTGCCTGCCACCAGTAGCTGGCTTCTGATTTCAGCATGAATATCGCAAATGCCGTTTTCTGGTCTTCACCGACTCTGGCGACATCGAACACTTTCTCCATCTCCATGATCCATGTTTGAGCTTCAATCGGATTCATGGAGCCCTGAAATTCTGGAGGTCCGACAGCCTTGAAGTCTTTGAAGGTCGTGGCCTGCGCTTGGGGTTGGTTCGCAAAGGCTCCCGTTAACAAATTTACCAACTGCTGCATGGGATTAGCGTTGGCTTCTTCGTTGTTAGTAGATCCCTCGGGGGTCTGTTGACGTGTTGGTTGTCTTCTTGGAGGCATTTTACTGTTAAGAATTCTCGTTATTAAACTATTGCTCAATTACTCAAACATTTAAGTCTTAACTTAAACATTTATGAACAACACTTAAATACATAACACATCTGATAAACTTTCACATTTATTCATTAACTGCTTAAAAACATAATAGAGATAACATCGTAGTTATTTACATCAAATCATCTATCCTGAAATCACAAAGTTCCAGGATTACATCATTATTCTATCCCATTAAATAAACTGGGATTAATCAACTTATTAACTCATAAATTTCATAATAACATAACTAATCATAATCTATGATGACATCCCACGACGTACAGCTTCCTGGCGTTCCTGCTCCATAATGCGTGTCATCATCCTACGATCCATCACATCTGGATAACGATTAGCTCGATATTGAGCTCTGTCTATGGTAGTATGAAAAATATACTCCATCTCATCAATCTTGGCCTTCTTTGACCGCATTTCACACTCAACACAATCTGCACGATCAGCCTCCCTCAGCCAAGTTGTCTCCGCTCTCGCCCGCTTAGCTGACTCCTCTTTCAACTCATCTCGTACAATCTCATTCCTGGCTATCAACTGTCCGCGTCGATACTCAGACTGTGCTAGCCTCTGCTCAGCCTCTTGCAAGACGTGAAGAAAGGTCTTGGATCTTAGCATCCTTCTGCTCTAGAGTGGTTTGACGTTCTGCAGCCTGTTCCTCTAACTCCTCCTTATCACTCTCTACATGAACCAACTTCCACTCCACGTCTCCAAGACGTATGTCTAGCTCCACAATCTCACTGCTCTTCTGCTCCAAATCAGACTGTCGCTCCGCCAGCTGCCTCTCTAACTCCTCCACTCTGTCCTGCAACTCTATGTTGCGATCATACACCTGCTCGTACATCTGAACACCCAAAGTAGATAATGATATCCCCTCAGGGTCTTCCTCCTCCTCCTCAACCTCTTCAGGGTCCTCCTCAGGATCCTCCTCAGGGTCCTCCTCAGGATCAGTCTCAGGCTCATACTCGTGACCTGTAACTGTAACCAATGGAGATAGCTCCCTCTGCACTAGCTGCTCATGAACCACGTGAATATCTCGGGGCTCCTCCTCCCTAGTCTGGCTGGGCTCTCCTCTATCAGTCATCCTGACAACAAAGTTTTAAGTTTTAATTACTAATTGACAACACTCGATAGTACTCGCGAGCACATAAGTTTATTATCAAATAAGCACATAGCACATAATCATTTTGTTGTCTTTTATGAATTTCCGTAATTCATTCCTTAGAACTCGATAAGAGTTTATCACCACTATATTCTCTATCTTCTAAAAGGCTACTACCCTAAGGTTTTCCCCACCTAAAGATTCATAACCTACAGCTCTGATACCAACCTGTGACACCCCCAAATCTGGGTACTTAATTTCCCCCTGATTTGGTGTTCACTATCCCATTCATTCACATCTAACTACCCATAATTAAGCAATTAAAATAAACTTAATTAATCATCTCCCAAACCGGGTTACATCAATAATTAAAATCCCAGGTCACCACAACCTTAATACATCAAATGCGGAATATAAAAAAAAAATCTAAAACAAGTCTGGTACAAATGTTCATCAATTAATTAATAAATCTAGAACTATTTCTGCATCTTGCCCTTGCCCTTACTGGTGGACGGCTCGTCCTGCTTCTCGGGCTTAGCTGAAATATTTAATGCAAGAGTGAGCAAACAATTGCCCACAAGAATGATAACAGTAACTTTTAATTGAAATAGAGTTCAAATGAGAAGCAATGATTTTTTTTTGAAGTTAATCAATAAGTAATCAAAGTTTGAATATATCTGAGGGTCTCAAGACCTCGAACTATGTCCTAGGTTAACAAGTATTTTTTTTTACCGTAACCTTTAACAGTCTTAAAGACTATAAATGGACCTTCATCTCGTACTCAGGGGGATCAGCCATTTGTACAATGTATTGTGCACAAACATTTTAACGCTAAGCGTAATAATCCCCTATGTTAGGGTTGTTCATCTCAGTTTATAATAAGAGTCCGTACCAAAAAGAACTTGGCTTGGAACAAGTTTAGATAATCTAAGTTTTTGAAATGCTCATCAACTAAGGACTAGCTGAATCAATAATGGTTTGCTAGTCTAGTTCTTTAGTAAAGTTTGTATTCGAAGTTTGAATGATAATCAAAGACTGAATAAATAATATCTGAAACAAAATATAATTACTCAACATGATATCAGCCTTGCTTGAATAACAATAAGCTAAGGTTAATTAATTCACTCAAAGGAAGTAAACTTGTTGAAATAATAACAAGCTTAAGAAATAGAAAACTTGCTATAATAATTTAACAAGTTTAAAGAAAGAAAACTTGCTCAACGTAAAAGTAATAAGTTGAGATAGGGAAACTTGCCTCAAGCGTAGATTACAAATTAAATAATTCACGATCCTTAAATCAACCTATACAATTAATTATAAGATGGTAACATAAATTAGTTACAAAATTTATAATCACTTTAGGTTCCTTTTACCTAATTATAGTATCTCATTTAGCATACTTTAGACAACAAATGCTAAGTAGCAACCATCTTGGTAGTACATTAGTCACATTAATATAAGTTTAATTATGCATCATAATTTCCCAGAAAAGAAAATAATAAATTAAATTTTTTTTTTTAAACAGTAGCGTTTCTCGCCGGGGCGAGAAAAAGCTTAACAATTTCGTCGCCGGGGCGACTCTGTCGCTGGGGCGAAGAAACCAGTTCATTTCTATCGCCGGGGCGATAGACTTGACTGTCGTCTTCCCCAGCTCGCGAACCAGTGAAAACTTAGGCCAAATTTGGCCAAAATTTTCCGAATTCTACCATCCAGAAAACAAATTAGATATACCCAAACACCATATATGATATAAAACATTTACCCAACATGTTTCTAACTAATCTAAACACATAATCAATCAATTTAAAACCAAAAATTCACTGTTTTATAAAATAACCATGTTTTTGCCATTTTCATAAAACAAAACTCTGTAAATTCATTTTTCAATCAATTGAACCCATTCTTCTTGCATTATTCATGTTTTTCATCAAATAATCATAAACAATTATCAATTTACCGATTAATAACCAATTAGAGCATCAATTTTCATACATATATACAATTCATAAAGTAAACTCTGTAAAAACTAAAAACTCAATTCTAAAGCATGTTTTCATAGATTAATACCTCTAAATTAATTGTTAATCATCATATAATCATCTAACACATGATTATTACCAATTACAACAACTATAATCAAATAGTTCATATATTCTAACAATTGAATTTACATACAGTAACTAAAACTATATACAGAAGAATAAAACCAAAAGGAAAAGAAATTATACCTTCAATTACTTTAGGAACTTGATGAATTCTTTTAAAATTACAAGTTCTTTCTCAATTCTTTCTTCTCAATTCTCAAATTCTCAAACTCTGCTCTCTCTTTTCTCTCAAACTCTGATGTTCTTCTTTCTTTTCTTTTTCTCTCTGTTCTTCTCTTTTCTTTTACAACAGACGCAACTTAAAAAAATAAACTGATAGAATTAAGAAAATAAAAACTGACAATTAAATCAAATAATAACGTAAAAATCTAATTTAATTTATCAGTTATAAAATTCAAAAGCCATAAGGCTATGTTTGGCAATTACAATTAAGGATAACCTATTATTCTTATGTCTTGTTTGGTAAAACACAATTAAAATAACCCATTATTTCCAAACAAAGATCATAAGACCTTGTTTGGTAAAACTAAATTAAAACTCCTTTCATTTATTTTAATAAACCAATATAACATATAGTTTAAAATGTCACACATTTAATTCAATTGAACTTATTATTAAATAAATTCAATTAAATATAATTAACTCAAATAATAATTTCATTTAACAAATAACAATAATACCAAATAAATTCTCTTATTCAAATAAATTATTTATTCAAATAAACCTTTTCATCATCTAATTTAATCATTAAATTAAATTAGAATAAACATAACAAATCACATTTAAATAATATTTAACATTATTAAATTCAACAAATACCCACATTTAACTCAATAAATTAATAAAAATATTTATATAACTCAATAAATATTTTTATTCAATCATAAAAATTGCATTCGTTACAATATTAAGCAAACGATATTATATCTGATCATAAGTAGCAATTAATAATACATGATTGTGGACAAGCTTTTGAGTATTATTAAGATTATGAGAAGGCAAATTAAATAATCACTGATTGTGTGATTGTTACTTGGAATATTCTCTAATTCTTCTTATTGCTGTTATATTAAATTTAGAATGATAGTTATAGGTTGTATGATAGTTAGGATCTACTGAGGCAATTGTTTCTTTAGATTTATAATTAAAAAAAATTTCGGATAATTAGCGATTGCGGTTATCTAGGGTTATTAATTTTATTGAAGAATAAATATTATATAACTTGATTACTCCAATGATTGTAAAAAGGTGATACTGAACTGAAGAACTGAAGTCTTTAATTCATTGATTACTCTTATTAAATATTTTATGTTATTTTAGTTAATAAATTCAATTCAAAACCCCCCTTAAATATTAGGATAAAAAAAGACAATTCACTCTCTGTGGGATCAATTATTATTTATTGCTATACTCATTTTTGTGTTAACAGCGTAGAATTAAGGTATTAATTTTGGAGTGTTAACGACAGCACTCAAATTTTGACGCCGTTGCGAGGGAGTATAATTGTTTTTATTTATTCGTTGTTTTATTTTATTTTATTCTTTGTTTCATTTTTATTTTAGTTTATGACACGATCCTCTCAATTTAGTGAATTGAATTTTGATCCAAAAATTAGAAAAATTGCACGAAAGTTAAGGAAGGAGACTTGTCAAGCTCAAAGCACCATCGCAGATTCGAACAAAGTTCCCTCACCAGGCCTCAACATAGCACTCGAGCTACTTTTTAATCATTCATCTAGCGATTCAGAAGAAGAAAAGATGGCAGTGTCAAACAACAACAGGTCGTTGAAAGAATTAGCCACTCCTAATTTGAATCAACAACTTTTGTGCATTGAATATCCTAATTTAACTGCTGCTTTTAAATTAAAATCAGGACTAATTCACCTTTTGCCTATTTTTTGTGGTCTTACAGGTGAAGATCCATATAAGCACTTGAAGGAATTCCATGTGGTATGTTCCATCATGAAACCACAAGGAATAACTGAAGATCAAATCAAGCTAAAGGTGTTCCCTTTCTCGTTGGGAGATTTAGCGAAGGACTAGTTGTACTATATACCTTCAGGGTCAATACAGTCATGGAATGATACGAAAAGGCTATTCTTGGAGAAGTATTGTAAGATCCTGACTTTATGAAATAAAAGTTTATTATTTTCTTTATGATTATTCTTCTAAATAGTAAAGTGCTTAATTGTTATAAATGATAGTTAAGGGTGTTATATGCAAATTATCTGATAAATAGTGCATGTCGGAGAATATTCTTTTTGTTAGGGAATATTTTTTTTGTCGGAGAATATTATATTCGGTATCGTACGACGGCGCCGAAATGGCAATATTGTCAATGATAGTGGGCCCCATTGTCGGATACTGAAAACGACAGTATTTGTCAACAGTATTATCACCTGCAACTGTTGAAATACCCGGTAATAAAAAGAACAGTAAAACGCGTTATTCCACAGTAGTACGCGGTATTTCACAAGCACACGGTGTTGCACAGTATTTTATATTATTGATTCAATAATTGATAAAGCAGCTATTGCACAGTATTTTGTTCAATAATTGTTACAGTAACATCTGCATAATACTTTTTTATTATTTGTCATGACACTGTAACTTATATTATTTGATATGATATTTTAGCATTATTGACAATGTCTAGAAATTCTGTCAAGGAAAAAGGTTATTTAATTGCGCGCCGTTTATACGGAAGGCCCCCTTTTTCCTGGGAATGATCTGGTTGTCGATATTATAAGTCTAAAATAGTGTTGATTAAAAATACGTGAAGCGTTTGTTGTAAGTTAACTTATTTTTTCTGTGGGACCCACACTTTATTTCGTGGGACCCATAACTATTTGACCGGTGGGACCCACAAATTATTTTTGTAGAATAATTTCTTCAGATTTTATTTTTCCGTGGGACCCACATGTCAGTCAATAGTAATTACCGTCAGTAAATAGTTAATTCAGTTTTTATTTTACCTTAAGGTTAAAAACCTAAGTAAAAGCATATTCTAAGAATGTACTATGACATAAAGTATATTAAAAGAATATGCCAAGGGTATAAGAGTAATAAATCAAGAAAATTTGGAAAAAAAAGACTAAAATGCCCTCACCTTGATTTTCCTATAAATAGGGAGGGTTTGCTTAAGAAAATTTCACACCTTCATTGCTTATACTTCCTCTCTCTCTCTAAATTTCTTGAGTTCTCTTAGTGTGGTAGGCTATTGTGAGTATTTGTGAGAATACTAGTATTATCCGAAGTTAGTAAACCTCATAGAAAGTAACATCCAGTCACTTGTTAACTAAGGTAGGGAATATCATTTCTTTCATACTCATATATAATATCATTTGCTTTCATGTTCGTAAGTGATATTATACTTATAAAGGTTGTTATTAATTCTGTATTAATTTGTGGGGATAATCTGTCCGTGCGGTATGACGCATGCCTGGTGAATATCCTTTTGTATTCATTCCTTATTAATCTGTGGGAATAACCTGTAAGTACGAGTGTCGTACCTGGTGAATACCCTTCTGCATTCATTCCTTATTAATCTGTGGGTATAACCTGTTTGTGCGGATTGACGTATACCTGGTGAATAACCCGTTGTATTCATTACTTATTAATCTTTTGTGGAAATAATCTATCTACGCGAATTATCGCATGACGGGTGAAAATCCATTTGTAGTTTCATATATTCTGTTATACTCGTATAACGTATCATTTCTTTTGTAGTCTTTAAGGGATATCTTTTTCTTTCACATTTCTCCATTTAAGATAAGAAATCTTTGTTTGTTTCCAAAACCTTTTTTTTAAATGGAGAAAATCCCTGAAAATTAGTAGAATATCTTTAATAGTTTGTGCTTAATCTAATATCTTCTCACTTGAATCTTTCTATTTCATTTTATACGTTATAGTTGAAGCATGAAACAATTTCTTGAATATCATTCTTGAATTTGACTCCACAATTTGGTCATCGTGTTGGCAATTTGGTCAATCTTTGATACTGATTAAATTATAAAGCTTTTCTTATCCTTGATCTCACTGTATCATTGTCATCATCCTCATCCTCATATTTAAATTGTGGTGATAGTTCTCTTTGGCCCGTAGTGCAAAGATGAACTGGCGTGACATGATTTTGACCAAACTGTGTATTGGTATTATCATGACTTTTGGTGTTACAAACAAAGGCGTATGGTGAAAGTTCTCTTTGGCCCGTAGTGCAAAGATGAACTGGCGTTTGGCATGATCATGACCGGTGATGTTACAAATAAATATCTTTGGCACGTAGTGCAAAGAGAGGCTGTTGAATATAAACTGTTGATTGGATGTTCATAAACAGAAATTGTTGATTGGTGTTACAGGGATAAAATATTGGTGGTGATCCTTTAATTTATAGAAGATGGTAGATATTATAATCTACTTGACTCTTCTAATGGATTGTTGGTTCCGCTGCAATTGTTGTTGTTAAACAATTAAAATATATTTAAATCTCTGATTTAATTCTGTTGAAGGCTAAAGATAATTTTTATTATTCTTCATTATCTTAGTCATGATATTTCTTACTGGGCTATTTGTGCTCACCCTTTTCCTTTTTGTTCCATTGTTCTCCTCAGGAAAAGAGAGTGTAGCGGGGACTAGCCGGGGAATAGAGTGATGGTCCGAGATATTAGAAGTGTCTCAATACCTTACTATTAGTGTGACAATAAGTGTATTGAGAATTTAAGATGTATTTGTATTGTGTTGTCGTATTTTGCACAACACTTATTAGTTGTAAATGGGAAAATTCATATTTGTATTTGTATTTTGTGGAATGTTATTGGCGACTCAAAATGGGTTGTATGGACCTATTTTGGGGGCGTCATAGTTGGTATCAGAGCTTAGGGATATGATCTCTGGTAGAGATCTGGGATTAGAACTAGGAAGGGAGAGACGAGTAAAATCCTTTGCTAGTGTGTCCTACCTAAGCTATTTTTGGTTATTTAAGTAATTGGTTTGGTTATAGGGACAAGATGTTGCATGTCTATTTCTTTAACTAATCTTTGTTTTGTGATCACATTTCAGAATGGCATCTGAAAACCAAGAGATTCACTATGAGACCATTGTGGCTGAAACCAGGAAGCCACAAATAATACGGGTGCAAATTCAGAACATCATGATGTTAATCATGATGCTAACAACCGGATGAATGATGAATTTTTTAGGAACTTCATGCAATACCTACAGAACCAGGCGAGAAGAGCTCCTGTCTACAATACTGGCAGAAACGCTGATAATGTACGAATGGTCACTGCTAAGCAGTTCAACGAATTGGGACCACCTGAATTTTTCGGCAAGCCAGATCCACTCAAGGCAGAGGCATGGCTTAAACAATTAACAAAGATATTTGATGTACTGCGTTGCACGGACGACCAAAAGGTTCCTTTTGCTACCTTTATGTTACGAGGAGAAGCGGATCATTGGTGGGAATCTGTGAAACGTACCCATCATTCGGCACTTGAGATGTCTTGGGTCGAGTTCCAGGAATTATTCAACCAGAAGTATTTCCCGGAAAGTATTCGTCATATGAAGGAGGTAGAATTCATTAAACTGGAACAGAACAACATGACGGTGTCACAGTACGAAGCCAAGTTTGCCGAGCTGTCGCGTTTTGCATCCCATTTGGTGGATACTGAGAAACGGATGACACGAATGTTCCTCCGAGGTTTGAAACCAGAGATTCGTCAATATCTCGTTTCTCATAAAATTTGTGTATACGCAGATGCCGTGGATAGGGCTCAAGTAGTGGAGCAGGAAAGAGGACTACTACAACCAGGAAGCAACACCCAACCACGAGAGCAAAATCACGGTAATAATCGTAATGGTGGCAGCAATTATCGAAATAATGAAAGGGGTTATTTAATTGCACGCCATTTTTATGGAAAACCCCCTCTTTTCTTGGGAATAATCTGGTTGTCAGTATTGCAAGTATATGCTATCTGTGATATTAATACATTTAACACAATAATACAGAAAAAGGGATTTATTGTTACACAATAATACTATGTTTTGTGTCATACCCCACAATTCCCCATCTTCCTTTTGAGCTTCTTTAACCCGTGAGATAAGAGAAGGTTCCACTCTCATACCTGCCAAATGCCCATCTGATCCTTGTACATAGAACTCTAACTCTTGTCGCTCCATATCCGAAATAAGTTGAGCTTGTGTAATAAGGGTTGCTACACTCCCTGAATTCTTTCGGCTAAGAGCATCTGCAACCACATTTGCCTTTCCCGGGTGATACTGTATTCTCGCATCATAATCTTTTAGAAGCTCCAACCAACGTCTCTGCCTCATGTTAAGCTCCTTTTGAGTGAAAATGTATTTAAGACTTTTATGATCGGTGAAGATATCACAAGTCTCTCCATACAAATAGTGCCTCCAAATTTTTAAGGCAAAGATTACTGCTGCCAACTCCAAATCATGAGTGGGGTAGTTCACCTCATAAGGTTTAAGCTGCCTAGAAGCATAAGCAATCACCTTACCATTTTGCATCAAAACACACCCCAAACCTTTCTTAGAAGCATCACTATAAATCTGATAACCTCCTGTCCCCGACGGCAATGTGAGTATTGGAGTTGTCACAAGTCGCTTCTTCAACTCCTCAAAACTCTTCTCACGTTCTTCATTCCACACAAACTTGGTTCCCTTTCTCAACAAGTGAGTCAATGGCAAGGCAAGTAAAGAGAACCCTTCCACAAATCGCCTATAGTACCCTGCCAAACCCAAGAAACTCCTAACTTCTGTCACTGTAGTAGGTCTCGGCCAATTAGTGATAGCCTTAACCTTCGCAGGATCCACCTTAATGCCTTCAGCAGACACAACGTGGCCCAAAAATGCAACATGCTCCAACCAAAACTCGCATTTAGAGAATTTAGCATACAATTTCTCTTTTCGTAAAATTCCCAAAATTGTACGAAGATGTCCTTCATGCTCCTCTCAAGACTTTGAGTAAACCAAAATGTCATCAATAAAGACAATAACATATTGGTCCAAGTACTCTTTGAACACCCGATTCATCAAATCCATAAATACCGCCGGAGCGTTAGTCAACCCAAATGACATTACCAGAAACTTGTAATGCCCATAGCGAGTGCGGAAAGTTGTCTTAGAGATATCATCATCCCTTACCCTCAATTGATGATAACCTGACCTCAAGTCTATCTTCGAAAAATACTTTGCCCCTTGAAGTTGGTCAAACAAGTCATCAATTCTCGGCAATGGATACCGATTCCTGATGGTAATCTTGTTCAACTCCCTGTAGTCTATACACAACCTCATAGATCCATCTTTCTTCTTTACAAACAAAACCGGAGCACCCCATGGTGAAACACTAGGCCGAATAACACCACGATCTAGCAGCTCCTGCAATTGCTCCTTCAACTCTTGTAATTCCAACGGTGCCATCCTATACGGTGCCTTAGAGATTGGCTCCGCACCAGGAACAAGCTCGATGGTAAACTCAACTTCCCGCTGTGGTGGCAACCCTAACAATTCCTCAGGAAATACATCGGAAAAATCACGAACAACTGGAACATCCTCAATACGAGACTCACCCATAGAGGTATCATTCACAAACGCCAAATACCCCTCACAACCCTTTGCCATCAATTTTCCAGCCTTCAAAGCTGAAATCAACTTCACAACTCTACTTGGTTGTGAACCCTGAAACACGAACTCCGGAGACTTCACACCTCCAAATATAACTTTCTTCGCCTGACAATCGATAGTGGCCTGGTGCTTATCCAACCAATCCATTCCAAGAATAACATCGAAATCGTGCATACTTATCGGAAAAAGATTAGCCCTACGAATCTTATCTCCAAAACTGATCGGGCATTCTCGATATAATTCAGAAATAACTACAGAAGTCCCCATCGGGGTAGCAATAGACATAACAAAATCTAAAGACTGAGGTGGCACACCAAGGTGCCGAACAAAGGACTGAGCCACAACTGAATGAGTAGAACCAGTATCAAATAAAACAGAAGCCTCACGGTTGCCAACTAAAAGAATGCCAGAAATAATACCTGGCGCACCTGTTGCCTGATTATATGTAATGGCAAACACTCGACCACCCTGACGTTGACCTCCATTGTCACCATTATTACTGCCTCCACCATTACCACGTGACCCAGTACAATCTCTAGCAATATGACCCATCTGTCCACACAAGAAGCATGCACCAGAAACTCTATGGCACTGCCTCCCCGGATGATTACCCCCACAAGTAGCACAAGGAACTATCGGAATAAGATTAGGGTTACTCCCATTAGCTGGTCCTGGGTAACGACCCTGATTCTGCCCCTGCTGACGATTCTGCCACTGCTGGCGATTCTGACCTTGCTGAGGTAGCTGAAGCTGACGATTCTGCCCTTGTTGAGGTAATTGCTGATAACCCCTGTTCTGATTTTGACCTCGCCATTGCCCCTGCTGACCACCACGGTTCTTGTTCCACTGACCACCCTGATTCCTCCCATGTTGACCCGAAGCTTGACCCTGCTGATCATCTCTGTCCCTCTTCCGACTCCCTTCTGGTTTAGAAGATCGAAAGTCTTGTCGCTCCATCTCAATATTTTTGGCTGCATTAGCCACTGCCGACACATCTGCAAATTTGCTGTTAATGAGATGTTGACGATACTTATAATGAATTCTCCACTTAAACTTCTCTGCATGTTCCGCTGCAGTCCCTGCAGAGGTTCTCGCAAAGCCCGCCAACCTAATGAACCTCGTCATAAAGTCCATAATAGATTCATCGTCTTTCTGCCGAATAGATAGATACTCTCTACCATAGGCCTCTTTATCAGCAACTGGAAAAATATTGTTGATAAAAGACCTCACAAAACTCTGCCCACCTAAGTGTCGCAGCATAACCATCACCCTTTGTTGTTTTCATCGTCTTCCACCACCTCTGAGCATCCCCTTCTAGCTTATAAGCTGCAAGCAACACTTTATGATTATCTGAGCACCCCAACACATCAAAAATCTTTTCCACATGAGCCATCCAGTTCTCTTCATCAATTGGAGTCGGAGCTGAACTAAATGAACGTGGCTTCTGCTTCTGAAACCTTTCTAACCATACATACATTGGAACCACAGGCTGATCAAGACCAACTGCATTCCCTTCATCTTCGTTTACATGTGAACCATTAACTCCCGGGTTCCCCTGCTCAGGATTTTCTGGCGGTTGCTGCATTGCCTGAAAAACTTGTGCCACTAATTGCGGTAAGGCCTGATTAACTGCCTGACTCACCAAGGTAACCAATTGAGCATTGATCTGATTATTCGGTTGTTCATTAGCTTGCGGACTGGGTTGGCCCTCACTACTTCCTCCATTGTTACCTCGCCTCCCAGTAATTCTAGCGGATCTACGAGCCATCTAAGAAAGAGATCAACGAATAGAAGTAAAACAATTTAGAGACAGATTAAAAAAAATATAGCTGATAAGAAAGTTGAACAAAAATCAAACGAAACAAAACCTAACCCAGAAGTCTACCCATAGCTCACAGGTCAAACCTAAATAGGTCTTCTACAAGAAAGAACCTAAGCTCTAATACCAACTTTGTAACACCCCCTTCCCGAAAAATAGGAAAGGGAGGTCACGTGCAAAGCACAACAGAACTAACAAAATAAATCACTAGCTTTATGCCTCAAATTTTAACTTCAATAATAATAATAATCTCCAAAAGTCAACTGGATTAAACCACAATTTAAAAATACTTATTACAGCTCCAATAACTGAATATCTCCATAACACAAATCAAAATACCAAAGCCTAAACAAAATATCTAAACCACTTGGATAAAAGGAAACTCTCGTCACACTTGCCCTTGATCCCCCTGATTACCTGCCGGAAGGAAAAACACAGCATGAGCCAATTGCCCAGTACAGATATATAGTACAAAAATAATGAACTGAATTAACTAATCAATTACTGAACTGAACCGAACAAAACTAACACAACGAAGTAATAGGCTGAATCAAATGGCTGGGTGTTATTTCATACCGAGCTCAAAAATATAGCTTGCCACATAGACAAGTCAAATAATGCCACATAGGCAATCACACATTGGACCGCGAATCCAAATGCATGCAAAATCGGAAGGCGTGTTCGGCACAACATCACCAATCCGCAGAACAGAACAGAAAACTAGGGTCGACCCATACGCCTCTCACAATAAATCACCAAATGGCCAACTCCCATCGGAGCACAAAACGGAGACACCGTGGACTAATCACACTGCCACGGAAGTGTCATGTCTCTCGTGCCAAGACGACATGCCTGTGGTACCCCCACAGGTGGTTATAGCTCAAGTATACCCTACGGTATATTCTAACAAAATATGATGTCACAACATATGCGACATAATATCAACAACAAGGGGTTCTAATATGTATATGTCAATTCAAACGAATCATCACATAAGTCTCCAAAATATATTGACATATACATTTCTATAATTATCAAAATAAATACTAAACATGATAATCCAACTCAAAGAGTACAAATACGAGTTCTATGTATCAACACTAAAATAAAGCTATTATATTAATTTCACATGAAACAATTATGTGAATTAATAACGAAATTCAAAACGAGGAACAAAACGAATTAATTAAATTTCAGAAGAGTATCGCTGAAGGAGTACGGAATCCGTACCTGGAGTAAGCAATGTAATACCCAGATTATAATTCCAAATATTATTCGTTAAATTCTTTTTGTCCGAGCTAAATACACAAATAAAAATAAATGTAAGTTTAATAAAAATTAACATATTAGTATACTAAAGTTTTTCATGTTATTAAGTATTCTGATTATTAACATATATAATATATACACATATATATACATATAAAAGTCAGATTACTAACATATATATTATATACATATATATTATATATATATATATATATATATATAATACTACTTAGAAACATACACAGACACACACGGATATATATATATATCATATATTACATACTTAGAAACATACACACGGATATATATATATATATACATATATATATATATATATCATATATATATATACATATATACATATATATATCATATATATATATATAGTTTATACAATTCAGTGCTTCCTAGAATTTTAAAATCCGAACAGGAGCATTGAAAAGCTTTAAATAAATAAACTATTAATCAATTCAATTAAACTCATTCCATGCTCTCTAAATTCATATAGTATGCATACATGATATAGATTACAAATATAGTTACTAATAATATTAAAATTAATTCATTCCATAAAGTCATTATACAACTCTTGCATATTATGCAAGCTTTCTTATACTACAATTTACTACTGCCATATTTAATAATAAGAAATAATCATATATATATACTCCCTCCTCTACCAATTTATGCAGTACAATAATAATACCAAAACCATTAATAACATTTCATCATTTGTTTATATGTATGAGGACAAAAGCTTTAAACATATATACATACATAATCTTTACAATTGATTACATTAATATAACAGAAAATAAATATACACACATTAACTGAGTTCACTTCCTCTTTCTTCTTAATTCAATCTTTCTACTATGTTGTCTATTAATGGCAGCCGCACACTGCTTCTCCCTTTTTTTTCTCTTCAGCATGCAATAGATAAGAGAGAGAACGAATTGGGTCTATGAATGTAAGAGAGGGAAAAGAGAGAGGAAAATGTTTGCTGATATAGAGAGAAAAGGAGATGAATGAGAAATAATTCATTAATATTTTATTAATATTCTCATCTTTTCAGTCTGCTTTAGCCGAAAGGTGAAGGAAAAAGGGAGTTGAGTGGAATGCTTTAATAATATACTCATTTCTCTTTGTCAGGCATTACATAAATATCTTTGGCACGTAGTGCAAAGAGAGGCTGTTGAAATTGTTGATTGGTGTTACAAATAAATATCTTTGGCACGTAGTGCAAAGAGAGACTGTTGAAATTGTTGATTGGTGTTACAAATAAATATCTTTGGCATGTAGTACAAAGAGAGGCTGTTGAACATGAATTATTGATTAGTGTTACAGGGATATAATATTGGTGGTGATCCTTTAACTTATAGAAGATGGTAGATATTATAATCTACTTGACTCTTCTAATGGATTGTCCGTTCCGCTGCAGTTGTTGTTATTGAATAATATCTTTAAATCTCTGATTTATTTCGGTTGAAGGCTAAAGATAATTTTATTTTTCATTATCGTAGTCATGATATTTTCTACTGGGCTATTTGTGCTCACCCTTTTCCTTTGTTCTCTTCAGGAAAATAGAGTGTAGCGGGGACTAGCCGGGGAATGGAGTGATGGTCCGAGACAATAGGAGTATCTCAATACATTACTATTAGTGTGACAATAAATGTATTAAGAATTTAAGATGTATTTGTTTTGTGTTGTCGTATTTTGCACGACAAATATTAGTTGTAAATGGGAAAATTCGTATTTGTATTTGTATTTTTGTAGAATGTTATTGGCGACTCAAAATGGGTTGTGTGGACCTATTTTGGGGGCGTCACACATACACTCTTTCATCTTCCCCTTAGGGTCTTCTTATTTAATTCTAGAACTTCCTGCACCACTATCGTTCAATTTTCTTTTCCCTTTATTACTGGGAGCTTTCTGCGATATACTGTATTCGACTCTCACTTTATCGACTTTAACCATCCGCTCAATATGTTCTTTTGTCAATTCACCTAATGCATTCCTTAACTAATTGTTAAATAATCTTTCTAACTTTCATGCTTCTTCCAAGAAAATTACTTTATTCTTCACATCCTGCAGTTCTGTTGATTCCTGATCAGCTCCAACCTCCATGTCTGAATCATTATCTGTTAGTACCATTATCACTGGTTTTGGTACTATATTCTCCCAGATGGTAACCTCATCAGGGTCGTTCTTAATGTGAGCCTCAACTTCAGATTTTAGCTTTAGTGTTGTCTCGGGTGAAGCAATCAGCTCCTTGTTCATGACATTAGAATCCCTAATTCCTTTTCGCCTAATATCTACACATAAATTATTCCTGATTAGTACATAATACACACTATATACACACAGCAAATAATAGTTTTATTTAAGTTACTTTTATTTCCTTCTACGATGAATTTTCTCAATTCATCTGCTTTAAACTCTATTTGAGTTATTTATTATTCCATCGCTTCTACCTAGCTAAGGTTATAGCCTAAGGTTCCCCTACCTAAGGTTTCTAACCTACAACTTTGATACTAACCTGTAACACCCCTAAATTCGGGTACCTTCAAACCCATATCTGGTGCACCATGGTACTATTCATCCACAACAAACATCTAAATAATATTAACGCTATGAAGGTAATTACTAGTTATTACAAACATATTCTTATAATTCCAGGTTCTAAGACCTTTAAAGTGTTCTTACATATTAATATATAAAATATCACTACAAACATTCTATATATTACAGAATAGATCGTTCTACAATCCTTCCACATTTCTCTTCCCTTTGTCCTTACCCGAACCCTCTGCACGATCCGGCTTAGCTGAAAACAATTAATTCAAAGCAAGAATGAGTATTTAATTACTCAACAAGAAATAACAGTTAGCAACCTAAATATGAATTAAATATTTACTCTGAAGAGTACTTCAACAACTGAATAATAGTTGTGAAGAGACTACGAATCGATCTGAATAACAAAATCTGCTATTTTAAATTTTCTGAAACTACATATTGACTAGTTATAATAAGCGGCCGAAAGACTTTGAACATTGTTTTTGTTTTCGTAAAGGTTCTGTAGTAATTCAACTATGAACCGTCTTAGGCTTACAAGCACATTGGGTGATCAACCCGTATGCCCTGCATTGTACAACACTTCATGCTGAATAACTATGCGTTTAGTTGACCACCTCACGGGTCGGTCGGGATTTTCTGACATAAAAATACCCAATATTAGGGTTGTTTATCTCAGATTTGAATCTGAATCTGCACCGAAATAATTCGGGTTAGATGGCTCTACCTAACATCAATAATATTTCAAAGATTTAATGTAATATCGATAAAATATTCAAAACTTTGTCTAGCCGGAAAAAACAGCATTGAAGTATATCTTAAATAGTTCGTGAATATAGAATACTCAAATTTGAACAATTTATGTCGAAGCATAGCTGAAACACTTGTACAGATGCTAAAAGATTTGCACAAGTCTAGGATTTACACAATATAACACATTGAGTAAATTTGAACATCATAACGTATCAAGGCATTCATAGAAACAAAGTTAAATGAATGCAAAAGCTTGCACCCAATAAAATACTTGTAACAAGTTAGGATACTTGCCTTTAGCAGTCTACCCAATAATATACTTTTAGCGTTAATTGCCTTTGAAAGTCCGACACAATCAATGCACATAGACATATCAATTAGTCACGTATAATCGCCACTCATAGTTTACATTAACTCTAGCTCATACTTTACAGTGTTCATTTCATTAGAATCGGAACACCTTTTAAAAATATTAACATTTGACTCGGTGTTTCGACATTCATGCGACGCCCGCCCGGCTTGTTAAACCCGAATATCCAGTTGACACGCCATTAAGCATAATTGATACACTCAATTCAATCACCAATATTTGGTTTATACAATGTTAGCTCTATTTCCTAATGCCTAACAATTAGAATCAAGAATTCAAGCTAGGGAGGTTCGTTGGTTCGGCGTTCCGAAGAACTTATAACATTTTGACGTTTGGCTATACAATAGCCTTAATAAATTTCTAATTTTAGAATTAATTTTGACCATCAATCTTCCATTCATTTTGAGTGGAAGTTGTAGGTCTCTTCTGTAATACCTTGAATATTTATGAGGCTTATAAATACGATCGTATATGGTTTAGAGGTTAATTTAGTGACCTAAAATTAGGTATCGAGAAGTTTAAAATCTTAAACCCCAATGAAATTCAAATTTTGTATCATATGTGCTTAAATAAAGATCCAAATGATATTTTGAAGCAGGTATTTTGTGATTTTATAGTGTAAACGATGAATTGGGTCAAATAAAATTTTCTCCATAAAACGTCGTGCTTGACACGTCGTGCTTAAAAATAATTTTTTCGCCAATGAACTTTTTGGTATATTCGTTTTTTTTATAAGCTGCTTTGTCGTGCTTACACTTTGACGTGCTTACGCATTGTCGTGTTTACACTTTGACGTGCTTACGCATTGTCGTGCTTGCGCTTTGTCGTGCTTACGCTTTGACGTGCTTACGCATTGTCGTGCTTACGCTTTGTCGTGCTTACGCTTTGACGTGCTTACGCATTGTCGTGCTTACGCATTGTCGTGCTTACGCTTTGTCGTGCTTACGCTTTGACGTGCTTACGCATTGTCGTGCTTACGCTTTGTCGTGCTTACGCTTTGTCGTGCTTACGCATTGTCGTGCTTACGCTTTGTCGTGCTTATTGAAGAGCTTCGAAGATTATTATAAGAATTTGCTAGGTACTAAAGTGTAATTAACTTAGGTACTAAAGTGTAATAAGCAGAGCCCTTAACGTGCAATTAATGAAACTTGATTTTTCTATAAATAGCAAGCTTAGTTCATTCATTCCTTACTACTTTTCAAGTGCAGTTCAAGAGCAAAAACACTCTATATTTATATTCTGAGAGATATTGTGAGATAAAAATTACTTTCTAAGCATCGAAGCGCTGCGTGATTGGAAGTAAAGCTAGCAACTACAAGAGGTATTACTCTAGTGGTTATTATTTTCATTCTTCTTTATATATTTAGTAAAAATATACTTTTATAAGCAGTTATAATACCCAAATTATTTTAAGTATATAGTACAAAAGTTCTATTTATAAGCAGTTATAATGTCCGATTTATTTCTCTTATATATTAGAAAATATACTTTTATAAGCAGTTATTATGCCCGATTTTCTTCAACTATTTAGTAAAAATATTTATTTTATAAGCAGTTATAATGCTGAAATTTTTTCAAATATAATAGCCGAATATTCATTTTGCAAGCCGTTATAATGCTCAATTTATTTTAAATATAATTGAAAAATATTCATTATGTAAGCAGTTATAATGCTAAAATTATTTCATATATTATAAAAGAAGTCTTATTTATATGCGGTTATGATACCCGAAATAAAACTTAAAAGATTTAATCGTTAAACGCTTAATTGGTCTACATGAACTTATAATCGTGTAGGATTTACGACGAACGTGTAGACTGTTATATTTATCTGTAGAAGATATACAAGGCAAGTGTCCCAACCTTACTCAATTTATATTAAGCAAGTATTATACATCTTGCTATCAATTATTGTGAAGTTATTGCTTCTTGTTCGGCATAACTTAAGAAATGAATTATTATTCATATATTGTTGATTTGAGCGTAAATTGTTGTGTCAAACCAAATTGTTTGGTAAGACATCTTATACTGAGTAAATGGAAATGTCTTCAAAGGAAGACCAATAAATGTCGATAGTATATTGACCACAAATGGTAGGATGATATGCATACTCATAGGATATTGGTGAGGCTGATCACCTACCAGATATCCGAACTCAAATGGTTCTAAGTCATTGAAGACTGATAGAACTAAATGAAATTTATGGTTCTTTTACAGAACCCTCAGTATACAAAATTGACATCTTTCAAATCAAACACATGGTGTTTATATATTCAAATGAACTTGCTGAGCATTTGTAGCTCATTCTTGCGCATATCTTCCTTTGCAGCTATAAATGATATCCCTGGCACGTCTGGGACTGATAAGGAGAAAAGTCATGCTTATTAGCTTTAATTTCTGTTGTTGAATATTTTAAGTCTTTTAAAGACTTGTTGTTGTAATAACTTAGTTTAACGAATGATGTAACCGAACAAAGTATTATGTAATATATTATGATCCTTTATGTTATAGAATGCATTATACTTTGATTTTTAATTTCTTTAGAATGGTTGTACTAAGTTAAATACAGTGTCTATATGAACTATACATCTGAATGAGGGTATCTAAATGATGTAGAGAGTCCTATAAGTTCTGGGGTTACACTTAATGAGCGCCGGTAAGGTGCCATCTTTACTGGAATGCGCCCCTCAGTCCTATGGACAATCTTATCATTAATACTGTGAATGTCAGATAGATAGGGAATATTGATATAAAGAGATATTCATAAGCTATGAATCTATACATCTAAGTGAGGGTATCCAAACACAGATAACGTTCTGGCCAGGACTAGTACCTGTTATGGGATACTGTGAACCTTGGATAGATGGAATTCATATATTATTGAGTATTTATAGTTGTATAGTTCTACGTGAGCACCAGATCTGCTACAAGGGAGTGTAGAGAATTTGGGAGAAGTTATATATTATGGAATATCTAATAGGTGGCAAACTGATAGGTACACTTGTCAGGTGCTATCCAGTTATGGATATGAGTGACATTTTGGTTACAGAGGTATAAAGATTTAAGTTGAAGATGTAGAAGTTATTTAAACTATGCTAGATTAACATTATTGGCAATGTCTAGAAAGTTCTGACGAGGAAAGGAGTTAGGTCATTTAATTGCGCACCGTTTTAACGGAAAGCCCCCTCTTTTTTGGGAACTAACTGGTTGCTAATACTGCAAGTCTTTGATAGATAAATAGAGATTTGTTTTTAAGTCTTTTTGGACTTATTTGTAATGGAGCAAGTAAACCTGGGAATGTTGTAACAATGAACAAATGATATTTTATATCACTTTTTCGCATTTTATTCTGATTATTAGAAGTTAAAATTTCTATATACGATTCAAATCCATTATATTGCGAGTTTTTATAGAAACTTATCGTGTACATTACCTTTAAGTTAAAGAATGTTTTGAATAAGGATGTACAAGTCAGCAAGAAGTCCGACCTTGCTAAAAGAAGCTAGCAGGTAGATTTTCGGGGCGTGACATCTTCATTAGCTTTTTGAATCATTTTGAATTTCTAGAATCGGAGTTTGTATGCAAAAGTTACGCTTGATCGAACGAAAGACGGAAAAATCAAAAATTAGGCTCAGGGCATCCGCGCCACGGCATGCTCCACAAGGCCAAATGTGCTCATCCTGGCGCCAACTCTCTGCCGGGCGCGCCCCGGCGAGCGTAATAGGCATAAAACTCCCACCCGGGTAGGCATCCCTAAAACTTAAGAAAATTTTCTTCTGCAACAGAAAACTTTCGGACGCACGATCGATTTCCAACGCTCAACCCTACTTGTAACATACCTCAACATCTATAACTTCGCATACTCGGAATGATTTCCTAAGATTTCTAGTAATTCCTAACATTAGCTCAAAAGTCCCGTTACGGACGACTTTTTCAATAAACATCATTTTTTAACGTTAACTTCGTTTTAGCGTAACTCATTCATCCATAATCGGATTGAACTCGTTCTTGCCCCCACGAAAAAGTCAATTTCTGCATTTTATGAATAGTGTTTTCGGCGTTTTCTCAGAAAATTTTTATTTCGTCTATGAAATCGCAACACATATACATAATCACATATCACATTCGTTAGGTCAATAATCGACCTTTAATTACATATAACACAACATTATTAATATAAATATTATCATATTAATTAAAATTAGAAAATCCTAATTACGAGGATCTGAATATTTACGATCGTTATAGGTATATGGTGCTTGGTTATATATTATTATTGTAGCTATGTTGATAATATAAGGTGGTTGTTTTGGTTGTTGTTTTAAGCCATTAAGTTGGGGTCATAGAGCTAAGAAGATATGTACTATATGTGTATATATAGACTGCATCCTACATGCTTGATAATTTGCCAAGATGAGAACTAATATAGTATCTATGTATACTAACTGTGATTTAGAGTCTAAAATGTTATCTAATAACTTATATAGTAACATTAATGTATCAAGCATGCCTAAGTGTTGCATATGCATATTGTGATTAGTTGGTTAGTATTCAAGGTTATGTTTTGTTGAATCAAACCTAAGATCATTTGAAATTGCTTGAAAATACAAGCGGCATTTTGGACAGCATCAAATAGTTCATCATCAATAGCATTCACATATGTGTACCTATATATTTAAATTTTGATTTATAAACTCATTTTTGTTCATCAGAAATGGTCTACTTCAACTACCAAACTCAGAACTAATTTTGTTTAGTGCTAAATGATTAACTCAAAGTGTAAGCTTTATGTTCTTGAGAGCCTGCTTTGATACTAATGTTATTTTCCAAAGGCATAATGGAGATCTAGAAGGGGAGTTGAATAGATCTTCAAAACTTTTCAGTTTATTAAAAAAGTATTACCAAGTAGTTTATTTAATCAAGATTGATTTTGCACAGCGGAATATTAGTTTGAAAGCTCCCCTTAAAGATTTGTTAATATCTTAGTTCTAAATTTAGTTCAGGTGGGAGTTAATCATTCATCACATACAGCAATCACAGAAAATATAAATAACATAATGTTAATGATAAAAAGTAAATGACACAAGAAATTTTAAGTGGTTCGGAGACTGAATAACTCCTAACCACTCTTCTACTCCACTGAGTAGGAAATCCACTAAGGATAGGTCACTAAGACCTCTTACAACTTAAACCACTAAGATTCCTTCGAGTCACTAAGTTTCGAAATATTCGATCACTAAGACCAAGTCACTCAGACCCCTCAATTTGGTCACTAAGTCCAGGACACATAGTCCCCTGAACCACTAAGGTTCCTTCGAACCACTAAGTCTCGAAAATTCGGTCACTAAGACCAGATCACTCAGACAATTCAGTTTGTTGATTGTTGTTAGATATGTTGCTGAGTTGGCGTTCAGGCTCCTTCATCTTCACGTACTCAACAGCTTAAATATGATCATCTTTGAGATGTTGTTGAGTGTTGCAATAAGGCTTGACCTTTTCTGGTACTCAACATCTTCTCGTGATCATGTGTTGTGCTGCTAAAATGGCAATTCAGTTCATTCTTCTTGGTACTTGACAGCTACTCATGATGGACTACTAAGATGATAGTAAAGCTCCTTCCTCTTAGTACTTAGTAGCTTCCCATAACTGATGCCAAAATGGCGTTGATGCTCTTCTTCCTCTTGTACTTAACAGCTCAAAACACATCTCTTGTTGTAGAGTTAATTTTTTTTATATCTTCCTCAATTCAACTCTTTGTGTTCTTAGTGGATCGTAGAGTGTGTTTTTATATTTTTCCTTTTTGATCTTAAACTCTACGTTTTTCAATGTTCATCTACCATTACTCTAACTGCTTTAATTTGAATTTTGATGCTCTTTTATAGTCCTTTGTAGATTTTTCCGTTGCAAAGTGTACATTGGAACATTTAATATACAGATACTTTGATATCCTTGATGTTGACTTTTTGGAGCTATTGTGTCAGCGTACTTTATGGCTTTGGACTTGTCACATTAAACTGTAGTTTTATATACTTCTTTGACAGGTCACTTTTTGCAAACTAGCCAGTGGACACATCTTCAATTTTTACTAAGGATATATTGTTTGACGCCTCGGGACCTTCCACTTGTAACGTTCCATTGTCAGTTTTTTTGTCAGACTTGACTTTGCTTTACGATCTGTTACCTTAGTAGAGTAATAAGAATCATAGAGTTGAGCTCTGCGTTCTACTCAACCATCTGCTCTACGAATGAGTATATTACGAAGCTTGGGCAGACTTAGTAGCTTTACGATGTCGAAGACAACTCTACAGTCTTGTTGTTTCTTTATAGCTTTACAGTATCAATTGTTGCTCTACGATCTCTGGTGACTCTACGAACTGACTTATCCTTTATGACCAGGCAAAGTACCTTTACGAATTGACCTTTACTTGCTCATTCTTTAACTTATCTTCATGATTTATAAGAAAGCTTTGCGATCGCCTTTTAGCCCTATGGCCAACTTTACGACTTTGCAACCTTTTCTTTATTCTAATCACTTTTCAACATCTCTACGATTCTGATGTTAATTTAATAACCTTGTCTTTTCTGAACGATCTTTGAGTTTCTTCAGCGATTGTTTGAACCACTCTATGTTCAGTCTTTACTCACCGATCTTTGATTGTCTCTGCAATTCTTCATTTACTTTATGAGATGAGCTTTGTTTCTGGATAAGGCTCTGCGATCTTAGTTTTCACTTTACAATTCTGAGGATAATTCAACGAACTTTGTTGTGATTCCTCCTTTAGCTCTGAGATCTCCTTGCAGCTTTGATTTCTTCATATCTTGGACTTTTCTTTTCAGGATGGGATGAGCTTTACGATTCTTTGTTCACTTTACAGAATGACCTTTGCTTTGTGAATTGAACTCTATAACTTGTGCAACTGCTTTACGATCCATCTGATGTGTTGCAAACAGGAGTTAACTCTGCGATCCATCTTGACTTACGAACTGGCAGAGTAACTTTATGAACAAGGAATTCCTAATAACTATATATCGAATTTATTCAGTAAGATCAACCTAACATTTTTGATCTTTCTAATCTAAGTCCCTGTACATATATTTTATTGAAGGACTTTACAAAACCTGTTTATACAAATATACATTAATCATTTTGTTCTTGAAACACTTAGATTACTCTGCTTACCACTTTTACATTACAAGCGTGCAGAGTAATTCTACGATAAGGTCAACCTAACAACCTTGATCTTTTTATTCTAAGTCCTTGTATATGTATTTCTTTTTATACGGACTTTACAAAACTTTAAAATGAATATACTTTTAATCTTTGATATTGCATCAAACAGTTATCATCAAGCTACTTCCATCAACTACAAATATACAATTCTCAATATCTAATTACACAAACGAATCTTACACAAGTCACATATCATATAAGCACATAATCACACAAACACATAAACCCATATAAACACATAGACACATAGACACATGAACACATAATCACATTAGCATATAAAATCACATAGACACATAGGCAAGTAGACATGATCACAATCACAGTAGTCATCATCAAATCAAATAGACTTCAACAAGCTCATTCAAATTACTTAAACATTTAGAACTGTTTCATTTAGTTTTATCAAACAACTCCTTAGTATCCCCTAAATATACGAGAGAGAAGTGGACAGATTTCTCATGATTCCATTAGCATGTGTCAATCATGTACTAGTGAAGTGAGTGAATCACTTAATTAACTAGTGGGTAGAATTAGTATTCTCATGATTCTATTAGAATACTAAATAATGGATTACATGTGATAGCCATGTATGAGAGGATTAAATTAAGTAAATGGGTAGATTCAGATTTAGCAAGGGAATCTTACCATAATATGTGAAAATAGTGGGAAGTATGGCCAACATACTTATATTCATCCTGGACAACTTTAGAAGGATAATTCATATTTTATAAAATAACTTGTCATTATTAAAACCAAAATAACATAAACCAACAACAACAGTGTCTAATATTTATAATATCACCAATAAATTTCTTATATAGGTCTTTTTAGATAATTGGAAGTGTCTCTTTGGCACATTTCATCTGTTGGGGGCAGCTGGGGGACCAATCCATGTTGGTCAGGCGACCCCTACTCCCATCAGACGGTCATAGCTGCTTGAAGCTCGCAGGTTTGATCAAATATAAATATTCTTTTATCCTTATTTTAGTAATTGATAACTTATTTTAACTTTTTACGTCATGTTAGCCAAACAGACACTTTCACAATTTGTTTTAATTTAATTTCTGACGTATAAGTCAAAATGGTATCAAACACTTTTATTCATAAGTCGTAACTTAAAATAAGTCATTGTGGAACAGGCTTAATAAAGTGTCTTTTGATATTTCTTATAAGCACTTTTATTTTACTTATAAGCAAAAATCCTATAAAGAGATTTGACTACGGTCCAAGTACATTACAAATAGGGTGCCCATGTATGCACACCTTAAATTGATAATTGCACACTTAAATAGAAGAAAGTGACTAGTTTATTCATAATAAATGAGACTTGAATTCACTTAATTATCATACGTCTGTTTTAACCTTGAACTCATTACCCACAATAACTACAAGAAAAAAATATACAATTTTAAAAAATAAATAAATACAATTTTCAAAAATAAATAAATATAATCATAGTAATAAATGAGTCAATGCTACATAATTCTTATTAAAATATAAAGAGATATCATAATCGTCTACTTAAAATAAAAAAAATTATCATGTTTTTCTTAAATAAACTAGACCATAACCCCCCCCCCCCCCCCCACATATATATATATATATATATATATATCCAATATAAAAAAATTACTTTGCAAATGTGCACCCATTTTAATAGAAAAATACAATTAACATGTTTGATTTTGTATTTAGTTCACGTGAGTGGTGCTAAATTTTCTAAAAAATTATTTGTACATCCCCAATGTCCGATTTTGTATTTAGTTCACGTGAGTGGTGCTAAATTTTCTAAAAAATTATTTGTACATCCCCAATGTCCACATAAGTTATCTAGTAACTACCAAACTGTATATTGATCTATCCATTAGCATAATATATTACTCCCTCCGTCCCAGGATAAAAGTCCTCGTTGACTTTTTGCGCATATTAAGAAAGAGGATAAAATGACAAATTTGTTCATATTTAAATTCTCATTTAATTACATAGTTTTTTACACATGACTAGTGATGCTCCATAAATATGCATAGGGAATAGAAATATGACAATTAATATTAAGGGTATTATGAGCAAATTATTGTAAAAAATAGATTATTTAAGGTAAGTAGACATTTAACTTAGGACTACTTAAAATAGTAATGAGGACTTTTATCTCGGGTCGGAGGGAGTATTATGAACTCTAAATAAGCAAAAAAAAAAAAAAGATTTATAAGAATTGGGATACAAAATCCATGTCTGATTAAACTTGTGCAGATTCGCATGCCTGATTAATAATATATTAAGTATGTTATGATGTGGCAATTCATATTTATTTGCATTGGGGAAACCTTCAAAATCTTCTCCTTTTTTTTTCCCAACTCAAATTAGGAATTGTTGGCAAAGTTCCAAAGTTTATTAGAAATAGGAATTCTAGGCAAAGCTCTAAGAGCTTGTTCGGCAGCATCTCCAACCTATATATCTGATTTCTTCCCTTCTCTAACGTCACCAAGCGGCTTCTCTGCTCTGCTCTCTTGCTCGATTTGAATCACTCTCTGTCTCGCTTGATTTGAATCACTCTCTCTCTCGCTCTCGCTCGATTAGGTCAGTCTCTCTTTCGGCCTACAATTCCTCCCAGATCGCAGTACTATCGGTACGATTTGTGATTTGTAAATACACAGATATATTATACTATTCATTCTACGATCATTCTGTTTGTGGTTTTGGAATTTTCGATTTGATCCATCAATATTACAATTTAAGATCGAGTTGTCTCTAAGTCTAATCACCTGAATCAGGTAAAAGAGAATGTTTTTCTCAGATTACAGTTTATTGAGATCTTGTGTTTTCCTATTAATCAGATTTTGATGGCTTCTGATGGCCCTTTTGGTGTTTTCATTTTAATTTTTAGGTTTTATTTGATTATATAAATTTATTCTAATTATTAGGTTTAAATTAGTTGAATCTTCAGCGTGATATATGTTCAAGGCTGTCAAAGACTACTTTCTTGAAGAGAATAAAAATTACCCCCTTTTTAAGTTTAATGATTTGTTTTAGTTGGGAGTGTGGGAACTACTCTAGATGGGTATACTATGAAATTTTGATATTCATCCTTTGCACGGCCTAATTTGGGTTCTGCTTGAATTAGATGCCAAACAAAAGACTACAAATCTGCAGATCAACTGTTTTGCCACCATTTTGCCCTTTCCTTATGATTTGCCTCCTTGAAGAGGATTTGCCACAGCATTTGTTATGATGACATTGTGGAGGCTGATCAGTATTGGAAAAATTGTCTATTAGAGAGAATTTAAGTATCATTCTTAATTTATTTCTCTTGGTGAAGGAACCCTCCTGCTGCTGTATGGTTAATGTAATTTTGGTATGAATTCTGTAGATGGATTTTCTAGTCACTGTTTCACTAATTTTGGTATGAATTCTGTAGTTGAAATATTAAAGTTTTGTTCTTTTGTTCAATATTTTCAATTTTTATGAGAACCTACACTATTATACTGTAGTAAATTATGAATATATTTCAATCTTAGGGCCTAGGGAGTCAGGAGGGAAACTAGGGGAAACTCACCTTTTTTTTAATCTTCTGAATCTAGCACTGACTTCTTACTGAGGATAGGGTAGACTCGAACATTTTGGTTAGACTAAAATGGTACTCAGACTAGGCTTAAAATTATTTTAGTGGTTTTCTTGCTAATTAAGTACCTGGTGGCTAATCAATGAATTTTTGAAAGCACCTGAATTTCTTTTTTGTTAAAAATATGTTTTTTAAGAATCTTTTAAATAATTCAAGTAGAATTTCATTATTTTCTGTTTGGTTTTGCTTTGGCCTCTTGATGTCTTGTATTGTTTTTGTTTTAATAGGAGTATTAATTTTAAGGTTTAGAATGGAACTTTATTTTTGGCTGATTCAATTTAGTGGTTTGTTTTTCCTGATGCTAATCAATTGAATATTTAGTGAATGTGATAAAGAATTTTCTGGTTATATTGTTCTATCATTTGCTCTAACCATGGTGCAAAATGCAAATCGCACAGGGTACACTGTTTTTGGTAGTATGACACTGTTTTTTAATCCACATTTAACTTTCCCTTGTTTTTTATTGGGAAACTGAAGAAGAAAATTGAATATTAATTTCATATTTGAATATTAATTTCGTCAGTCTCAAACTAGATTAAGTAATAGTATATGTTTGGTTGAGGCATTTTGTGCTCACACTGTGTTTACGAGTTTTAAAATGGACTGAAAAGGAACGAAAAGGATGGAAAATGTAAGTTTTATATCCAATTTTCTTGTTTAATAGAATTCATAAATCATCATTTTCCTTATGGAACTTTAAAATAAATCTCTTCGAACTTAAACTTTAGAATTACAGTGATATCACTTATAATCCTTTTTCTATCTAATGATTTATTCTATTGTTTTCTTTAGGTGTATCGATTAATACTAAATACAATCAATAAGATAAAAATGGGCATTCTTTATCTGGATATTATACTGCACTGGTGGGGGGTTGCATTCTTTTTATTTTCTTTCTTGCAATTAAAAGCTACCACTGCATGTCCGTTGATACTTGTTCTGATTGTCTCCTTTAGTAGTTTCATCATTGTTCACCTACCCATTTATTGTTGAAATCCTTAGATTATTCTCAAACAAAAGACTACAAATCTACAGATCAACTGTTTTGCCACCATTTTGGCCTTTCCTTATGATTTGCCTCCTTGAAGAGGATTTGTCACAGCATTTGTTATGATGACATTGTGGAGGCTGATCATTATTGGAAAAATTGTCTATTAGAGAGAATTTAAGTCTCATTCTGTATGGTTAATCTAATGCCTTGTTATAATATTTTAGCCACAACTACAAACTACCAACTTTGCAACAGTTTGTGCGAAAGAAAACATCAATTAATTTCCGCCTTATAACTCATTCCTGGCTACAATGCAATGAACATTTCCATCATGTTGTTTTCCTTGAGTTTTATTATCTGCATCTGTTCACATTTTATTAATGTAGTTGATATGTTTAGAGAATTTGTTGATATGTTTACATAATTTGTTCACATTTTATTAATGTAGTTGATATGTTTAGAGAATTTGTTGATATGTTTACATAATTTGTTTAGTGTTTTATTTAATGAAATTGTGGATGATTGTTATGATATGATATTGAATCAATGTATCTGTTCATTAATGTCCTTTTTAGTAATCTTCACATTTGATTTTAACTTATAAGTCATTATCAGCCAAACACTTTCATAACTTGTTTTAACTTAATTTCTGACTTATAAATCAAATTGGTGCCGAACGTTTTTACTTATAAGTCACAACTTAAAATAACTTATTAAGTCAACTTAAATTTTAACTTTAAGTCGTTTTAAAATAAGTTGTTACCGAACGGGCTCTAAATCTATTCCCTTAGCTAAAACCTATAATTTTTTCACAATGTACACCGAGCTGAAGTATTCATGAAGCCTTTCATAGCCTGACGCTTGAAGGTTAGGTTCGTATCTCAAATTGTTGGTTTGATTTACTAAAGAAGATTACTGATAGCTGTGATCAAATTTGTTTGCTTGAATAATAATTATTATTTCTCTAACTCAGATGTAGGTTTTCGTGGGGTTTCCTCAAATAATCATTGTTGGATGCTTCTCTGAATCATTGCAACAAATTGTTGTACAAAATTGTGGTGTAATATATAGAATTAGGATACCATAATTAACATAATGGAAGCTTCAAATTAAAGATTAGACTTTTTTCCCAACTCAACTAGAGATTGTAGGTGATGTTCTAATGACTACTGTTAATAATATTTGGAACTAGGAGATTGTAGGTGATGTTCTAATGACTACTGTTAATAAAATTATTTGTAAATCCCCAATGTCGACATAAGTTATCTAGTAACTACCAAACTGTATACAGATCTATCTATTAGCATAATATATGAATTCTAAATAAGAAAAAAAAAAGATTTATAAGAATTGGGATACAAAATCCATGTCTGATTATGATAAACCTTGTGTGCATTCGCATGCCTGATTAATAATATATTATGTTATGATGTGGCAATTCATATTTATTTGCATTGGGGGGAAACTTCAAAATCTTCTCTTCTTTTTTTCCAACTCAAATGAGGAATTGTTGGCAAAGTTCTAAAGTTTATTAGAATTAGGATTTGTAGGCAAAGTTCTAAATCCATTCCCTTATCTAACACCTATATATTTTTCACAATATACACCGGGCTAAAGTATTCATGAAGCCTTTCATAGCCTCTGACTTGAAGGTTAGGTTCGTATCTCAAATTGTTAGTTTGATTTACTAAAGAAGATTACTGATAGCTGTGATCAAATTTGTTTGCTTGAATAATAATTATTATTTCTCTAAATCAGATGTAGGTTTATGTGGGGTTTCCTCAAATAATCTTTTTTGGATGCTTCTCTGAATCATTGCAACAAATTGTTGTACAAAATTGTGGTGTAATATATAGAATTAGGATACCATAATTAACATAATGGAAGCTTCAAATTAAAGATTAGACTTTTTTCCCAACTCAACTAGAGATTGTAGGTGATGTTCTGATGACTACTGTTAATAATATTTGGAACTAGGAGATACCCACTTTTACTGTTGTATGTGCAAGATTGTGTTTATGATAGATACTTTTCTTCTCAAAATTAATATTTGAAGCTTGGAGGGATTGTGCTTTAACTCTTTATGGGTATGTTTATCTTTATTAATTTAACCTTTTCTTCTCTTTTTTTTTTCATTTATTTATTATTTTCTTTTCCTTTTGTTATTTCCACGTTCCAAACATACCCTAAAGGTTTGTATGTGAATTTTTATGTCATCTATTGGTTATTTTTCCTACCTTGTCACTGTCACTGCAACTTTAATGATCAGTCCATCCATCCCCTTTGCTAACCAGTATATTTTTTGTCTAGTCTTCAGGCAAAGAATACAGTACAACTTGAGCCTTCTTGAAAGTCAAATGGGGGAGGAGGCAACTGCAGCGGTGGAAACTGTGGATCACTTTTATAGACTGCCCGATTCCATAATACATAAGATCTTAACATTCCTCCCCACAAGAGCTAGAGATGCTGGTCGTACCTCTGTATTATCAAAGAGATGGAATCACTTGTGGTCTTCATACCCGTATTTTGATTACTTTTTATACCCCAGTTACACCGATTTCCGCCTAAAGCAGATTGAAGAGAAATTTCCTGAAGTGCAAAATTGTATGGAAGAGGTTTTGAATTTCCTAAAGTCATCAAATTGTAAGGAAGAGTTTTTGAATTTCCTAGAGTCATCCGTAGAGCCTCGCCTCCAAAAAAACAGATTTATATATAGATTTCAAGTGAATATTGACTTCCCTGACATAGTAATGTTAGCCCCTCGCATAGACCGCTGGGTACGCATGGCAGTTGAGAAAAATGTGGCAGAGTTGAATCTGTTTGCCTTAGACTATCCAACTTTTGCTAGAATTGTTCCTAATTGGTATAGTGTGCCTCAAGAGGTCTTGTTATCTGAAACACTGAGACATTTGGAGTTATGGGGTTGTAAGTTAGAGGGCAAGCTGGACATAAAGCTTCCTCGCCTGAAGAACCTGAAGTTTTACGAAGTCGAGGGACTAGATGTGGAGATGTTAAGGAATTTCACCCGCTGTTGCCCTTCAATTAAGAATTTGCTTCTCTTACGTTGTAATGAGCTCAAGAGTACTGTGTCAGTCGCAGGATTAACTCATCTAAAATCTGCTACTTTCTTCAATTGTCATGGACTAAGGAGTGTTGAGATTAAAGCACCTAGTCTTCGTAAATTTACATTTAGCGTCTGGTTGGATGATGAAAAGATGCCATGCGAGATCAAGTTGTCTACTTGTATAGGGCTAAAAAAGTTGAAGTTGTGTGGTGCCAGAATGTCATTTCGAAGTTTTATTTGTATCATATCTAAAGTTGAGGTATTAGTACTCAAGTCGTGTTACAGTTTGGAAAGTATGGAGCTTCCAACCCAGAATCTCAAGAAATTGGTCTTGAACAACTGCACCAATTTGTACATTGGCGAGATCCGTTCTCCAGTTGATAGAGAAATCAAGGACATACCTGTCTGGCATCCTCATAAATTTCACATTCAGTTCCCTCTCAAAGGTCATCATGACATATTATGGTGGTATAATTTCTGTTATTTTTTGGGGGAGAAATGTATGTTTAATGACGATTTAAAACTGGCTATCTACAACCCTAAATTTCGCACGATTATCCTTCATGACAACCTCAAGGAAGTTTGCCTATCTTCGTTATTAGAAGATGAAAATTTGTGGACATGCTCGTGTATCTGTATATCATCAATGAGCTACTCAGATATTGTCGATTATTTGCTTCGGGAGAATCAATTAACTATTTTATCAGTAGTATGTCCCCACAGCAAATCCATACAGGAGGTAATATTACAAGTTTTGTATGTAATAAAATTACTGCATAGATCGATTTTGTTGAACACTCAATTATGATATCAAATGGCCATGATTATTATTAGTCTTGTTACATATTACGATAAATTTATATCGACAATAAATAAAGACTCATGCGCTACATGGGATAAGAAAGAATTAAGAATAACTTCATCTTAATTTATTCTATCTTATTTATCACTTATGTTACGTTTGGATTGAAGGAATAGAATTGTTGAAGGAATGGAATTGATGAGGGAATGAAATTGAGAGTAGAATAATTCATTTCATACTCTCACTCAAGGAATAAAATTCACAAATTTTATATGAATGAGAATGGTTCATTCCATTCTAATGGAATAATCAAATACAGTTTTTTTTTTCATTCCGTAAGGATGAGTCATTCTATTCTCACCTTCATTCCTGCAATCCAAACGTAACATAGAGTTTTACCTTAGTTGCAATTCAATTTCGTCATAAATTTGTCGACTTACAAATCATTTTCCTGAATTTACTTGAATTGCAGTTACTGTCTAAGAAATTGAAAGTCGAAAGCTCGTTCCGAGTCAAAAATCATTTGCATAAATTTTGTGGATTTGAGATTACCGAGGAACATAAGTTATATTACATGCATCCTGCTTTTAAGATATTCTTGGAGGAGAATTCTATTGAAGATTACCATACTACTACATTTGAATTGATTTGGCAGACGAAGAAAGTCGGAAAACATGAACCACCTGAGACAGATTGGGATTTGGATATTTCTTGCAATAACTTGAGTTTTCTCTGATGATTACAGTTGTTTAGTTAACTAGTTTTTTTGTTTTTTTTAATTTTTTTTAATTTTAATGGTTTTCATTTAATCAATTAATCTTACTCAAGTCTTTTTGCGATGAGAAGATTGAATTCATCTTTTTGGAATGATGTTGAATAACAATTGGAAATAACATTATTTTGAGTTTAACAGTGAAATTGTGAGATATATATATATATATATATATATATATATATATCTTCCCTGGTCTTATTTAATTACATTACATGGAAGAAAAGAAAGAGAAGTAAATATATAGTTCCCTTTCTTTCTAAACTCGGAAACAGAATCATGTAAACTTGAGCTTTTGCTTTCCCAAAATGCAAGAAACCAATTTTGGTTGTGAAATCTTCTTGCACTCTTAACTTCCCCTTATTTGGTTATTGACAAAAATTATATATATATATATATATGTGTGTGTGTGTGTGTGTGTGTGTGTGTGAGTGGTGAGGAAAAAAAGTTGGGGAGATTGAAAATTAGAGGCTCCCATTACTGCCTTATTCATGACCTCTAGAAAAAGGAATTATCACTCTCTAAATTTGTTTTTAAGGCGTGGTCATCAGAAATAAAATAGGACTGCTTATTTAATTCCTATATCACAAAAGAAAGCACGAATAAGTTTAATAATTACGTTTCAGAGAAATTTTAGAAACAACGTATTTAAGCAAATATTTATTACTATATATAATTGTGGTTAGAATGGCCACAATGTCTATTTGAACCAAACGAAATGTTAATATATGTGTTACTAATATATTTATTCAAGTTAATAAAATATATATTAATTCATTACCTATTAGATTTTGCACGCACCATATCAACATGTAGGCGTGCATCTTCTAATGTTGAAAGTTCAAATTTATAGTGAAGTATTGCTAATGTATCACCAATTTTGGTTAGCTATGCGTCTGTAAAAAAGTTTATTCAAAGGAACATGATCATTCATAGTGATTTTGTATGATTTTTGTGTGTAATTTAGTGTTTTGGTCAAGTGTTATTTATAGTGAATTAGAATAAATTGAATAAAATAAGTTATAATAATTAGGTTTATGAACCATCAAAATCAATATAAAATATTAAGAGTATCCAAATGTATATCACTGATTACTTGATATATATATATATATATGTTTAATTCTCCGTAATAAAGAAAACATTACATCTTTAATAGTAAATATAGTATTAAAAAAATAAAAAATTTGGACTATCGAGTCATCAAAATTAGATTTCTGAGCCGACTCAAGATCAACTAAAAATATTCGATATTTGTCTAGTTATATTTTGGTATTGATTGATTGATGGTTGGAAATCAGCGCAACCCATGTTGTTTTAAGTTTAATTGGTATCCATTGATTAATGGTTGGTATTTGTCTAAACTATTGGCACAAGGTCTCACCTCATGCCAACATCCGTCTAGCTAATTGCTACATGGACTTAACCGTCCTAAAGCTTGATTGGATCTAGATTCATAACCAAAAGCTAAAGGTAGTTGGTATTTTGACAAAACCAGACCAATTTCATGTATACCTCCTAATGCTACGTGTGGATTGAAGGAATGGAATGAAGAGTGGAATGATTCATTCCATTCTAGTTGGAATGAGTTATTCCATATGCTCTCCCTCCCTCAAGGAACCAAACACAATTTTTTTCATTCCAATCGCAACCAAACACAATTTTTTTTATTCTATAATAATGAGTCATTCCATTCTCCCTTCTATTCTACCAATCCAAACATAGCATAAGAGATTTATTGAATACCAATTAAAAAAAAATTACTTTGCAAATGTGCACCCATTTTAATAGAAAAGCACAATTAACATGTTCGATTTTGTATTTAGTTGACGTGCTTAGTGCTAAATTTTCTAAAAAATTATTGGTAAATCCCAATGTCGACATAAGTTATCTAGTAACTACCAAATTGTATACAGATCTATCTATTAGCATAATATATGAATTCTAAATAAGAAAAAAAAAAAGATTTATAAGAATTGGGATACAAAATCCATGTCTGATTATGATAAAACTTGTGTGCATTCGCATGCCTGATTAATAATATATATTATGTTATGATGTGGCAATTCATATTTATTTGCATTGGGGGGAAACTTCAAAATCTTCTCTTTTTTTTTTTCCAACTCAAATTAGGAATTGTTGGCAAAGTTCTAAAGTTTATTAGAATTAGGATTTGTAGGCAAAGTTCTAAATCCATTCCCTTATCTAACACCTATATATTTTTCACAATATACACCCGGCTAAAGTATTCATGAAGCCTTTCATAGCCTCGGACGCTTGAAGGTTAGGTTCGTATCTCAAATTGTTAGTTTGATTTACTAAAGAAGATTACTGATAGCTGTGATCAAATTTGTTTGCTTGAATAATAATTATTATTTCTCTAAATCAGATGTAGGTTTATGTGGGGTTTCCTCAAATAATCATTGTTGGATGCTTCTCTGAATCATTGCAACAAATTGTTGTACAAAATTGTGGTGTAATATATAGAATTAGGATACCATAATTAACATAATGGAAGCTTCAAATTAAAGATTAGACTTTTTTCCCAACTCAACTAGAGATTGTAGGTGATGTTCTGATGACTACTGTTAATAATATTTGGAACTAGGAGATACCCACTTTTACTGTTGTATGTGCAAGATTGTGTTTATGATAGATACTTTTCTTCTCAAAATTAATATTTGAAGCTTGGAGGGATTGTGCTTTAACTCTTTATGGGTATGTTTATCTTTATTAATTTAACCTTTTCTTCTCTTCTTTTTTTCATTTATTTATTATTTTCTTTTCCTTTTGTTATTTCCACGTTCCAAACATACCCTAAAGGTTTGTATGTGAATTTTTATGTCATCTATTGGTTATTTTTCCTACCTTGTCACTGTCACTGCAACTTTAATGATCAGTCCATCCCCTTTGCTAACCAGTATATTTTTTGTCTAGTCTCCAGGCAAAGAATACAGTACAACTTAAGCCTTCTTGAAAGTCAAATGGGGGAGGAGGCAACTGCAGCAGTGGAAGCTGTGGATCACTTTTATAGACTGCCCGATTCCATAATACATAACATCTTAACATTCCTCCCCACAAGAGCTAGAGATGCTGGTCGTACCTCTGTATTATCAAAGAGATGGAATCACTTGTGGTCTTCATACCCGTATTTTGATTACTTTTTATACCCCAGTTACACCGATTTCCGCCTAAAGCAGATTGAAGAGAAATTTCCTGAAGTGCAAAATTGTATGGAAGAGGTTTTGAATTTCCTAAAGTCATCAAATTGTAAGGAAGAGTTTTTGAATTTCCTAGAGTCATCCGTAGAGCCTCGCCTCCAAAAAAACAGATTTATATATAGATTTCAAGTGAATATTGACTTCCCTGACATAGTAATGTTAGCCCCTCGCATAGACCGCTGGGTACGCATGGCAGTTGAGAAAAATGTGGCAGAGTTGAATCTGTTTGCCTTAGACTATCCAACTTTTGCTAGAATTGTTCCTAATTGGTATAGTGTGCCTCAAGAGGTCTTGTTATCTGAAACACTGAGACATTTGGAGTTATGGGGTTGTAAGTTAGAGGGCAAGCTGGACATAAAGCTTCCTCGCCTGAAGAACCTGAAGTTTTATGAAGTCGAGGGACTAGATGTGGAGATGTTAGGGAATTTCACCCGCTGTTGCCCTTCAATTAAGAATTTGCTTCTCTTACGTTGTAATGAGCTCAAGAGTACTGTGTCAGTCGCAGGATTAACTCATCTAAAATCTGCTACTTTCTTCAATTGTCATGGACTAAGGAGTGTTGAGATTAAAGCACCTAGTCTTCGTAAATTTACATTTAGCGTCTGGTTGGATGATGAAAAGATGCCATGCGAGATCAAGTTGTCTACTTGTATAGGTCTAAAAAAGTTGAAGTTGTGTGGTGCCAGAATGTCATTTCGAAGTTTTATTTGTATCATATCTAAAGTTGAGGTATTAGTACTCAAGTCGTGTTACAGTTTGGAAAGTATGGAGCTTCCAATCCAGAATCTCAAGAAATTGGTCTTGATCAACTGCACCAATTTGTACATTGGCGAGATCCGTTCTCCACTTGATAGAGAAATCAAGGACATACCTGTCTGGCATCCTCATAAATTTCACATTCAGTTCCCTCTCAAAGGTCATCATGACATATTATGGTGGTATAATTTCAGTTATTTTTTGGGGGAGAAGTGTATGTTTAATGACGATTTAAAACTGGCTATCTACAACCCTAAATTTCGCACGATTATCCTTCATGACAACCTCAAGGAAGTTTCCCTATCTTCGTTATTAGAAGATGAAAATTTGTGGACATGCTCGTGTATCTGTATATCATCAATGAGCTACTCAGATATTGTCGATTATTTGCTTCGGGAGAGACAATTAATTATTTTATCGGTAGTATGTCCCCACAGCAAACCCATACAGGAGGTAATATTACAAGTTTTGTATGTAATAAAATTACTGCATAGATCGATTTTGTTGAACACTCGATTATTATTATTAGTCTTGTTACATATTACGATAAATTTATATTGAAAATAAATAAGGACTCATGTGCTACATGGGATAAAAAAGAATTAAGAATAACTTCATCTTAATTTATTCTATTTTATCTATAACTTATGTTACGTTTGGATTGAAAGAATAGAATTGAGAGTAGAATGATTCATTCCATACTCTTATTCAAGGAATAAAATTCACAAATTTTATATGAATGAGAATGGTTCATTCCATTCTAATAGAATAATCAAATACTGATACAAATTTTTTTCATTCCGTAAGAATGAGTCATTCTATTCTCACCTTCATTCTTGCAATTCAAATCGTAACATAGAGTTTTACGTTAGTTGCAATTCAAATTCGTCATAAATTTGTCGACTTACAAATCATTTTCGTGAATTTACTTGAATTGCAGTTACTGTCTAAGAAATTGAGAGTCGAAAGCTCGTTCCGAGTCAAAAATCAGTTGCATAAATTTTGTGGATTTGAGATTACCGAGGAACATAAGTTATATTACATGCATCCTGCTTTTAAGATATTCTTGGAGGAGAATTCTATTGAAGATTACCATACTACTACTATATTTGAATTGATTTGGCAGACGAACGAAGTCGGAAAACATGAACCACCTGAGACGGATTGGGATTTGGATATTTCTTGGAATAACTTAGGTTTTCTCTGATGATTACAGTTGTTTAGTTAACTAGTGCGTTTTAATGGTTTTCATTTTGTCAATTAATCTTACTCGAGTCTTTTTGCGATGAGAAGATTGAATTCATCGTTTTGGAATGATGTTGAATAACAATTTGGAAATAACATTATTTTGAGTTTAACAGTGAAATTGTGATATATATATATATATATATATATATATAGAGGTATCGTTCCACAACACACATTAGCTAGGGTCACTATTTTAACTAACAGATCTTACACTGTTAATTCAGAGTTCCATTGGCCCAAAGAGGAATCGGACGCAACTTTTACCCGTGGTCAGATAAGAGGTGTGGTCAAGAAAAATGTTTAAAATATTCTCATTTTAAATAGTTTTTAGCTGGCCGCAACTCTTACCTGTGGTTAGAGAATATTTTTTTTGCTGGTCACAGGTAAGAGGTGTGGTTAGGAGAAATGTCTAAAATATTTTTATTTTAGTTAAATTTAAATAGTTTTAATGTATAAATAATAAAAATTAACGTTATCAATTATATATATATATATATATATATATGATGTGGTGAGGAAAAAAAGTTGGGGAGATTGAAAATTAGAGGCTCCCTTTACTGCCTTATTCATGACCTCTAGAAAAAGGAATTATCGTACTCTCTAAATTTGTTTCTAAGGTGTGGTCATCTGAAATAAAATAGGACTGCTAATTTAATTCCTGTATCACAAGATGATGACCCGTGCGGATAAGTTTTAATAAATTTTAAAAATTTTAGAAATGACAAATTTGAACGAATATTTATTGCTATATATAATTGTGGTTAGAATGCTCATAGTGTCTATTTGAATCAAATAAAATGTTAGTATATGTGTTGCTAATATATTTATTGAAGCTAATAAAATGTATATTAATTCATTACCTATTAAATTTTACACGAACCATATCAATTTGTGAATGTGCATCTTCGATTAAATGTCAAAAGTTCAAATTTATAATGAAGTATTGCTAATATATCATTAATGTTGGTTAACTATGTGTCTTTCAAAAAGTTTATTCAAAGAAACATGATCATTCATAGTGATTTTATAGAATTTTTGTGTGTAATATAGTGTGTTGGTCAAGTGTTATTTTTTCTTTAATTTTTAGTAACAAAGAATACATTGCATCTTTAATAGTAAATATGTTATTAAAAATAAAAAATATTTTTAAATTGTCGAGTCATCAAAATTGGATTGCTGAGTTGACTTAAAATCAACAAAAAAAAACTTAATATTTGTCTTATTATATTTTAATATTGATTGATGGTTGAAATGGACACAACCTATGTTATGTTGTTTTAAGTTTAATTAAGTATAAAAAAAGAAAGAAATATATTTATTTGTAATCATTTTCAGAATTATTAGCTTAATTCCAAATATATATATATACACATATATATAATTTTATCTTAATAATTAATATCCTTATGTCCCAAGATAAAAGTCTTAGTTGATTTTTTATACATATTAAAAAAGAGAATAAAAGTTTTAGTTAATTTTTGTAATACTTCATATATATGTACAGAGAATAAAAATATAATATTTAATATTAAAGTATTATAGATAAATTATTATAAAAAATAAATTATTTAAGATAAATTAATATTTAGCTTAAAATTATTTAAAATAATAATAAATATTTTTATTTTGAAACTGATGGTGTATAGAATAATTTACCAAAAATTGCTTGGCACAGTGATCAATGCAACACCTGAAGACTTACAAATAAATGCATGCAGAAGTTGCACACGTAGCCTTAATAGCCCCAAACTAATAGCCTCTCACTCTTGTCCGTCGGATTATGTGACCAAATTCAAATCCCCAAATCCGACGGCTATTAGAGATATCTTTCTATCAACCCCATATTTAAGAATCATTCAAATCCTTACACATCTCTCTACTTATTTCCCCTCCTTCCCATTCCTTCGCCACCCCTATCTCTCCCTCTCTCTTAGGGTTTCTGAAAAAATCAATTTTTTTTTTTTTTTGAAAATCTCCGTCTTTAGAAAATCAACAGAAATGGCCGGAACCGGAGTAGTTGCAGTATATGGAAACGGCGCAATTACCGAGGCCAAGCAATCCCCCTTCTCCGTCAAAGTGGGTCTGGCCCAAATGCTTCGCGGCGGCGTTATTATGGACGTCGTAAATGCCGAACAAGCCCGTGTCGCTGAAGAAGCCGGCGCATGCGCCGTCATGGCCCTTGAGCGAGTTCCGGCAGATATTCGTGCCCAAGGCGGCGTGGCCCGGATGTCCGACCCGCAGCTCATCAAGGAAATTAAACAGGCCGTCACAATTCCGGTGATGGCCAAGGCCCGTATCGGCCATTTCGTGGAGGCCCAAATCCTTGAAGCAATTGGTATTGATTATGTCGATGAAAGTGAAGTTCTTACGCTTGCCGACGACGAGAATCACATCAACAAGCACAATTTTCGGATTCCGTTCGTTTGTGGCTGCCGTAACCTCGGCGAAGCACTCCGACGAATCCGTGAGGGTGCGGCGATGATTCGAACCAAAGGCGAGGCCGGAACCGGGAACATAATCGAAGCCGTTCGCCATGTTCGGTCTGTAATGGGGGATATTAGGGTGTTGAGGAACATGGACGACGATGAGGTTTTCACGTTCGCCAAGAAAATCGCAGCTCCCTATGATTTGGTGATGCAGACAAAGCAGCTGGGGAGGCTGCCGGTGGTGCACTTCGCGGCAGGTGGGGTGGCGACGCCAGCGGACGCGGCGCTGATGATGCAATTGGGGTGCGATGGAGTGTTTGTCGGGTCGGGTGTGTTCAAGAGCGGTGACCCAGCAAGGAGGGCTCGGGCGATTGTGCAGGCGGTGACGCATTACAGTGACCCGGCGGTGTTGGCTGAGATTAGCTGTGGGCTTGGTGAGGCTATGGTGGGGTTGAATTTGGACAAGAATGTCGAGAGGTACGCCAATCGTTCCGACTGAAGGTGAGGTTCAATGGTCTCCATCTGTTCGACGAAATGCCTTCCCTTCTTACTTTATGATAGTTTTTCATCATCATCCAACTTTTGGGTGTAGTATTTGTAGTTTTAATTCTGTATTTTGTTTGTGATAGCTTGCCCTGGTGCTGTGAGATGGTCAAGGTTAAAATGAATTTCATTTTCCGTCTGCTGAAACAGTTAAAACAGATTATTAAAATTTGTTGTTAAATGAAATCTTTAGTTTTCACCCTATGTTGGTAGTTGTGTTGATTAATATCTATATACTCTCCCCCTCCAAGTCCTGTTTTTGTTGATTTAAATTTGTGAAAAATGGCTGGGTACCTCCTATGGACCTATTATTTAAAATTGTCACTGTAAAGTTAAAAGCTTGAAGAGGTCAAATGATGTAGGCGTTTTCTTTACAAAGGGATTACTCTATATTACAAGCTTTATTTGGAGGTGGAAATGTGGAATGGCAGATTTGGTGTATCAACAAACCTATTTCAGAGGGCTCATTGTGATTCAAGATTAGTATACTAGTAGCTCAATGTGGATATATACACTATAGAGCTATGGAAGTGTTAGAATATTCAGTTAGGAGACGATGATAGTATATGCCATGCAAGCACAAACCAACAAAGTAAAACTACAACCTTACAAGATCGGTATAGCACATAGCATGTTCTTTTTTTCATACTTCTATTTGTACAATTCCATGTCTAAAATACAAAGAGTTTTTGACAAGCATTTTATAGAGCAGTGTTATGTGCTAGTTTGTGCACGTACAACTACTCGAGGCATCTGTAGTTAGAACATAAATAACACTTGTCGTACCCTCCACTTGTGTACAAATATCTATGTCTATGTGTGTGTGTGAGTTTTGATGGCAGAGTTTCAATTTTTTGCGTTAGTTTTGATGTCAGAGTTTCATTTTTAGGCCTTTTTCGGTTGTCTTGGGAATTGAAAACTTATCTCAATTAACATATTGGCTTTTGTATATCGGGGCTATGTTTGTAATTCATAAGGGTATTTATATAATCTCATAACAAATATGGGATTAATAGTCCCTCATTTTAAACTATTAAATAATTTTATGATACTAATAACCTCACATTAAGAGATTAATAATCCCTCGTTAAAAGATTAAATAATTTGGAGTAGTGTCAAATTAAGACAAATAATTCATTCTCACGTATGTTTTAGGAGAAGATATTATGATGTCCAATGATTAAAAAAAAATAATAATAATAATAATAATAGTGTACAGTATAGTCATCAATATTAATGTTTTGTCAATGTAAACTTTGACAGTTGTTGTCTAACATTAGTCAAAGGAAGGATGTGGGCTTTACCCTATCCTAGCCAAGGAGTGAGTCGGGCTCCCAAGAGAATTGATGTTTGGGAAACCATGTTAAATGGGTGAAAGGTATAGACTAAAGGATGTTTTGAAGCCATCGTACACGGATGGGTTTCTTAAATCTATCTAACAAAATACAAATGATTTTAAATTTCTCACTCATCTAATAAATTATCTGAGTCATTCAAAATTTGGCATAAATATGACCGTTCATTATTTCTCCCTTCTTTATTTTCTTTTCTTCTTCTACCTTTTGTTTTCCTATCCAAACCATATCCCCAATACTTTCTTCTTCTATTTTTTTCTTCCTATCCAAAAAAATCTTTACCGCTAATATTATTAATATGTAATCTCAGCCTATGGCTTTCATAAAAATAGTTTTGTTTGTTAATTTTTTTTGTTCCATCAAATATTCCACTTTTCATTTATAATTAATTGTATAAAATAATATAATATCCTTAACATTGTAATTATAATTTTATTATTATGTCATTGTTAAACTAATAAATCTTTGGTAAATGGAATACAAAATATGGGTAATGATATATCTCGCAAATATTTACATCGATTTTTTAATTGTCGGTTAATATTTTTGGAGAAATGTATAATAAGTAGAGATTTTCTATAATTCTTACTAGTCTTATGTAATGATAAATTTTGCAACGATAATTCGCCATAAATTTTGTCGGACTCATAAAATAAAAGTATGTTCTCAATATTTAAAATTTATAGAAGTAGCGTTGTTTTTTGTAGAATAGAGGAATGCGTATGTTAGTCCCACCACCGCCGCCACCACCACCACCAAACCACACACACGTACCTAAAATGGATATTCATGTTATCTCAAAAGTTAGCATCTCAGGCTAAATAAATATTTTATTTTATTTTTGAGTTAAATAACCAGTTGGCATGTATAATTGAAGATGATACCAATAAATTAAAAAGAATTCGACTGTATCACTTTTTACTTTTTAGAATTAAATTCTATACTTTTGTTGCCAATTTTAGAATGCCACAGGCATATGATATCTCAAGTAGGACATATATATATATATAATTTGTTAATTCTAAAATTAATTAATCATGTGAGAGATTATATATTATTATGTTTTAAAATGAACTGGGGAACTGGGTGGGGTAAAGCCCCTAGATAACTACTACGACTTTCTGTAATGGTCCTAACGGAGAAATTAAGCTTCTGCTCGGCTAGCTGTAAGCATTACAATCTGGTTGTCCCGTAGTAAACACACTAACATTTTACACATGGATTCTCGAACTTACCAATAATCACTTGTTGTCCTATTTTGAACCTTATATATTTCATACATTATTTTCCACTAGCTTAATTCGATTATTATATCTTTTCTTCTTCTTCTTCTTCTTCTTTTTTTTTAAATAGTCGCACGATAAAAATGAAGAAAGAATCACGTCAAGAAATTTTAATTTAAAGTTATAACCATATATACAATTATTATTTCCGGCAACCGAATCATCTTTACACTATCTTTTCATTTTTAGTGTGTTTGTATTGGATATGAAGTGACCTAACAGTCACGTAACTCGCTGACCACTCTCCTATAAAATTGTCCTTAAAGAAAAAATGTACTAGTTCTGGTATACTTCCTACTTGCATGAGATATACTATCTCTCTCTCTCTCTATATATATATATATATAACTGTATGTACGTACACAAATTAGTACTAGTTCAATAATTAAATATATATGCACTGGCTAGTATAATGTCTAAAGAGGGTAATTACGGAAGATGCTGGTGTTTCCGGCGAAGTTACAAGCCTGGTGTGGTGGAAGCGCCGGCGGAAATCAAAGATATATTTGAGCTTTTCTCCGAGAATGGAATGATGAGTGTACACCATTTGCAGAGGTTCATGACGGTGGTTCAAGGAGAAGATGATGAAGTCACCAAGGACGAAGCGGAGGCGGTAATGGAGGCTTTTAATCTCAAGGACCATAAACAATGCAAAGGTCTCAACCTTGAAGCTTTCTTTCGTTACCTACTCGGTGACATTAACTCTCCTCTCCCTTCTCCTCCCAAGGTAAAAAGAAAACTCTTTCTTTGTCCGATAACCCCAAGTTAATTAGCTTAATTAGTGACCATAATATACAAGTGAAGTCTAAGAATAAGTGTTTGAAAATTCTTGGGTCATGAGTTCTCAATACTTCAGACACAATGATATCGAAAATTCTTAGGAATAAGTGTTTGAAAATTCTTGGGTCATGGGTTTTCTCTAATGTTAGGGGGGAAGGGGGAGGGGGTGGATGGAGTTCTAAAGTAGGACAAGTAGGTTTGTTTGCTTTCTACTTTTGCTTTTATTTACTTTCTTTCATTTGACTTTTAGGTGATACTTAAAGGCAAGTACCTTTCATCTTCTAGATTAATCTAAAGAGGATAATTAGTTAGCATCATCAATCTTTCAACAAATTAAGGTGATGCTCATTTTTCAGGACTAGTTCAACTATAGTAAAATTGATCATGTTACTACTGTCAAGTACTAGACTTCTGTTGAAGCTAGCTAGTTAAACTTATGATTTGTACTTATAATTATGTTGAGATATGTTTCTTTTGACGTATATTCAGGTGCACCATGATATGACAGCTCCTTTGTCTCATTATTTCATTTATACGGGTCATAATTCTTATCTAACTGGGAATCAGATCAGTAGCCATTGTAGTGATGTTCCCATAATAGATGCCCTGCACAGAGGGGTGAGAGTTATTGAACTGGATATGTGGCCAAATTCTACCAAAGACGATGTCCACATTCTTCATGGAGGGTATGGAATATATCAGCATGCTTATATGTATATATGCTCTCTTTGTCCCGAAATAAGAGTCTCATCTCATTTGAATTTTGACTTTCGTTTGCCTAGGTCATCGGACAAACTTGAAAAAGTAAACATATTTTTCCAATAATCTTTTTAAAATAACAAATTTAGTCTACAAAGTGATATTGAAAAGAAAAAATGATAGAAAAAGGTTATACCTAAAGGTTAGTGCATATATATTTGTTATGGTGTTTACTCTTAATTTCCAAATGTAGGACACTAACAACTCCAGTGGAACTCATCAAGTGTTTAAAATCTATCAAGGAACATGCTTTTGTCACATCTGAATATCCAGTGGTATTAACTCTAGAAGATCATCTCACTCCAAATCTTCAAGCCAAAGTTGCCAAGGTAATTTCATGCTTAATTTTCCGTTAAGATTCTTGAAAGAATTGATTAATCAGTGGGACTGTGATCGTCATCGTGATGACGTACATTTTCTTTAATTTCTGCTTGTGTAACTCCATATTAATTAATTTCATTTTAGATGGTGACTCAAACATTTGGAGATGTATTATTTTGCTCTGGGTCAGAAAGCTATACAGAATTCCCTTCCCCAGAATCATTGAAGAAAAGGATTATTATCTCGACTAAACTACCGAAGGAATATCTTGAAAGTGAAAGCATAAAGAAGGAAAATAATTCGCCCGAGGAAAAGGAAGTCTCAGATATAAGATATAAACTTGAAGCTTTTGATGAGGTACATTAATTTTATTATCATCACATATATAGTTGTGGATTTTTTTTGGGTAGCTACTAGCTAGTGCATCAAATGTTGTCTAGTAATTGCTCGACATGAAATCAGCATGACTGCGGAGAATGTCTCAATGAGGAAGATCATAAAGGTGGCAATAGCAACTTGATGCAAAATACTGATCAGGAATATAAACATTTAATTGCAATTCCCACACGGAAGAGGAAAGGTGGAATCGAAGACTGGTTACGTGATGATCCTACTGCAGTCACACGCATCAGCTTGAGGGAACACAATTTGGAAAACGCTGTCGCAAATCATGCAGCTGATGTTATCAGGTAAACCAGATGAATGCTTGTAGGTTTTTCTCATGATTTGTTACTTGTGTAAACAGTTAGTAATTTTTTTTTGCTTTTCGAAACAAAATACTGTTGTATCTTACTAATAATTTGGTATTTGGATTCTTGAAGGTTTACTCAGAGGAATTTGCTGAGGATATTTCCTAAAGGTTCACGCCTTGACTCATCGAATTACAATCCGCTAACTGGATGGATGCATGGAGCTCAGATGGTGGCATTCAATATGCAGGTTTACTTGCCCTTTGTTCTCCGGATAATACCGTATTAACAATTTTTTGTTTTTTGGTTTCCATGCTCGACTGCACACCTAATTTTGCATCTAAAATTGCATAAAAGTATTATATTTCTCGTGTTTTCACAAACATACGTACAATTAGAGTGGTATGTTGAAGATATATATTGTATATTAAAGGTTTTCCGACATGTCTTATAATCCTTGATAAACACATAAAAAGACTTTGACATTCTTTGCAGGGCGGGGCGGGTTTGTACTAAATACTAGTGTGTTGTGTGGCAGGGCTGTGGCAGGTCACTTTGGCTGATGCAGGGATTGTTTAGAGCCAATGGTGGGTGTGGCTATGTGAAAAAACCAGATTTTCTACTGAATGTTGGTCTCCATAATGAGGTCTTTGCTCCTAAAAGGAAATTACCAGTAAAAAAAACTCTGAAGGTGTGAGAAAAAATACAATAACAATTTTTTTTATTAAAAAAAATAAATAAATAATCCCATTGATGCTAGAAAGTGCTTTTAACTTGGAATTTCTATGTAGGTAAAAATATACATGGGAGAAGGATGGCATTTGGACTTCAAGAACACACACTTCGACATATATTCCCCACCAGATTTTTATGTGAAGGTATTAGCAATACATTCATTCCCCTGCACATTATTCAGTTTGCTGTTACTAATAAAGTTTGATGAAGTGAGAAATCTCTCTCTCTCTCTCTCTCTCTCTATATATATATATATATATATATATATATATATTTTCAGGTTGGAATTGCCGGAATCCCTGCTGATTCGGTGATGAAGAAAACAAAGATAATTGAAGATAACTGGATACCGACATGGAATGAGGAGTTTGAGTTTCCCTTGACTGTTCCAGAACTTGCATTGCTTTGCATAGAAGTTGACGAGTATGACATGTCCGACAAGGATGATTTTGGAGGGCAGACATATCTTCCTGTTTCGGAATTGAAAACTGGAATTCGAGCTGTGCCTCTACACAACCATAAGGGGGATAAATATAAATCTGTCAAGCTCCTCATGCGCTTTGAATTTGTCTGATGTATTATTCATCATCTAACAAGATTGTTTGGATGTTTGTTAATTTTGGATTGTAATGATTTTTTTATTTTTTTATCTTTGTTCTGTTATATTATTTCTCGTACATTGGCTAAAAATGTAAGGGAATTGATATATCTTGCGAGTACATGATTATAGTTGGTAATATTTTTAACGAACTATTGCACATATAGACTTATATATTCAAAAAAGAAAGAGGAGCGGATCACTCCTAAAAGAAAAGGCCCAAATTCTTATTTAAGACTGCCATCATTAATATATAGTATAGTTGAGAGGAAAGAAAAAGATAAGTCTGCCACCATTAATATATAGTAATAGTATAGTTGAGAGGAAAGAAAATGGAAAGAAAAAGAAACGTGGTCGGCAGGATTCGAACCTGCGCGGGACGAGCCCACATGATTTCTAGTCATGCCCGATAACCACTCCGGCACGACCACCTTGTTGTTCCAAATGCGTTCTGATACATGAAGACAAGATAATAAGAACAATTAGTGATATTCCCCTATTACCCCCTAAACGTATAATAAGTAATACTAGCATGATAATAAAATTATGACATCAAACTTAAAAATATTGTGTAATTTTATATTACTTTCAATACAAGATCGACTTTTTTGTGGAACATTTTTTTTATTTATGTAAGATTAATTAATATAATGAGGTGTTCTTATGCAATTTATATATAAAAAAAATTTACTTCTGATATCAACTTTAATTTTTACGGTGTAAGAATGTATTGCACCAATCACAAGTGTGTGCTTGTATGAACTTGCCTATTCAAACAACAAGTGCTATCTTGTATATAATTGTACTTGCACTCATGTTGATAATCTTAATTCATAGTATCATAGGCTCGCTCTGTACCAAAAGAAATGGAAAAATAACCTCCAATTGACTCTGAAATAAAGCATATTGAGATAATACAACTTGTGTATTGGAGATGGCTTGGATCTGAAACAACTGCTCTCAAAACTCCATCCCAACTAAATTTCCAAGATAAGGATCATCCATTTTTCTAATATATGCAGAATGTACGCAATCAATTAATACATCATACCAATATAAAAGCCAACTACAGTTCAAATTAAAGTTGTCATATAGCATCACTATGGCCTTGACAGTTTTACTAGCAGGAAAAACATAACAAAATGGCATATCATAATGGATAGTTACATAGTGGCCTGGTATGAGATACAAAAGTGTTAACAAGCGCTGCATAACTCCATCTTCAGTATGCCGAGTGAGAGCAGAGTTTCCTGTTCAGAATTCAGTTGGAGGTTTCAACCTTATAAGCCGTTTGATTCTTTCCTTATCTGTGTTCTCCAGTAAACCCTTCAAGACAAGAGGGATCAATAGCAAGAGGAAGAAATTACTTGCCAGCAGTGCGAAATATTGAAAAATAGGAACAAACACGAGGGTGGTTTAAGAAAAAATAGTAACAAACATGTCTCTAAACAAGCATGGTGAATCTGAAATTCTGAACGTTAACATTTGTTTTACTGCGTATATATCAAGCAATAAAGTAAGCAATAACAACTGTCCACCAGAGATGCCACCAAGTTGTCTACCGATACTACTCAATTTGGAAGGCTTTAATAAGTAACAACTCATGATCAAAAGTGGTAAGGCATTGAATGACTTCTTTCGCGCACATATATTCTAAGAGCATGGATAGGTGACATGCTATAGTACAGGTTATCAGATGACATAACACGATACAACTGAACTTCAGAATAAAGACAATTCCAGAGTGCACTGAAGGTATTGTATAAAATATATCTTTAGAACTAACCAAGCATGATCGTTCCTTCATAAAAAACGAAAATAGCTTAAACAAGTTGATAAAACCTCACCTTCCATACAATCTCATCGAAACATAAGCAAATCTTCCCATACTTATCCAAGAAAAGGCGCTCAGTTGGAGGTTTCCCACATACGTCCTTCAGAGCTGAAGTTATAACGAATATTGCTTCTGCCACTTGAGAGTAATCAACCACGTTATTAGAGAAAAATATAAAAAGGAACAGAGAAGTATAGAAACTAAACTAAGCAAGCATGGGTGCTTGGATAATCTCATTGGCACCATGTAGCAATCAATAATTGCCAAAACATACACCACAATAGGAAGAAAAATAAAACAACAGCCTCACCTCTAATAGCAATAATTAGTGGTTAAGTACGTTACGGTAGGAAATACAGAAGTCATTAAACAAAAAACAAGCTTGTCAGGACCCGGGGGGGGGGGGGGGGGAATTCACATAAATCTCTCCAGCCCCATAAAGGAGACCAAGGATCAAAAACTGAAATCGCTTCTAACAGCTTGCAGAATTTTATATCTTATGAAAAGAAATCAAAATGTTATATACTTACAGGCAAGTTCATCATACTCATCCTTGCCGACAAGATATATGCTTACATCCCCAAGCACGGTGTAAACAATATAGACTGATCTGAGGAAGAACAACATCAACCAAACTGATTAATACAAAAGTGTAATAATCCCATACAATAAAAATGGCTCTCGGTGGTCACTGGATGCCAAAATGGAACAAACTTATCCAATCACATCCATGGGATTAAGACAATTTTATTTAGGAAAGGACATCAGAGAATCCAATGAATCACTACCCTTGATAAATTTAAAGATTTCAGTCACCAACAGGTAACAAAGTCTCAAGTATGAATGCAGACAAAAGACAATCTCAAAATGATTTCAGTGGCTATTCAATGTTGAATCTTTCAAAGGAAAATTAGGACTAGTTTAGAAGGAAAATATATCTTTTTTAAAATGTTACTTAAAAGATTCTTAACAGTGGAAAGGAAGAATATAACATACTTGTGGCAAGCAACAAGCAACTCCTCATTTTTTATTCCCTTAAGGTTATCTGCTCCCAGTTTAACTAAGAAAGATCGCCAATGAAGCCGTTCCTCAGCTGGGACTCCATTAAAACTGCAAAATAACATAAAACCTTAACTCATCACTTCAACAGTTCAGCTACCCAGCTTTAAAAAATCAGGTTAATCTTTCATTAATGTACTCAACCAATCATTTTCAATTGGATTTGATAAGGCACATTTGCTTGCATCAAAAAGTGTTTTCTTTCAAATTTGATCTTAGACCATATATTACACAATTTTTTGACCTTTTTATTTTACATAGGTGGTTTAGTGCAATCAACTACATGTATTGCGTTAAAAAGGTTGTTCAATACTTCAATCTCGACCCAATCTCAAGCCTAAAAATGCTAATAGTTGCAAAGATTGTATTTTCAGGGATAACCATGCCTTGCCTAAATGCATCAACAAGATTTTTCCAATTTTCTGCCATAAAAACTTGTTCTTATACTTTTCAATCCTTGAGCATATTTATACTCGAGATCCCCAAATATTCAAGTATCAACCTAGATTTGATTAACTTTGTAAACTATCTAAATGCAGAACACGATAAATTCATATCCAGATGAATAAAAAAGAACCAGCAAAAATCAACCCATTAAAAGATCATTAAAAAAATTGAAATTTTCTAATCCAAATTATTAATAACGGGACTAAGATAAAGGGACAAAATTGATTTTCTAGTGTGTGTGAGAGAAATAAAGATGAACGGTTCAGATGTTTTAGGGTACCGTTCGACGAGGATGTTGCCTTCGGCGTTGGCGATCAGGACGGCCAGCAGCATTTCGTCGCTCTTCTCTCTCCTGGAGTATCTTCTCCTTCACAGTTGAAAACAGTCCGAAATCTAAATCCAACAAATTAAAATGTTTTTTTAATAAACAAGGTAGTTGTTGTTACTTAATAAATACTCTATTCTTCCCGCAATAACATATTACAATTTTAATTAATGTGAATATATTTAATTTAAATTATTATAATAATTATAATCGTATAATATATAACAAAAATTATTAACGGCAGCCTTTGACTTAGTTAGGATGTCTAGCAAGAAGTTTAGAGTTCAAATCCTCCCAAATTAATAATATATATATATATATATATATGTAAGATCCCGACTTTATGAAATAAAAGTTTATTATTTTCTTTATGATAAATTTTTATTTTTTTAAATAGTAAGGTACTTACTTGTATAAATGATAGTTAAGGGTGTTATATGCGAATTATCTGATAAACAGTGTATGTCGGGGAATATTCTTTTTGTCGGGGAATATTCTTTTTGTCGGAGAATATTATATTCGGCACCGTACGACGGCGCCGAAATATCAAAATATTAGTGGGCCCCACAAATAACAAAATTGTCAACGATAGTGGGCCCCATTGTCGGATACTGAAAGCGACAGTATTTTGTCAACAGTATTATCACCGGCAACTGTTGAAATACCCGGTAATAAAAAGAACAGTAAAACGCGTTATTCCACAGTAGTACGCGGTATTTCACAGGCACACGGTATTGCACAGTATTTTAAATTATTGATTCAATAATTGATAAAGTAGCAATTACACAGTATTTTGATTCAATAATTACAATAGCATCCGCATGGTACTTTTTATTATTTATCATAGCACTGTAACTCATATTAATTGTTATGATATTTTAGCATTATTGATGGATTAAAAGTGGAGTCTAACTTAGAGGTACCTAATTGAAATTTTAAAATTCACATGCTGTGAACTATTGGTTCACATGTGGGAACTATTGGTTCACATGTGGTAACTATTAGGGGATGTTATGCAAGATTGATAATACTTGAGGGATTATATTAAAAAGTAGAGGCAAAGATGAAGGTACTAAAGTGTAATAAGTCGAGCCCTTATTGTGCAATTAATGAAACTTGGTTTTCCTATAAATAGGAGGGGTTATCTTAAGAAATCTTCACACCTTCCTTACATATACTCCCTCTCTCTCTCTAAATTTCTTGAGTTCTCTTAGTGTGCTAGGCTATTGTGAGTATTTGTGAGAAGACTAGTATTGTCCAAGTCAATAAACTTCATAGAAAGCAACATCCAATCACTTATTAACGAAGGTAGGGGATATCATATTTTTCTCATACTCTTATGTAATATCAGTTGCTTCCCTATTCGTAAGTGATATTATACTCAGAAAGGTTGTTATTCATTCCGTATTAATTTGTGGGGATAACCTGTCTACGCGGATTACCGCATGACGGGTGAATAACCCTTCGTATTCGTTACTTATAAATCTTTAGTGGAAATAATCTGTCTACGCGGATTACCGCATGACGGGTGAATAACCCTTCGTATTCATTACTTATTAATCTTTTGGGGAGATAATCTGTCTACGCGGATTACCGCATGACGGGTGAAAACCCATTTGCAGTTTCATATATTCTGTTATACTCGTATAACGTATCATTTCTTTTGTACTCTTTACGGAATATCTTTTCTTTCACATTTCTCCATTTATGATAAGAAATCTCTGTTTGTTTCCAAAACCTTATTTTTAAATGGAGAAAATCCTTGAAATTAGTAGAATATCCTTAATAGTTTGTGCTTCATCTAATATCTTTTCACTTGAATCTTTCTATTTCATTTTATACGTTATAGTTGAAGCATGAAATAATTTCTTGAATATCATTCTTGAATTTGACTCCACAATTTGGTCATCGTGTTGGCAATTTGGTCAATCTTTGATACTGATTAAATTATAAAGTTTTTCTTATCCTTGATCTCACTGTATCATTGTCATCATCCTCATCCTCATACTTAAATTGTGGTGAAAGTTCTCTTTGGCCCGTAGTGCAAAGATGAACTGGCGTTTGGCATGATCATGACCGGTGATGTTACAAATAAATATCTTTGGCACGTAGTGCAAAGAGAGGCTGTTGAATATAAACTGTTGATTTGGATGTTCATAAACAGGAATTGTTGATTGGTGTTACAGGGGCAAAATATTGGTGGTGATCCTTTAACTTATAGACGATGGTAGATATTATAATCTACTTGACTCTTCTAATGGATTGTTTGTTCCGCTGCAGTTGTTGTGTTGAACAATTATAATATCTTTAAATCTCTGATTTATTATTGTTGAAGACTAAAGATAATTTTTATTCTTCATTATCTTAGTCATGATATTTCTTACTGGGCTATTTGTGCTCACCCTTTTTCCTTTTTGTTCCATTGTTCTCCTCAGGAAAAGAGAGTGTAGCGGGGACTAGCCGGGGAATGGAGTGATGGTCCGAGATAATAGAAGTGTCTCAATACCTTACTAATAGTGTGACAATAAGTGTATTGAGAATTTAAGATGTATTTGTATTGTGTTGTCGTATTTTGCACGACACTTAATATTTGTAAATGGGAAAATTCGTATTTGTAATTGTATTTCGTGGAATGTTATTGGCGACTCAAAATGGGTTGTATGGACCTATTTTGGGGGCGTCACAATATATTATAAAATTTATTTTATTTTAAATTTATATCAGTTATATCAATATTGGAGTTTAATATGTCGTCGTTTGACTTCAGAAATTAAATTGTATATCAAATTTTAAAATTGAGTGAGTAAATCAATACTTCAAAATTATTAGTTTTTCTCTTCTAAAATTAAAGATACGTTTATAAAATGATGACTTTTAAGGATAATTTTATATTCTTAAATATAGTTTTAGTATAAGAATTTGGTTGTGGTAATGTAATATTAAAAATAATAATAAAAAAGTAACGAAAAATTAAAAATATTATGTCACTTTAAAATTTTAAAACAAAAATGTATCTCTAATTTTAGAACAAACTAAAAAATATATATTTAATTTTAAAACAAAGGAAGCATCTTATAAAAAAAATAATAGCATGCTCCCAAAAAGTAAAAAGGAGAAATAATACAAATAATAAAAAATCAAAATTTGACAATAGCAAAAAATATTGATAAATTTAATGTAGGATCAAGCGCGTACCATTGCACCAAAAATTATAGCTAGTGGTGAATGCATAATTTTATTTCTTAGTACATGGCAGCGCATAATTCGTCTAGAAGGATTTTGGCGATCCAACCCCAACATTTAATAACTTTACTCAATTATCTTTTAAATTTAACAAAATAATTGTTGTTACTTAACAATTTAGAAGTCATGGAAAATGAGAGTTACCCATGTTATTGAGATATATTTTTATAATAATAATATTTTAAAAAATATTTTTTTATATATAATTATGTAAAATGATGTCGTTTTGAGATTAGTTCAATATGTTTTTATTTATAGTAAAATGTAGAGTGAAGATGAATTTTAATTCTAGACAATTTGTGATTTTGGTCTTTATTTTCCGTCCATTTTAATACCCACACTAGTTTTACCCACCCCAGAAGAACCCCGGTTGTCATTCGTAATCTCTCTCTCAACATATTCACTATTCTGTATTACTTTGCTTCGCAAGCCCCAAATTTCTCACTCTGCGCACAAGAATTCTACGAGAGCTGTATGGAGTTCAGGAATTAGGGTTTTGGCAATTGAGATGGTGGGAATGATGGCGGCGATTTCGAGGGAGAAAGTCGCCGGTCTTCTAGACTCGGCCAAGTTCGCCATCGACATACCTTCGAAGCTCGAACACTTGCGACAGCTAAAGGATGAGTTGTCTAATGCAGACTCTGACTTGCTATCCGAATTTCTCTCTCCTCTTCTTCACCTTCACACTGAGCCCTCCAGTCCTATCCGCAAGTTCGTTACAGAGTGCGCACTATCAATCCCAATTTTTCATTTTTAATTTTTTTGTGTAATGATACATATGTAGTCTTATTTATATTTTAGTATGCAATGCCATGAGTTTAAGTTCAATTTGTTATATCGTAGCGTTAATGCAAATTTTACATTCTCACTATCTCATATTACATTGTGTTGGGCTTATTTCTGTTTTCCCCTTTACTGAACTAGGGTTAGTTATAGGGAAATAATGATAGTGGTGATTTTTTTTTTATTTGAGAAAGATTGCAACTTTGAACAGATTAAATCAAATGTATTCTTTTTTCTTTCTATATTTTTTTTCTCTCAATTTTTACAATAAGCATAGAGACCATTTAATGAACACCCTCTGGTGTTTCTTTTGTCAAATGTGTTCGTTGGGTCAGCTGTCACCATGCATCAGGATGACTAATTTTTTATTCAATATGAAGGTCATTTTTTTTTGGGATAAAAGAATAACATTTTTAAAAAACAGAATCAGTACAAACGAGAAATCCTGCAGAAGTAGACACTTGAAGGAAAAAAAAAGAACAAAGAAACTAGGACAGATGAAATTATTCACCAAAAAAAGAATTCAATTTAATGGCCCTTGTGGACTTCTGAAAGACAGGGAAGTAATCCTCAATCTCTCGTATTGTGTAAAGTCGTAATATTGGTGACTTGTCACTGTTGTTGTCCATACGATTCAGTCAGATGATTCATAATGAATGTTTTTATGGAAGGACTGATATATCTTAGTTGAGGACTGAGGCTGTTTGCATTTATAACTTTTGGTACCCTTTTGACCCAAATTGCTTTTCTTTTTCCCTTTTCACCTCGCTTTATTTCCATGCATCTATAATTGAGTAACGAAACCTACGATTCAAACTCAAGTTAGAAAACATATATTTTAAAAAGAAATGGAGGGGAGGAATCGAGAGACTGAGATAAGAGAAAGAGGGAGGGAGAGACAAAGAAGAGAGAGGGAGGGGGAGACAAAGATGAGAAAGAACAAGGAGATTTTTTCTTCTGATTTTAATGCTTTGCCATCTGGACACATGTTAAAAACACAATAAGGGTAAAAATGTTATTCTAAGGCCTTTACCCACTTTGTGTTTAACTTTCATCACTGCCTCGATGTGGGGACTAAATTTGTGTGTGTGTGTGTGTATATATATATTTTGAAAGTTAATAAAATGAGTACGTAGCTTAAATTTGATGGAGCAAATCAAAGAATTGATGATATCATCAACTTAGAAAAAGCATCAAAGACTTGACATTTGATGTGCTAAAGTGTCATTACATGTTACTCTCTCCGTCCCACAAAAGATGACTGAAGTATTAAAAAAATTGTCTCATAGGAGATTTCCAAAGTACACAATTCAAATGCAAAATGTTATATAAAGTCTAGTTTACCCTTAAAAGTACTTAAGTAGCATCCTCTATTTTTAGGAAAAAGAAAGAATCTTTAGTGTTTATGTGGGGTCAATTGTGAGTTAAAAAGGAACTTCTTATATTCTCTCCTCTACTTCTGTTTTTCCTAAATTGTGTGAAAAGTGTACACAAGACATTTTTTTATGGGATGGAGGGAGTAATATTATCGGCGGATGTTCACGGTATATGAGCAGAGCAGGGTTCTTTGTGGGGTAAATGAATGACCTTTGCATGAAAGTTGCCTGAAGGCTTGGATTCACGCGTAACAGCCCAACTACTTACCATTTGATTAACTTTCCCACTCCCCTTCCGTTCCACCTGAAGAAACAAGACGATGTGGTTCTTTCACTGACCAGTCCTTAAATGCAGGATGATTGGTGATGTTGGGTTGAAGCATGTGGAATTCTTACCTGATATTGTACCTGTGTTGATAACTGTTCTGAAAGATGGTACACCAGCTGTCGCTCGACAATCTGTCACATGTGGGATTGATTTATTTCGAAGAACACTTGTAAGAATTGCAATCCAGGTGAGTTTACGTCTTATATAAGATAATCACGAGCATGCATATGTTTGCTGTATGTGAAATAAAAGCTTGATTTCTTCAATATTGTCTTTGAACTTCCCATGCAAAATCTGAGGAAGTAGGTCCGTTATGGTAAACTAATTATGACCAAGAAACATTGTGTTTGTGAACAGCAGAGCAGTTGACTTAATTTTTCTAGCCAAACAGTGAGTCCTATGTTTTTCAATTTTTTTAGCACATATGAAAACGTTTCAAATATGGCAACATCTAATCTAAGTCTGCAGAAATAATTCAGTGTTTTAGACTATGATCGCAGCTAGTCAATACAGAGTGCTTTATAATCATTACCTTAAACCAAGACTATGCCATCTATTAATGCCCTGCATTTAAAAGATATTCTATTACATGTGTATAGTGTATGTGAACTTATTACTGTATTTATCAGGGTTTCTACTCTAGTGAGTTGGACGATTCACTTAAATCTTCATGGGTTTGGGTGCTGAAGTTTAAGGATGAGATATACTCGCTAGCCTTTCAGGTAAGCAGTTATATCAATAATGAGATGTACTTTTTGGGTTCTGTACATGGTCTGATTGTTTTTATTTAACTACATGTTCACAAGCCGGGAAGTGATGGAAGAAGGTTGCTCGCGCTGAAGTTTGTGGCGACAATTATTCTTCTTTATACACCTGATCCCAGTGGCTCTTCTGAACCACCTGTTGATCAAACCTCTGAAGGTATTGTTTCTTTCTTTGCCCGTATCGGCCCGAGAGATGAGGTGCTTTATCTTAAGTATGTGATTAAAACTAGATTTTGAATATATTGTGCTCATAGCTTGGTCACCTGTTTATAGAGAAGTTTGAGGAATTTAATATAGCATGGTTACGTGGACATCCTGTGCTAAATGTTGGAGATTTATCAAATGAAGCCAGTAAAAGTTTGGGCTTCTTGCTTGATCAGCTAAGATCCCCAACAGTAAAATCACTCAATAACTCAACAATCATCGTGCTTATCAACAGGTATATTGTTTTTTCTTGTCCAATCCTATATATAGATAATTGTGTTTCATATTTGGAACTGATACTGTTCTCTTGAGTCATTTTAACATATGCTAAAATGCATGTTCTATTATTATATCATTGGAACTTGGAGAATGGAAAGCCATATTATGTGAGGATATGTGAGATTAATGTCTTACAGACTTGCAAGAAATTAAAATTAGGTCATTCAGATAGAACTATTTACTTTAAACTTCTATGCCTACTTGCCTATACGTGTTAATAGACACATTCATGCATACTTGTACAGGCTATCAGTTATGGTTTCAGTATCTGCAATAATATAGGAAAAGAGCTCTGCAGTGTCTATGATTCCCTTCCCTTTTTACCAACTTCATTAAGAAATCCCCTGGCCCCTAGCTGTGTGTGAGTAAGGGGTAGAGTGTCTAATCTTAACATGTCTTCTTTGTGGACTCATGTTAACCTCACCAAATTTTCCTCTGCTTGGCCATTATCTATGGCTGCTGTAATTATGTCATTGTCAAAAGGCATTTTTCCCTTTTCTTCTAGATCTAATTTCTAATTGAGTCCACCATACTTCCTCTTCTGGCATGAGGGGCCACCGTACGGCCTCTTCTGGCACGAATGTCTATCTCAACCATTTTTGTTTTTCTGTTAAAACATCTCTTGGATTTAGCTTCCACGTAAAGGCCCTCAGAACTGCCTGCTGCATCGGATGGGAACCTTGCAGATGCTGATAGGTATAATATCTTAATAGTGGACAGGAGGAACTGGTAGAGAACTGGACATCCATTTGTCACTATTGGGCAGAGTGAAGGTTATTTCACTTTGTTTGTCAAAATCTGATTTGCCCTTTTCTTTTTATCATTTATTTATACTGCTAATACTAGTTGCATGGTGCTGTTATTGTAGCATTTGTTCATAACTAACTTCATTTAATATATTTTACCAGTCTTTCTGGAATTGCAAGGAAAAGGCCTGCTCTTTATGGTCGTATTCTGCCGGTTTTAATTGGCCTAGATCCCTCGAGCTCTGCCAACAAGGGGGTGTATGTTTCTGGGGTGCACTATCCTCTGAAGAATGCCTTCCTCGCTTGCTTGAAGTGCACATATCCCAGTGCTGCACCGGTATATATTTTTCTTTTTCTTTGTCAAATGTATATACTCTTTGGATTTTCGCTTTATAGGATTCCAGCCTTCATATGCTATTTTTGATTTATATAATTGATGCCATTGTGGTTGAACATGTTAATGCATTCTCTGCATAATGACAATAATACAACAACCTTCTTAATGAATTTAAGGTGTTAGGATGCAAATTAGTGCATTTTTATTTTATTCTTATATGAAATGACCTTGGTGTTTTTTATCGATCTATTTGGCTTAAAACTGAGTGGTATTGCCACATCTGAAGTATGCTACATGCTCAAAGTAACCTTAATATGCGTGTGAGGTTTTAATATTATATAGTTTTCTTTGCTTGTTTCTTATGTTTTAGTAGGTTCTACTTCTGGTAGATCTTGAACGTTTGCTGTGTTACTAAAACCATATTTCTAGCCTCTAAGATTAGTTGTCCATATGAGGTACATCTTGAACGTTGTGTCTGTTACTAAAACTATATTTCTAGCCTCTAAAATAGTTGTCCTGTCCATGTGATGTCGGTGAGCTGACTTTTCTTAAATTGTTGACTAACATATAGTTAGATATGGAGGAAGTGGCAATCCTACTCGAATTATGTTGTACACTGTACTTTTCTTTTTAAATAACTATATGAATTGTCTGATGTATGCAGTGGCGGGATCGTTTAGTTGGTGCACTGAGAGAAATGAAAGCAGGGGAGTTGGCAGAAGAAGCCCTACAAGAAGTTTGCCAGATCAATGGAAGTGTAGAGAGTAAGAATGATTCACCACCTACTCAGGTATACAACATTTTGCTTTCCTGTTTACGATTTATAAACATTCTCTGTCTATGACTCAAATACACACGTGCGCATTCGTTCGAGTACATTTTCAGCATCTTGATAAATGCTGTTCTTCTTTCAGGAGGAAAAGCCATCCCTTAAACCATTTGATGCTATGCAGATTAATGTAGGGAGAAAAAGACCAGGAGCACACGATATCAATGATTTGGTTGAAGATGTCGATATGCCTGGAAAACGTGCCAGACCAACACCAAATGCTGATGATGGATCAACACAAGAATCAAGTAAGGATCAAGATAAATTGCCTTCCAGTGGACTAATATCATCCAGAGGTGATGTCGATAATGGACCAGTTCAGCAACTTGTTGCTATGTTTGGTGTATTAGTTGCTCAGGGTGAAAAAGCCGTAGGATCGTTAGAAATCCTTATTTCTAGCATCTCTGCTGACTTGCTTGCTGAAGTAGTAATGGCTAATATGCGACACCTTCCTCCAAATCGCCCTAAACAAGAAGAAGATGAAGAGCTGCAGTTGGAAAAGGGGTCACATCCAAGACTAGGTTCTAGCGATACCCAATTCAAACAATTGTCTTCATTTTTGACAGACATTCTTTCGCTGTCTAACCCCTTCCCACAGACAGATTTTGTATTAGATGCTCAACCATCAGCTTCCGACGCTCTTGAGGTGAGAATCTTTCCATTCAACACATTCATATTTTTTGGTTCTACTGTCTGATAAATTAGAGTCCAGCACTTTGTTTGTTTTCATTTTCCTCTGTTAGTGTTGAACTACTTTGGAGTCTATTTATTGCATACTAAATGGTAAAATTATTCTGAGATTGCAGAATCCTAAAATGGAGGAGGAATACCCTGGGGTTACTAAGACTGAATGTGATTTAGAAGTTCCTATGAATTATGAAGCTGCAATTGCACCGGTGCCTACTGGTATACCTGTTTCTTCTTCTGAAGGTGTTCAACCAGTAATTGATGATAGCTTAGCTATTCCATCTGAAGTCTCTGATATTGGGGATCTTGAGAATGAAATACCAGGTCTGGAATCATCTGCTCGCTCTGATGGATTTCCAGAAGCACTGGCTGTTCCGTCATTGGTTTCAACTGATTTAGAAGATGTTAGTGAAGACAAAATTACTAGTTTGGGTATGTCATCACTAGAAATTATTCCATCAATTTCAACTGATAGGTCTGAGGAGCTTAGCCCAAAAGCAGCTTCCGCAGATGCGACCAGCATTAACTCCTCGGTGGCAACTTCTGTTGGGTTATCTTCTCAATTGGTGCTACCAAAGATGTCAGCACCTGTTATTAGTCTTGCTGAGCCACAGAAGGATAATATTCAAAAGTTGGCCTTTATGCGCATCATTGAGGCTTATAAACTAATAGCAGTCACTGGTGGTTCACAAGTCCGATTTTCTTTACTTGCTTATTTAGGAGTTGAGGTAAAATCCAATTCACATTGATCACTAATAACTTTATAGTAACAATTTTGCAATCACATGCTCAACTGGTGTATCTGTATGTTGATAATTGTTGATATTCTATGTGTAACTTAGTTTGTACCACAATGAAGACCTTTTAACAGGTCAATATTAAGCTTACATCTTTTTAATAAGAAAATTTATTATTCAATGTATAACGTAGTTTGTACCACAATGAAGACCTTTTAACAGGTCAATATTAAGCTTACATCTTTTTAGTAAGAAAATTTATTATTATTATTTTTTTATTTTTAGTTGCAGAAGTTTTAAGTTCAAGCTGGAGATGGCTCATAATTATAGATGTGTTCCTTCTTTTTATCTAGTGGAATATCCCTTGACTGTAGTATTGTCCAAAGTCCAAACAGGCAAAAACACATGAAGAGGCATAATAAAGCCGATTTGAAATATGGTTTAGTCCGGAAGCAGTTGCTTCAGAAGGAAGAAGAAAATTTGAAATTAGAAATTATTCAAGAGCTATAGTAATGGTCTTTTATCTAAAAAGATGAAGAAAAAGAAGAATAATTGTAATAGACTAATAGTCATGATTCTACAAAAAATATAGGAGTAATATTTTATCACTGTTGACCTTATCATCATAAGAGAACAAAAAGATAGGATACATATAGCAATGGCAACCAGCTCCATAAACACCTTTACGGTCCATACAAAAAACTAAAATATCACTTGAAGCTGACAAATTAGATAGGAAGTTAGGAACTCTGGATACACAGTGAAACTGCTGCTGTAACTTGGCAAGTCCAAAGTCTGCTTAAAATACTTTGAGAACCTGAAGCAAAAACCTTTTGACTGTCCCAGCCCCCCTTGGCCCTCCCCTCCTTAACACCCCCCCCCCCCGACAGACCATGGTGACGATGTTACTGTAAAGTTCATAGTTTTCATTATTCATTGTAAGAAGCTAATTTTAGTCATTATTATATAATTTCATAATATTTTCTCACTGGCATGAAGAAGTTCATATAATATGCCTGTACGCACATTCAATTTTATGCACACAAGTGAACCTCTATACTTCAAAAGATCGAGCAATTTTGTAATTGTGCGCTATATCACAACATTAGTAAATGATACCGCAAATTTCGTTCTGCTTTTATGATCCTGGTTCATGGTTGGTTTAATAGTTCTATGGTGGGTTTTCATATTTGATATTTGTTGTAGTTTGTACTCTCATGGAGCATTTTACTTTTATGCAGTTTCATTGTGCAACATAATCTTATGTTCTTATATTTCAGTTAAAAAATTGTATGGAGTCATGGTTTAGTTAGAGCACTTCCTTAATGCAATCACTAGGTGCATCGTTATGTGAAAGACCATCTTTTGGTTTGGAAATGCACTATAGCATTCTTGACAATTGTTTATTTTCTTTGCAGTTTCCCTTGGAGTTGGACGCTTGGAAGATACTAGAAACCCATGTGTTGTCAGATTATATGAATCATGAGGTAATTAATAGTCTAGTGTATTTTAGTTTATCTATCTTTTTAGATGACTCAGTTTGACGAGTGATTAATTGATTATCTGTACCTCTATCATCATAACATTATTTCTCCTGATATTTCCATTAGTAGAGGTTTCAATAGGATTACGTAATATAGAACAGAGAATAATACCTTACCTATCAAAATGTAAAACAGTGAAACAATTAATGTTATAGGTTTTTCATCTCATGACTGTTTCCTGTTGCTAATTATTTGGGTTTCTGCGATGCAACTTTAGACATATCATTGCCTCTGAATTAGAATTTTAAAAGTAAAAGCAAGATGAACTAAAACTGTCAAAATTATAGCTTAGGAACAAAATTGAACTGGGCCTTACCTACAGTCTCCTATTTTTGTTATTAAACTCCATACAAGCTGACAATAATTACTTTTCATCTCCAGGGACACGAGTTGACATTGCGTGTCCTCTACAGATTATTTGGTGAGGCAGAAGCAGACACTGACTTTTTTTCTTCAACAACTGCTACATCTGTATATGAGATGTTTCTTCTGAAAGTGGTGTGTACACATCTTCCTAAATCTAGTTCGCTTAACCCGCTGGATTCCAAATGGTTAGGATTATTTTTCAATGCAGGCAGAAACACTTAGAGATTCTTTCCCAGCTTCGGACAAATCCTTAAGTAGATTGCTTGGTGAGGTTCCTTACTTGCCGAAGTCAACATTAAAATTGTTAGAATGTTTGTGTTGCCCTGGAAACAATGATAAAGATGAGAAGGAGGTACCTAGTGGAGATCGAGTTACTCAAGGTCTCAGCTGTGTATGGAGCCTGATTTTGCTGAGACCACCCACTAGAGATGCCTGCCTAAAAATTGCGTTACAGGTATCCATATATAGGAGTTGATCTTCGATAATTGTCATTCCTTTCTGCTTACAAATGGTATTTTTATTGATTCTCTCTCTATTTCTTGCATTGTTATTTATTTATTCTTCTGATAACTACACATAGTTATGTATCGATCTTTGTTGTATTAGTCTATACGCATGTTGTGACTTGCTGGAATTATATGCCGAGTGATAAAAAAGTGCCCTCAAGTACTGATGATGTTATTGTATTATAAAGTTAATAATTTAAAATAAAAAACATAAGTGAATGGAGCTAAGTAAAACAAAACATCATATAGAAATACATACATACATATATATATATATATTTGTGTGTGTATACATATTATACATATATAAAGTTAAGAAGAAAACAAAGAAAGAAGGGAAGGAGTAAAGAGAGAAACAGAAAACACAAAGAGGTAGAACAAACCACTTGGCCTGCACAAATTACATTCCTCCACTCACTTATTTTTCTAAAAGGTTTTTTTTTTTTTTTTAATACATTATAAGTGTTGTCTAGTTTGACGGACTAGAAGATCAAATTTTCATTGCAATTTATATTATTGTAGTAGCTGTTTAAATATAATCCTTTTCCTTCTTCAACTGGAATGCCCTGACTTTTATATTCTACTGATATTTGAAAAGAGTGCAGTGCATCACTTGGAGGAAGTGCGTATGAAGGCAATACGTTTGGTATTCTTTGAACTCATCACTTACAACTGATTAGAGTTGATTGTTTTTTCTGATTTACCTGAAAGGTGTTAAACTTTTTCAGGTGGCCAATAAGCTTTATCCTTTATCGTCAATTACTCAAAACATTGAAGATTTTGCCATGGAGATGTTGGTCTCCACAACAAGTGCTGATCGTACTGTTGACCGAATTGACGCTGAAGGATCTCATTCTGAATCACAAAAGGTTTTGTTTTTATGTGCTGGTGGTGCAAAATTAAATTTTCAGTTTCTGCGCATCTTGATTTCTTGTCTCCTTTTCTGCTTCAAATGATGATAACATAGTTTTGAACTCTTATAGCAGAAATCTAGTGCAGGAAATGGTATATGCAAGAAACTCTGTTGATGTAGGAGAACCTTCTCCTTGGTTTTATTCTATTCATATATAACATGTGTGCATCTAAATTTACATTCTTCGTTGATGGAGAAGAACCTGTAACCACTATGCTTGGAATTTGTATTGGATAACCATTGGGTGCATGTAGTACCCCACCAATCACGCACACAGGGTATAACATACGCTTTGGAACAGTTAATAGTGCTGTCTTGAGAGAGTAGTTGAGAAGTATTTTTTTTTTTGTTAAAATGTTAATGAATGGAGTGCCTATTGGCATGTGTCTTAGTTTCCAAAAGATAATCCAGTGTCCAACTCGACTAAATCAAGCCTTTGCATTGGTTTATAAAGTGGCAAACATGAGATTTTCCCACACATTTAGGAGTATGTTAGCACTTCCTTCATGTAAGTAGAGAAGGATGGCCTTGAGATAGCAGACAACCAGTATGGTAGGCACTCCATATAGAATCTGCAGTATGGATCTGAGGTGATTCACACTGCTAGGTGATTGGGCGTCCGGAAGTCGTCCTTTGTGCTTCTTTATAGGGGTGGTCCTACCTACCCTACTAATTGGGGTTCGCTGCATGAAATCTGTGGTGAAACACTGGAATTGATTTTTCCATACTTCCATTTGTTAAAATTTATTGAAGTAAATATTGACTGCCATGTAGGCATGTTCAATTAAGATTATTGAGATATTAGGAGTTTTAACTCACTTTAATATCAATCTCCACACCCCCCGCCCCCCCCAAACAAAAAAATAAATAAAAAATGCCCCCAACCCACAAAAATGCCTCGACTCTGTTCTAGTTTCTTTTGGATCTTCTTTAATTATTTTGCGTATCATGTTGATGTCATTGCAAAGTTATCACATGCTTCTCATTGTGATCTATTCAGGAATCAAATTTGGAAAGACCTTCAAATGAATGTCTGTCAAAGAGTGCCATCACCAAAGATGTATCCTCTGACAATCATCAGTTGAACGAATCTGAAAGCATATCATCCTCTTCAGTTATTGAAATGCAGCGATGCATGTCTCTATATTTTGCCCTGTGTACAAAGGTTTTCACTTTTTGTCATTTGCAATTACTTGCTGTTACTACTCGTTAAAGAAAATGAAAATACTAGCATTTACTTGCAGTTACAGTTTTTGATACGTTTACTTGTTAACTCCACTTATTTGCTTATACCAAACAGAAGCACTCTCTCTTTCGCCAAGTATTTGTTATCTATAGCAGCATGTCAAATGCGGCAAAGCAGGTTTGACTAAGTCATAAACTAATTTTAAATTAAATTAACATAATTTCTCTTGCTATCAGCATGATATAAAGTAGCTGTTTTGGTGCAGGCAGTTCATCTCCAACTCCCAATTCTAGTTCGCACAATTGGCTCATCATCTCAGCTTCTTGAAATTATTTCAGATCCACCTACTGGAAGCAAAGACCTTCTGATGCAGGTCCTTAATATTTTATGTTTTAATTTAGCAGTTGCACAAAATGTGGAAGAGATAATACAACCAATGTTTATTCTTTACAACAGGTTTTACAAACATTGACAGATGGAACAATTCCTTCCCCAGAATTAATATTTAGCATCAAAAGGTTATACGATACAAAAATGAAGGTATGCAATTGGATTTTTTTTTAAATAGTTGGTACAACACTACAACTTAACTTTTGGCTAAACTATTTTTGACTTTGTCTCACTACAGGATGCACAGATTCTATTACCAGTATTGTCCTTCCTACCAAAACCTGAGGTTTTGGATCTCCTCTTCCCTTGTTCTCATTTCGTATATCATTTTGCGAGTTACCGTCAATATAGAAATTTGTTTTGGATGTTTGGTTTTTCTGTAACGATTTTAGCCTTTTGTTTCTAAGACCTACAAAATATCAGAATAATAAGTTCTTAACTGATAGGCTTATGTGAATGCATTAAAATTGTTATCTAATTATGGTGAGTAGAGCTTATTATATCTTCTGATATATGTTCGGAGCAATTTTTTACCCTTCATTAATACAACTAAAGCTATGTCAGTGATAGTTGAATACTTATTGTGATGCTGCCTAAGAAATCCAAATCCAAAGTTTTGTTTAAGCTTAACTTTGTATTTTTCAGTATTAGCAATTTATGAATTTTATTTAGTTAATTAGGACTCATTGTGTGGAACAAATTTTTGTTGTTGTTGACAAAATGAGACTCTTTTATTGTGAATTAGAGGAAATAATAAAATATAGATTTACAAAAATATCACATAAAAACCACTACAAAATCATTCTTTAAATTTTCATTTTTTGAAGTCACTAAATCATTTTTTTTAAAGATAGGTCACTTTACTTTAATACCCTAGTTTAGATCCGCCATTGGTCCAAGACATCAGTTTAAAATTATTTTTGGGTTGGAAGGAATATGAAGTTCAGATGGGAAATGTTGTTATCCATGTTTGGGATACTGTATATGTGTGTGTGTGTGTGCGTATATATATATATATATATATATATATATATTTATATGTTTATATTTTGAAATTTAGGGAGATTGTTGGAAAGTAGCCACTTTAGTTTCCTAAGGAGTCACTTTCCTGTATATAGATGAATTATTACACCACATCCATAAGTCTTATCTTGACAAATTGTTGTACTAATAAATTATTTGTTTTGTCTCTTCTCCTGTTTCACAAATACTATTATATCCTTATGGCCTCAACTATATTTCACAGCAAATGTTTTTATCTTTTATTGTCAGGTTTTGCTTATCTTTCCACATCTTGTAAATCTTCCTCTAGATAAGTTCCAAACTGCACTTGCTCGTGTTCTACAGGTATCTTTCTTCCAGTGATCTCCGTGAGCAGTTGAGCTGGTTGTTAACTTTATCTGTTTATCTTATTGTTGTTAACTTTATCTTTTTATCTTATCGGTCTTTAGATACTGGGATTAATTATACTATATCCTTGGTCCATTTATTAGGGAAGCAAAAATGTAGCCTTCTAGCTTAATACATGTGCATCTTCAAATAGTGTTTCTACATTTATCTCTAACTTATCCAGTTTTTTACCATTTTTGTTTTTAATTTTCACATAGTCAGATTTTTAAATGTTAAAACATAATTATGCAGGGATCATCTCAATCTGGTCCTGTGCTTACTCCGGCTGAAGTGTTAATTGCTATTCATGGGATTGATCCTGACAGAGATGGAATTCCCTTGAAGAAGGTATATCTTCTTCCTTACTTATCTAGTTTTCTCTTTTCCACTCTGCCAACTTGTGCAACTAAGAAATTCTAGTCTTTATGCAGATTACTGATGCGTGCAATGCTTGTTTTGAGCAAGGTCAAATATTTACCCAACAAGTTCTTGCAAAAGTCTTGAATCAATTGGTATTTCAATATTCAACTTGGAACTCTACTTCCCATAAAACCAAACTTTGTTATTGGTACTTGGTTATTAACTCGAGATTATTCGTACAGGTTGAACAGATTCCTCTTCCCTTATTATTCATGCGTACGGTACTACAAACAATAGGTGCTTTTCCATCATTGGTAAGATATTTTGATAGCTTTATTACCATCACAATAATGATTGAACAAATTAGTGATTCTCTGTGTTTATGCTTGTTTAAATCTGTACGGATAATATTACTAGCTTAACAATTTTAAATGGAATGGCGTCAAGTGTGATAAACGCCTCCCAATCAATCTATGAGGATGCACTATTAGCTCTTTTGGACTCTATTCCTTTTGGCATTATTTTTGTGACTTGAGTTGACCGAGTTTAGTTGACTGGGTCATTTTGTTGCAGGTGGACTTTATTATGGAGATCCTCTCTCGTCTTGTTAGCAAGCAGGTGATTGTCTTTAGACTATTTTCTGTCACAAGTATGCTAATTACATGCCCTTTAGTTGCGAATAAATATAAGTGATTATTATGCAGATATGGAAATACCCAAAGCTGTGGGTAGGATTCTTGAAGTGTGCTCTCTTAACAAAGCCGCAGTCTTTTAGCGTGTTGCTTCAGGTGTGTTCTATTCTCTGCATCTGAATAAGTAAAAGTACATGTTCCAGAGGATTAAGTGAATTTAGCTTCAACTTGATGGCTTTCGAAGAAAATATTTCCAATTTCTGATTCTGTCACTACTAGTGGTTACAAATGCTCACTGTTCTGAATAGAGTGCTTAAAAATTGTTGGCAGGCTTAATCAGTTTTGTTTAGTGTTTGTGAAATGTTAATTCTTTTCTTTTTGGTTTGAGATCTATTTTATCATTTATTTTACTTTGTGCAACTGTATATGTTTGTGCTGTTTTACTTTGCAGTTGCCTCCACCGCAGCTTGAAAATGCATTGAATAGAACTGCAGCACTCAAGGCTCCCTTGATTGCACATGCCAGCCAACCCAACATACGATCATCACTTCCAAGGTTCAACCAAAAACTGCTCAAATACTTGCGAAAAACTCACCTATTTTTACCTTTTTTTTGATTTAGTCAATTCTATTGGTTGTAATGTTTTCAGGTCTGTGCTTCTTGTGCTGGGTATTGCATTAGATTCCCAAAATTCAAATCAAACACAAACAACACAGCCTCAAAGTGCAGATACATGCAACTCAGATAAGGCGGCGGAGACTGAAAAATCCAAGGAATCATCTGCCGCAAGCTGACTACAAGATTGAGATGTGTTTCCATTTGCTTATGGTCTATACCAATTTCCCGACTTATCAGCTCTCCAGTTGGTACAGAAATCTGATTGCCATGTTTGAAGAAATCCCTGCTCTAGATTGAAACATTTTTGATCCGAGGAAGTCCAAAGGATAAACTGTCACAGTACCATACCCACTAGTGTATAATAGTATTGTTATTAGTTGAAATCCACTCTGCTCCATGGGGTTCAAAATGTTGTAAATTACCTTTTTCAATTCAATTATGCTTTTATAAAATAAAATTAATTGACATTTAATTATTAAAAAAATCTGGGTTATTACATTAAAAATAAGCCAAATTATTATATAGTTTCAAAACAAATATGATGTGTTGCATTTGAAGATGCACAAATAAAATACACGATGTACCTTGAATATGAAATATTTTAAACACATGACCGAAAATATTTCAAGAATAAAACTAGAATAAAACTCATTAAACGTCACTCTCTCAATTTTAAAATTACAGATATAATGTAATTATTGAGGTCAAAGATGGTATATTAAAATTAAAATTGATGTGAATTTATTTAATTTTAGTTGGTACAATATTACAATTGTATAAGTATAAACCAAAAACTATTAATTACAAAATTTATTTCATTCTAAACTTTTATGAATTATACTAATTTTGAAATTTAATATGCTGTCATTTGACCTCAAAAATTAAATTGTATTTTTAGAATGGAGGAAGTAATAAATAAATAAATAATGGTGATATTTCATATTACAAGTATACAATTTGCCTTTGTTTTCTTTTAAATGTAGCGGGGTAGTATTTCAAGAAACATATGATCTTGGGCGCTATATTAAATTTCAATAACTGAAACTTCATAGGGTATTTACTTGACTTTGCATGCTTTATTTTAGCAAATCCCCTAATCAAAGAACTAAATATTATTAGCACATTACAATGTATTACATACATTGAAGTGTTAAGAAATGTTAATTATAGTTCAATTCTTTTGTTAATGTGTCAAGAATATTATTAAAAATAAGTCAAACTATTTCAAAATAAATATGATGCGCTGTATTTGAAGATGCACAAATAAAATACATGGCATACTCTGAATATGAAATATCTTAAACTTGTATGAAAATACTTCAAGAAAGAATAAAACTCGTTAAGCATTAAAATATTATAGGCCTTAAATTCATTCATTCTTCTCATTCCATATATATATATATATATATATATTTTTATTAAAGAAAATAATTAATAATTTATATTCATGACATGACCAAGGCCAATAATTAGCAAATGAAAAAACAGAAAAGAAAGGGGGAGAAAACAAGAGACGAGAATATTGACATCTATTGTGGGCCGTGGCAATTTTTCAAGGCCCATTGCATTTTTCGGTTGCTGACCTCACCGGTAATTCATTCGTCTTGTACAAACCCAGGCCAAAATAGCTCCGGCTATAATCCTTATACACTAATACAAATAATCCTTATACACACACATCGGAAAAGTAGTAAGAGAAAAAGTGGAGTGAGAAAACGGCATGGGCACTCGGCTGGGCGTGGATTACTACAAGGTGCTTGAGGTCGACCGGAGCGCCAAAGACGATGACCTGAAAAAAGCTTATCGGAAGCTCGCCATGAAATGGCACCCTGACAAAAACCCTACCAACAAAAAAGCTGCGGAAGCCAAATTCAAAACAATCTCCGAAGCCTACGACGTATATTTATCTTAAGCCCTGATTTGCATCTACCTAGTGTTTTATTTGATTTGATTTTGAGTAATTGAATTCCCATTGGACTGTTTTGTTGCAGGTTTTGAGTGATCCTCAGAAGCGAGCTATATATGATCAGTTCGGTGAGGAAGGTTTAAAGGCTCAAGTGCCATCGCCAGGTTCCGGTGGGTGGTCTTCCGACGGCTCTTCCGATCGCCCGAATGTGTATCGGTTCAACCCTAGAAGTGCAGATGATATCTTCTCTGAGTTCTTTGGGTTTTCGAGCCCGTTTGGGAGAGGGATGGGAGACACGGGAGGGTCACGTGCTGCCAGTTCAGGGTTTCCGAGGAGTATGTTTGCAGAGGACATTTTTGCTTCCTTTAGGAACAGTGGTGGAGAGGGTTCCAGCAGCATGCCAACTCGAAAAGGGGCCACTATAGAGCGGACATTGCCCTGTAGTTTGGAGGATTTGTACAAGGGAACTACTAAGAAGATGAAGATTTCAAGGGATGGCACTGATGCTACTGGGTAAGCTTCTATCTTAATTATTGCTGATTGTAACTTTAATATGGTTTAAATGTTTTATTTGTGGAATTGGCATCTAATTATGACCTCTTGATTCATGCCAATTTGTTGATGGGATATAAATAGTAATTGATAGCTTTACTAGAAGGATCTATTTATGTAAATTTAGTAGCTCATATGAACTGAACCATTATTTCAATTTTCAATGACGGAAGAAAAAGAATGTAGCTGTTATTTGTTTACCATACAATATTTCGACTATTGTGCATAGAGCAAGTGTATATCTTTTGGCTTTCATGGATAACATTGTCAATCTAGTATTCTTATCATTAATGTACTCATTGTTTCTTATTGTTTTTGTCGTTAATGTACTCATTGTTTCTTATTGTTTTTGTCGTTAATGTACTCGTTGATCCTTCTGTGCCCACCGTGCGCGTGCAGCTTTAGACTGACTTCAAAACAGCTAATGTGTATATACATTCTTCTTTTAGTTGTCTTTCCTCTTTTTTTTTAGATTTTAGGAGCTTCATGCTTGTGCAGGATCTTGGCTGTTGATTTGTCAATTTCTTGTTCTGTGTATATTTATAAGAAGTTGAAGAGTAAATAAAAGATGATGTTGTCTTATAGATATTTACCAGAGCGTGTGATTCCACATTAGTAATTCATCTCACATTCTCAGAAATGAGTTGGCAATTTGGAGACCACTTTAGATTTATTGATACTTTTATAGTTTTGACTGACTTGAGTGCCCTCTACGTGTCAATTTCTTTCTCTTTTGTGTAGTATTTATGTGCATTGAATAGATATTGATTGTGGATGTTCTGTGTTCAATTGTAATTTTGTTTTTCTTCTTTCCCCTTGTTTTGTTTTTATGCTTGTTTCTACTCTAACTTGCTCGTTGACATATTCATTTCACTTTCGTTATGGCTTGGTTAATTGATGTTTTCAGATGGATATAACTACGTTGTTTTTCATTTTGGTTCAGACTTCATAGAGATAAATGCATCACTTCGCATCAAGTTTACATTTTTAGCTATTGTTGTGTGAATCTTTCAACTATATCGTATGTTTTAAAGCAAATACATGTTCGGAAAAACCAAAAAAAAAAAAAAAGGCAAAACTAATGATTTAACCATTGTAGTTGACATGTTTTATCGAATACACTATTGAACTTTTAATTTTTCAAATTACCCCATTAAACTAATTAAAATAGTTAAATTGGACCATTCCGTTATAAAAATTGGATGAACGTTAAATTACTTCAGTTTTTTCCTACGTGGCAGCAAAGAAATAAAAATAAAAAGAAATATATACTCATGTGGAAATTCCATCGTGGCAATGTAAAAAAAAATAAAAAATTAAAGAAATGACATGGAAAATAAAAGGTACCACAAATTTTTTATATTTATTTTTTTTTTGCTAAAGAAATTTTTTTTAAAAATTTTTTTGACTCATTTTTAACATTTTAATGCCCTTTTTAAAACATAATAAAGCATAACAAAAACTAATAAAATTAAAATATTTTTCATTCATTATGTGGATTTGGAAGAAAATTTTTATGAAGAAAATAAAAAAATATTATTTTAATAACTAACAAGCCTAATCAATTAATACATTCCAAAAAAAATTAAACTTAACTCAAACTTATTTAATAACAAGAACAAACATTAATAACTAACATAAACGCAAAAACAAAACAAAACAAAACAAAATGAAAAATAAGATCAAATGTCCCTTGCTTCACATTCCTCTTCCTCTGAAAAAAACTCCCAAATCAAAACCCTAAACTTCAAACACCACACAGTGCTTCAGCAATTGCCGATAGCCACCAACCCCATCTTCAATCGGAAAAAGAAAAGAAATTTGAAGAAGAAGAAAAAGAAAAAAATGATGATGAAATCTCATCTCAAGAGCATGAAATCTCGTCTCGAGAGTATGTTGGCCCAGCCGGCGAAGTCCATTTTTTCCGGCAGAGGAAATTATGGATGCTCAAAATCTAATGCAATGGCGAAATTCAATTTCTCTCTATTCTTTGTGTTTCATTTGTGTTCATTTTTTTGGGCATTGGACTTTTTCTGGGGATTCCGATTAGTGTTTGCATTTGATCTGTGCTTTTCCATCATTTTTTCAGTCGATTGCGACTAAGCTTCTTTTGGAGATTCCGATTAGGGCTTACGTTTTGGTTGGGGGAGGATTGAATCGATTTGTAACTTGTCAGAGGCGATTTTATTTAGTTTTAATTTTTTTTGACTCATTTTTAACATTTTAATGTTTTAATCAATTTTTTCTTGGTGGGCGGAACCATTGCATCTCGGGTTCCTTTTCTCTCTCATTTCCCTAGTCTTCAAGGGTGATTCTGGGCAGATTAAGAGGGCTACTTCGTTTCTCCTTTTGAGTGTGTCAGGATTTAGTTTGAGATTAGATCCTTTCTTACTGTGTTTTTTGTCTGCCAAAATTTGATTTGAGTTGTTTTTCTGCTGTTTGGGCGATCTTTCTAGAATCGTTTGCATGTTCTGTCTTTGTTTTATCGTTTTTGGTTTTGGGTTCCGATGGTTCTGAGTTTATGTTAGCGCTACTGCCTCCAGACGAGGTTTGATCTGGTTTTGATTTTGCTATCGCCGGCTGAGATTTCTGGCCTTTTAATGCGTTTTGATTAATGGTTTTGCTGTTTCGTTTCGTTGTTCTGGATTGATTCGTCAAACTATATGACTCATGATTGATTCATGTTTCAAACTGTATGATTAGTCCGTCTGGGTTAGTCATGAGATTATGATGGTGATTCATTGAGTATATTTAATTGATTTAAATTTGATTTATCTTGATAAATAAATTTGATTTAATGAATGAAAAATATTTTAATTTTATTAGTTTTTGTTATGCTTTATTATGTTTTAAAAAGGGCATTAAAATGTTAAAAATGAGTCAAAAAAAATTTTAAAAAAAAATTTCTTTAGCAAAAAAAAATAAATATAAAAAATTTGTGGTGCCTTTTATTTTCCATGTCATTTCTTTAATTTTTTATTTTTTTTTTACATTGCCACGATGGAATTTCCACATGAGTATATATTTCTTTTTAGTTTTATTTCTTTGCTGCCACGTAGGAAAAAACTGAAGTAATTTAACGTCCATCCAATTTTTGTAACGGAATGGTCTAATTTAACTATTTTAATTAGTTTAATGGGGTAATTTGAAAAATTAAAAGTTCAATAGTGTATTCGATAAAACATGCCAACTACAATGGTTAAATCATTAGTTTTGCCAAAAAAAAAAGGTTATAATTTACTCATTTTTTTTTCCAATCAATATCCATTTAGGGTTTTTGTGCGTAAGGAAACTATTTTTTCCCTTGCCTGGGTTTATCTTCCTGCTTATATCCTTAGATATTAATTTGTGAATCTTTTGCTGTATCTTATGATTTAATGCAAATTCATATTTGGAAAACTAACAAGTATAATTTTCTCATCTTTAATGTATTCAACAACATCCATTCAGGGTTTTGTGCATGCAGAAACTACATTAGATGGTCTGAGTTACATATGTTGGGTTTAGGCTCCTGTCTTGCTATTAGCTTATGTAACCTTTTATCATAGACTAGATATCTTGCTTTTTTCTTCTGTAAATATATGCATAATTGAGATAATATTTATATCAGCTTGCGTCAAAAATCATGACCTCTTTTGGTTTGTGCTATCCATGTGGCAGCTGTAACAGGGAATATGATGGTGATAAGGTCTTAATTGTGTCACTTTTCTTTAGGCATTGGTATTCATGTCTCACTTACCCAAATCACCCAATCTTTTATCGAGTTACATATGAGTATTAGAACTACTTAAATGATATATATATATATATATATATATATATTTCTTTTGCTAAATACTTATATGATATATTTATAGAGGTAGACAAATGAGAAGAGAATCCTTTGGGTCTTGCAATATCAATTGGTCGGATTCTTCTTTTTATTATTATTTTCTTGTGTAGGAGACCTACCACAGTTGAGGAAATCCTCGCAATTGAGATCAAGCCCGGTTGGAAAAAAGGAACAAAAATCACTTTTCCGGAGAAGGGGAATGAACAGCGAGGTGTTATACCCTCAGACCTTGTCTTCATTATTGATGAAAAGCCTCACGGTGTCTTTAAGAGGGACGGCAACGATCTCATAGCCACCCAGAAGATTTCTCTTGCAGAAGCTTTGACAGGTTACACTGCACAGCTGACAACCCTTGATGGTCGGAGCCTGACCATACCCATCAGCTCTGTCATTAGTCCTACCCATGAGGAAGTTGTTAAAGGGGAAGGGATGCCCATACCTAGGGAACCTACCAGAAAAGGGAACTTGAGAATTAAGTTCAACATCCAGTTCCCTACCAGGCTCTCCTCAGAGCAGAAAGCTGGCATCAAGCGGTTGCTCACTTCTTGATGATTACCGGTGGGAGTTTTCTACCAAACTCATGTAAGCTAGCATTTAAGTTCTTGGTCTTATGTAAAGAGGAAAGTAATGCTTGGTGCGTGCAGGATTTCATTTCGGTAGTTGTTAGGTTTTTAACATTATTTTTAATGTTATTAAAAGTATTATATTCTTGATAGTATTTTCATCTCCTTTTTATAGTGTGGGAGAGAAAAACAATGGATGAGCAACATTGTAAACCATTTTCTATACCCTTGTTCTTTGATGCCCAGCTGTAACTTAAAATATTCCATCATTCACAGAGAGGCCTCCGAACTTCATAGGAGAGAGGTTAGCAGAATCTATGATCCAAATTCCCGTGGACTCTGTTCACTCCCAGGGGCGGATTAGGCTTAAGCTATGACAATTGCCATGCGTTTTTTGGGTGAAACAATTGTATATAATACATTTGTATTATATTTAAAAGTAAATAGTTGATATGTTTTTCATTTTTTAAAAAAAATTTGAGGGTTAAAATAATTTTGAGAATGCATAGTTTCTGTCCCAAAATATAGTATTATTATTGACTTTCTGATGCCAATTTCAAACGTTTTTAAACTCAAAATTGACATCACTTCATTATTTCGTAATTTGTAATAAATTAATTAACTTAGAGTTAAAATTATCTTAAATGAAACTTTCAAAGATTAATAAAGATCTTATGATTTAGAATAGTGGGAATAACAAAAATTTAGACATTTTATAATATATTCAAATGTCTAGAATTTTACAATAAAGTTTGTAACTAATCTATACACATGTACTAATGTATAAATACCAAAAAATTTTAACAAAAAGGTATATAATAAAATGTATATAAGTGCAAATCCAATAGCATTCCTGATTTTATCATTATTATTATCTTTTCAATAGTAAATAAATAAATTTAAAAAAATTGTATGAAATTTTCTCTTGCATTCCTGATTATAATTGTGTGTTTATTTTAATAATCTTTAATAATTAATACTTTTTCAAGTAACCAATTTTGTTTTCACGTGTTATAATTAACTGATTCTTATACTTCATAAATACAAATTTTCAAGTTTAAATTATAAAATCAAATATTAACCTTTTAAAAGTCAACTCAAAGTATTTCTATTTATTTATTTTTGTAAGAATTCAAGTCAAAAACGTCCCCAGACAAACTCCATCCTTTGCTATTGACACTACAAAACAAGGACACGTACTTATATTCCTTAGGGAAGATGGTGTGGGTCGCAGCAAAATTAGGAGCTCCTTAAGCAAATTATATCCCTCTTTCTTCTCCTCCCCTGGACTGGGGTTGGGCTGGGCTTCTCTTTTGATTCTCACGTTACATGCAATTTTCTCTCTCCTCTCCTTCTTCCTCACCTCACCTTACTCTCTCAAATTCATAAGAAATTTTCAATTCTTAATTTCGATCTGTGTATATAAATACTTAATTAGTACTTTCAGATCTCATTTTCATGGAAATGGCTTCAATTTCTTCAACTCCTCGAACTGTTGAAGAGATCTTTAAAGATTATAATGGTCGTCGTACTGGCATAGTTCGAGCTTTATCTTTTGGTACTGTACTATCTCCTCCTCTTTAATTTGCCTATATATATATGTTTTATTTTTTTTTCTCATTTGTTTTGTAACCGACAAGTGGTGTCTTTGATTTTACTCAGATGTCGATGAATTCTATGGAATCTGTGATCCAGGTAACATTCAATTCATTGCCTTTTCTTTTTAATTTCAGATCAGCGGTATTGTTCATGTAGTCGTCATCATATTTTGATGAGCATAGTTGGTAAGATAAGTGGGCTGCATTTCTGTTTTGACCTGTTTCTAGCAATAATAATTTCTTTTTATTTTTTATTTTTTGGGCTCTAAGAAATTTGAGCTAGTGGTACAGGGAATGCATAATTTCCTTTTGTTGCACTTATTTATTTGTGTTTATTTTTTTTAAATAAAGAAAACTGTCTGTTAGGAGTAGGTATGATCTCTTGTTAAGCAGTTGTATGTTCCAAATTCCTCATTAAATTCTTTGCTTGCAATGATTCCACTTGTTTCAGAGAAGCTAAAGTTAACATTTTTATCAGTATTTTTCTTCTTCAAGAACAAATCTTTCTGCTTCCTGAGGAGCTATTAGCTTCTTAGCATATAAAAGTTTAAGTTGGCTACACAACTATGGAGTACTTTAAACTGCCTCTCCTTTTTTATGGGTAGAGGAGGTCTTTGAAATCAGAGGTTTCTTTTTCCCTTTAGATTCCCATTTTCCTAATTTTTGTTTATCATTTATTATTATTGTTATAAATATTATTATTATTATTATTTTTCATTTAGAGAAGGAGAACTTGTGTCTTTATGGACATCCGAATGAAACTTGGGAAGTCAGTCTACCAGCAGAGGAAGTTCCTCCGGAGCTTCCTGAGCCAGCCCTTGGGATCAACTTTGCAAGAGACGGCATGAACCGTAAGGACTGGCTCTCACTGGTTGCGGTTCACAGTGATTGTTGGCTGCTCTCTGTGGCTTTCTATCTTGGTGCTCGTCTTAATCGAAATGAAAGGTACTTTCTTTCAAAATGTTGTTATTTCACATGCATGGTTGATTGTGGCTTTCTATCTTGGTGCTCGTCTTAATCAAAATGAAAGGTACTTTCTTTCAAATTGTTGTTATTTCACATGCATGGTTGATTGTGGCTTTTCGAAAGCAAATTATAGCTGATGGTGTTTCTGGCCTTGCCTAAAATGTTATCACATGCTTAATGAAGTCTTCTTGTTCCATTTCCCAAAATTGAGGTGAAAGGTATTTACCTTTTCTTATGTTTTCATGGGAGGAGGACATGGCGGAATCACATAGTGGCTAAGGTGGCAATTAAGTCCTTAAACTTCGGATGAATTAAAAAAAAAAATTCTTTCAGGAAAACGGATCAAATGGTACTATTAGAACCTCTGTCCTAAAAAAGAGGTACCATTTTCTTTGTAACTTACAAAGAAAAAGCAGCACTTTTTTAGGATGGTTGGAGTATAACTTTGCCCATCTTTCTATTCTATTTTTCTTTTATTAAAAGAAAAATAGAATAACTAAACGCTGACACACTTAGTTTTTGAAAGCTGGTGTAAATTTTAAAATGTTTATTTTTATTATTCTTTTGATCCCCTTAAATATGATTTCTGACAAACCTTTTGGTGTATTTTTGAATGAGAATTTTAGCTATGGTGTTTGTGCCATTCTTAGTGTTTGTCATATGCTTAATGAAGTCTTCTTGTTCCATACATAGATTCTGTATTTATGTTTACGTCAAAAGCTTAGTTTAAGTCTTTTGGGAACACAAGAGCTTGATACGTACAATGTGGGAGTAACTGAAAACATAAAATTACTAATAAAAAGTTGGTCTATGGTTGCCAGTTCACAGCTGGACAGAGCATCAATGGTCAACGAATGGAAGATAATAGTTTTGAATGCGGGAATAAAGGGATATAGTCATGTTCAATACAATTACCAACCTGGTTTTGAATGGGGAACACAGGCCCACACAGACAGAAAGTGTGATTGGCACTCTGCGTGGTTGGTGGCGCAGTGGGATGATGATATAGCATGGGTCTGATAAGAAAGATCTGAAAGGGTGGAGATAGATTTTAAGGGTTATGGATGGAGAAGAAACCATTGTTTGGCTTACGAGATTGGACATGTTTGTCTCAAGTCTCCATTTACTAGGAACCCTAAGGGATCTAGAGTACTTACCCAAAAAAATGTGAGTGAATCATCTACAAGTACTAGGCTTATTGCATAAGCAACATTACAGGAACATTGCTTTGGTACATGATAATTTTGAAGTTTTGAGATATGTTGAAATAACCTGGGAGATGAAATGCCTTTTTCCTAATTATCAAATAATAAGAGCATTATTCTTGGGGATATAAATATATCATGGAGCCTATAGGTCATGCTATAGTTTGGACCAGTTGCCATTACTGGGTGGCAGTCAAGTCGTGGAACGGAACTTGACCATCTAAGGTATATCACCCATGATTTCCATGTCACCACAAAACTTGTAAAAATAAGCTAGAAAAGATTCTACTGCCAGCATGTTGATGTCTCCTATTGCACTGGTTCTTTCTTGTGCATAAATATTGTCTTATTGTGCCGTTCAATTGTTACTTTCTACTGGTTGGAAACTTCTAAATGAATAAAAAGAATGCTGCACTGGCTGGAGACACTAGATGTCTGAAACTACCATGTCAATTAGATTTTTGTTTTTAGATTTAATTGAATCTTTATGTTTTGTGTGTGTGCACACGTATGTTTTTTTTTTGGGCGGGGTGGGTGGGTGTTTATATAGTGTGTGTTACAAGTAAAACTGTTTCTGAGAAGTATTTATGTCACTTTTGTTGGACAGGAAGCGACTCTTTAGCTTGATCAATGATCTGCCTACTGTCTTTGAAGTTGTAACAGAAAGGAAGCCTGTTAAAGACAAGCCCAGTGGAGATAGCGGAAGCAAATCTCGGGGAAGCACAAAGGTGAGACCAAAAGAAGTTGATTGATGTGTTTCTTATTTTCTTTTTCTTGTTTGTTTTTTGTTTGTGTTGAGATGAATACTATAATTGGAGAGAAGATTTCCAAAAAGACAAAACTTTTTATGAGTATATACTGCACAATGATGGTGTGCTACTTTATCAACACTATTGAAGTAATGCAAAGCTTTTGTTTTGTTTTTTTGTTTTCTTCTTCTTTATTTTATTTTATTTTATTTTATTTTTTTTTGGGGGGGGGGGTGGTAGAAGGCTCGAAGAATGATCCTATTCTACTTTCGGAACATCAAACTCCTACATCCTGCTCTCTGTGTGTGTGTGTGTGTGTGTGTCCAATCTGTACTTATGCCTGGTTTTTTTGTTATAATGTACCTCAATCTCTTTATCTGTAGAGATCAAGTGATGGACAGGTGAAAAGCATCCCAAAGATGGCTGATGAAAATTATGAGGATGATGAAGATGAACATAGTGAAACACTATGTGGAAGCTGTGGTGGAAATTACAATGCAGATGAGTTTTGGATCGGCTGCGACATCTGTGAGAGGTGGTACCATGGGAAGTGTGTGAAAATAACACCTGCCAAGGCTGAGAGCATAAAACAATACAAATGTCCATCTTGCATGAAGCGGGGAAGACAGTAGCATTAGCACTAAAACCAGTAGAGGGGGATTAGTAGTGTTCATGTGGTGACAAAGTAGTAGAGCTATATCACCTTTAAAAATTTCTGTAACGAATATGTTGTTGTGATATTTAATTTGTAACAGTTGTTCTCCAAAGGGGTCGAAGTTATTTCTTCCCTATTGACTCAAACTCTAGCGCTTGCTAATATATGTGAATCTGTTAATTTATTCAAGTGCTTTGGCATTTTTAGTTTATTTGATTTACATTACTGTTTGGATACCTCAGTATGCTATATATCTTACTGAGTTGAAATAAATTAGTAAACTTTTCCTTTTATGGAGTTTCTTTCTGTTTCATTGCAGGAGACAAGTGATGTGGAGTATATGCCATTGGGTTGACACCTATTATATGAGCCCGTAAAACTGAACTGGTCAAATGAACCAAAGCTTATTTTAACCTGGATTGACTCTGTACTGTACGGCTGCCAATTTTATAAGATCTATTTCATGTCATAATCCTAGTTTTCTTCGCCAGGTGATATAAACTATGGATTTATTTTGTAAAGTTTGGGCTCTCTATTTGCCTGGTTCATTCCGACATTTGCATACAATTTTGGGCATCTGTCACCAACCATTCTGCCCTAGAGCCCATCGCCTGCAATAGTATTTGATGGGTGACCGCTATTTTTGTAGCGTTCCGATCTCTATAACAATCCTACTAGGTCATAGCTTGTGCAATGCCCAGGAGGCCAGGAGGGTTTTGCAGTTCCAACATGGGTTCAAGTAAGTCTGATGGTTCGGGAAAAGAGCGACTAAAATGGACACAAGAACTGCATGATCTATTTGAAAAAGCAGTTAATACGCTTGGAGGTCCTGATAGTAAGTGTGATGTCGAAACTTTTGTTATAATCCAATGTACATGCATCGCTTTTCGTTGGTTCTATTCATGATGATTCCATAAATTATATTTGTTTTCTGTATTATCAAGTTGTTATGAACATCTGGAATCCTTTGTAATTGGTGATATTTCTCCCAGGAGCAACACCAAAGGGTATCTTGAAGGCTATGAGCATTTCTGGGCTAACAATCTACCATGTGAAAAGTCACTTACAGGTTCTCTCTCTCTCTCTCTCTCTATATATATATATATATGTGTGTGTGTGTGTGTGTGTGTGTTACCTTTCTCTTTCTTGTCTGTATAACAGAATAATTCTATTACTTTGGAATATGAAATGCATGTGCGCTTGTGATATGAATTTGTTATTAGTGAAATGTACTGCTCTTTAAAATAACCTGCGTTTATCTTTTACTAATTAAAGATATTGGCCGTATAACATGACAACATATATAGACTTTGATAGGTTACGTTTTCACTTGACGTTCAAGTATCTGACATTGATAAATCAGTTCTTATTTGATATTTCCTTTATAAGATAAGCGTTCTAAGAAATTCCTGTTAAACATTCCATCTTTATACTTAGCTGATTGACTTAATTTATTTCTTCATTATTGTTTTCACTCTTTTTTCTTCAGAAATACAGGATGTCAAAATTTGTTCCAGAAACACCTAATAGTAAGTTTGGAGAATACATTTTTTTTCTTCTTTATTTCTGATATTTGAATCCAAGAACCTTCCTTTCAAGTCCTTTTCTTAAATTTATGCTATTGATGAATAAATGCAGAAAACAAGTTTGAGAGGAGAAGTATTTCAGAAATATTGCCCAATTTCAGTACAACATCGTGAGTTGCTGCCTTCTTTATTCATGTATTCCATCGTTGCTTGTAAAATTTATCAATGTTTTGTCTTTTTTTTACTATATTATTATCTTTTTCTGTGTAGGGGTGCTCAGCTTAACGAAGCATTACAGATGCAAATGGAAGTACAAAGGAGATTGAGCGATCAACTTGAGGTACATATACTACTTTTAATTAATCTTCTTTTTTTACAAGAAAATAAACATATATACAACCTTGCTATTGTTATTTGTCGGAGTCTTGTGCACTGGGTACAAATTTTTACAAGGAAATAAACCACTTTTAGTTTATCCCGACAGATAAAACTAAAAATCAAGTACTAGAAGTTTCCAATTGTGAGTTTTGAAATGACAATTAGTTAATGCAATAAATATGTGACTATTCCTCAAAGGTTCAAAGGAATTTGAAGGTGAAAATTGAAGCCCAAGGAAGATTCCTCGAGAGAATTGCTGAGGAATATAAAAACCGGCCAAATGTTGCTAAGCCTAGCAAATCATTCTCTCCTATATCACTTCCATCACTTTGTGAAGAGTCCGAGTCAAATGCCAAGGAATTTGAATCCGATTCAGAGGTGGACAAAAATGAAATAAGATCAGACGAGAAGTCTAGAGCTCCAAAGAGGCTTCTGGTTGAGGATGATAATATCCCACAAAGATATAACAAACGTGCTTCAATCGGATCAGAATCTTGCTCTCAACAACGCATGCTTATGCCTAAAGGATCAAAAATATCATATCAGTCTCCAGAAACCAACTTTCCATGGACTGCTACTGCTTACTGCCAGTCACCTCTAATGCCAGCTTCATACGGTTCTTTTAATTAGTGCTATACTACTCCAGTTTGCTTATCTAAAGTTGCAGTTTTATAGTCAGACGGCGTGCAAGAGGATTGGGTGTTAATGTATCAAAAATAAAACCCATTACATGTTGTAAAATAAAGATCTGTCCAACTTGATAAATAAGCACAGATTATACGTAGTTTGTGCTTCGATATCAAGATGGGATTGCCTTGTACTTAATTGGCACCATATCATATCATAGGGGAGTTCTATATATATACATGTGTGCTGTTAAATATCGTCATTTATGTGGATCAGAAATTTGTTGTCAAATATTGTCACAGATTTGTTCTCTCTCTCTCTCTCTCTCTCTCTCTCTCTCTCTCTCTCTATATATATATATATATATATATATATATATATATATATATATTCGTTACCATGTAATTTTTAGTCTATTTGGGTGGGGGTGCTGATTCAGAAGATTTGTCCTTTAGATGGTGGGTGTACATTCTAATTTGAAGTACAAAGAGGATAATAATAATAATAATAATAATAATAATAATAATAATAATAATAATAATAATAATAATAATAATAATAATAATAATAATAATATATAGATGCTATAGTTTCAATACAAGGAAACTGAATTAATTACAACATCAACATATTCACTAAACCTTGACTAATTAATAAGTAGTAAAATTATAAAAAAAATAAATTGAGAAGTCATTATTTAGATGCATTTTCATATAATACTAGTACTGAAATAACTTCATTAAACTAACATGCTTAGTAATGATTAATTATCGCGAGGATTTAAGTGATTCAAGTTGATATTTTCCACAAGGTCCCCTTGTCCTAATGAAAGCTCGGTATTCGTTAAAAGTCATGGGAAGATAAAGGGCAGGAGAGTTGTGCGTGATGAGGTCCTTAGCTGGTGCAATGGTTTTGTCGCCCTTTGGGTTATAGAAGAAGGCTAGAGAAACTCGTTCTGCTGCTGAATTCACCATCACCCGATGCTCCACACTTCTGTAATTTGCATTGCTTAGCACCTAAATTTAGATAATTAAGTAGTCATTAATTAATTAGAACAATTAAATTAAGTAAACAACATGCCTAATTCTATCTGCATGAACTGTATATAGTAGTAGAGATTAAATAAAGGTTTAATTAACTGCAAAAGTGTCCCTCAAGTATCAATTTTCTCAATAGTATTCCTTCAAGTTTAATATTTTTTACAAAATTATTGTTCCCTTTTAACATATCAAGTAAAATTATAGATCAAAACTCACTTTTATATAGTTGAATACACATTTGAACCATTTTTTTCGTATGAATATAACAATATATATATACGTTATATGAAATATAAATAGCATAATTACTAATAATTTCGAGAATGATTCTGACCTTATATAATTTCACCAAGATGTTAAAAGGGAAAAATTTTGCAAAAAAAATAAGAAAGTTCAACAATTAAGAAAGTTGGTTATAGGCAAGAGAATCATCTATAGTTTGACAATTAAGAAAGTTGATGCTTTAAGATTAAAAATAAAATTACATCAAACGTTGAGGGACACTTTTGCAAGTAACCCTAAAATAAATTACATGACGAATACTGTTTGTGCACTTTTAACTGTTATATATCCAAGCAACGTTAAATATGCAAACCAATTTTAGTACTGGAAGATTCACAAGTAATTACTGTTTGGCTTATTAATTTCAACTGCCCAATGGGACTCGAACCAGCTATTTTTACATTTTCCTTTTCAGGCCTTGAGCAATTGATCAGTTAAAAGTTGAAATTACTTAAAACTTAAAGTGGGATATATTCTTGGTTCTTTTTCCACACAAAATTTCTATTTTGGGATGCAGTTGTTGACTAGTTAGAATTTCTATTATAATTTATAAGTATATATTCAATGTCGTCGTTCCAATAATTTACCAAAAAAAAAAAGAGCAGATAAATATAAATTGTGTCGGATTTGTGTGGTTCGTGTTGTGGGTAGGGCCTCTGTCCAGGAAATATGCTATCATGTTGAGCACTCAAATTAAGAATAAAATAAAATTTGTCTCAACACTCCTTTTGTCCTCGTTTTTTTTAAAAAAAAAAAAATTTCAATTTACATTAATAGTAAATATTCTTTCAATTTTATGAAAGAATCTTACTTTGTCAATTAAAGTTTATTTTTGAAATATAAAAATTAAAATTAGTGTAAAATTACTAGATTTTATTACTCCATGCAATTATGAATATTTTAAAGTTAGTGTAAAACTAGATGTTAATTTTTTTAAAATTTACTGCTCAATATTATTATGAATGTTTTATTTTTTAAAAAAATAACTATGAATGTTATTTTTAAAAAAATATAAAAATTCACATCGATTCTAAATTTTTAGAATTAACTTTAAAAAGTCGGTACGAGAATCTTTTGTGGCATGAAGTAAGTATATATTTTATTTAACTTTCTTAATTAAAGTGAAATATGCATTTAAAACATTTAGAGAATAAATAAATAAATATATATATATATAGTAATTTTTATAAATTATTTTAATGGGTTCTAGAATTTTGGTTGTATTGGCCTCATGCATGTTCCTAATTAATTATTCAATCAAGCAAAAGATAACCTCTTTACAAGGAAAAGTAGATAATGATAATTTTCACCAAATGGTGGCTCTTCAGGTGATCTTTGGTGGGGTGGCTTGTTTGCTGTATAAGACCCAACCAAACTCCATCTGAGTTGAGGTTTATGGTATTTATCGTGTTTCATGAGGGAATATAATTAATTTTAGTCAAATTTACTACCAAATTCAATTAGGAGAAGGATAAAAAGGGTAGATTAATTGATTGTTTCCTATTTTCCACAAAAAAAAGGTAAAATATATAAATAAAATAAAATGTCTAGAACTTACAAATTATAAATTAATGTCTATATAAGCACGTGTATAGATATAAAAGATATACCTGAATTTGGTCACCAATGTTGACAATGAAGGCGTTAGGGACAGGCTTAACTGTGACCCAATTATCGTCTTTCCGGACTTGGAGACCCGACACCTGATCGTCCGGCAGGAGAAGGGTCAAGGCTCCGGGATCCGAGTGCGACGACAGGCCGAGTGTAAGGTCCGGTTGAGGGCATTTTGGGTAGTAATTCACCCTTAAGGAAGCACCAATCTCCTCTCCCCCTAAAGCTTCTTGAAGGTAATTCTCTCCTAATCCAAGGTTTATAGATAAAATCTTGATTAACTCTTCGGAGAGTTTAACCAATGCTTCATTATACTCTCCTACCAATTCCCTGCAAATAATTAAAAATTGTTATCAATTTATTTCTATATATATATATATAAAGATAATATAGTTGTGCCACAAATCATTAAACTATATAAGACAATTTTGTCAATTCACTTATACGTCGTTTTGAATTGGTTACCTTAACCCCTTGGCCGTTGACAACCACATGTTCACAATCATACTTTTTTCTTATATATATTTGTATATATAAATATATATGTATAAACGATCTATAAACACTAATCAATATTAATTATAAATTTATTTTTCAACCAATCCATTTAGTACTGTTAATTTAGAAGATCGACAAATAAATATTTTTAAATGTTATCCGCTAGAAATTATGATATATGCATACGCTAAAAAAATTGACAAATGTTTATTAAAAAAAAAAATTTGACACTTAAATTTTTCTTACATCGTCACACAATCGTGACTGTGTGGTGTTGATAGACAATAGGCCTATAACCATGTTAACTATAGATGATTCTCTCGTTGTTGATGGACAATATACCTATAACCAAGGTTGATTATTGATAATTCTTTTATATATAATCCGTTTTTTATATATATAGCTATCTGAAAATGAGTCTATTTTTTTAATGTTAAATAAAAAGAAATAGGAATTGTGTTTCCAAATTAAGAGCGGTAGTAGGGTATATAATATTGGAGAAAATTAATCTCAAGTATTCAATATATACCGGCAGGAGGATGGGAAAGTGGGCCACTTATTCGTGTCCCTCAATTGGATAGGAAGGTAATTAAGGAAAAAATAGTCACTCCAGTCCAATTTGGCTCCCTTCTCCACTCCCAGCCGACTTCCGTACCCCTCGTACGTGCTCGGCGAGTTCGCATAACCCACCTTCGCTTCCACCGGAAGGTGAAAGAACTCGCGCCACACTTCCCGTGTCTGCGCCATTAACCGGTGGCTAACGCCGTGGTTCACCACCTGAAAAAATCCCCACTCGCGGCACGCACCGGTTATGAGATTGAGCGTAGTCTGCCTCAAAGACGGGTCCTCGGATAACACGTTTCCAAGGTCAATGACCGGAATATCAATCTCACGCTCCGGCGGAGTGAGTGAGAGAGAAGGTCTGTCTGTGAGTTGTTTGACGTAGCGATCCGGGATCACACGAATGCCACTGTCCGATAATGATTGGACCCGGACAATCGGCTCCGGCCAACTTTGTAAGCAGTTCATAATTCTTTTTAAATAGGTAGACAATATTTAGAGATATAAAGAGGAGTGGAGGGGTTATGGTAATATATAATACAGGGAGCTTATATATATATATATTATATATCTTTACTGGAGTACAACAATGAACGTGTTTTTCATGGGTGTTGGAATTATAGAGATGTTTATATATTTATATATATAAAAAGAGAGAAAGAGAGGTATATATAAATAGAGATAAGATACATATATCTAACATGTAGCTTCTAGCTTGAGTTGATGAGATGATTAATTGATGGGGGAGAAAGCATGCGAGTTAGAGACATATATATATAGGGACAGAGTGAGAGAAATAGAAACATATATGACGATGGGTGTGTGAGCTAATTATATAATTCCGGCGCCGTGATGGCTTTGATTTGGTCTATATAGGTTTTAGAGGAGTTGGACTAGTAGTAGTAGTAGCATGGTAAGGTGTACTGAGAAATGGAAAGTACATAAACTGATAAACATGGCATAATATTCTTCCCACGTGATTATATGTATGATCCCATGCAAACTTTAACACTACCACTTCAAACCGTACGTGTCAACTGTTCATTGGTCGGCAATGTCATTATCTTGCCCGTTTCATATACAATGGAAAATGTTTTTAGAGTTCTAATAAGTTTACTCACAATTATAATTACAAACTACATAAATATATTGGGATCCTATAAAATTATAAGCTGATCCATCATTTTAATTGCAATGATATAAGTTTTCTCGAATTATAATTGCGTACAAAATACATAAATATATGTGATAGAATATAATTATAAAGGTGATCCACCATATTAATTTCATAGATTTAAATTTTCTCGAATTATAATTATAAAATAAATATATGGGAATAGATAAATTTATAAAGGTGACATGTCATTAATTGCATAGATCCAAGTATTCTCGAATTATAATTACAAAATACATACATACACACACACACATATGAGATCAAATAAAATTATAAATGTGACCAGACATATTAATTGCATAGATCTGATTTTCTCGAATTATAAATACAAAATACATAAATATATGAGATTAGATAAAATTTTAAGGGTGATCAACGATATATTAATTGCATAGATCTTTAAACAGTTATCACTAGTATTATATAGTTATGACAAAGTGTTATTGATATTAAATATCATTTAATAAAAGAGAATAAAAAAAGACCCACATATTATTATTTAATTTTTTTTGTTTAGAATTCCGCATAGTCATCTATATATTTTCTACTTATTAAGCATGGATTTTTGTTCAACAAAATCATCCAAGCTCGTGTGAAATTGACTTTTTCATCTAATTTTTGATTGAATTCGAAATCGACAAGTTTAATCGACTTGAATCATTAGCATATCAAATACTTCCTACATTTCAAATAAAAAAGATAAATAAATTATTTTCCTACTTATTAAGCATTGAGCTTTTTTCAACAAAATCATCCAAGCTCGTTTGAAATTGACTTATTCATCTAATTTTTGATTGAATTCGAAATCGACAAGTTTAATTGACTCGAAGCATTAGCGTATCAAATACTTCCCACATTTCAAAAAAAAAAAGAAAAAAAAGAAGAAGAAGATAAATAATCGTTTTGATATTTTGAAGTTAATTCGTTAAATCTTAATTAAATTTAAATTTGATATCATGATTTATGTGAATTTTGAAAATAACAAATTTTATGATTAGTATGGTGCATATTAGATAATTTACGATAATTACTCCTGTATAAAAATAAATAAACTCATGTCAATTTTTTAATTTAAAATTTTAAGAATTTATTTAAAAAAAGTAAAGTGAGAGAAAACAGCATTTTTGATGAGACAACTGCACTACCTAGTAGAAGGTTAAAATTTTAAATACTTGCTATATGTCTCCTATTAAGGTCAGAGTACTGTTTTTACGTTCAAAATACTAAGTTTGGTTAAAAGTTGAAAACTATGGCTTGAACAAGTACAAATGTGTGTCGTTGAAATAAGTGTAAATGTGTGTTTAATAAATATTTACTTTATCAACATATATAATGAATTAAGATATTCTTCACTAAACTTTTTTAATTATCCAATTTTCATACATATAATTAAGCAAATTTTACTTTTAGTCATGACACTCACGACGCAATTCTTTGCGACAAATTATTCAAGGCGATTATTACTGTGTTGTTCAATAATATTTTTATTAAAAAAAATATATTAAGCAAAATTGAGAGTAGTCTAATGTGTATGCATGTATACATGACAAGATTGCTATATAATGTCTTCGACCTTAATTTGTACACAAGTATCTCAGTGCAATGAAGAATTAATCTAGCTAGTAACCTAGTGGATAGCTCACTTTGTAGTCTGTAGGTTCCAACATTTTCCTTATTTTGAACATGGAGGAGATAAATATACGTTTGGCCAAATTAGGAAAATAATTCATGGCAGCAAAATATATGGCCACTTTTTCTTGAGATTTGACGTACACTTATCTTAATCTTCTTCACATGCATGCATGTCCACTTGCTTAATTAATTATCAGTACCATCATCTAATTACGTGCTAATTTTGCCAAAACACATGCAAGTTTGGCCATTTTGGCACTCGATGATCAAATTAGTTTGATCCATCAGACCAGAAAGTAGTTTTCATTAGGTATTTCGAAACCAATTGCTGAAACTTAATTCAAGGAAGGACCATAATAATTACTATTAATTGCTGATCATTCAATTTAATTTGCACATGCCCATGCCTATTAATTACACGTTTATTGTTCTAAAAGATAAGCATATATTCATGCAAGTACTTATATACAAACATGCATGAGAAGGCATTTTATTTTCTATCTTAATATGATACGTACATACCACGTTTATATACAAACATGCATGGGATTTTGTCCTCATTTTATTCACTAGGAAATGGATTCTAATTATCAGATATAATAGCCTCTCTCTCTCTTTTTTTTTGAAGTTTCAGTAAATCAAATCTTACCATGTAACTTAAATCAAGTTGCATATAGATAAAACGAAGTAATTTTCACTTGTCCAGTTTCATTATGAAAAATGATTCATTCACTAAGTCCCCGTGATGATCCATATGATGAAAACTTGATGGTTTACCGTGTGCATTTTATGTCTAGGTAACTACGAATTAATTCGACATGTATAACAGCATTATTTAATTATTTCTCATAAGAATAATTAAAGGAATGCTAGTAAGTTACCTTTCGCTTAATTAGATAGCATGGGTTCATAATTCGCATTTTATGGATGTAGTACTAGTTTCACACTAGAACTTTTGATGGCATATGTGCAATTGGATATCAATGAAATTTTTGGTCCATCAAAAATAAAAACAAAAATCCGCATATCTTCAAGTTAAATGTCTTGCCAATGAGGTTTTAATTAACTTAGCAGTTAAGATTGAGAAGATGTGACATTTATATTATGTTTGGATTGTAAAAATGAATGTGAGAATGGAAAGATCACTCATCCTATGAAATGAAAAAAAAATTGTGTTTGGTTGTTCCACTAAAATAAAATAAACCATTCTCATTCCTACCAAATTTGTAAATTTTATTTAGAATGACTCATTCTAGCTAGAATAGAATGAATCATTTCACTCTCCATTTCATTTCATTTCCTTCTTTATTTTATTCTTTCACTAATTTCATTCTTTCAATCTGGACGTAGCGTTAGGTATCAGGTTCGATTCTAACTTAGGTGAGTTTATTTTTTCCTTTATGTGAGTGTATTTTCTCCTTTTATGAGGTTTATTTGGCTTGTAAATTTATTTCTTTTTCTGATTAGTTCTTGATATTGTAATAATAATAATGTACTTTCTATGAATTATATTGTACTTTCTAAAAAGTGGGACTTCAAAAAAGAAAGAAAGTTAAATATATATGCATTTATTCTGAGTTATTTGTTTTGTTAATTTTTGAGCAACAGTACTTTGATGACAAAACAATCTTATAAAAAATTACTTACAAAATAATGTGGCTAATTATGGTTGGTTACTATCACTAGACTCACTCATGTATAATGGATCATTCAATAATTATACTTTATCATATTATTTTATAAATTATTTTTTTATAAATTATTTTTGTCCTGATAATAACACCCATTTTTGAGAGATGACAATTGATATTTGACATTATAATAATAGATAAAGGTAAATTTGGTGTTTTTAAGGCCGGTTAGATTTGACCTTTATTTGACTTCGCAATAGGTGATGAAGTGGTCCCTTCCTAGTGGACCGACCTATTCTCTTAGGTCATGTTTGTTTGCAAGGATTATAATCCCGAGATTATAGTTCCATGAATTATAATCCCAAGACTATTAATCCTAGGATTAAATAGTCCTAATCACATGTTTGTTTTTCATGGGATTATTCATGGGATAACTTAAAATAATCTCATGTTATGTTTTAATCCTTCATGATGGGATTATAATACCTAGCTAGACATGGTATTAAATAATCCCTCATCTTAAACTATTTTATAATCCTTGGACTAATAGTCCCAAGCTCAAATTTAAAAACAAACAAGACACTTAGTATTAATAGTTCTATCTCAAGTGTAATTCTTGCAAACAAACATAGCCTTATAGTATATAGGTCTATATGGAGTTCAGAAATATCAATTTAACTTTGGAGATAAGAGTAATTAGGTGTCAATTCTAATTACCCGACTTGCCCAAAAATATCGACATTTATATTATATATATGAAAATGATAATGTATTTCATATTGTATCATTTACATTCTTAATTTAATATTATATATAATAGTCCAAATTGCGTGTTCAATATACCGTAAGGATATAATTAGAATTTTATCAAATTTTAGAATAGAATAAAAAATAAAAAATTAAGAATGACCAAATTGTTATAAAATCAAACATGTAAGGGTAAAAAAGGTAGGAGATTTGTGACACAACCTCAAGAGAGTTGTTGTTTCATTGCTATCCTTTAATAAAATAAATATATTATACTCCTTCCATTCCAAATTATAAAATCAATATTAACTTTTTAAAAGTCAATTTTAAACTATTTTAAACTCAAAAGTGATATGATTTCATTTAGTTTATGTCAAGACAATTACAAATATCATAAACTACCTAAAAAGTACTGTTAGTTATAAGATTTATTGTTTTTAAAACTTAAATGAATTATGTCAATTTTAAATTTGAAAATGTCTCAAACTGACTTTTTAAAAGTAAATATTGATCTTATAATTTAAAACGAAAGAAATATTAATTTATATTATATACTTCCTTTATTCCAAAATATATGATTAATTTTTGACTTTTTATAGTTAATTTAAGATAAACACTTAAAATTGTTATATATGTCCTTAATTGCTTTAAGATAGTAAATATAAATATTATTAAATATCTAAAAAAGTATTACTAATTAAAAGATATACTGATTTTAAAAGTTAAATTAATCCAATCAATTTTTTATTTTTATTTTTTGGTTGAGAAAACATGATTATATTAAACAGAGGCCTTATAAAGGACCATTACAAGCATCCAGCAGAATACAAAATAGGACATTACACTTGTACTTTACATTTAAAAGCATGCTAAATTGACTTTAAAAATAAAATATAGGAGTATATATAAATATTATACGTAACATCCATACTATGTCAGCTAATACGTAACTCCTTATATTGTTGATGACTTGAAATTTTATTTTAAATTAATATTTGACTTAATCCATATTATTATTTTTGAGATTAATTGTCATATATATGTCGATTTCTTTAGTAGGATTAAACGATTGATGTTGAGGGTTTGATGTAGCTTCTAGCTTGGTTTAGTGTTCCAATTAAATGGAAAGACACATGCATGGGTTCGGTGGGTATCTGAACTCTCAATATGTGTAGCGAAAATAATACAAATATAGGAGAATATGAATTATGAACCAACTAGAAACTCTTAATATAATTATATATACCATCCGTTTGAAATTATAAAATTATTATTGATTTTTTTAAAATTAATTTAAGATATTTTTAAATTTAAAAATTGATATGATTCATTTAAATTTTTAAAACTATAAATCTTATAACTAGTAGTACTTTTTAGGTAGTTTATAATATTCATAATTGTATTGATAAAAACTAAATGAATTCATTTCAATTTTGAGTTTAAAAGTGTTTAAAATTAACTTTTTAAAAATTAATATTAATCTTATAATTCGAAATAGAGGAAGTATTACATATTTACGAAGTGAGATTGTATATGGATAATACATATTCTTACACACAAAATAGGTAGTAATATATAATCACACACACACACATATTAATATTATATATATATATATATATACACACACATATTTATTGTACTTTTAGCCTCTAGTTAATTTAAAATAGATAATTCACATTATTATTAGAACAATAAATCTTATAATTAGTAGTACTTTTTAGGTAGTTTATAATATTCATAATTGTATTGATAAAAATTAAATGAATTTATCTCAATTTTAAATTTAAAATTGACTTTTCAAAAATCAATATTGATATTATAATTTAGAACGGAGAAGTATTACATATTTACGCAAGTGAGATTGTATACGGATAATACATATCCTTACCCACACAAGATACGTAGTAATATATAATCATACACATATATATTAATATTATATATATACATATATGTGTGTGTGTGTCATCGATTTTTATTGTACTTTTAGCCTCTAGTTAATTTAAAATAGATAATTCACACGATTATTAGATTGTTAAATTTTGGTCAATCCAAGAAAATAAAAGGCAAAATTAAATATTCACATGAATGATCACATATAAAAGGTGCAAGAAATGGTGATATAAAATAATGTTCCAAAATTAACCAGAGTATACGTATGTAACAGTTGATGCTCTCCCATATAAATCTCAAAAGGACCCAATTTCTATAAAGAATATGAAATAGATTAATAAAAATCATGCATACGCATAAAGACAATGATATTATCTGAAAGGAACAGCGGAACAGGTGTCAGATAGTTAATAGCAGAAGACTTGTTGTTCAGTGAGTCAGTGAAATTATTAATATCCACCATCCTTTAAAGAAAAAAAATCTCATTTAATTTATTCTAATAATTTTATAAAATGATAAAAAAAAAGATAAAGTAATTCTCAAAACAACGTCGTCTTACATAATTAAATATACTCCTTTCTATATTATATACAAAAAAAAATTATAATTTTTAAAATAATATTATTATTATTATGAAGGAATATACTCCCTCCGTTAAAGATTAAAGATACAAATATTTTGTTCCTAAAAATATAAGATAAATTACATAAAATGAAGAGTAAACATGTCATTTATGAAGTCCATTAGTATCAAAAAAATAAAATATTCATCACTTTATATAATCTTGTGGAACCATTAAGGATAAATTTAAAAAGGGTCCTTCTAATATGTGCCCTAAGGGCACACACTATACACAGGTATCGAGAGAATATTCTCTTAATTCCTGTGCATATTCTCTTGATTTTTGCGTTTACACACAGATCAAGAGAATATGCACAGGGATCAAGAGAATATTCTCTCGATTCCTGTGTATAGTGTGTGCCCTTAGGGCACACATTAAGAAAATCCATTTAAAAAAAATCTCTCTTTTCTTTTTTTTTTCTTTTTTTTAATATTTGTCCAAATTATACATTACTCGCTTTTTTAAAAACAAAGGAACTATCATATAAAAGCGTGAAGTAACCTGCATTTTTCGTACCCTCTTATAAAATTTATAAATATAAATTTAATCCAATGAATACAAAACACCTATATTTTAGAATAAAATAAATGTCACGCAAGTAAGATTATTTTTAGAAGAGAGCTTAAAAGTCAAGATAAAAGGTTGCGGTCTTTTTGATCTACCAGGAATATAATAATTATAATATAATAGAAGTAACCATAGAGCTAAGCGGAGCTTGTAGAAGATCCTTTTCATCACGTGGTAAATTAACATTGCCCATAATTTTGTGTATATTGTTTTTTAAAATGAAGCACGTGAAAGTAAGTATCCCGTACAGATAAATCAGACCAGATCGCCGTCAAACTTCCAGAAGATTTCAATCTTTTTTTTCAACTGGCTGACATAGTGACATGACAGAAAATAATAAGTCACGTGTCATATTGAATTTATAAGTAATTGATTTAAAGGTCATTTTTTTGTAAGGGTTAAAATTTTTAACACCACACGAATTTGATATAAAATAAAAATGTTGGTATTGAATATATATAAATTGATTGATACGTTTAACGTAAAATTTAAATGTATTAGATGCAGATTGATAATGAGTTAACATGTTTAACACAATTAGACGCGTTTATTTAAAATCATTAAAAAATAAATATGATACGAAATTATAATTTGCCTAAAGTATTCTATTTTTACTTTTTTTAGTTACTTTTTTAAGCATATTTTTAAAAGTTTATCTTTACTTGATGATTTATAATTCTACAGTGGCATCATCCAAATCTTATAGATTCGACACTCATATATATTTTCGTTCTAAATTATATGTTAATATTAATAATAATAATAATAATAATATTATTATTAATATTAACATATGATATTTTAAAAGTGATTTTCATATTAATATTAATAATGTGATTTTTATATTAATATTAATAATTAACAATATTAGTAATGCAATTTTTATATTAGTATTAATAATTAACAATATTAATATTTGTTTTTATATTAATATTAGTTCACTTGTGTTGGAAACATAAAAATGTATCAAGCCGTGAGTGGGACAATAAAGTGGGACAAAGGATGGCCAAAAAAAAATAGACTCCAGCCGCTACATGTTGTAGCGACAAGGAAGAAAATATATTATTATATATATATGATGTGATGTTAATATATTATTATATTAGAAACCTAGGGGCTTTTTAGTAATTTGGCAGTGCCGCTACAACATGTAGCGGCTGGCCTTTTTTTTTTTTTTTATCTCAGCCATTAATTCATTTAATCAACGGATGATAACTTTGGTTGCTGAAATAGTGTCCGTGGCAACCGGTTGCTACGGATTAGGAAAGACCCATATATATATATATATATATATATATATATATATATATATATATGAGTAAAAGATATCTTAAATTAATTTAAGATAAGTCACTTCTAATATAATATTATTTGATTGTCAATTATATTTAATAATGTAATCGCACAGATGTAAAGATCATGTAAGAATATGATATTATGTAAATTTTTGTTTGATTTGAGGTTATATATTTGCAGCTTAATAACAATAGAAGTTACTAAAATCTAAATTGTCTAAATATATACTTATCTCCATATTATTTTCACAATTATAAAAATGATATTTCAATGCCTTAAATCAATCGAAATTTTGCGTACTTTCATATTTTTGCATGTTTATTACATCTATTTGGTTAGATTATTAAGTTAACAATCATATGATATTGTATTTTAAAAATAAATTAAGATAACTTATCCTAAATCGATCTAAGATACATTTTAAAATATTATAATAAATAAACAACGTTATATTCAATAAATAAGTGAATGATATTGTATTTTTTATAATAAAATTTTAATTTGTCTTCTAAACGGTTAAACAGGTCGACACATTTAACAGTATTAATAAACAGGTTAGTGTTAGTATTGAGTATCTTGACACGATTAATTAAATGGATCGACTTAGTGTTGATCTATTTAATGTAATACCTAATAACCTATTTAGTTTAACACGATTTTCCCGCACATAATTCTGTTCCATAAATATCAACCTATTAATTACTATTACTATTGTCATTACAATAAATTTAATGATTATATAAATTTAATATTATTTTTACGCTAGGGCCATCTTGACTAAATTCTCCCCTTACGTACCTGAAAGGTGGTGATTATGGGAGTCTTTTTTATTAAAACAAATATATAATGAAAAAAAATTGTTTTTTTTTTCAAATTTTATTTTTAAATTATAATTAAGATGGATGAATTAAAAGGCACATTAAACTTGATCTCAACCCTACAATGTAGGTTATTAGAGATATTTGTTAAAAAGAATGAGAGAGGTATTAATTGAATTAAAGCCTCGTCGGTGGAAAAAGAAGAAAATCTTAAGAATTTACCCAAAAGAAATTCAAAATTCTTAATAAAAAGAGAAACTTTTCTTTCCTTTAAATTGAATTGTTTGGTGATGGAAGTACGACACCTTTATAAGGATACGACGTCAGATACTCAAAATTCCTTCTCATCAGAATATATTAAAACCCTTTATATCTGTCATGGGCTTAATTAGTCAAAAACGTGAATCACTTTAGGTCACTTTATAGCATAAATATAAGGAGACGTTTGCTTTGCGTCAAATTAACGTGATAGCTCCATAATACATAGATTATTATATTAATGCTATATTTATTATATTTGGTTTATTTATTATATGTATTAGTTTATTATGGACGTAATGTTATTATATCAATTTTTAAACTTTTTATTATATCTTTCAATTGATGTATTGACTTATTACGTCGGTAATACAATAAGTCATAAAAGATAAAACAATAATAATTACAGTTGATTTAACATTTTAACTTCTAATTTACTTCATTCATTACATATTATCATATAATTTAGTAAACTAAACACAATTTTGAATATAATTTAATAATATTTATAATTACTACACAAATACCAAGTACTAATCAAACAAATATGTTGTAATAATATATTACAATTATATTACAACTCTATTGCATTATGTAAACTATTGCATCACATCAAATTTCTCATCGAGGAATCAAACCCCACCTAAATATCATTTTTTTTTTGGTATAAACAAAAAAGTGAACCTTTTTTGACTTCATTTTATACGTATATAGTGTGTGTCAGGATACTTGTATATTATAAAGCACGAGAAAAACTTGGGTGTAAATAATTATGTGAACTGTGAAGTTTTTTACTTTCCTTTTTTTACCTTCCTCCATTACTCCTACATTTTGCCCCCACTCACCCACTTATTTCTCGATATTATTTTTCTATCTCTTTTTTATCTCAAATTTCTCTTATTCATTATTTTTAATTTTATTACTTTTAATTATTAATATTTAAAAATAATTAACACACGTAAATGTGTGCCAGTATACTAGTGATAAATAAAACAAAAGGATGTATATAAAGCTAACATCATGAAAAACTTTATAATTGCTAGATATAATATGAGTTGACACATGAAAAACATATTGCTTATCTCAAATTTCTCTTACTCATTATTTTTAATTTTATTACTTTTAATTATTAATATCTAAAAATAATTAACACACAAGTAAATGTGTGCTAATATACTAGTATATTATAAAGCGGGAAGATGTTTGACAGTTATTTTGTGTAAATACAAAAGTGAAGCCTTTTACTTTCTCATTTTACCCTTTAAAAAATAAAAGCAATTACTTCTTAAAATTAAAAAAAACTTTCATTTCTCCTCTCCACTCCTTTATCAATTCTTATTTACTTTCATTTACCTAATTAGTGTTTGAGGGTAACATGAAAAATATTAATTATATTTTTAAAAAAATTTACAAATGACAGAATTTTTTAAAAAAATAAAATTGAAAACCTAAAATGGAAAGGAGTACTATGCAGCGAAAATAACTATACATAAATTTCTGATATGTCGTCTACATGATTCATTGTGCGAATCCGCTTTAGTTTTGACTTTTGACTTTTGAGGAAGGCAATATAAACATGTTGAATGCATGGAACAAACAAGTTAAATGGATTTCATATTTCTCTACGTACATTTTCAACAAAATTAACTTTCTTGAGTGAAATTAAGTTGAATGAGCTTTATGTCTCTTTAAGTTGTCATTCATTTTTTAAGTTGTCTCTAAAATTTATATTTTGTCAGCTAAATTTTTAAAGTGATATTTTGTGTTAATTTTGTTCTTTTTTTCCAGTTTCACTTAAATCCGTCCAAATTTGGAGCCGACACCAATTTCACTAATTCATTTTTAAAAAAAAAACTCAAAAGTTTTTTAAAAAATTATTATTTCTAATTCAATTTCACTAATTGTGCGTAAAGTTTCATAAAATATAGATTCAAAAAAATTAAATAAAAAAATAAAACTTTATTTTCAGAAGAAAAAAAAGAGTAGATTTTTTTCATTTTTTATGTAAAACTTTAATTTCAGGAAAAAAACTTTATGTCTTTACCATTATTATATGTATTCTTAATATTAGAAATTTTAAAAACAAAAACTATAAATATAAATTAAAATACAAATACAATAAAAGATAAATAAAAAAAACTAATTCAATTTTTTTAAAAAAAGAAATTAAAAAGTTTTAAAAATAATTATTATTTTCAGGAATTTTTTTTAAAAAAATTTATTTTTTAAATTATTTTTTTAAAAAAAAGAGTAAAATTTTATAAAATATAAATTCAAAAAAAGGCGTCCTATTGGATGTTTTATTAAATTATGTCATTTTTACTAGCTTAACCCGAGGCAAAAAGGCATTCTCCTATATATATATATAATACTTAAAATCAACTCAAATAGAAATAATCAGGAAAAATTAACTTGCTGGAAAAGGAAGTGGATTTAATCAAGAGTATAAATTTCACATGGGAGATTGTTGGGAATATCACTTTCATAAGTGGGATCCTTAACCTTGGCTTTATATCTGACGTGTTAGCCACCGGCTTGTCTTCTGTCTCAACGTACTCCTTATTTACAATTAATATATTTATAATTAAAAATAAATGGGTGAATAAAAAGTGTATAACGCCTAGTGACGTCTCAAGGCAGTCCCACATGCCACGCACAAGGAGAAATTTAGCCTGTGGTTAAGAAATTTAATTCTATGGGCAATCCCATCGTACATTTTGGAGGAAATTTAGTTGTCTTATGATTTAGAATTTGCAGAGTAACCCACATTAGTATTATCCATCGGCCCTTATTATATCCCTATTACTAATTAGCTCCAATGTGATGCACACATTGGTGGAATTAATGTAGGGGGGGTTGCATGGAATGAATGGTGTGAGTATTTTTTTTTGGTGGGATTTTTCAGAAAAAATAGTCGTATCTTATATTAATTCTTTATAAAAAAAATATTCAGAATCTGTCTAACTTTAACTTTCTTTATAAAAGATAAACCGTCTGATAGAAGTTAAAGAGGATATGCATATTTGTTTTGTTCAGACATAAGAGGTAATTAATGGGGCAATTAAATCATATATAATTTCAGAGTCTGTCCGAGTTTAACTTTCTTTATAAAAGTTATTAAAAGTCCGTTTGATAGAAGTTAAAGAGGGTATGCATGTGTGTGGTGTTCTTTATATGAACATAAGAGGTAATGAGGCTATTGAACCATATATAACTAGCTAGGCTTACTTAATTATCTACGACAGCGCATGCGACATACCCTAACCCTAAACAATCAGGTATATATACACGTTCACAGGTGATTCACCTTATATATCAAATAAAGACTAAGATTTGGACTCAAGAATTTGATAAGATTCAGTTCTACTTAATATGTGACAGCAATATTCATGATAAGAGTTCAAAACTTTATATATAACAAGAAGCTGGACAGCAATTAAATGTGAAGCAGCAGAGCACTATGTATGCCATAAGGGAGCGTCTCTTTCTAGCTACACACTTTTCCCCTTTATTTGAAGAGGCCCGGGACGAAAGTAATTTATGGTAATGTATTCCACATTGGTGTACGTACTAGACATATATATATATATATATATATATATATATATATATATATTATTTTGTAGCATACCTTAAATCCAAGATTTCACATGGACATGGGACACAAATCCTTTAGTTGGATTGCTTTCACACCCTATATATATAGATTTTCGTGGTTCATGCTCTCTCGCCAGTCTATTAATAGCAATCTACTTTAAAGCTCCCAAGTTTTAAGGTCATGATAATGACTATATATACACAACTTGTGAATGGAAAATTAAGATCTAAGTGCTTTTAAGCTTCAAGCTCAAGTTTAATTTAGGTCTTCAAATTCCGAGGCCATGTTTGTTTATATGGATAATATTTGAGAATCCCACTATAAGGGATTACAAATTTGTAGACAAAACTAACATTTGTTTTTTTTAATATGACTAACGTATCCTTAAATTGGATCGAATGTCGTTTAGTCCTTGTTTTCTCCATTCAATTCTGTCCTTAGCTGTGATTGATTATCGCCAGCAAGAAAATTCTTGAATTACTGCTATACTTACTGGCTACTGCTCCAACTAGTGTTCGGGTATATGAATTATTGACATTTATTTGTATTTTGCGTCTGAAAGTTAGGATCTTTTTGCTTTGATTTTTGATAATTGAATATTTTAAAACTTCAAATTAGCAGCCAAAAAAAAATGTTGAAACTTGAAACAATAAATCCCGTTTTTATATAGTACAGTAATTTATTTGCTAGTTTTTAGGTTAAAAATAAAAAGTTTATTTCTCACTTTTTGTTTGGCATATTAGTTTTGATTCTGGTGTATGATATATTATACATTGTTATAGTCGTTTTTTGGTTGTCTAATAAATATAATAAATACATTTTGATTGTTTGTGTTCTTTTTTTTTGTTCCGGTCCAAACCAATTTAAATTATAATTTGAAATATCTTTTTATTGGTAATGGTATAATAATCTAAACGATAAATTTTTTTTTATCTAATTCTTTAAATAATTTTGGACAAAACAAATATGAGATTAGAACTATTTAATCCTAGAATTAATAGTCTTGAAATTATAATTCATGAGAATATAATTTCAGGATTATAATTCTTGCAAACAAATATGACCCAACAGTTATATATTAATCATTGCAATAAACTGGCTTAATTAAAAATCAGCATACAATGAAGTACCTTTGATATATATCTTGTGCTAATTAAACTATTGTAATCCAATTAAAAAACTTATATTCTCAAAAAGATTAACTTTGACAGAAAAACAGAAAATTTTCTAGGGTTTTTGTCGGGCTTAACTATATATAACAACGCACCCAAGTTTAACACAAGAAAAATGAGATAAGTGTATGTATCCTATGCAGCGGAATTGAAAGATCCATCTCCACATTAATTAATCATCAATACAGCGTGCACCTATATAGAATGGCTCAACAAATATGTTGGATCGCCTTCTTATTCAAAAGATTAATCTATTAAGTTGATACTCCACCATACTTAATGTGGGATTCATGTGAAATATCTCATTTACAAGTACCATACACAAAAGTAGACATAAAATATTCACCATGACGACTCAACTATATTTATCCATCGCGCGAAAAATTAAAAGTAACACGCGCGCGGCTTGTGAATGGCTCCACCATCGAGTACCAACTTGACATATACTTGGTCTCATCGAACCATGACTCAAAAGCTTAAGCCAATAAGTATTAATTAGGCCCATTAATTCATGTATATTAGTCATTCACTCTTTTATTATTTATCTAATATCCTAACATCTTGAAACTCAGAAAACCGTGTTCGTTTTTTCAGATAGTTCATCAACTAACTTGACTACACCCAAAGTCAACTTTGTGCGGTTAAATTAGAACACAAAAAATGGTTGAAAAGATCAAACTGTACGTATATTGACCGAGTAGGCAACCTGTGAAAAGCTAGCAGCAGGTTCTCCCTAGATAGTGAAGTGATCGCATATATAAATCCAATTAGCTGCTGAGGCCCAGCGGATTGTGATCAATTGAAAAATGTGTGTACAATATTAGTGATGGACTCAAGGTCTTGTACACAAATGTTGTACAATATTCTCAAGTACCGATAATTGCTTATATTAGTAAGTTCTTGGGAATCTTTTTTTAATTGAAAAGGATGAGCAAATGGTACCTAATGGCAACATTTTTATGTGCATATAATGTGCTCAAAAGTCTTGTGGGGACATGCACGTTTTTAATTTTATTCCTTATGTAAAGCAAGCCAACCCCAATACCCACTTTTATATATTTAGCTAGCTAGCTGCCAAGTGCCAACCGCATGTAAAACAAGTTAGAACTACAATTAATTAAACTAATGCGCGCCTAATAGAGATCAAAAAGATGTTGCTATTTATTACGGCAACTCTAGCAAGCTACTACTACATTTTCATACCTTAAAAAGAGTAAAAATATTCAAATATTAAATATGTATCGTTGTTATGTCTAGCTACCGCTAAAAATAATTAATAAGTTATTAATTTCTTAGTAGTGGTATGAGTAATAAAATTATTTTGTAAATTTAAAAATATTATGTCATTCTATTTATACTAATATAAATAAAACAAGAACTCTTGTGTAAAATAAAAAATTACAATTGAGCACTCTTTTTACATAACCGACAGAGTACAAAAGATAGTAGGAAAGCTTTATTTGTTATCATATCGACCTTCTTCGGCCATGATTGTGATATAATATGGTTTAATTTTTGCATACCTAATTGCCGGCCTCTAATTTACACTGGCTAGGGAGCAAGAAATCCACTAGTTTAAAGATCGAATGTGATGTTTCATGATCAATAGTTTTTTTATAAAAAAAAATCCATGACATGCACACTAAGGTGACAATTAAATAAGGACAATAAACATCTGGCACCCACTGATCACTAACTAGCTATTTATAATGTCCACAAATTGTTGGGCATGTAAGATTCCTTAGTACCCTGGATAGTGCTTTATAGCTAAAGAGACTTTTGAATGAAATGGGGTGCCTACACCCCACTGTGTTTTGTGACAAGAATTTATAACGTGGATAAAAAAACTGACAAGTTTTAGAAGCAAGCTCATTATAAACAAACATGAGTAGAACTGCACTTTTCTTTCAGCTTTCTTTTTAATTTCTTCATTAAGAATTCATTAATTAATAATTAGTTAATAATTACCTTTTGGTAGATATATCTCTCTTTTCGTTTTTTGTCAACTCATTGAAGTAGTGGAGAAAATGTGGGGAGATTTGTTATATACCATTGAGTTTGCAAGCCAGATTTTGTAGAAATTAAACGTGGGTATTTAAAACCCTAGGAGTAGCTAGGGAAATATTTATAATATATATATATATATATATATATATATATGTTATAAAGATTAAACCCAAAGTCACCAATGACGTGGTGTAAAAAGTCGGTGGACAAAGCATAATAAATACGAAATTTGATGTAAATACGGCTCAAACTGCTATTAAAAATTGTAATACAAGAGGAAGGTGGAAATAATCGTTTCTTTTTTGTATTAATTTTATTTAATTGAAGTAGCTAATAATAATTGAATGATCGAAAATGACAAGAAATTATATATAAAAATTATCTAATTTATCTAAACAAAATATTAATAAATTATATAATACAAGTCATTAATTAATACTTTGTCCAAACAAACGTCTAAACAATGTTGTACGTTTAACTACAAAGCAATATCCCCCATGCATTTCATAAAATGACCACTATTCTAGAGAAGGATAACCGACCGACCATAATCAGATGTCTCCATGCATCCCCTATATATAATTTTATAAGATTTTAAGTTCATACTCTCATCTACTCTTTGACTAGCAACTTTTTTTTAAAGATTTTAAACAAATATTAACCCACATGGTTAAATTATAATTCTCAGCCTAATTAAGTCTCAGCCTAATTAATTAATTTGAACCGGCTTCTAGATTATCCCACATGCACAATTTCGAAGTGCTTCAAACCTAATCCAATATTTTCAAGCCATAACTTTAATTTTCTGGAAAAAGGCACTCAACATGTAGCATGCTATCAAAGCACTACTACATGTTTCCATCATATCAAGTGAAAAGATATATAGAAAGATGGGAAAAAGAAGTGCTTTTCAGTTTCTATTTTTGACCCACCAGATTATATATGGAGATTGGAGAGAGAGCTACAACTAACAGTAAGTGGATGAGCGGTGGGGCTTTAACAATCCCCTTTTTTAGACTTATGGACAATTATTTACTACATGTTTATAAAATTGTGATATTTGTGAAAGTTATTGACATTAGTGGCACAGTAAAGATTTTATATCACTGGGACCAAAAATATAGTACTAAACTGTAAATCAATCCTCAATGTACACTTTTTCTCAAACCTTCCCTTTTAATAGAAGGGTTTTATATGATTTAAAATTTCATATACTCTCGGCATGTATTTGAGGGGTTTTAAAATCATGACATAATATTAATAAAATATTTATATTAAATAAAATTATTTTTATTTTAATAACGCATGTGTCTTAGTCCTAATACAACTCGTGTATTTACACCGTTAATATAGTAATATTTAACTCCTCATACTATAAAGACTTTGCTATTGCAAATGCATCCAATTAATCATCAGCTTCTGTGCATGGTGATGCTTGACGGGCAAGAAAGAAAGCTCGTGAGCTTGCATACTTTTATGATTTGTTTTGCATTTTCTAAACATAGACACATATATCATGTCACATAATTGTATGTTAGAAAAATGGTGGTATAGAGATAATATCCACATATATTGATTCATAATAATTATGTTTTTGGAAAAAAATTAAGTACATATATAAAAAGGCAAAATGTCAAATGCTACATCCCTCAAAAAGTATTGGTCCACGTGTAGAAAGAATATAACCAAGTAAAGCTTTGAGCACTACAAACAATGGAAACATGTAGACAGAAAATATGGCCGACATATATCTATATAACCAATTAAGCTTCTAGGAGATTATTTTCATCACGTGAGAAGAATGGTCCAACAGTTGAAGTTTAGCACGCGAGAGAATATATATATATATATATATATATATATATATATATATATATATATAACAATGGACAAAAACCGATTTATTCATTCAATGCAATTTATTATTTATGAAAATTTTCTTTAAGTCAATCAACTGAAAGAAGTTTAGCACGCGAGAGAATATATGTTTTAGATTCATCTTCTATGTATGTATGTATGTATGTATGTATGTATGTATGTATGTATGTATGTATGTATGTATGTATAACAACCGACGAAAACCGGTTTATTCATTCAAGAAGATATTAACAATTTACCACTATAACCTTAACAAACAACCTCAAAAATGAATCCATTGCCGGGGACCGATCAATAAAGGCACTCATAAAGAAGCTTACATTGGCCTGCAACAAGGACATTTCTCTCACACGCAACAGCTTAAAAGTGGCAACCTTCAAAATACCAACTTACTTTTATGCGAAAATTTAAAAGGGTCTCAAAATAATTTATTTTATTGTATTCCTTCCGTCCCAAATTAATTGCATTTTTAGGATTTTTTAAAGTCAAATTGACTATTTTTAAAACTAATCTTTTTACTATTTTTGCTAACATATAGGTGAAGATATTATAACCAAAAGAAAGTATATACAATTTATTACTAATTTCAATTTTTATAATTTTAAAAATATATTTATATATGCTTAATTATTAATTTTTAAAATAGTCAATTTGACTTAAAAAAGTCCTAAAAAAATAATTAATTTGGGACGGAGGGAGTATTGTGTAAAATTTTATGTAAGTCCCATTCAATTTTAACATGAAATTTATCGACGTATAAATTATTTTCCAAATTACACAAAAATAATGTTTCTTCTTCTTTATTCTATTTATTTTTGCAACATTAAGTTCCTTTAATATTCCTTTCTGCAATTTTAAAAAGAAAAATTAGGATTCTTTTTTCCGGAAGGAGGGGTATTAGTTAATCCTTTTTTAGTATATAAAAAAAAATCATTCAATTTGAAGTCTACAAGATCATCCTTCCATAGGATATGATATTTACCTAATTGAGACTAATGGTGTCTAATATTTGACCTCTTCTTGCTTGGTTTCCATTATAAAAAAGAGGGGATGGAAACTCGGTCGTGTTTGATAAAATTGAGTAATTAATATATAAATAGTTAGTATATCTTAATAAATTAGATCATCTAAGTAAAATATCAACTGAATTTAAAAAGCTGTTTGATAACTAAAAAGTATAAAACATCAAAATGACTTTTAAATTTAAAAATATCAATTTTAAATTTAAAAATATCTCAAATTGACTTTTCAAAAATCAATAATAATCTTAAAATTTGAAATGGAGGGAGTACAATATTTATAGAGGCTCTATAGATTTAAATTTTTTATTAAGAGGCAGTTCTTAATGATTTAGATTTATATCTTCCTCTTACCGATTAAGAGACGATAAGAGACAGACAAAATTTTACCAAACAACTTTACTATCTTACCGAATCAAATGTGAAGCTATTAAAAGGTAAACAAACACCACGCAGCCTGACAAGACCAGAAGTTCATGATTCTTTTACAAGTACTTTCAGATCCAATTTTATGTTCTCGATGATAATGTCTTTGCCTGATGATTGTTTAACTTTGTATTTTTTATTTTGAGATTTATTTATATTGTATAATTACTGTTATGAAATTCATTACTTTGTACTTGTCAAAGTGGGTGGGTGTGGCAGGGAGGGACTTGGGCCAGTTAGATTAACTGAGGCCGGCTGAGGTAGCCACAGCCCACTATAAATCTGGATACAAACTAATCAGTCATAACACACTCTCAAGTTCAAAACCATCTGTGCATGACTGAAATGCAAGCTAGCAAACCCATTTTCAAAATTGGACTTGGGCTCGCAAAAAGTAAACTCTTAATAAGAAAGAGGGCAAAAGTCCATCAACCCAGAAGAGTTTATGTTCATTTACAAAATTCAACTCATCAAATAATTATGTTAATAGAATTTTAATCCCAATGGTAAAAAGACTAGAGGGTGCCGTAAAAATGATATGCGCCAAACAAAATAGAATGCAACAAATGTAACCAAAAATGTTAACACAAGCCAACCATTTAACGCGCAAAGCATACACCACAAGACCATCTTTTACTCTTTTTCTTTTTGATAAGAGTATACTGCAACACTACAATAATTCCATACTTTGAACAAGAAAAAAAAAACATACATGCCAGTAATCATTGCTAAAAGGCCATGTCTTTTACTCGATTAACATTTTGATGAGGTAAACATATGCACTCACCTCTCCCTGATCCTCTAAGGCTAACGATCAAAAGGGACCCCATCAAATCAATAGATTCCCCAGAAATAATCACAAACTGAGGCAAGTTAAATATCGATGGAGAGAGCAACTCAAGAACTTGTATGGGTGAATGAAACTAAGGCGGCTGCCTATATCTTACTCACTTCCCAAGTTAATAGAACCATCCTTCACTAACTTCACACTTAGACTGTTGAATCTCCCTCTTGAGTAATGCCGAGAAGCCTTTCGCCAATCTGTCCCAGTTTTCATCATGGCCACGAACTCCTCATAGCTGATCTTACCATCCTACATTTTACAACAATAATGTGAGATTGAATATGTATATTTGAATTCGAAATTGATTCATGGTAAACTAGATATATTTTTTGGTCCTAACCTTGTCTGTATCTACTTCTTGGAAGATGTCATTCGCAACATCTGTACAATCATCTGCTCCATCTTCCATCAATGCATCCCGAAGCTCATCTGGCTCAATGTAGCCATTTCCGCCTTTGTCAAAGTAGGAGAAAGCTTTGTGAAGATGCTCATCATTGGCCATCCTTTGAAGATGGAGGGAAACGGCAACAAACTCCCCATAATCCAAAGTTCCTTTCCCATTGGTATCTACCTGTTGCCAACAAACTTCGGCATTCAGTCTACAAAGTGGCTACTAAAAGTTCAAATCTCTACTGACTTTAACTTCTACAATTAAGAAACCAATTTAACTTTTATGTTTCCCAGGTGAGTGCACAGAACAGAAGAGGGTGAGGGCAGATGCAGAACAATCACCGACAGAAGAACATCCTGCTCAAGGGTGTCTTAGGAACAAATCCAAAGAACAACAAATTCTACAAGCCAATGGTAGAATATTATTGCTTGCAATCTTCATCGTCTCTCTATGAACAATTAATGTTTAAGAACCAATTTCTTGACCTTCAGAATGGTAGCCATACGGCGCCTCCATTCTTTTACAATTATCTTAGCAGTATTGCTAGAAAATACTCCCTCTAACAGGATAAGAAAGTCTTACTTTTTTATGTTGACCTTTCCTTTTTCTTTTCTTTTTTCAAATACTAAGGTTGGAGTAAGACACATCAGACATCATTTTCCTGGATGATTTTTATTCAATAGTAACTTTAAGGACTAAACTTTATCATCAGGAAAATATGAATTATAAAAAGAAAAATGTCAGCTTGTCTACGCAAACCTTAATATTCGCCCGGCGAGGGGGGGGGGTGTCAACAAGAAAAGTAGGACTCTCATTTCTAGATGGGCAGAGTATATTTCAGTATAAATTGGAATTGAATTTAGAAATTTAAATAAAACTGTAAGTTGGCTACTGTTGCTAGTCTGAAGTTTTCTTTCTATATCATTTACTGAAAGAAGTCAGTGTACTTGTGCATCCTTAGAGTTAAATCACAAGATATATTTCAGACTGCAGAAGTACAAATGCCAGCCAATGTTCAGGATTCTTAGAGAACTGCACAAGACGTATCAATGATATTCTAGTTGTTATAGAATATATAGAAATACATACAACTACAACAGCATCAAATACTATGCAGCAATAAGATTTACTCTGGAGTCAAGGTAATGTTATAGTTCATTAAACAGCATATGTGAATGACCATCGGGCATGTTAGAAAATGACTCACTGCTTCAATAAGTAACTGTACATCAGCCTCTGCAAGCTGCGAACCAAACTGCTGAAGTCCAACTTTTAGTTCTTCTACAGAAACAATACCATCATTATCGGTGTCAATCTTGTTGAACATTTCCTTGATATCTCCAACTTCCTCATTGGACAAGAAATCAGCAATGACCTACGCATAAAAGTGCCATCTTAAATATTGCCTGATGCTGTGTTAGATGAATTTTCTATATAATGTTGCAGTAATAGACCTACCCTCAGGGCCTTTCTCTTGAACCTATTCATCAAGGAAAACTGCTTGAGTCTTGACTTGACAACATCTCCAAGAGGGACATTTGGTGCCTTTTTAGCATTTAGGAGCCAGGGATGCTCTGAAACAGAGGAAATTAATTAACTCTATGCAGTAAAGATCAAATATACATCAGCAAATGCTACAACTACGTGGGAGTTTAGAGCTTAATAAATTATGATAGTGTAAATATCATTTGATCATATAATAGTAGATCTTTTCTATCTTTTTAACCCATAAATTTCATTACATAAATTACACGTTCGAAAGTTCTCTTCCATAAAAACTGATTCCATGTCTGTAACACAATGGTACTCGATGATACAATAGTTCAAGCAAAGCCAGGTCAGTACATGCAACCACAATAACTAAGCCTAATCAGAGTGTTTTATGGTGCTAGATGAGGGGTAGGGTGTCTACTGAAAAGATGGTAATGAACTGTTTTATCATGGTTTACATTCGTGATGTCACACTGTCACTTGAACAGGTTACAAATATTTCGTGACCTGCAATTTTTTTCATACACCAGCTTTTCCACTAAAAATTGTGCCGTAAAATCATATTCCCCAGAAAGCACATAATATAATAAATCCCCACACTCAACCTTCCAATATCCCATGCATCCTATACCACCCCCACCGACCCACCCCACCAACACACCGCGCAAGGGACCTGATCAGTGGCCAGGGCTGGGATATGGTAAAGAAAAATTATTTAAACCAAATGACAATTATATGAGATGCAATGCATCCTGTAGAGAAAAATTACCAAGCACTTGTTTTGCAGTTAGGCGGAGCTTTGGGTCTGGCTCTAACATCTGACGAACAAGACTCTTAGCACTTTCCGAAATACTTGGCCATGGTTCCCGCTTGAAATCGATTAGCCCATGGAGAATGGCTTGTGCAACCCCCTGTTCAGACTCTGCATTTAAAATCTTCCATGAGGCTCATGGAAAGCATTACTTGTATCTCTAGACAGAAACAAAAGCTTCCTGAGAATTATGGAATAGAATATGGCTCAAAAGATATATGTGTAGAGATGTCATTATGGAACCTCAAATTCAATGCATGCTACCTATGAAATAATAAAACAAAAACTATACTAATTAACATGCCAGTATCAGAATCTACTATCACCAGGACAAGCACATGCATGCAGGGGCAGGGGGAGGGAGGACAGAGAAAGAAGGAAAGAGGGAGAGAGTCTGAGAGTGAGAGAGATTTACCAGCCCAGAATGGAGGAACTCCACATAGTAAAATATAAAGAATGACTCCAGCACTCCATATATCTATTTCTGGTCCATAGTTCCGTTTGAGCACCTCTGGAGCCATGTAATATGGGCTTCCAACAATTTCGGAGAACCTCTCACCTAGAATTCAATATTAAGAATAAGATAACATCATAGCAAATGATTTGAGATTACCATGTGGATTTTTGTTTTAATTTTTTGATGAACACGTAGATTTACATAGATTAATACAATTTTGAAAATAAATGCTAATTTTGCAAATTATCTACTCGTCCAATGACCAGAACTCTCACACTCAAGTTACCTCTTTCCTTCTTTTCTTACAGTAAATATTCTTGACTATCCCATCCCCTTTCCAAGAGATCTATGTAACTATGTAAGCCTACAACCAAGATATGACATTCTGACATAGTGCAAAATTTCAGGTAAAATTTATAGAAAGTTAGATTTCAATATAATCCTCATAATTTTTGCAACACATCTAATCCTTCAATGAACATAATACACACATTTGAAACTATCTCCATCCTGTATTTTCACTTCAATTATTTTAGCTACCCCTTCACTTTCTAGCTATTAGGTCTGTGTAGGCCTCAAAAAGTAAGATATTCTGAGTAGCGTACCACATTCCTCATCTCAATTTGCAAAAGATAAATCCATATTCCAGGTACAGTTCATAGAAAGTTCAAACATTGCATAATCTTTTAGTAGAATTCTCATTTGATGTTCCTGCCATTGATTGATTGTACTTTAGGTGCATTTCAATTGATTCAGTTAGGTTTGATGGGTAGTTAACTATACGGACCAAGTTTAAACGTACCAGATAACACTCCAATTAGAAAATAGCATCTACTAGTTAAGCTCTAAAAGCCAGACAAGGTTCACACAATATCCACTATAAAGTATAAACAAAGACACTAAACTATTCTGAAATAAATGGTATACAACGGGGAATGGCAAGCTTCAGCTGAGGATTTAAACATAATATTATCCATGAGTTATCTATCTTAGTTCATATGAAGCCTTATCTAATGCAAGCTTCTCTTAAGAATAAATTGATGAGCAGGTTCATGATCCAATAACGAAGCCTTGAGATATGAAGGCAACGAGTTTATGCAACTAACTTTGAGAACTTTTCATTTCAGTGAGGTCAAGTAAAAAACATGTTTCAGTAACAACCAAACGAGTAAAAGCTTGAATACTTCGTTACATATGTATCACCTTTCTATAAATTTGCTAGAGTTGAAAGATTCTTTAGGAATTTTAAGCATGTGAAGTTTTCAGACAGCTAAACATACATTTCTACAAGCAGTAGCTCTTCTGAATGAAAATTACAGTGTTAAATACAATTTTGTAGCCCAACCTTTATAAGTGAGGAAGAACTGGGGATCATGAGGGGGCAGACAAAAGTACCGTTTTGGTTTTTAGTCCTGGTATATGGAACCTGAGTCGGTCTTTCTAAAGTTTGAGCGGGTATAGAAAGGAGTATCAACCTTAGTTTCTCCTCCTATTATCTTGATGGCGGAACTGAATATAATGCTGGGAAAGGGGTGTAAAAAGGTATTATGAAGGGCTTTAAGTTGCTAATAGAGGAAGAGAAATCTTCTTATCTCTTACTAGTTGTTTGCAAATGATACCGTTATCTATGGTAATGCAGATGACCAACTAAAGAATTTAGTATAGATGCCTCTAGTTGTCTATGCAAGTTCAAGACTTCAAATCAATATTACTAGAGTCCTGATTTCAGCTGAGAGGAAGTAGATGCATCAGCTTTGGTAGATTTTTTTGGGTTAGGTTGGGATCCTTTATGACTCCATAATTTGGATCTATAATTCCTAAAGATCCAGTTTTACCTATCCAACACAAATTTGCTAACGCTTATAGAACTTCACACTTGGCGAACATCAAGGTGATGGATTCATTCAATTGAGTGCAAACAAAGCTTAAGACTTCATTTATTATGTTTTTGTATATTGCATCTGGAATAAGTAATGTAAGATCTTTTCAAAGTACAGGAACTTGGATTTATATAATAAAGAGGGTGGTTTTGAGTATGGTGTAGATAGCTGCTTATCGGCTTATTCCAACTGTAGAATGTCATTCCTTGCTTTCCTTTTCTATCAATATGCAGTACACATGCTCAATTTCGTCAAGAGTAAGTTAGTTGCTTCCCCATTTTAGGTGCTTCTAAGTTATTATTTTATTATTCATTAGAAAGGGAAATGCGGTCTGTTAATTACGTAGTATGCAAGAATGGAATAAAATGGGTGAGGGGAAAAGAGTGTCTCATCCCCTCAAATATTAGCATCAAATTATAAGAAATCCTCATAGATATGAGAGCTTTGAATATGACCATTGATCTGAATTTTTACCCCAATCAACTTTTGTTATGGCACATGCCGAATTTACACTGCAAAACTACTCTAAATCAGCCATCACTGGAGCAGCACAAAAGGTTGCCCCCAACCAAATTTTATCAAAAGACTCAAGTGGTGTTTGTTTACCTCTTAATACCTCTTAACAGCTCCACGTCTGATTCGGTAAGAGAGTAAAGTTATTTGATGAAATTTTGTTTGCCTCTTATCGTCTCTTAATCGGTAAGAGGAATATATAAATCTAAATCATTAAGAGTTGTCTCTTAATGAAAAATTTAAATCTATGGAGCCTCTATAAATATTGTACTCCCTCCATTCCAAATTTTAAGATCATTATTAATTTTTGAAAAGTTAATTTGAGATATTTTTAAATTTAAAAGTCATTCTTTTTTAGTTATCACTTATCAAACAGCTTTTTAAGTTCAAATGTTATTTCACTCAAAAGTTCAGATGCTATTTCATTCAAATGATCTAATTTATTAAGATATATTAACCATTCAGATCTTAATTACTAAGTTTTATCAAACACCACCTCAATCTTCTTTATATGGTATGTAATTCAATGAAAGATAATTGCTTTCCTATAGACTCTACATAAACTACAGCAATTACCAAGTTTGTCATTTGCCTATCATCAGTCACATTAACTAACAATCAATAAACTAACTTAGCCTATCCTTAATGACATTATCTGAGAAGATATTAAATTTTCACCTGGCTTAAAGAAGATTGACAAGCCAAAGTCAATAGCTTTCAAAGGCGAATTCTCCTTCTTATTTGCAAACAAAAAGTTCTCTGGCTTCAAGTCCCTATGAATCACTCCATGCTTGTGACAAAGCTGCACAACCTCCACAATGGTCCGAACAACCCCTGCGGCAGCACGCTCAGTGTAATGCCCACGCGCAACAATCCTATCAAACAGCTCGCCCCCTTCACACAACTCCATTACTAAATGCACAGCATTATCATCCTCACACGCCTCCCTCAAGGTCACAATACTCGAATTATGCGGCAAATGCTTCATAATCGCCACCTCTCTCTTTACATCGTCCACATCCACCGCCGTCCGAAGCTTCCGCTTCGAAATCGACTTACAGGCCAACAATTCCCTCGAACTCCGATCAATACACAAATAAGTCACTCCAAATTCGCCCCGACCTAGCTCTCTATCCACTATGTACTTCTCTTCAATACTCTCCTTCGACACCTCAGTTAACACAGTGATCGTCTTCTTCCCAGCGCCGGCCCCAGACTTGGCCTTCCGCCCATTATCGTGACTGGAGTAGTTCGAAGACTTCACATCCTCCCTGGCGACGGCTGCCGGAGATCTACAACAATTACCCATCTAATCAATCCCAGATTTGAACCAAATTGAACCCACAAAAAACCCTAATCCCACTTAGTGTTTCACATCATCAGAATGCCAAAAACCCGAACCAACCCCTATGGCTAGCCTACCAAAAGTCTAGTAGAGCTGAAGAATCAAAATGCAAGTGCCATTTCGAGCTGCAGACTGTAAAAAGTGAGAGAAAGTGAATTGGAGAGAGAAAATGAAGGAAGACTGAGCAAAGATTCAGATGCTTTTCAAGAACCCTTTTTTTATTTATAAATTTTCATTGCAAGAAAATAAAAAAGATTAGGAATATGTGCGTAATGTTGCTTGCTGTGAATTTTGTCGGCTAACTGAGAAGAATTCAAGGCGGAACGGGACGGTGAAGTTAGAGCTTTGGGTTCATATGTTGGAGTCATTCCATAATTTTCTACTTACAGTCTTGAAATAGTAGAATAAAAGTTCTGTGGGGAATTTTAACAAACACCTGTTAGGTGGAAGAGACAGAAGGCTTTGATTTGCATTAAAAAAAATAAAAAATATATATTGTTTTGCGATTGAGCCACTCAAATTTGTCATATTGGAATAGGAGCCGAAATGTATTTTACATTTTCACTCTGCTCCATAAGTAATTGTTAGTTAGAAGTTTTATTATAGAAAGAATTGCAGGACTTCACTTTTTAGTATTATTAGCACAACAAAATAATTTTCCTTTTTAAGAATTACAATATTTCAAGTTTGGAAATTCTAACAAAATTCTTCTGTTTTCATTTTTTTTTTTTCAACAAAAATCCTTTGAGTGCTAATAGTACTATCAAAGCAGTAAATGAAATGATATGAAATAATTTTTATTTTCTTTAAAAAAAAATAATTTCTTCCTTTTATATATATATATATATATATATATATATAAACAAATTTTCTTTTAACCTTATCTTTGAGGCATAAAGTAATATCAATTAAATAGAACTCTTCTTCTGAGGCATAAAGTTTATTAATTATTTTTATTTAAAGTTAAATGAGATTATCATTTATAGACGGAAAGAGTGAAATTAATGTCGATGAATAAGTGTTAATTATATAGTTTACATTCATGTAGCTTACTAACTTATTTAAATTGATATAATTGAGTAACTAAAGTGAAGTTACTAAAATGGGACCCTGCAAAAAGAATTGTCAAAAAAATCTCAAGTAGTAGTATAGTATGTATAATAAAACCACAAATTTGTTAAGAAGTTTAATTAAAGCAGTTCATGTCAACACGTAATTTTATTTTATTCCTTAATTTCTCCCCCTTCTAGTAGGGGGAAGGAAAATCAGATTTTCTTATCCAATTATCCAAAGAATGATTGTAGTGATTTCATTGGCCAACCTTCTTTGACCCTCATTCTCTAAAATCTAACCTAAGAAAGGTCAATTAGTTAATACTCCTTCTGTTTCAATTATTTGATTTATGAAAGTCAATTTAAAAAAAAATTAGACTTAAAATTAAAATGACTCATTATAAATTATGACAATAATAATATTTTTTTGATAATTTATAATATTCATATTTATATTAATTAAAATTCAAAGAATCTAAGTTAATTTTGAATTTAAATATCTGTTAAGTTCAATTTCAAAAATCAACAATAATCAAATAATATAAAACGGGTAGAGTATTATAATTTAGAAATAAAGAAAATGAGAAGAATAACCTATACATATATAAGGAAATAAATTCCATTTTCATTACGAAAGGGATGATGTAATTTTCACGCTAAAAATTTATATTTTCTATCTTTCATTCGATTAATCGTAATTAAATTTTATTTTTATCTTTAAGTGATCCAAATATTTAAATGGAGTGTTGAAGTTTATTATGGATAATATAAAATTTATTTACAAACTAAAATATTTTATTTTTAAAATTTAACTTCATTAACTTAAGTAAAATCATGAAATGTGACCATGAAATAATATACTAGTATAATATGGACATTGGGAATGTGTTGTAGCTAAAAACATGAGGTAGAAAAAGGTGTTAATATTAATTAATGAAACTTTGTTAGAATTAATTTAATTAATTAAGAAGAAAAGAAGAAAAGATGGATGCCATGTGTACGGTGTCCCTTTTATTTGTATACATTTTGATTGTGAAAGGTCATGTTGAGCAAAAAATTGTTGCTTTAAAAGAGGCTAAACGATGAGGAAGATGATGTTGATTTTTTTTCTTACTGATTGTAGAAAATACGAACAATGTTGAGTAATAAATATTTTGCCTTTTGCTCAAATTAACTGCTTAGTTTTGACTTTTTTTAATAAAATTGATTATTTTTAAAATTAATAATTAAGCATATATAAATATATTTTTTAACATTATAAAAATTGGTATTGGTAGTAAATTGTATATACTTTCTTTTGGTTATAATCTCTTCACCTATATTTTGGCAAAAATTGTACAAAAATTAGTTTTAAAAATAGTCAATATGACTTTAAAAAGTCAAAACTAAGCGGTTAATTTGGGACGGAAGGAGTATCTATTTTCTTTATGTTTCATTATTATTATTATTATTATTTATTTATTTATTTTAATTTTAGCCAAAGTGGGTCTTATATAACACTACATTTCCTCTTTTTCTCTCTCTTTCTTTATGGTGTTGCTTGCTATTGAGAATAAATCGATTACAAGGTGTAAAATGATTATTGTGAGAATCATGTTAATTTGTTTTAAATCGAATCAACTCTTCAAAATGCTCTTTCTTTCGTGACACTTCTTGTCAATTTAAAGCATTATTTCACGTGTTAGACAAATTTCTTCTGTTTTAAATGTAGAGATCCATTTTAAAATCAATATTTTATATTTAAAAAATATATATTTTTCTAGACATATTTTTATCATCAGTTAAAAATAAAATAATTATGACACGATAATATTTAAATCTACTTAAAATATAAATAATAGCATGTAAGAAATTTCATATCATTTTATAATTTAAAAATAAAATATCTTTTTAATTTTAAAATGGAGGGAGAGAGTATTGAAATACCCTGGGTAATTGGTAATCCAGTCCAGTTGTACAAAGGAAATAAAGAAAAATATGGCCAGCATTTACCATCTCTTTGTCTATTAATTTGCTCTCCACAGTACTTGGGATTTAGCCCACAATTGGACCAAATGCATCCCACACCTCCAATGATACGTCTTGTGTCCCTTTAGGAATGGAAAGTGGTGGTATTATTTTTGTTTAGGAAATTAATTGCATGTTATTTCTAGAAGTAATTAATATAGATAATCCTGTTAGACTTCTTGAACGATAATTACATTCTGATCTCGTCTCGTCTTGTGATTACGGACATGTGAAAATATTAAAAAATATTTGTTGTAAATAACAATTAAGTTAGAGAGAGAGAGACATTTATCCATCGTGTAGGCTAAACACTAATACATAATATTGATTTATATTAACATGACAGATGAAAAGTAAATTTCCAAGGAAATTAATTTAGCCATCTTTTCAACAACTATATATAGCTCGAGGAAAAGGAAAAGATAGTAATTAGCTATCATGGTGATATAAGTCATTTCTCTCTCTCTCTCTCTCCCTCTCTCTCTCTCTCTATATATATATATGAAATAGAGGAGAGAGACTTAAATTAGTATGATAAAAAGAGAGATAAGAAATATGATGTCTATTTTTATTTTGTGTCTTACTTGATACAAATGATGTGATATTTATCGACATATCTGATATTTTTTTTTTGAAGAGAAATAGTATGCATGGAAAAATGTATAACCAAATTAACAATATATAGTAATTAGTAGATCATCCAACAGTGTATATACAAATGAGGTGTAATTTAAATAAAGCTGACTTTTCTTTTCAAATAAAATAAAGGGGGAATATGTGGACAAATTTTCTTTATCCTTCTTCAATTTTCTTTTCAGTTGTTTAATTTATATTGAGCCGCCTTGAGGCTGGAAAATGGCATTCCAACACCTTTCGATTTGTAAGGAACTGTGTTATTAAAAAAAGAATATATATATATATATATATATATATATATATATATATATATTCTGTTCTGTTTTTGTGTTCATTTTTTACTTTTTATATTTTTCTTATATTTTATTTGTGAAATGGTATATGCTTTTATGAAAATCTTTGACACCTTGATGCTTCTATGAGCTATATTGCAATAAAGTTATGAACTTTATTATATACTCTGGATCCTAAATTAGGATTATGATACAAATTTAAATCCATGACTGATTTTACCATGTATACTCATGCCAGATTATATATATACACAAACAAATATACGCTGTATATTATATAGTGTATATTATAAGCATATGAAGTGAATTTACAGAATTTACATAACGAAAGCTCCACTTTTTATTTTATTTTTTAGTTCTATGAGAAACTCTAGGTAAAAATCATAGACCATTATTGTTAGTTTAACGTATGAGTAACAGATGCATGCATATTTTCTTTTTTTGTGTATGAGTGTGTAATGGCCGCGACTTCAGTGTGGATTATGAATATATCAGACAAGTCGGAGTGGATGAACTTTGATATATCGTGTATTTTATGAGATTATTTGCTTTATTCGATCTTAAATCTAACAGCTTGCTATGTGAACCCATATATGGTAATCTTTTGCTAATTGTTCGCTTAATCTCCTTAGCAAATTACTGTATTTTTTGTTCTCTCCATTTTCAGCAAAACTATACAACACAACCCAAAAGAGCTTCTAGCTTACCTCAACCAATTGGATTGCAAACAAAATAAATCAAGGCAAGCAAGCTACTTCCTCCGTCCCAAATTAATTGCTTTTTTAAGACTTTTTTAAGTCAAATTGACTATTTTTAAAATTAATAATTAAGCATATATAAATATATTTCTAAAATTATAAAAATTGAAATTAGTAATAAATTGTATATACTTTCTTTTGGTTATAATATCTTCACCTATATGTTAGCAAAAATAGTAAAAAGATTAGTTTTAAAAATAATCAATTTGACTTTAAAAGGTCAAAATTAAGCAATTAATTTGGAACGGAGGGAGTACTTTACAAAATCAGAGCCAAAGCCAAATGAGAGAAGATCTGGAGCTAGGCAACCGTGGATCATTTTCCTAGGTTGCCTGATGCCGTGATTCATGAGATCTTGCTTTACCTTTCCAGATTGAATGTTGAAGATGCTGGGCGTACGTACGTCCATCTTGTCAAAGAGATGGAATCAACTGTGGTTCACATCCCCCTATTTCGAATACCATTTCCACCCTAGTTACACTGCTTATATTAATAAAAAAAAATTATAAAAAAGAGTTTTTGACTTTGTTGGAGTCATCCATACAGCCTCTCCGTGAGAAAAACAGTTGTATATATTAGAGAATTATATTCTTGTAATTAGTTGTAATATCCTTGTGATTAGTTGTAATCCCCTCATTCTAAGATAGTTTCCTATTTTTGTGTTTTGGGTAACTCACGCCAATGCCCAACTTTGTGTATATATATTCATTCTTGATCAATGAAAAAGATAAGTCATTGTTTCTCAATATCTATTTCAACATAGTATCAAGAGCCTCATCTTTTTGGACGTATTTTTTTTTTCAGAAAAACCTACGCCACAAGTCTCCTCAATGGCTTCCGATGCGACCTCCTCTTCCACCAACGATCCTATCACCATCCAAAACTCTCAGTATCCTCAACATACCCTCCTTACAATTAATCTCTCCAATATCACTAAACTGTAATCCACCAATTATCTCACATGGAGCCTTCAAATTCAATCTCTTCTTGAAGGTTATGATCTTCATCACTTCATTGATGGCACTCATACTCCACCACCACCCACTGTCACCATCAATAGCGTTGCATCCAAAAATCCGGCATACACAACTTGGAGGCGTCATGATCATCTCATCTTTAGCGCTCTCTTGGTGCTATCTTCGTTTCCCTGCAACCGCTTATTGCCCACACCACCACTTCCCTTGATGCATGGCAAACCTTAGCTAATACCTACGCCAAACCATCTCGTGGTCATATTAAACAATTGAAGGAACAATTAAAGCGATGTACCAATGGCTCAAAATCAATTAGTGAATATATGCAGGCGATAAAGATTCGTGTCGATGAACTTGCTCTTCTGGGGAAGCCAGTTGATGATGAAGATTTTATTGATCGGGTTCTTGAAGGGCTTAATGAAGAGTACAAATCTGTCATTGATGCAATTAATGCCTGTGATACGTCAATTTCTTTTGTTGAACTCCATGAGAAACTTCTCAATAAAGAAGCATCTCTTCAGACCGCTCAACCATCTTCTTTATCACTACTAGCAACGACAAATCCCACAGCCTTCCAGAATCACCCAAATTGGCGTCCACCAGCCATCAATCCACAATAACCAGCCTCTATCACTGCGCTTTCTCATCATGATCAATGCCACCCCATACTTTATTTGGGTCATTGTCAAGCATGCGGCATTCAATGACACACTGCCAAACGATGTCTGATGTTTCAGCTTGTCACTAATCAACATTCCCTGACACCTTGTACTCAGGCTCTCAGGGAAATCGCCCCCGCACACCCTGGAAACCATGAGCAAATCATGTTGTTCTCAGCAACAATACTACTCCTACTTGGCTGCTAGATAATGGAGCCTCTCACCACGTTACGTCTGACTTGAGCAATCTTTCTCTTCATAGCCCGTATCAAGGATCTGATGATGTCATGATCAGCGATGGATCGACCCTTCACATCACCCATACCGGTTCTACCACCATACCTACTTCCTCTAGCACCTTTACTTTACAAAACGTCCTTTGTGTCCCTTCCATGAAAAAGAACTTAATTTCGATTTATCCATTTTCCAGTATTAAGACTACTTCGTTTGAGTGGCACTCTAGACTAGGTCATCCATCATTTACTATAAGTTTTCTTTACCATTGTCTAGTCCGTTATCTTCTTCCACACATTGTAATGCATGTTCATGTAATAAAAGTCATAAAATTCTATTTTTGTTCTTCTACCTTAACCTCATCCCATCCGCTTGAACTTCTTTTTTCTAATGTATGGACCTCTCCTATTTATTCTGTTGATGGTTTTCAGTACTATGTTATTTTTGTTGATCATTATACACGGTATATTTGGTATTATCCACTTAAACGAAAATCAAATGTGTATGTTGTCTTTGTGCGCTTCAAGGCATTAGTCGAAAACCAATTTAAACACCAAATTGTTATATACCCTCTATTTAGATAATGGTGGTGAATATCAAGACCTTGATAATTTTCTCTCCATCAACGGTATATCTCATCTTACTACACCACCTCATACACCAGAACACAATGGTCTTTCCGAACGACGTCATCGTCATATTGTTGAAACTAGTTTATCTCTTCTCACTCATGCATCGATGTCTCTAACTTATTGGACTTACGCCTTTGTTACTGCTGTATATCTCATCAATCGTATGCCCACACCCACACTACATCTTTCATCTCCTTTTGTAAAACTCTTTGAGTCTCAACCCAACTACACTAAACTTAGGGTGTTCGGTTGCTTATGTTATTCGTGGCTCCGTCCTTATTCTCAACATAAACTTGACACTCGTTCCACTCCTTGTGTTTTTTTTGGTTACTCTTCAACACAAAGTGCCTATATCTGTCTTGATCTGTCCACTTCTAAAACATATTTTTCTCATCATGTCAAATTTCTTGAAAACTCTTTTCCTTTTACCACTTACCAATCCAATCTAACTTGTCCCACCCCAGAGATCATTTTCAAATGGCTCCCCCCGGTCCAAATTCTACCCATTTCAAGTGGCTCACTTAATACGCCTCCACAAAGGGATTCATTGTGTCAACATCCGTCCCAAAATGCCTAAACGGTCGACCTCCCCTCCTCACCAGTTGACCATTTACCACTAGAACCACACAATTCTGAGATCTCTTCTACTTCAACCACTACTCAACCCACCCATCAAAATACCCATCCCATGACCACTAGAGCGAAAAATAACATCCACAAACCCCTAACCAAGATGAATCTCATTGCTGCCCTTTTTCACCCACTAGACATTTAGACTCATATTGTTAACCAAGCCCTAAAAGATCCTAAATAGAGACAAGATATGAATGATGAATTTGATGCTCTTATTCGGAATAGAACCTAGGAGTTTATTCCATCTACTTCTCTGCAGAATCTTGTTGGATGTAAGTGGGTTTTTTCGTATTAAACGGCTTATTGATAGTTCTATTGACAGGTACAAAGCTAGATTAGTCGCCAAAGGTTTTCATCAGCGACCTGGAGTGGATTATCATGACACCTTTAGTCCGGTTGTCAAGCCGACAACAATACGCCTTGTGCTAAGCCTAGCAGTCAGTAGAGGTTGGCAGTTGCGACAGTTGGATGTTAATAATGCCTTTCTTCACGGCCATATTTTTGAAGATGTCTACATGACCCAGCCTCTGGGATTTGTTGATAGAGACAATTCAACACATGTATGAAAATTAAAGAAGGTTATATATGGACTCAAGCAGGCCCCACGAGCTTGGTACCTTGAACTTCGCTAGTTCCTCATTGAGTTTGGGTTTACAAACTCTCATGTCGAAACTTCACTATTCATTCTCCACTCAAGTGACACTACTATATATCTACTTGTTTATGTGGATGACATTATTATCACAGGTACCAACAACGATATTATTCAGTGCTATATTGACCTCCTGGCACAAAGATTTTCAATCAAGGATCTTGGCACCTTATCTTATTTTCTCGGCATTGAAGTTCTCACCACTCCATCTGGTCTGTTGCTTACTCAAATGCGCTACATCACTGATCTTCTTACCCGAACAAAAATGTTTGGTGCAAAACCTGTTGCTACACCACTTGTTGCAGATGAAAATCTCACACTTCATTTAGGTACAGCTCTGTCTGACTGTATAGAATATAGAACAATTGTTGGCAGTCTACAGTATCTTTGCCTCACTTGCCCAGACATAGCATATGTTGTTAACAAGTTTTCCTAATTCATTCATCGCTCGACGTCTGAACATTGGCATGCTGAAAAACGACTACTTCGATATCTGAGTGGCACATTGACTCATGAATTATTTCTTCATAAGGCAAATCCATTTTCTTTTCATGCCTTCTCAGATACAGATTGGACTGGTAACAAAGACGACTATACCTTTACGAGTGCCTATATTGTTTTTCTTGGTCGTCATCCTATTTCTTGGTCATCTAAGAAACAGCGTACAGTTGCTCGGTCATCCATAGAAGCTGAGTATCGATCAGTTGTCGCTACTACTTTAGAAATTAATTGGATTTGTGCCCTTCTCACAGAGCTTGGCGTCACTCTTCCTACACCGCCTATTGTAATAATATTGGTACCACATATCTCTGTTCTAATCCAATCTTTCATTCACGCATGAAACATGTGGCAATTGACTATCATTTTATTTGGGATCAAGTTCAATCAGGTGCTCTTCGTGTTACTCATGTTTTCTCAGCAGATCAACTTGTCGATGCTCTTACCAACCCGCTTCCACGAAGTTGCTTCCAAGAAATAAGGGTCAAGATTGGCGTCTCCTCCGGAGCTCAATCTTAAGGGGGCATATTAGAGAATTATATTCTTGTAATTAGTTGTAATATCATTGTGATTAGTTGTAATCCCCTAATTCTAGGATAGTTTCCTATTTTTGTGTTTTGGGTAACTCACGACAATGCCCAACTTTGTGTATATATATTCATTCTTAATTAATGGAAAAGATAAGTCATTATTTCTCAATATTTATCTCTGTACTTCAATAGTATATTTTCATTTAGAGTTCATATCGACTTCCCTGATGTAGATGTGGCTAGATGTGTTGACCCCTCGTTTGAACCGTTGGTTAGGCATGCATGACAGTTGAGAAAAATGTATGTATGTGTCTGCAATAACTTAATTTTCAATATTATCTCTAAGCTACTAATTTCAGATAATGTTAGAGATTCTCCAACAAAGTTTAGTGACACTTTAAAACTGGTCGGTCGTCTTCAAACCTCGCTGGTATACGATTGTTCATGATAACCTGAGTGATCGATGTTTCCCTATATTCGTTCGTTCAAAATGAGAATTTGTTTGAAGGCTGCTGTTTTATGTGTGTATATATATCATCAAAGTTCAAACAAAGTTGTGTTGATATTGTGGGTGACTTGTTTTTACAGAATTTCTCAAAAACTTTCAATAGTTAGCCCTTGTATCAAACCCATAGAGGTATAGTACTAATTATTTATGGTGAATGATATATATTGAAAATTTATATATCTACTTTTTTGTTACCAGTTATTAGATAAGTATTAGTGGTACTTTTGTAGTTTTTGTCAATTACTGAACTCATTATTTAGACATAAAAGTCTGTCATAATGTAGCTAGTTTCTATATAGATATATAATTTATATCGCTATGGACATTATGATATATTCATAGCCAATGTTGTTTTGCCATTATGCAGTTGATATGTAAGAAAACATTAAATCTCCTTGCCTCGTCCCCGTTGAACCATTGGCGGGATTCATTTCTTGGCTTTGAGATATCTTCTCAACTAGTAGTAGAAAGTAGTATGCACTATAGTTCGAATGTGGTGTTCTTGGAGTGGCATTTGTTGGTGGATATCAAAATACCACAATTTTATTGAAATGGAAGTCTGGGACTCAAAGGGTAAGATGGTATTAAAAAAATAACAGAGAATCCCTAATAAATATTTTTCCTTTCATATATTCGAATTAGCTAGGTCTTATTGAGGCACACAATCTTACTCCATCCTTTGATGAAAATGTAAGATTACTTTGTACTTTATAATGACAAGAGATTATATTTTCCAATGTGATGTGGGTGGTATTCATGTTTAAAAAGCTTAGTTTTATCTTTTCATACACGTGATTTTTAATTTTTCTCGAATATTATATCGAGTTAAATTAGATGATAGAAGGCAATATTGTAATACTCCCTTCCCGAAATGAAAACGAAGGTCACCTACAAAGTAGAACAAACCTCAAAATTATAAACAAAACGCTAATAACTTCAAGATATTTAATAGTTAATAATTTATAAATGTTGAATTAAATACAATTATATAAAAATTGATAGAATAATCAAAATTGATCAATACTTAACATCTAAATTAACCTAGATGGTTAAGGGCAAATTCTCTCTTCACACAACCCTGAATCACATATGCAAACCTACCGGAAGAAAAACACAGCATGAGCCAAATGCCTAATACAGATAAAGATTTACAAAAGAAGCACAACTAAAATACAGAATCAACTAACAAAATCCTGAACAAAGTCTCAAGCATAAATATCAACGATAATATAATTTGCAAAGTTTGAATATAATATAATATCTGAATCAACAGAATTAACGAAACAAATAGAATGCTGAATCAAAGGGTTATTTCATACCGAGCTCAGAATAAAACACAAATATACATTGTCACACAGACAAGTCAAAATAATACCACATATGCAAATCACACATTGGACCGCGAATCTAAATGCATGCAGATCGGAAGGTGTGTCTATCACAAATATCACCAATCCATAAAACAAAACAAAAATTAGGATCAACCCATACGCATCATGAACAAACATATCAAATGGTCAAAACTCACACCCAGAACAAATATACAAAAGGATACGTCGTGGACTGATCATACCGCCACAGAAGGTATCATATCTCGATGCTAAAAGGACATGACTATGGTACCCCCATATGTGGTTATAGCTTAGGTATACCCTTCGGTACATTCTAGGGCTGAGCAAGTAACCAAATCGCCTCCGAAACCGCACCAAAAACCGCACAAACCGCATCAATTAAAACCGCATCAACGGTTCCGGCGTATGTTGCGATTTTAGGTGGGTTAAAAACCAAATTTACGGTTCAGTTTTGGTTACTGGTCAAAACCGCACGCATAAAACCGAAATTGCACCATGTGTGTGTATGTATGTATGTAAGGGCAGATGAAATATAAGGGCAGCCTATGCTCACTTTTTTTTATTGGTAAACTCAATGGGGCAGAATTTATAAGTTAGTAAACTCAATGTGGTAGATTAATAAAAGAGTTGAACTATACTAAGGAATTGGGTGGTGGATTATACATTCAGAATTGGTTTGTCCATTTGTCCAAGCCCATACCAAGGAAATGGTTGATTTAATTTCAAATAAAGAATACTAGAAAGACTTTAAAAGATTGAGGAATTTGTTTTTCATTGTTAATTTAAATTGTATAAAAATTTGTTGCCTCAATTGGTTTTGTAACCGAAACCGCACCAAATGAAACCGCACCGCACATTTCAAAACCGCACCAAACCGCACCATGTGGTTTCATGTACGGTTTTGGATTTGTGAAACCGCACCTAAGCGGTTTCGGGTGCGGTTTCGGGTGTGGTTTGAGCTTCAAACTGCACCAAACCGCACCATGCTCACCCCTTGTACATTCTATAAAAATACGGTGTCACAACACATACAACATAATACTAACAAAAGGGTTCTAAACGTACATGTTGAACCAAATCAAATCATAAACAAAATACCTCCAAAGTAATGTAACAATATGTACCGCTCTACAAAGATCAATAAAGTTCTATGCATGAAGAACTAATTCAAAAGATTACAAAATATAAAGTTCGGAATATCTAGACCAAATCAAAGTAAAATAAAGATTTGACTAAAAACGCAACAATTAAGCAAGTACCAAATTCTAAACAATTAGCAGTACAAACAAATTAACATAATGATAGTATCGTTGAAAAAATATGGAATATGTTTAAATTATAATAGAATGAAAAGAGTTTAAATTACAAAATAAAGTCAAGATATCAAGGATCAAACTTCTATTCAACAGTGCCAACATAAATATAAGAAAAATTTAACGAATAACGAGATATCACGAGATATGAAAAATACAACAATAATCAAAGGAGTGAAGTACGGAATCCGTACTTGATAATCAAATTCACTTATAGCACCATCCACAAAACCTTACCCGTAAATGTCAACGATATCAAATACGAAATGTTATTCACCACCTAAACATATTCACCTCGAATTAAATATAATTCAAACTAATAATTCGTAATTCATTCAATGTGTCTTTCATTACCGCCTTAGATCACTATTAATACTCCAAAACTTAAAAGTCAATAACAAAACTTAAGAAATCTTGACAATTTATTTTTAATATCTATGTCCATTGTATCACTCATATCAATCTGATTTTATAATAATTTTTTAATTTAATTAATTTTAACAAAAACTAGACTTCTAACACTCCAATTTAGCCTCAAGAATAACCCAAATCAAATTTAAAATAATTAAGTTATACATTTTTAAATATTAAAACTTGTTGCTGAAAATTTTGTTAAAAAAATTCCAGACCAGCCACATCCTAACATTCATAACAAATCATACGCTAACCTTTAACGGTTCAAACTTGGTAAAAATATTCTCAGCTTATATAAGTATAACATATTTGAAATCTTAAACTATCTAACAGTCGAATTAGGAGATACCCACATAATAGACCTTAAAATATAGAAATTGATTTTCAAATTTTAACGTTTACATTCAATCAAATTATATTCCTTTATATAAATTTATCACCTCTTTTTAATTATCGTGACTTCTAATTCCATATCTCTATTTTGATAAAAAAATAATCTTTAATTTAAAAACCCTCATAATTAAATTTAAAAGTAAAATATAAAATAATATTTACCTTCCTTGTTCGTCTTTCTTCAATACGTAACAGTAAAGAATCTGACTTTCGGATCTTTAGAATATTCAAAATCTCTTTATGTCTTCATGGAAACTGTATGTCTCGAAAAGATACACGAAATAGGCTCAAGAATCACTCGATTATGAGTTAATATGACTGAATTACGAATTTTCAAAACTAAGACTAAAAATAGTGACGGGAATCAGGTTAAGTTGTGATTTTCAGTAATTTAAGGCATGAAAATGACGTCTAATAACTTCACTTCCTCTTCATAATTGTAGAGGACGAAAAATTAAAGAAAAAAGTTTTAGATTCACTCAATTTCAACATCAGATGAATTGATCATAATTTTTTTAATAGACTGCAGTGCACATGAGAATTCTACTCGCGAATTCAACTAACTAAATTAGAATAAGATTAGGGTTTCACCTCCGGTCTTTAAATATAAGAAGGAAACAATAGAAGTTACTAAAACCCTAACAGGCTCTTTAATTTTAATAAAATTAATTATTTAATTATCTACTAAAAGAATTTAACTTTACAAACAAAATATAAAAATAAATAAATTAATAACTTATCTTTTTCAATTTAATTATGTTTTTAAGAAAAATTAAATTAATATTTAATTATTAACAAAATTTCGGATTATTACAAATATCCTAGATCTTGAGGAAGATTTAGTTTCTTTTATTTATTTCAATTATTAAATGGAAACTCATCCATTATTCAGAGGAATATATAGTTTTCTTCATCTTTTGGTAAAAGAAAATTACAATTTATAACGATCATGGTACAATTCGGAACAAAAATAAATTTTGCAATGTCTGAATTATTATGAACTTATATCGCTAGAGCCCAATATGCATCGTCTTTTAAAGCCTAAAATGCATCTCAGTGTTGGCTTCTTTTCTATTTTCATTTATAAACTAAGTTTTTCCTATTCTTTTCTTTTACGTTCGAAACACTGAAATATAATTTAATATGACGTTTAGATTGGAAGAATAAAATTAGTAAACGAATAAAATAAAAAAAAGAGTGGAATGATTCATTCCATTCCTGACTGAAATGAACCATTCCATATTTTCCTCCAAAAAATAAAATTCACAAATTAAATAAGAATGAAAATGGTTCATTTCATGCTAATGAAACAACTAAACATAATTTTTTTCATTCAATAAAAATGAGTTATTCTATTCTTAGATTGATTCTTACGATCTAAACATAACATAAATGTTTGATGTTTAAAAAAAATATATATCAATTATTAGCCTAAAATACCGATATCTATATTTCACTTTTTTTGGGTTATCTGGTTAACCGGTTTGATGCAGCTTTTCAGATTCGATATGGTACATGTATCAATGCACACCCCGATACTATTTAATTTTTCATCCTAATTTGTCTATTTTTGAACAGGAAATTTTGACCCCAAAAAAATGACCAATTTTTAGTCCATTTATTTTCGTTTCCATTCATTAAAAAATTCAATAACAAAATAATTAAACAAAAAATTTATAATTTTTCTGCTCATTTTTTTTCCGTCTATTTTAAAATTCAGTAACACAATGTCACTCTTAGTTCCAAAAAAAAAAGAAGCAATTTTTTTAAAAGATAAAACTTATCTTGCCCATTTATTTAGAACAAAATCACAACTCTTTTTCTTTATTATAATACCAAGCGATTAATGAATTGAGTCTTTATAAATGTAGTGAAAAAAATCCAATTTTTTTTTTTAAAAGAATTCAATGCGTATTTCATCCAAACCTTAATTTTAAAACATATATTAACAAAAAAGTAGGATAATATAATAATTTATTTTCTGTTTGAACATAAAAATGATTTGAGTAAACTGGGAAGCTCGTACTATGGTTGTGAACCTTAAAGAGAAAATTAATAAATAAAAACGACTTAATTTGGTTTGACAAAACCTTAACAAAAAAGGTAACAAAAAACTTATTTTGACTGCGCAGAGGATATTTTGGTAACTTACAGAATTCAAAATTCCCGGTTATATAAAAGATTCCCCCATAGTACTGAAATAGTACTCTCAGCCCAGAAACAGAGCAAACCAAACTGATCATCAAATATTGTCCCAAAATAAAAGCCTTCATTTCAATTCACAACTCATCTTCTTCGCTGAAAGCAAGCAGAGAGTTCTTAATATTCCAAAAAATCTTCTGAGCATCTGAAAGAATCTTGAAACAGAAATGGAAGAAAACCAAGGTAAGCAAAAAACACAAAACCCTCTTTCTTGTATATGTTTGTATGATACATTAATATCAATTTTACATGAAAGAGAAGGGAGGAGGAGAGAGAAAGGAGATTCTTGATCTCTGTGTGAAAGAGAGATTCTTGAACTCTGTGTATAAGAGAGAGGAGGGCGTGTACGTGTACTTGAATATATACATATAAATGTGTATGTGTGTGTGTGTATAATTTGACAAAACTGGCAATTCTAAATTAAAAGGAACATATATGTATGTGTGTGTGTGTGTGTGTGTGTGTGTGATTTGACAAAACTGGCAATTCTAAATTGAAAGGACAATTTACTTTGGATTTCATTGGGTTTCTATATTGATCTTTATTATCAATTTTGCAAGATATATAGAAAGAGAGAGGAGAGAGAAAGAGAAGCCTAGAGGACAGAGGCTAGAGAGAGAATCTTGAATCTATAACATTTTCTTGACTAAAAACCTGATCACTATCAGTAGGTATTGCTTTTCATCAAACTTCCCAAGTCACAATCTTCTTGTTCATATTCATGTATAGGTTTATTCAGGACACACATTGTATACAGATAACTGTACGCACTTATATAATGACCAAGGAATAAAGAAGCTGACCTTGTTTCTCTTCATCCCTTGACAGCATATTTATTTTCCTGTTTGCTCCTTGAACTCATGCTTTCCACTTTAAGTAGTAGAAATCTGTGCAGTTATCATTTTGTTGACCTGTTGAAGATCAGTATAGAAACCTGAGCTTGACTTCAAGATATTAGGTGTACATGTCAAGTAGTAGAAAACCCTAAAGATAATCACAGACTGATGGAATTCTAAGTATCATTGTAGTATATTGTATTCAGATAACTGTACATACTTTTAAGAGTCTAATAAAGAAAGTGACTGACCTGTACTTTTCATCAGCGTCTGTGTTCTTCATTTGCCGCTGTAATTCATGTTCGTTTTCATCGACCTTATGTTGACCTGTTGACAATCAGTTTTGAAATCTAAGGTGTTGGTGAGATTGTAGGTGGTGTGAAGTAATAATCTAGGCGATAGTAACAGACAATGATAATATTTTTTAAGCATCATGCAAAGATGGACACAAGATAATAGAGATGCTTCAATGTTTCTGTTAAAAGAGATGGAGACGCGTGCTACTAATCTTAATACTGCTTATATGCCTATTTGCTCTTCTTTAATTATGTACATTGCCTGTATGCGCGTTGTGTGTGTATTTCAATAGATAGATAATTTTGACCCAAGTATCTCTAATTTTCTTTTCTTTTTCGTTTTCCTCAGAGGGAAGTGTGATTGGGGAGAAAGAGAAACTGGTAGAAATACCAACTTCAAAGGTATTAGCATCATTTTTTTGAGTTAGGTTGGTGATTACTTATTAAAAATATTATTACTTTCTCTTGCAGGCTGATACAGTTAGTGAGCTGATGCGTGGCGGAATCATAGATCATATTGAAAATGCAAGTTTGGCCCAAATTAAAAGAGAGAACAATATGATTACGCTGAAGGGTAATCCTCAACAAATTGAATGTGCTGAACATCTTCTAATGCTTGCTATGAATGAGAATATCATGGAGCTAAAATACAAAACAATTTATGTACCAACTCAAAAGGTAAAGATATAGGAGCAGCTAATTTTCAGACTTCTTTATGCTTATCTTATTCTTTTCTAAGCTATCTCTAGGTGGGTTCCATAATTGGCAAGAAACATAAAACGGTCACAGCCATTAAGCACGCATCTGCAGCGAACATAAACATCTCAGTCTCCTTTATGCTTATCTTATTCTATTTTAAGCTATCTCTAGGTGGGTTCCATAATTGGCAAGAAACATAAAACGGTCACAGCCATTAAGCACGCATCTGCAGCAAACATAAACATCGAAAAGATGGCAAGACCTCCACCATCAAAAGAAACTACATCAATAAGAATCATTGGAATGTGTCAGGAGCAAATAGATTACGCTGAAGAATACATCCATGATGCAATGAACGTGAGTTTTCTTTTATTCCTTCTCTTTTTTTTTCTTCCTGAAAGTTTTTCAGCAGCAAGTTGTAAATGTCTAGTAATGTTGTATAATTTAATTCTCGTCAGGGATATCTTCATTTCGAAGCAGTTGGAAGAAATCAATATATAGATGAAGTAACAGCCAAGGAACTACTTGGCCCATTCTATGAGGATATCAACACAAAGCAGTAGTATTCTAAATGTATGTGTTTTCTCCTCTTCCTGTTAGGACTTAGTTGTTATTAGTAGAGTTAGTAAGAGTCTAGTTCCTTACTATAAATAGTGGTAGTTGGTGCATTTTATTCAGTTGTATCTTGAAATAGCGTTCAGGACTGGGATATGGTAAAGGAAAATGATTTAAACAAACTGACAATTATATGGGATGAAATGCATATAGAAGTATAATCGCAGTTACTTTCAACATAGAGATGCCTCTTCAGTAAGATTTATTGGGTAGAAGTCAGTGTACTTATCCATCCTTACGGTCAAATCACATGATATCCATATTTGGGACAGTAAAAGTACAAATGCTGGCCATGTTTCAGCATTCTTAGAGTACTGCACAAGAATTTCAAATGATATTCTAGTTCCTCTAACAATAGAATAGATGGAGATACAACTGCAACAGAAAAGACTATGCAGCAATAAGATGTACTTTAGGGTCAAGGTAATGTTCTAGTTCATCAAACAAAACATGTAAATAACTATTAGCATGTTAGAAAATGACTCACACCTCCAATAAGTAACTGAACATCAGCCTGTGCAAGCAGCCAACAAAACTTTTGAAGTCCAACTTTTTGTTCTTCCTACCAAAATAGTACCATCATTATTGGTGCCAATCTTGTTGAGCGTTTCTTTGATATATAAAACTTTCTCATTGGACCAGAAATCAGTAATGGCCTATATATAAAAAGTTCTATCTTGAATCTGTCCTGATCAAGTGTTAGTGTAAATTCCTATAAAATGAAGTGATAGACCTACCCTCAGGGCCTTTGTTTTGAAACTATTCATCAATGAAGTGTTGGTCTTGATTTGACATCTCCAAGACGGACATATGGAGCCTTCTTAGCATTTAGGAGCCAGAGATGCTGTAACAGAGGAAATTTACATTATTTGAACTTGGTAAAGATCAAACATACGTCATCAAATGCTATAACTACATGGGATTTTAGAGCTTAATAAATTATATAAGTATATATGTTTAGATGGAGTAAACAGTTTCTATCTTAGTCCAACATAAGCATTGTCCGTCACATTTGATATGCCAAGTAAACCAAAGCTTTTCTCTAGTGTCTAAGTTGATTATCAACTAAGAAAAGAAATGTCCAGTGTTTTGATTTGACCTATCCCCCATCCCCAAACAATTAAAAAAATAAACATTAATCAGCATGGAGAAATCATTCAATTTTGATTCAGTATAGATATCCATAAATTTTGTATCAAGATATTGTTAGAACAAAGAGTGATAACGAATATAGAGGACATTATCAATTTATGAAGTCAGAGATGATATATATATATATATATATATATATATATATATATATCATGCATAGATAACCTGTAATGAGTTTGCATCTCATCCATACATAGAACTCGATCTATTCTAACCCTAGCACTAATGGTTTATACTATACAGTACACCATAATGAAAAAAATTATCTTTACACTTGTCTTTAGTACATGAATGGTTCAAGTGAAGTACGCATTTGTCATGCCAGACAAGACTGCATGGGTACGGAATGTCGGAATCTATGTAAACTACACTACAATTGCCATAGCTGGATTTTCGAGATTTTTTTCTGTAGTATATTGTTAGTATTTTCAAAAGTATAGGGGTGCTTTATCCTACTTATTATATTTAAGTGATTCATGATTATTGATCAAGATTACTGTGGCCAGCTATGGTATATCAATATGTGAAAGAAGCGCAATTTGGGTACTGATGCAAAGACAGATACTGATAAGAGATAAATATACAGACAAGAAAGAGATAACATTCATAGGGATAAGGAGAGATATTACTGTAATAGAGATACTGAGGTAGATATATAGAGATCACAGAATATATTTTTTAAATTGTTAAAAGGAACATGTAAAATAAGCTACATGTATATGTTACACAAGTTTTTGGAGAAGATCGAGTATGTTTTATGGAGAAGATTGATTATTGTTATTGAACTGATACATTTGATGTCTAAGACAAAAGACATGCAACAAGATTCCTTCTATTCTATTCATTGTCTCTCGTGTTTATCCTTGATTATTTTGAGAGAAGTCTTTTAAGTTAGTTTATTTGGATAGCATTTGTGCTTGGTTTTGTGATTTTGGTTCCTTATTACGTGCTAAAAGCTTGCTTTCTTGATCAATATTAAAACTTGCAGAGAAAAAAGCCAAAGTAGAACGTGCACAACATCTACATGCTGAATGGAGAGATCTGTCAGAAGTTCTTCTTGTTTCCCATAGCAAAAATCGAGAAATGCTGTTTGCTAGTTTAATTTTGACCTGATATATACACTTATAAATATGCACTTCTTTTTCTTTTATGGATTTGAAATGTATAATAGAGAAACCATAGTGGGTGTTGCCACCGTATACAGAAAAGTAACTCATCTAAATTTTTTGGTGGAGAATCTACAGACCGCAGTCATTATCTTTCACTATGTACCCTCCCCAAAGCACCTCTATTCATATGCGTTATTTGATTTTCATAATACACTTTTCATTTGTATTTTCATAGCTGGAATTTTTAATAAATAGCTTTTATATAGTATATTGTTGCTGCGTATTATTATGGCCTTAATGCTTCTCATCATTGCTTTAATGCTTAAGTTTCAGGTTTTAGTTTCAAGTTTTAATTGATTGTTTGCTAATACATGCATTGTTCTTTGTAAAATATTGTCAAAGTTGCAATTATGGACTATAATCTATAATTGTTTTCTAAAATGTTGCCAAGGCTGAATATAATTCTTGGATCTGCCCCTGATCCAGTGCATGCTTACTAATGCATCCGCCAAACAATAAATTTCTTTGGGGGGGGGGGGGGGCTGTTAAAAGGTGGGTACCCACTTTAGGAAAAAAAATCACACAGCATAGGTTAAGAACCTAATGCCATAAAATGTAAAGATCTAGTAACCTGCACGCCAGCTTTTCCACTAAAATCTGCCCTTAAATTCATATTCCTAACAAGGCAACATGATTCAAACCTTCCAAAATCAAATGCATCCTATCCCCACCCCAACACCAGTCATGGGAAATGACAAGTGGCCAGGGCAGGGATATAGTAAAGAAAAATATTTTAAACAAAATGACAACTAAATGAGATGCAATGCATCCTGTTGAGAAAAATTACCAAGCACTTGTTATGCAGTAAGGTGGAGCTTTGGATCTGGCTCCAACATCTGACTGACAAGACTCTTTGCACTTTCTTTTTTTTTTTTTTGCTAAATCAAAACTCTTAGCACTTTCCGTAATACTTGGCCATAGTTTGCATTTGAATTCTATATATTAACCCACTGCGAGTGGCCGTGCAATCCCCATTCAGACTCTGCATTAAAAATCTTTTATGAGGCACACGGAAGGCATATTACTTATATCTCTAGACAGAAACAAAAAGCTTCCTAAGAATTCTGGTACAAAATATGGGTTAGAAGATAAATGTATAAAGATGTCATCATCGAACCTCTTCCATGTGTTGTGCCCAACATCAAGGTGATGGATCCATTGAATTGGACTGCACTCGCTTATGTTTAGCGCTGTGCATTTGGAAATAATATTTTTTTTAATAATTCTAATGTACAGGAAATAGGATAAATAAAGATGTGTCTTTGAGTATAGTGTATCCTTCAAGCAGATAACTGCCTATAATTGCCAATCCGTTTAAAGTTTCATGCTTTGCTTTCCTTTGCAGTCAATATGCTGGAGGTATGCTCTCATTTCATCAAGCTCAAGTTAGTTGCATCCCAATCTTTAGCTGCTTTTAAGTTTTAAGTGGTTATTTTGTTTCTCATTAGAAGCGGAAATACGGTCTGAATCATAATATGCAATAATGGGATCAAATGGGTGGAGGGATAAGAGTGACACATCTGTCAAATATTAGAATAAAGGAAAACCTGTCTAAGACATCTCTATATATGACAACTGATCCACTTTCTACCCAAAGCAACTCTTCGTTATGACCTATGCCAAATTGAGACTGTAAAACTACTCTAAGTTAGCCACCATAGGAGCAGAAAATCCTTATCAAAAAGACTCAATCTGCTTTAACTACATAAGATATAGTAAATTGTTTTCTAATAGACTCTGACTAAATTACTCCCGTCACAAAGTTTTCCTATACAAGAAAATTTAACTTAATCATTGCCTATCATCAGTCATATTAACTAACTATTTATCAATCTATCACGTTGTCAGAAAATATATCAAACTTTCACCTGGATTAGAGAAGATTGACAGGCCAAAATCAGTAGTATTCATACGCCGAAATCTCATCCACACACGCCTCCCATACTCAAATTCTGCTGCAAATGCTTCATAGTCGCCATCTCTCTCCTCAGCATATGCACCGCAGTCCGAAGCTTCCGCTTCGAATTCGATTTCCAAATCTCAGATAACAGAGTGATCGCCTTCCACGAGTTTAAAAAGCCTTCAAATCTGCTCTGGGCCTCACGTTTGGGTTGTAACGGATACCCAACCCGTTAATTTTTAGTTTTTAATAAATTTGTTTTGTTATAGAAAAATAAAAAAAAACATTTATATTGCACAAAAACAGTCTAGTTTAATAACTGAATAAATGTATTGATTAATTATTTATATATTTTATTTAATCTTGTTGTTATAATAATCTTTTTATTCTAATCTCTTATTTTTATATAATATTTAATTTAGTTAATATTCTATTACAATTTATGTTTTTATTTTTAATTAATTTTGAATTTAAAATATGTTAAATTAATATTAAAAAAGTTAGTAATAATCTTATATAAATAACTTATTGCAAAAAATATGTTTGAGATTCAACTATTTATCTTAATTTAATATTATTTCAGACTTTGACGAAAGACTATTAGTCTTTAAATGTGGAACTATTAGTTTCATAAAACTATTTAATAGTTTAAGCCTTAAAATATGGAGATTATTAATCTCACATTAATCATGAAATTATATAATTTCTCATAAATAGTTTTAGAAATGACAAAAAAATTATCCACGAGACTATTTAAAGGACTATTAATTTTTAATTATGAGATAAAATAATTCAGAATAATATTAAAATAAAACAAATGTCTAATTTCAAGCATATGTTTTTTTTTTTGCAAACAAAAACGGACTAGGGAATACTTATTAAATAGTTGAGTTAAATGTATTTTGCATCCCTAAATTTATCTCAAATTGCATCCTATACTTTGACAATTTGTATTTTGTATTTTTAACGAATCGATACATAACACCCTTTGACCTAAAATTCGTAATTAAAAGTGTAAAATAGACACTTCCTTATCACGTTTAGCAACAAATTTTGAGTTAGAAGATGTTATGTACCGATTTATTAAAAATATGAAATATAAAGTGTGAAATATAAAATATAACTTCGAAAATAGAATATACTCGGGGATACAAAAGTCATTTAACTCTAGATAGTTCTGTTGGGTGATGAAAGTCGTGTTAAGTTAGGAAAAGACATATTAGGGCTTTAATTAATCACCAAACTCCTCCTTACTAGGCCAATCTCTCTCTTCTCCATCTCACTCTCTCACACAAGCAGAGAGATGGATCGAGTACAACTTCTGTTGCTAGGGTTACCTCTATTCCTCTTCTGCTCAGACATCATTAATCTCTTCGGATCACCACCTCCTCCGCCCAAAGCCGCCCACCGCCACCACCAGCAACCCCAATCGCAACCAGTAATTCCTGAAACTCTACAATTCCCTACCCAGGTCAGCTCCCCACCCCAACCCAATTTCTCCTCTTATCTACTACTATATACTTTACCCTTTTAAGGAAAATCCCCCTAGTTAAGTTTCCATAATCAAAGATTCTAACTTTTTTATTATGTATTCGCAGAAAGCTAGTGGCGGCATTGGAGCAATAGGTATAGGCAATACGGTCAAAATTGACTTCTGCTCGTCTTGTTCTTACAGGCAAGTTTCCATCAATCCATTTTTCTCTGTGTCACTATATATATACATATATGTGTGTGAAATCAATTGGGGATGTATTTACTGATTTTTGTGGGACTGTTTTACATTGATTTTTACAAGCTCATCTTCTATACTTGCAGTGCTTTACTTTCAAGTTGATAGATTTCTTTGGCAATATGAATTAAGAACTTTGATTAAGGATTTTTGTCACACAACTCTTTTTTTTTTTTTTTCTTAAAAAAATATATTTTCATGTTTCATGGGTTTATAACTTCATTTGAAGTACTCCCTCCATTCAAAATGGACTACTCCTATATGACTTTACTGTACTTTTTTTTTTTGGTCTGAGCATACTAATATTTGGAAAGACACACTTGGACATAATCTTTATATAATGTTTTTGCAATATTAAATTTTAAGACTAAAAATTTGTGAGTGCAAAAATTTATTGGAATGATGTGCGTGGTTGACAAACTTAAAATGAGTAAAGAAAAGGCCAAATTGGACTCTCGTCTTGGGAGGAAGGGAGTATGTTGGTGTTAAGTTAGTGCTGATTCGTGAGAGTGAGAATTGTGGAGAAAAGTACAAGTTATGTTGCCTGTCCAACCTGAAATAGTTTAGATCTGGGCTTTTGTTCTCATTCATAAATGATGTGTATGTTGTTATGTTATTGATGCTTGTTGTGCATTTTAGCATTTATGCTGTAAAGTTTAATCTATTCCATATTCGTTACTATATATAGTTCTTGTTCCATTTTATATAGTTCTTGTTCCATTTTACCTCCATCTTGTTCAACAAAAAAAAATCATTAGGGAAAGGGAGGGAAAGGCATTTATGCCTGTAGCGTTATTATACTTTTGATTTTAGCCTTTAGGTTTCTATCATAGGAAGGCTATAATATGTAGTTTATGCAGTTTGTAGATTTACTTAAATTTGTTTGTTATGATTCATGGCAGAGGGAATGCAGTGACAATGAAGAATATGTTGGAATCTTCATTTCCTGGGATTAATGTTGTTCTTGCTAACTACCCCCCTCCACTTCCAAAACGCTTGTTGAGCAAAGTGGTACCCGTTGCTCAATTTGGGATAATTGGTATAGTCATGGCTGGTGAACAAATTTTCCCAAGGCTGGGATTTCCAGCACCGCCTCCTTGGTACTACTCCTTGCGCGCAAATAGATTTGGAACCATTTCAACTACATGGCTCCTTGGAAATTTCCTACAATCTTTTCTACAAAATTCTGGTGCTTTTGAAGTCTCCATCAATGGTGAACTGGTACAGTTCCTTTCTCTAACTTATAGGTTTTATTGGATTTTAATCATCAAAAAGAGAAAAAGAAAGAAGAACAAGAACACACTTTTTCTGGCTTTAAGTAAGTCTTTGCTGTTATTGGTGCTCTTGACTTGGACTTTATTCTAGGTTTACCAAGGATTTTTTTAATTTAATTTGTAAGCGATGAATTTTTATAGCACTCATCGTACCTTTCAAGGGGTGGAAATTCTCTATTTTGCAAAAACAAATCATGCATGTTTGCAATATCTTATCTTCCTTTTTCCTTGGAGAAACGTCTATTTAACCTGAAATGGATGTTTTATACTATGCCATGATATCCAGTTGGGTTTGTTTGGTCTAAATAGATCAAAAGTACTGGAAATGTTGTATCATTTCCCAATATTCTGTTGTTAATTTGTTATTGTTATATTAACTTGGTCCACAAAAAATTATTATTATTGCTTTTAGTTCTTTTAGTGCCCTTTGGCTGAGTGGTTAGATGGAAACACTTTCACTCATTGAGCTATTATCAAAAGTTCTTTCATGTAAAATCGTGTGTGTTAAATAATTTTTAAAAGCATTTTATATAGATATTTTAGTAATTTTGTAAGTTTTAATGTAAAGTGTAAACGTATTTTTAAAAGCACTAAAGCAAATTAGCTTCTCCTGATAGTGCTTTCACACCCAAAATTGATAGGGGTAAAAGCACTTGTGCTATTTTACCCAAAACTCTCAAATCATTTAAATTAAGAGGGCTTCTAGCCCACTGCATTTAAATTAAGAGGGCTTCTAGCCCACTGCATCGCTTTGCCAAATGGGCACTTGGGTCGTGATTGATAAAATTATTTAATTAAAAGCTGTATAATTTAGACGTCTGTATAAAATAAAATGTCTTTTTGAAATAGATACCGAATGAAAATTTTTGTTTGATAACTCTTTTGTATAAAATATCTGAATAACAGTATTTTACCAATTTAACCTTGTAAAACATTTTTGAATAACTTAAACATAATTAATGGTAGAAAAAATATATATAATATGCACTGTCAAAGTATTTGACTCAGTTTAATAATTTTTTATATTTTTTGTTAACATTATTTATTTATATTTAATTAACTATTTTTTTGTATGTTTATTAATAATTTTGCAAAATAAAATCTTTTATGTGGGATGAGGCAATTTATTTATTTATTTGGAAGTACACCTTTTTATTTATTTGAAGTAAATAGACCAATTCAAATAAAAAATATTAATGTGGTTCATAAATACTTTATGTTAATAAAATAAAACTAGTGAAAAAAATACTACTATTGTACAATTTCTTTCATTTCATACTATTGTAATATGTGTATCGGCCGGGTGGAGATGTGAGGGATAACAAAGGAATTTGGTTGACTTGGGTTGAAGTCTGACCGAAAAGGAGGAAGTCATACAGAGACATCAAAAAATTTGTCAAACAAGATTATTCTCTTACCGAAGAAAGAGGCTATGCTGGACAGAGGCATGCAGACACAAACAAACACCACCTTAGATATTACAACGTAGTTATATTCTTTCTTTGCCTAATATACAAGACCAAACTGTTTACACCCATTACGTGGTTCACCTAAGTTCAACACAACTATGTACCTTCTTTTCCTTGTACTTCTTTTTACGCTTTTCGATTTATTCGATCAAATATATACCTCTCCTTTTCTCAAATCAGTGATAACATAAAGCACTTGTTGCTTTCCTTTTCTTTCTTTTTTTTTTAAAATTTTTTGTTTTTTTACCTCTTTTTGACTTTCTTGTCAAGTTTTTCCATAATTGGTTTATATCCTTCCGTCAAGCCCTATCTCTCAGGCAATGAGAGTTAGATGATATAGTAAGAAGTTAATGATTTCTTTCATGGTTGTAATCTAAGCTAGTTCGTGAATGAATTCTTTATAGGAATATCCGAATATGTCTGTATATGTAAGAGTGTTCATTTGGCAAAATCTCCACTTTTATTTCAAAAAATAATGGTAATAATAATATCCTTTCAGACCGACAAAGCTTCATGTTTTACTATAATCTCTTTACACAAATAGCTTCTCCTCCCCCTTCTCACCCCACCCTAATATAACTATATTTTGGTAATGGAGGATTCCTGAAATATTCTTATATAAGTTTTGTGCTTTTAGACCTAATACCTTCTGTCTTTTTTGTCTCATACAATGTAGATTTTCTCGAAGCTGAAGGAGCATAGGTTTCCTGGTGAGATTGAGTTGAAGGATCTTATAAGCAAAAGAATCACCGGTTCAAGAGTTCTAGATGGCCTTGGTGGAGCTGACTGGTCATAGTGCTACCTGGAAATGGAGGGTCTTCATATGCAGTCCATAGGGGAAAGATTGTCCCTCTTAATATTTTGGAAAAGATTTGTATGTGCTAAACTGATTCTTTCTTTAGGTATAATTTAAGCTTCTACTGTAATAAGATACAACTTTGACCCTACTTATCAAAAAATGGAAGATAACACTTTGATCCCTTTATTCTAAAACACAATTAGTTCTTTAACCCATTTATTTATGAAATACAGGCCAATTCCCTTGAAGTATGAGTTCCATGCTGCAAAAGATATCTCACCTCGAAACAATTCAACAAAGCACTTTTCCTACCAAATTCTATCTACCTCCTTCCCTTTGCCGAGCTCTAAGCTCCTCTAGCCAAGCATGAGGTGCACATGCTAGATGATCTGCATTAGTAGTGCATTAAATTAATCTAAAATCTTAACTATAAAGAAATTATGTGTTGTAATTTTCGATTAATAATTTATAGGTGTGTTAAGTTTTTGTTAACAACACAAGTATACGTTCTTGAATTGATGTTGGCCAATTTCTGTAGGAGAGTCATTATTTTTTTGGTGATTTCATGATTTCATCAAATATTATACGTATTAGTTGAATATTTGGTCTGTGTTATTTAATTTTGAAGTAATAAGATCAACTTCTCATTTGTCATTTACATTTTTGGGACATGTCTTTTCATGATAACAGCATTTTCTTCCAACTTTACAATGCATTTGGAGCCCTTCCTCACAAAGCCCTTAAAAGTATATCCTCTCTGTTCCACATCTGTTGAATGTAAAATCTTGAGGACAATTGTCTTGTTTTTTTTCTTTCTTTTTTTCCTCCTCTAGGATCTCAACAAATTGATGATGCAATTATAATGATTTGAAGATATTATGTCATTTTATATTTCTTTTGTAACCTAAAAGATTATTAAATAATCTCATTTAATTTTCTTGCTTTTTTTCGAGATTCAAACATATCCTAAGACTATGGCTATATCATTATACCATTGAACCCTTATGCACCCGCTTAATTCAGTTACATCGAATCCCTAAGAAATATGCTCATGAAATTTCCCTATAAATTATAGAGTTCAACATGTCCACAAGGATTGATTTTTAGCCTTTGCAGTGTCTAAAAAGAACCAAATAAAATTTAATAAAAAATATGCACCATGTGATAACATCGACATATTAGAAGACATTAACGAGTTAGTTATAATAAATAATAAAAACTCACGTAGAGAGAATTATAATTTTCAAAATATAAATAATACCCCTATGACTTGAAGAAGACTCTTATGTATCTATCAAAACTATAATGAAACTTCAGTCATCATCCCAAAATGTTTCACCAGGTACCTGAGCACCAAATTGAATCTTAACGACTCTTTCCTTTATTGTCAAAAATGGCCAGCTAAGAAACTTGTTGATCAACTTTTATAGGATCAACCTAACTGTAATTCCACTTTCATATCTTCTCCAGGAATACTGATAAGCAAGAATCATATCCAGTGTTGTGAATACGTCTGAGTATGGCTTATACAGGACAAATCACAATGAACAAAACACAAACTATACAACACTTGAGTTCATATATGCCACCACTTTCGACCTTCCATCACCTTCACAAGCTCATTTGCTAATGATGCGAAATCTTCAGCTCCACTCTGCAGTTCTTCAGTTTGTCTGCTGATTCTCTGACAGAAGAAACGCAGGGACATGAAACAAAAGATTATATAAACAATGTAGGTATCTAAAGAAACTCATAAGCTAAAACTCAATGATATGGAGGAGTGATTATTAACAGCTTACAAATCTAGTCATTTTTTATTTCATTTTTCATTTTCATCTTTTCCCAACCTCCCCACTTTTTATATAGGCTATCTCACCTGAAGCTTTTCCTGGCGTTCTACAAGTTTGTCCCTTGCTTGTCCAGCAACTGAAGAGGCATCCTGGAATCGGGTCAAATAGTACAATCATTTACACCATCTATGGGACCAGGTTTTTGATAATTCAAGTTTTTCTTTTAATTCAATAGCGGGGAAGAGGTGGAAGTTATGAAGTTACCCCAGCCTTTCTATATGTAGCAATAATTTCTTCACGCGTTCTAAGCCTGGGCTTTGCATCAGCAACCTCACCATCAAATAATTGTTCTCTTTCAGTTCCCTTTTCTGCAGCATAAAGTAAATATCATTAACCAGTGTATACATTTCTGATTTCACAAACCAATATCATTGTAGAAATGCCAGTCAGATGAACGTCTCACTTTTTTGTACTTTATAGGCTGAAGTAGATGGCACAGATACAGGTTCATCATCAATGTGAATGTCGTCTGCATACAAATAGTTGTGCACATTTTCAGCCACAGGATGCATAGGAGAGGACATTTTCAGAAAGAAATGGTAACACAAATAGACGGACCTATATTAAGTTCAAACACAGTTTTCTGATCATCTGTAGTGGTTGCAACAGGCTCTGAAAATGGGTTCCTCGAAAAGATGGCCTCAAGTTGACTAAAATTCAATTTAGAATTGGCAGCAAGATCCATGGTATTGTTCACCTTTCCACCTTTAAACCCCTGTACAATCCCACCTAAAATTCCTGGGGCAGTACCCTGTAGCTCCAGAAGTAAGCAAACAGAAGCAAAATTGTAAAACATCTCTGACAAAACTCAAAACGGGCACCAACAAAAAAAAAAGAATTAACCTTTTTTTTCTTATGATCCAATGAGAAGCTAATCGCAGCCTCAGCTGCAGCTGCAAGCACTTTATCATGAAGACTAGGCAGAGATTCTGGAATCCTGGAGCAACCAATGCAACCCTTATTAAAGCTATATTAGTCGAGAATAAATTATATAAAGACTGTCTGTAAAACTATTGTTTTACTCCATTTAATAGTAATATGCCATACAGGTAATTTAGGAGAAACTCAAGGATTTGAATTGTATTGATAGAATGTGCAATTATCATTTACCATGGTAAAACTGTTTACTAATCATATGGGATCTGTTAACTCAATTTTAATCCTTAATTTTCTCCAAAATATGTACTTTGCCAAAACAATATCTAGTGAACATACAACAAGTACCTGAAATTATTTTCACTGGTTGACAGAGAGATGAAAGCGACTTCACACCCATTTGCCTAAACAGATGCTCATAATTAGGAAGATTTTAACAAAGATTTTTCATGGGTAGACATGCAGACTACCATAAAAAGAACCACATATGGATTTGGCATAATTTTATGACTTGGTCTGAAGGAATAACTAATTTCACTGGGTATAATACAACATCTTTAATCAATAGAGTTATGTATGTATATAATAATACCAAACAAATCAGCCCATTTTCTGTAGAACTCATTGTCTTCTCCATGTTTGCCTTGAAATTCCACCTTAAAATTGACATTAAGGAGGTCTCTTTCACCAATTCTAAATCTGGCAAAGATCTGCAAAAGACGGGTATTAGTTTTATGCATTACCATATCATATGTGTGAGAGAGAAATGAAAAAACCGTCAGGAATTTTTGTTGCTTTTCTCAGGTGAAGGAAACAAGTAGCAGTTTAGAATTGTACCTGACCTCCATTTCTCCAGTTTGGTAGAGTAACACTACTCCACATACTCTATCATATTTCTTGAAAGTTGTAGTCCAACAACAAGATTTTGCTAGTTTCACTTTACTAACAGGTTTATTGTTCCCCTGATAAGACAAACCATTTTAGATTACAAGAAGCATACAATATGATTTAAAATGAAAAATGATAGGAAATACACTCACCTGAACCACAGATTTTGCACGGTATAAAAGTAAGGCATCCTTGCAACAAAGCAAAACTAGCGGATCCTTTAAACTTCTCCCCGAGTGATTTTCAGTCTCAAGGTAATTAATTCCACTTGAATTAGTGTCTTGAGAAGGTTCATTCCCTGGTGCAGCATCCCTTACAGAATGTTGTGGCTGCTTTTGTTTACATAACTCAGATATGGTAATATTTCCATCTGGAGATAAAAGTCCTTACAAATTTCAACTGTAGTCCAAACATTAAATTATTTCAGACTCCTCACCAGATAGAATACTTGCCTATAACATACATGGAAATCACAGTTGACTCCTTTAAGTGCATTGGCCGAGAGCTGATCACACTACCCCTGCCATGAATAACATATATCTTTGCGTCCTTGGTCAATACGAATATGGATTCCTCTGCAGCATTATCTGGAATTTTTGATTCCGAGAGTTTCGGGCTTTTAATATGACTGTCAGTTTGCATTAAAGCTTTCCAAGTCATTGAGATAACTGGAGAGCTTGGGTCTGACAGACAGTCGGTTAAGAATGAAACTGATAATGAGTTTATATCAAGCACAGCAACCTGAAAGAGAAGCATTGACACCAAGAATTCTTGTTCACAATTGAAATTTACACAACCACATTCATATTCTACAGCAAAACAACGTACTTACACGACCAGATTCATATCCCACAGCAAGCTTGGCTCCATTGCTTGCAAATTGAAGTGCTTGAACTGGAGAATTGAGAAGGCCAAAAACAGCTCTACAAATAATTCCTTGTCCTTGAGTTAAATTGTGAGCTGAAAGACAAGTTGAATAAATTTAATGCAAGGATTACTATAAATTATGATGTGGAGTCGTCCCAACTTTGGTGAATTGTGTGAAGTGCACCATCTGAATAATAAGATTGAGACAGAAAAATAGAGAATCAAGGAGAACAACACATCAAAGTAAAGTGGTTCAGCTATTGTAATTAAACCTAAATCCACTTCAAAAGAGCCCAAAGGACTAAACTTAACTCAACTCAACTAAGCCTTAATCTTAAACTGGTTGAGGTTGGCTACATAATCATCTCAGTTTATAAAGGAGGGCGAGTCCACACAAAGCATCATGGTTAATGTTCCAACAACAGCAGAGCATTTTAACAAATGGGTTTTAATATATTCTAACCAGGACGGAAGAAAGAACAGCCCTTTTTAACCAAATTATTAAATGTCATCTCTAATTGAAACCCACTCGACAGAAGAGAATCCAGTTGGTAGGAAAACTTGTGTAGTGGCACATTAAGAGAGGAGCAACTTCTATTAGATTACCTTCACATTTCATTTCTGTAACAACGTGAAAGCTTGTTTCGTTCGAACTGCCATTGATGTTATAAAGACGGACCTACATAATTTATAGTGAACGATGTGAATATTCACATAATGCGGATATACACTCAAACCTCTCAATAAGAAAGAAACATATCTTACCAGACCAGATTTGTTGCCAACTGCTAAACATAAATTCAGGGAGCAGAAGTCCAGTTTTGATACTGAAGCACTTGAACCAGCCACTTCTATACCTTTAACCTGCCGATCATTTAAGATACGTTGATGTCACGTACACTTGTCAATCAACATAAACTTGCTGCTTCATACTGGAAAACAAATTAATGGAATCTTGGAGATGAGACTCTAACCCCGCCTTCTAAAATATAAAGAAGAGATAGGACTGGATAAGTGGCATCCCAAATGCGAACAGATCCATCTTCATAACCTGCTACATAAACTCTCTCAATTTTGTTATCCTCAGCACAAGACAATTGGTTGGCTATACCTCCAGTCATGGGCCACTTGGTACCCTCAATCATGTTTGGTGTTGAGCCATGTTTTAAGCGTGTAGTTATCTGATTAAGCACAAGGTTTCAGTTTCAGGATATGAAAGAAATTAAAATACCAGAGGATCTCAGGCATTGAATGGAAATATCAAAGAGATGCGCATATATTTACTAGTATGCATTACCTCAAATAGAGTCTTTGATGAGTTTTCACCTGTGGATAATAAAATGAGCTTTGCCACAGTCATGATGGGATCAACTGTAGGTGTTACCATGGGATATTCAATAGAAGATATAGATACTATTTTCTCATGCTGAGATGCTAAGGCGGACAAACTATCATGATCAAAAAAATTGAGCCGTCCAGGGCTTGTTAATACGAACAGAGCAGCAGTATGACCACTTAAAATTGCTCCAGCACTTGGTAACAAAATCATGTCTTCAAAGGAGCCACTAAGTTGGAGCTCTGCACGACCAACACATCTTAGAGTCTCCATCCCAGGAGACCACACAAGGCTCAAAACCTGTAACAGCCAAAGTATATCAAGATCGCATCTCTCGTTAATACTGGAATCTTGTACGCAAAGAAAGCAACTGCAGTACATCTAATAGAATTATAGAAATCAACATCACTACACGAATATTACCTATATCAAAACTAAAACCAGTGCTGTTGCACAAGTCCATTAAAAAAATATATAAAAAAGAAAAGGAAAAAAAAAGGAGTTGAGTTCTCCCATTGCTGGCTTATTTTAGGAAAATAAATGTTTTTTCTTCATAAATAAGCCAAAAAGGAATAAAGATTGCCAATAAGGATATTAGAATTTTCATATGAAGCTCGCAGTAAAAGTAAAATAAACATGATAGCTTGTTGTTTAACAAACGATATGGTCCTACAAAATAAAGTACTGACAAAATAGAACTCATGTAGCCACCCTTAAAGTACTTGGGACAAGGATTTATTGGTTTGAATGAAGTTTATAGTAAAAGAAAAACATTTGCGTGGCAACATATTATTAAAATTTGCTATATATAACCAACTTTACCACTTTAAGGTTTTCACTAGACAGACATGCCTTGCATTATCAAAACATATCACATATATGAAACACATATACCATCAATGGTTTATTAAAACTTTAAGTGCACCTCATAAACTAGTATATACAACTTGTAGCAGAAATGAAACAATTATACGAGTACACTCAAGAAGTAAAGTTAATAACCCACCGTTAAAACTTCATCAGACCCTATCTCATCACCACCGTAGATAAAGAGTTGTCCATCACCATCATTTTGTGTTTTATTGTTTGAAGACCAGTGCAACACGATAACGGGGAGTCTTTTCTCTGCAGAAGATAACTGCAACTTAACAACATTATTACATGATGACCCAGCTTGGTGACCTTTACTAGAGGTAGAAGTTGATGTTTTCCAAAATAATATATCTCCATCTATGTATCCAACAGCAAGAACGGACCCATCAGAAGATGCCCAACAAAGTGCGCTTATCTCTTTCTCCTCCAAATGCTGCCCAGCTGTATCATCAGCAAGGCTGGTATTTACCTCACTAGGAGAATCAATAATTTTATCCTTCAAATCAAGAACCTTATCACCTCTAACCATAACAACCCGAGCTTCAACAACATCCCAAAGAATAATTAACCCACTATCATATGCAATCAGAACTCTGCAAAAGCACCATACTCTCTCATCAACTTTTGAAGAAAAAGCCTTAATATATTATATATAAATCTTTGCTATAGTGATTAGAAACACAGCCAACTCAAACTAGATACCAATCGAGGCCAAAGACTACATATGTGTATTGAGAAACCAACTGATTCCCTCATGTATAAGGGCATCCAATGTCTTTCATCACCAGTATATAAGAAAATGTGGCAAGTTTATAGTTTCTGTATTTTATTTTATTTTTGTATTCTTTGTAGATTGCCATGGCGTCAAATGTCTTTTTCTTTTTAAACCTAACTTTCAAGTGCTAGAAGGACTCTATCACTTTCTACCTCCTCCGCCTCAAATTGCCACAACCAATTTCTAAACTATTTCCATAACAAATAGAAATTAACTAATATAGAAGTAACATCTGTAAGTAGGCCACAATGCCGTTAGTGAAAAGGTCACTGTGTATTTTTAGGCAAGTCTTCAAATGGATTTGATTAATTTTCAATCATAAGAAGAAATTGCTAATGTTAGATCCAAACAAGAATGACACAATGAGTTGAACATGAAAATGCATTTTGAGAGCAATGATATAGTATATAGACAAATGACAAAGGTACACATATCATACAATATCTAAAGCTACATAAAGTCCTCAAATAATGTCCTTAAACTTCGGTAGAATCGTGCCACATATAGAAGGTAAATTAAGTTGGATAGAGAAAGTTGCTAGTCAAAAAACTGCAAACATAAATTTTCAGGTATGGCATGCGTTTTCTTTTGGGGCTTCTATTAGAAGAACAAAGAAAGCCATGAGCGTATGGCCCCCATGTTTATCCTAAAAAATCAAATGATAAAGGGATGATGAAGCAACTTATTCTCTGGTAATGTGCAACACATACAAACTCAGGTTGTTCTCTTTTTGACTCGACCTTTTATCATATTCATTACTAATAATATTCTTCACTTGCTTCATACATTTTTAAAATGAATAGGTTTAATGCCCAAGAGATTGTTGAACCCATATGCATGATGGTAAAAGATGACAACCAAAGTGTTCTTCATTCAAATTGGAAAATAACAAACTATAACAAGACCTCAGATTTTTCGAGTTTCAAATTCCAAAAGCAAACCAGAATGAGAAACTTTAAGAAATTCTTTTATCTTGCCTATTCCCAGAAGAACAAGGTTGGGGAAGAATTCCAACGATGGTCTGATGATCAGGAAATGAAGATTCTGCTGCTTCTGTGGAATCACAACAAAAAAAATGACATTACATATGAAATTATGCCCAGAGAACATAAAACATTTAGGGTAATTACATTTTAGTTCTACTTTTCTATCACATAGAAGTCTCTTTCTTATTGGGATGATGGTGGAACCGCATGCACTACCCTTAGGGTGTGCACTGGATGAACCACCAGGTGCATGAATACCACACCAACCATGAACACCGATAATCCCATAGGTATAACTGAACAAACAATACCTATCAAGTGAGGACTACATAGTAAATATGAGGAAAAGTAGGACTGACCAATAACTTCTCAAATAAAATAATATAAAGTAAAAATAAAAACTGGATATGACATGCTGATTCATCTTGAAATAAAACAAATGGCCAGTCTGGAACAGGATACCAACACTTGCAGAACAGGATACCAACAAACAGTACCTATCTTCACAAGGTCTCCTTCATAAGAAAAGTAATTGGGTCCCACACTCATGTGAGAGGGAACTTGTGAAAATATCCAAAAAAATGTTCATGAAAATAACAATCTCCTACTGCTATAGGCACATAATGAACAATATCTTCAGGTTTTATCAAAAATACCAAGGGAAAAGAAGAAAAATCTAATTCTAAGTGATATTTGACTTGTGAAAGCAACATATAGTTGAACATAAAGAAATTACCAGAAAGAGAACTTGCAGAAATATGATATGGCAAGAGCAAAAGCTCTCCATCCTCGGCCTCATATTTTAAAACAGACATCAAACCATTCTCATCTCCTACATACCTGTATGCAATAAAAAAGAAACTATGTTATACATCAGGCACCTGATCCCAGTTACTAAGCAGTGAATTATGTTTCGATGTAATTAAGAAATTTTTTGTCACAATACATTAAGCGGGAGCCATATATTACAGCGAAGGCAGTTATGTTGGATTCCCATTGTAAACTACAAGCTATACACCTGCTCTCCAGATTCCACACCTGCAACAGAGTGAGAAGTGAATAACTAAACAATTACATACTATAACATGACTTAATACATTAAAATCCTCTCCACGCCTAATATGCTGGGAACAATTTAATGAAGAAAAAACTTGGCAATTAAGTAAGAGCATTCATCATGTCTAGTCCTGAATATGGTGTGAAAAACTGTAAAAGAACTGACAAGTAAAAAGCATAATGTCGCTTTTATCTAGCTTCAGGTAGCAAGAGGGCCATTGGAAATACAAGGAAGAATTTTGCATTCAAAAACAAATAGTTCAAGATTGGAAGTGATCAGTTAACACTTTAAAGGTATTGAGCCCCCTTATAAAAAATTATAATTTAGCAGGCTATAATCTTCTTTGTACGTATTTCACCACTTCACCTTAAGTGAGATTTTTTCGGATTAACATCATCACTAAATTAACTCAAGGAAGCAATGATCAACCTTATATAGTGTACTAGTTATCACCAAATGATCTATAAAGATTATCAAGTCGACTCCCTCACTACTCTCACCAACCTAATTCCTAAATAACACAAGTTGCATCTGGGAATTTTTGACGGTCCTGGTATGAGATAATTATAACGATCAGCGAGAAGAAAAAAAGTATATATGAAATGAAGGGGAAAAAAACTATGACTAAATAGCAATTTCTTGTAGCTAAAGACCAATTTGCAAAGCAGTATAATGATATGAAATACAAGTAGAAAATTAAGAAGAATGAAAATCTGATGTTGATAGTTATTCGATTTATTTCACGTTCTTATCAAATCCCACCATGAACTTATCAAAAACAAAAATCAATAGTTCTACCATGAGAAATCAATACTGATATCCACTTTTTAGTTTTTACAAGAACAAAATGAACAGTCAACAAATGTCCATACCTCAATATTGTTATCATTGGAGATGCTGACCACATAACCTTGGTTGGGTAGAAACTGTCAAAATAATAAAAACAAGAAGTGCGTATTAAAATTCTGTGGCACTAGTTTTCCTCAAGAACAAGGACAACAAGATTATAAAATACAATCATCACTCCCTATAAAAAAAAATATATACTCCCTCCATACCAAGATATAGGATCAAATTTGACTTTTTGAAGTCAATTTAAAAAAATTTAAAATTCAAATTTGATAAGAATTCATTTAGTTTTAGGAAATACAGTTATAAAAATCATAAACTAACTAAAAATACTACTAATTACAAAATTTATTGTTTTCAAAAGTTAGATGAATCACAACAATTTTGAATTTGAAAATATTTCAAACTGAGACTTTAAATGAATAATTGTAATACTCGCCCAGTATTCTACTGTAACTTCCATAGGCTTGAGACTAGTGTGGGAAGAGTCACTTACCACCACAGAGTAAACTCAAAGTAATATGGGTGTTGAAGTTGAACTTATGCAGTAATCTGCAATTTAAGAGAGTTTTTGTTTGAAGCTTACAAACCTCTAAGTATTTGTAAGGTAGTTGCTTTTGGGAAATTAGAAGTCCCTCAATGTTATCACCACCAATCACTTTAATTCTACCATCCCTGCCGAAAACAAAACAGAATTCTGAAGTCAACGCATGCCATTTTGTCTCATAGATTGTCCATTTGTTAATGCACAAAGAAGAAGAACTTAATTAGTAACCAACTGCGTAAAGATATGGACAATTAAATCAACCCATAGAAATTATGTCTTTTTTCTTCGTTAAAATTGAACCGTAGAAGCTTCACAAGAACATTTATCTGGCAGTGAAGCAGTAGTTGCATTTCGTGACTACAACAAGACCTAAGACCACGAAAAGATGTGCATCTTTCCAGACGCTTAGACAATGAAGAACAAGTTATTGGGGTTCATTCGACTATATAAATACTGATAGGTCTCCAACTTTTAGTATTATTTTAATGATAACAATAAATATTAAATAGGTTTTAATAAATATTAGAATCCTCTCCATAGGATTTATATTCTAATTATTTTTTATTATCTTATTCACTTTAACTTAAAATATTTTCAAATCTTATTGAATTGATTTTCTTGACCTTGATAATTTAATATCAAGGGTTAAAGAAATTAGTTCATAAAGCAACATTTCCTAAGGCAAGGAGAACTCCTATTATTTTTATAAATAATTTTCTCTCAAAAATTACTTTTACAAAAAGGGGCAAAAAGATTTCCTAAAAAGGCTTTTATCTTGCATGCATGCATGGGACTATGATTTATTTGTATGTGTGTGCATCCGTGTAATGTAATGGAAGAAGTGAAGGCTTAAAAGCCTCCACCCATGTTAACTAAACTTTAATGCTCATGTGCTTGAATTAAATATTTGGAAATTAACTAAAGGCTTATAGCCTTGACCGAAGCATTCTTATGTGTGTGTCTTGTGAGCATTAAAAGCTAAGGCTTTTAGCCTTGGTAAAACCTTTGACCGTGCATGTGAGGAGAGAGAAAGATCAAAGCCTTTGTGAAATGTGCTGAACCTTTTTGCTTGGGCTAACAGTTTGAAAATTTTCAAACTTATCAGTATACAAAATTCTTTGGCAATCCGTGTGCTTCATTGCAAGAATTAATTTGGGCCTTCCATTTTTAATTCAATGTATCTCAGCCCTTGATTTTTAAAACAAATACCAAAATTACCTTTTTGCCCTTAACTTCAAAAATCTATAAATAGGAGGTGCTTTCTTTCATTTTAATTCGCCAATTCACTTGAAAAGAAAAGCTTACTCCTTGCCTACATACTCTCTCTCTAAAAAGCTTTCTCTCTCTTCTTATCAAAGTTCTAATAATTTGAGAAGAGGAAATTAGCCTAAGTATTTGAGATAAGTTATTTGATTTGATTTGATTTATTTAAATTATCTCTTGCTTATTTAGATTTATAGATATACGAATATAAATTGTTATACGCAATTATATATATCTATATTTCATCTATTTATTAATAAAAAGTCAGTACTTAGACACCGAGACTATAGCGGATATATTTCTCTTAAGTGAGGGAATTAGCCGAACGAGTGCTCAAAGTCCTAAATGGCCTTTTATTAATATTATTTATATAAATATTGAAAAATAGATCATCACTTAAATACTAAAACAATTCGGAAATCTTTCCGACCAGTATTTAAAATTATAAGTGATCTATTGAAAATATTTATATAAATATTAATTGTGAAACTATAAATTTGGTCAGTACTTAGATACCGATACAATTTGGATTTATTCCTCTTAAGCGAATTATCCAAACGGTCTTTAAAATCCTAAGTGGCCTTATTTATAATTATTCACATAATAGATAAAATATATTATTATATATTCTTTGAGTTAAACAAATTTATTTGTTATATCAAATATTGCTTAACTGATTCATTTACTTGATATCTATTATCACAAGTATTTAAACATAAACTCATTTATTTATAAAATACTTGTTGCATAATATCTGAAATTAAAAGTTATATCTTTTAATCCATACAAACACATTATTTATTATAAAGAATAAATAATTCTTTATAAAATTGCATTAAACTATATATCTGCTTATACTGAAGCATTTTTTATCTAAATTTAAATTGATCTACCTGCTTAATCAAGAAGTAGATTTACATAAGTATAAAAGTTATACAAACTTTTATAATCAAGCATAAATTTATATCGGCTTACACAGAAGCACATTTCTCACATATAAAAGTTATTAAACTTTTATATAATTACTTGATCTCTAATTGCTATCTGCTTATTTAAGAAGCATATCTTTATCAAATTTTTTTAGTTTATTTTATGTACATGTGAGAAAGACGAGTAATTCTTCGACCAAGACCAAAGTCTTAGAAAGGTCAGCTGGGAATTGGGTTTCTAGTGTACTTATGAGGTGAGAAAGAGACTGTTGTTTCAAGATCAGATCATAGAATAGAACTGAACTCAAAATAAAGGTACAACTAAGCTTGAGGAGGGAGCTGGGAGCTTGCTGTCCAAGATAGTTAGTTGAGAATAGTTGTGAGTTTGTCTATAAAACTTTGTAAAGGCTTCTCTGCCTGTTGAAGGAGTATTTATTACTAAGAGTAATAGGATCTCAAGTCCTGGAGAGGAGCTTGATACTGGACGTAGCAACATACCCGGGATGTATGTTGTGAACCAGACAAATCTCTATGCATTGTGTGATTGAATTTTTATTGTCTTGCATATTAATTTTTAACAATGCAAATTAATTATCTAAAAATTCAAAAAGGCCTAAGATAATTTTTAATCTGTAATAATCTATTCAACCCCCCTTCTAGATTATTATTGGACTTTTAAATACATAATGTGATACTCATTTACTGCTATAATTTCAAATCTCTTGTTTAGGATCTCTATATATGCACAATTTAAGAGCCTGTGGTCAATAAATAGTCTCTTTATTTTTATTTTTACATAAGGGGGACTCAAATGTGCATAGTTTTTACTCGGCACATCTCCACTTAACGTTCGAAGAATGTCTCATTCCACATGAACTGCTCTTCTTAAGAAGTGTGCATACTACGAATAAAATTATGTAAGATGGTGAAGTTTACGCGCCAGTTTTTTTAAACCCAGACAACATCATTGGTCCGACGAAGGAGTTCGACGAACCGGTCACTAGTTCACCGTCAACTCAATCCGTTAAATCAGACATATTATAAATTGATTATGAAATTATAATTAAATATAAATTCTTCAGAATAAATTATAATTTATTAATATACCTAAATTTTGAAAGACGGCAAAATTTGATAAAAACACACCACAGTTTACACACATAAATCATAATAAAGTAGAAATATAGTCATCAAATTTAAGTTTTTATCATTATACACATGATCACTCCTAAGTCTTTACGATAAAGAATTGTAAAATAACTAAAGTTAGTTTTATAGTCCAATTAAATAATATAATGTGAACATTTAGTATATAAAGCCTATGACACTGTTAAATTACAGATGTAATATCTTAAAATATATACTCAGCATATGAAATTCACAAATTTTTGGAGCGTCTTCAAATGAAGTGCACGGTTGGGAGTTTGACCTTTTCTACCTATACATTATTTTGGAAGATAATAATCAAATATTATGTGCAAAAGAAGAAAAAAGTCCAAATCAAGCAACAACATATATTTATAAGGGTTTGTTTAAGTGGTGAAAAAGACAACTCATATGGCCAACCCAAGCAACTAAAACTAAATAATGATGCAATGTTCGGGATATATTATTCAGCTAAACTATACCTTATCCTCCAAAAGTATAGTCTTCTCCTGACTAAAATTGGAATATCACCCTGATATTTGACTACAGACCAACCCATGCGAAAAGCACTCACTGTTTGGTGTATAACATGGACTAAGATGAACCTGACTTGGGTAATGTCAGACTATATTTGAGATCGCAACAATAAGACAAATTTTTTGGGTAGCAATAACCACACGTGTGGTATTTACTATACATAAATCATATTAGGAAAATAGAGTAAGGGAACAAAATTAATGGGAGTTACATGGACCTTTAGAAAGTCGATATTACTAGCATGATAAACCATATAAACCTAATTAAAAAAACATCTCCTTCATTATTCGAGTATTTTGTTGGTTATTAGATAAAAAGAGATGCAGCCAACTCCAGAAAAATGTATGCAAAATTATACTTCTATGAGAATTAGCATAAAAAAATACATGATTTCGACTTACAGTGTCCCAATGGCCAATAGGCGCTGAACAGGATCAAAAGCAATAATTGATGCAGTAGAAGGGACACCATAGTGAACTGCTATTTGGAAATCCAAGTCAGCTGATGTCACGGAGCTCAAATTATGCTAAATCAAGAAAATGACAATCAATGTTACATTGCAGTGATTAGATGTCTAAGAAATAAAAGCATGTTTAACTAAATGACACATCTCCAGATGAATGTTTTCATCGCAGCAGTTACATGGCAGAACACGAATAAATCAAGGAATTTGCATGCATTGGATAAGAAATGGCACAAATATGCACATCTAATATAAATTATGGAAACATAGAAAATATCAACAAATCATAACTACGATTAAAATAAAAGATTAAATACACATCCAGATAACCCTCAGGAGTGATGCCTCGCCTAGTGAAGTGAACCATATGATGAAGGATAAAACAAAATATAAATTACAATCTCGGAAAGATTTTCTCACCAAGCAGGTCGTGGCATAGGAATATACATAATTTACAAAAGAGCTTAAATTTGAGAGGCTAGGGCAAAGGCAAACAACATTATTTGTTGCTAATGCTTTATAAGCTGTCACATCAGCCTGGAAATTGCATGCCCTCTTTCACTAAAAATTCAATCACTAAGGCTATGTTGAACTTGGTAAAAATCCGAAAGGGAAAAGAGATGAAATTTAAAATTTTAGTGGACCATCATTAACCATCCACTATACTACACTTTTTCATCGTTATACTAAATAATATATTTTGCGGAAGTATAAAGCTTGGTTACAATCCCCATACTTTGGGGCACACTTATATATCAAAAAAATAAATAAACAATCAAGCTCATGTCCATCAAGATAGAGATTTTCCTTATTTTCATTATTTTTCCTTTTCTTTCCCTTGCATTTTTTTAAATCCAAAAATAGGTACATTAATAATTCTCTTGGAAATGACAAATTAATGGCAATAATAAAAAAAAAGTACCTAGCACATTTCAAAACAAGGACAATAATGCTGGTATGACAGCTGATCGGCTTGTAATGGCTCAAGAATCTAATTTTCTTTTTGCCAGCTCAATTATAAGTTTTTATGTTGAATTACAACTATCCTGTAAAGTAAAATAGGAGCACACTACAAACCCCTAGATGTCTTCATTTTCATCGCCATATTATCATCATCAGTCATCAGTAATGAATGAGTGAAGTCAACGTATGAGAGTAGTATAAGATTGATCAATTGTATATTTTTTAAAAACAAAATCATACCTGAGGATTCTGATGATGATGATGAAGCTGTGTAGCCTTCTTAATCAGGCGTTTTGCGAGCATGGCGATTTCTCTAGAGAGAGAATTTTGAACATTGGTTTTGTGTTGTTGTGTCTTGGTCCTTCGGCTGGTGCAGATGCCGAATTGGTGCTGATACAAATTAGAAATTACCGATTTAAGTTAATTTAAAATTTCGAATTTGGGTAGCAGTTAATCGGGCTATTATACCTTTCCGCCTCGGTTCTATTTTCATTTATAAACTCTATAATTTTCATTTAAAAAATAATATATCTTATAAATTTATATGCACTCGAGACTTATAATTAATAATATTTTAACAATATATTATTACTTCAATACTTAATATATAAAAATAGGACAAGAGATAAATTAATTTTGATCATCCGAGCTAACTCACCGATTAAAATGAGTTAATTCGAATAGTCTTTGAATTAACTCAATTTTTAAAAAAATTGCATAGATCTATTTTTTGGAGTCGAGACTCTATACATTTTATATTCAACTATACAAAAAAAAATTGGGATTATAGTTGCATGCACGTGCTCACTTAAAATTAATATCTACTATTTAGTTATTTACATAAATGCAACGTAAATACACAATTTATGAAAGATAAATTAATTTTGATCATCCGAGCTAACTCACCAATTAAAATGAGTTAATTCGAATAGTCTTTGAATTAACTCATTTTTAAAAAAAATTGCATAGATCTATTTTTTGGAGTCGAGACTTTAGACATTCTATATTTAACTATGCAAACAAAAATTAGGGTTATAGTTACATGCACGTAATCACTTAAAATTAATATATACTATTTAATTGTTCACGTAAATGCAGCGTATATACACAATTTATGAAAAATACCAAAAATCTACTATGTTTTGTATAAATAGCCCTAAATTTCTTCTTTTTATATCGTTTATTTTACTTAACCGCATAAATACTTTAATCAAATATTATTATTTTTAATATAAACCGTTATTAATAAACAAACCTTTGTGCCCCGCACGAAGTATTATACTAGTATTTAACATAGTGGACTGATTTTATAATTATATTCAATTCTATATATTTACATCCCAACTGTAATTCGAAAAAAAAATCATAATATATAAAAACACTCTTTTCTCTCTTTTATCAAAAAAAAATTAAAAAAATCAATAAGGATAATCTATTAGCACTCTCATCATCATCATCAAATCGCTCAATTACTAACTGTAGTAACATTTTAGTCTTTTGTTGACCAGAAAAATAAACTAATAAGAAGTAACCTTATCTTGACTTTAATAAGTATTGCTATCGATTCAGATGAATTTAAAAAATAATAAAACCTATAACTAATAGGTAAATTTTAGATTATTTATATTGTTTATAGATGTACAATTAATTTATATCAAAATTGACTTTAAAATATGTCTCAAATTAACTTTAATATGTTAAATATTTTTTTCTTAAAGGATGTAATTGTATGAATTTGTCAATTGAATAAGGAGGTGACAATATCCGTTCCAAATTATATGATTATCATTAACTTGAAAAAATTAATTTGTTACATTTTTAAACTCAAAATTTAGATGTCTCATTAAAAATTATAAAACAATATATATCATTGTATTAATTAAAATTAAAAGAATCTATGTCGATTTTGAATTTAAAAATCTTTTAAGTTGACTTTAATAACAAATGAAATATTAGACGGATATTTTTAAGTATTCACATAATTATAGTTATTAATAGGTACATTGTTTATGTTAGATTTAATAATCATGTTGTGGTTATATTTGAAAATCGAACAAGATTTCTCAAATTATTGAAGACTACTATAACTACATGTGAAAATAACCTCTAAGTTCACGTTAGTAATTAATAAATAATTTAATTTTCTTTTTATTGCATATGCACAATTAATAATTTGTAATTAAAACAATATAGATTATATATGAAAAAGCAAAAGTAAAGTCTTTAAAATACTCTCTCTATTTAAAAAATATAAAATTATTATTAATTTTTTGGAGTTAACTTAACTTAACATATTTTAAATTTTAAATTTTAAATTATTATATATTAATAAATATTATAGATTTTGATTAGGAAGACAAGTACTCCCTCCGTCCCAAATTAATTGCTTTTCTAGGATTTTTTAAGTCAAATTAACTATTTTTAAAATTAATAATTAAGCATATATAAATATATTTATAAAATTATAAAAATTGAAATTAGTAATAAATTGTATATACTTTATTTTGGTTATAATATCTTCACCTATATGTTAGCAAAAATAGTAAAAAGATTAATTTTAAAAATAATCAATTTAACTTTAAAAATTTCTAGAAATACAATTAATTTGGGACGGAGGGAATATCATTTCCTGCCAATTGTGCCCATCTTTGCATGACGCCCGCTGCCCATCAATTGTCATAAAATCCACCTCTACTTGCGTGCCAATCTTGTTCATATAGATCTACTATATATTTATTATTAGATACAGATTATATCCGTAATGTTCTTTATCAGCTACTATTTGCTTCTGAAAATCTCTCTCTTCCGATTGTATTTTTAACTTCTCTCTCCCAATTGTTAAGTTCATCATCTAGTTTCAGTCACCATGACAGTTGACTCTTCAAAATCTCAAGGTCTGTTTATCTCGCTACAATTTCATTTCTATATCGTCTGATATTCATACATTAACACATATTTCTTCGTGTATCCATGTAATTTGTGTTTTTCAGCTTTATGCTTTTCTTTATATTACGTTTTATATGTGATTTCTGCTGCAATATATTTTTGATTTATTACATGCAAGTTTAATAGTAATTGGAACATAATTTAGTGTAAGATGATGTTGAATTAGCCAAACAACTAGGATTATGCAAGGTTATCCCTCCTCAAATCAGAATTGGTAAATTTTGGCCAAGTGGAGTACTAATTTGTGTTATTAGTTACATTTCAATCTTCTTCACTTCCAGGATTCTTTTTCAATTGGGGGATATGGAGGGGAGGGGGAGACAGGAGACTAATTAACTGAAACGAAAACATGCCAAAGCAATTAGTTTTATTATTAACTTAGGACTACAAAGATAATATATGGGTTGATGTTATCCTTTATATTTGTGAGAAATAGTTGAAAGATAATCCTGGAATAACTTTTAAAGACAAGTATTAAATCTAATTATAGGTAGCAAAGGAGGGGGGGGGGGGGATACAAATAAACAGGTTATACACTTGCACGTTTGGATGTTACTAGGTAACTAACTATCTACACTTTATTTTGATCAAAGATCTAGAGAAAGAAATGGAAAAGGAGAAGAATATGAAAGGTAAAAAAATCTAAAGGGATAAAGCCTCTTAGTGCATACAAATATCAACTATAATTTTAAATCCCCCCCCCCCTCCCAACACCCCTCCCTTTTTCATGTTGCAAATAGAGAACTAAGTGTTTTTGTTTTCTCAATCTACACTAAGATTAATAAGTTAAGATTGTGTTTGCATGTGTCTAAATGATTCCACGTGTGTATGTGAGGGAATAAGCTTGTGAATCTGTAAAAAACTGCTGCTTTTATCAGAAATTATTTTACTTCTATGTAGATGATCAGTGCAAGGATGCTAGGAGCTCATATTTTAACTTGCCAGCATTGGATGTTTCCATTGCATTCCCCCAAGCCACACCAGCGTCTGTCTTTCCTCCTTGTGGTAACGTTGACAATCTTTATATTTCTTACGCTGCATAAGATACTTCTTCATGTTTGTTTGTATGAAAAATATTGATAATTAACTTTCAGATTACTATAGATTGTAGTGATTCCCTAACATGTTGGGTTCCTCACTAACAGTTTGAACACTTGAATAATTTCAGCTTCAGACTACTACCACTTTGATGATCTTTTGACTCCTGAGGAACAAGCCATCAGAATAAAAGTCAGAGAGTGCATGGAGAAAGAAGTTGCACCAATAATGACTAAGGTACTATCTCATTTTAAATCCAACAATTACTTGTTGGTGTGTTGACATGAAGATTAATGGTGGAGCGATTCTTAGGGTTTTTATGGTTTATTTGATCTAATAATCTAGACAGAACTTTGTTAAGTTCAGAAATCCTGAAGATCTTTTGATGCATTTCAAATGGTGACGATCTTTGATAGCCCTGTATTTTATTTCTCAAAAGTGATAACAGTATTGAGTTTCTATTACAGTATTGGGAGAAGGCAGAATTCCCATTTGAAGTTGTTCCAAAACTTGGTGCCCTGTGCATTGCTGGCAGCAGCATCAAGGTAATTGGTTTGTGTTTCTGTTTCTAGAGCAGACAGAAGAGTAGTAATTGCGAAGGTAGACATTTTAATACTTCTAGATTTCAGGGCTATTCTTGTCCCGGTCTTTCTATTACTGCAAGTGCTATAGCAACGGCAGAAGTGGCTAGAGTTGACGCAAGTTGCTCTACTTTCATTTTGGTGCATTCTTCCTTGGCAATGCTCACTATCGGTAAGATATTAATAGCTTTTCAAGTTTTCTTTATTGTTTCTTGTTATTAAAGGTTTTGATATATTATTTAGTTGCATACTCTAATTGATGAATCTTGTAACTTGGTGGTCTGTCAAGAATAGGAATGTGTGGGTCAGAAGGACAAAAGGAGAAATATTTACCATCATTAGCCCAACTAAACACCATAGCTTGTTGGGTGAGAAACTGCTATTTGTTTTAACTTGGGTCCAGATTCCAAAATACATACATATCTACTTCTCTGCAGGCAAACTGCTCATACTGTTTTCTTGCAAATTAGGCTTTGACTGAACCTGACTATGGGAGTGATGCAAGTGCTTTAAGAACAACAGCAACAAAGGTCCTAGCTCTTAATTTTCATTTACTATTTTGCACGTCTCATCATGGTTTACTCGTCACATTTCCTTTTCATCAGATTTAATGTAAGACACCACTTTCTCGACTGTTATGAATTATTAGGTTGCAGGAGGTTGGATCCTTGAAGGCCAAAAGCGCTGGATAGGAAATAGCACTTTTGCAGATGTTTTAGTTATTTTTGCCAGGAACACAGCCACCAATCAGATAAATGCGTAAGTATCCAACCAGATAAATGCACAAGTAATCAACCAGATAAATGAGTAAGTAACCAACCTGATAAAATGCACAAGTAATCAACTAGATAAATAAGTAGCTAATCAACCAAGTAAATGTGTAAAGTAAACATGCTCTTTGAGTTTGTTATGCACATTATAAAAGTTATGCAGCATTATCTTCTAGTACACTGTACTGGTTATTTCTCCATCACAATTATTTCAGCTTGCACTGATAGAGCACAAAAGTATATTGTGTTTCATAACTGTTACTTGGAACACATTTCATTTCAGTTAGTGGACCGATACGGGTACGCGGTACGCTACATAGTCTAAAACACAGTATGCTAGAGTAGTTTTCAATGAGTGCTTATATGTTTTATAAAAGATTTTCAGTTGAATCAATAAGTTGATTGTTTTATAAATAATTTAGCACAAATGTAATGTTTGAGCATTTAATGCTAAGTTAGAATATTGATATTTTTGAATTATAGGTAAAACAACAAATAAATATTTCGGCACGGTAAATTTAGAGTATTGGTATGTAGGAGTACCATGTTTCAGAACGCAAATACCAATATGCGGTTCGCTAGGTTAATAAGAGTATCTGGTAACTCTGTAATTCACGACAAAAAATGAGAGAGAGAGAGAGAGAGTATATTGTGTTAAGAAGAAAGGAAAAGTGTAAAACTTAATTTAACCACAGATTCCATTAACCTGAAAAATAATAATGATTAAAGAATGTTTGTATTCCATAAGCACCAAACAGATTCTAATGTTGCATCTTTCGGTCACATCCTTTCTCTGTAAGGCTATGTTTGTTTGTAAGGATTACACTTGGGATAGGACTATTAATCCCAAGTGTCTTGTTTGTTTTCAAATTTAGACTTGGGATTATTAGTTTAGGGATTAAAAAATGATTTAATATGGGGGACTATTTAATACCATGTTCAACTAAGTATTATAATCCCCACCATTTGGGACTAAATTTTTTTGGACTAAATTTTTTTGGACAAAATTAACCTCACCCTTCTTTTTTTCCAATTGAATCTTCGTCAGCGTCATAATTTGTATCATTCTGAAGTCTCCGTTCCGGGTTTTTATGGTTTATGGAATCAATTATACTAATTCCTCCCTACAAGGACTTCAAGATTTGATTTTTTCCAATTTTTTTCGTATTTCTTTCTCAAAAATCGATAATTTTTACCAATTCTCCCCCTTCCCCTCTAGGCCCTTCCTAATTTATATGATTTTTTTTGTTTTGGCTTTTGAATTTTTCCAACTTTTTTCCTTTCTCTAATTTTTATTTTAATTAATTTGATTTACCCCTTCCTCTTTCCCTTCCTAATTTTTATGTTTTTTCCTCTTTTTCAATCTTAATAAAATAATAGTTATATATAATTACTTTTCTAATTTAAAATTATAAATACATTTTTTTTAAAATTATTTTTAAAAAAAAATTTAATATATATTTACATTATAACATTGATTCAGTAGATCTTATGTGATTAGTTATGCCATAAATTATCATTAAAATATTTAATAACATGTCATTTGAGACTCATTGCTTTATTTTAAAACTTCATTTTGAAGAAAAATGATAAAATTTCAATTATATATTGTCATTAGTATTAAATTAACATATAATATAAATAATGACATATTAAAATTTTAAAATCATTTTATAATTTAAAATTTAAAATATATATCCAATTTTAAAATAAAATAAAAAGTATACGTAACCTAATTTTTTGAATAAACGGAGTGTTATAAATGTTCTATGTATAGGGTCAATTTGATTGGCTTTACCAAAAGTCAGTGACCGTTTTCTGCTTTTTTAGCTTACAAAAATTAAATACATTTTAAATAAATTCATTAAACCCCACCCACCATACCATGACCAACAAGGCAACAAGAAATATGACGGATAAAGAAACATTCAAACACAAAAGCTAATATATAAGCAAAAAAATTCATTATACTTTGGAGTTTGAATGGAGATGGATAGTTCTAGACTTTAAATTTTGGTGGTCAAATAAAATAGTCAATTCTAATCATTTTTTTAAATTTTAGTTTTGGTGATTTTTAATGAAATTTTAATATTTCACATATCATGTATTTTGCACTATTTATTTGTTAATTTATGTGCTAATTTATGATAATTTGATTCTCAAATATTTTACATAAAGAAGAGCATGGTGAAGCAATGTGAACTCACTAACTTATTTCAGCAGTAGTTAAAAGTTTATAATTAATTGTTCATCATTTTTTGATGTATAAACAAGTTTAAATTATAGTTTAAAATATGTTATTATTGGTAAGGGTATAATAGTCCAAACGATATTTTTTTATCCAATCCTTTAATTAATCCTGGAAAAAACAAACATAACATGAGATTATTTTAAGTTATTCCATAACTAATCCTATAAAAAACAAACATGTGAGTAGGACTATTTAATCCTAGGATTAATAGTCTTGGGATTATAATTATAATCCTTGTAAACAAACATGGCCTAAGAGATATTCCACAACCTGTGAAGTCATTTTTCGACTGTGGATATATTATATGTTTCAACCAAACCAAAAGACATCCTTTATAGATTTCCAGTTGTGACAACTCATGCTGAACAAGAAATCTGATGTAACAGAATGCATAACAAGAACCATTAGGCTTGTGTAGATTCAGGTAGAGATTATGGACCATAATATCTGTGTTAGAGGTGACTCGGTTGTTGATCTTAGTTGGTCAATAGAAAGTGTTTTTTTTTCTATGTCCTTTCATACGAACCGATTATTCTATTTTGGAAGTAGGGTCCTTTCATATTAGTCAATGAAATCTTCAAATGTAGAGCTCGTAACTCCTTCTGTACTGCAGCACTTTACAAGCTTTATTGCTTGTTATCACGGAATATAGAAGGAGAATGTAACCATGGAATATTCATAATTTTGCGGGTTTAAATTTTAAGAGCACGATAGAAGTCTTTTAATTAGTGATGAGAGTGGTCTGCTTGTTGATGTAAGATGTAGACAGGTCATATGGGAATCTGCAACACCAAAGATATGATACGCTTGTGTGGATTTAGTATATACAAACTTTCTGTATCTCTAGTTCTGTATACTCTTTGAATATGGTCATTTCTTCTGCCATCTGTTACAGATTTTTAGTAAAGAAGGATGCGCCTGGATTGCAAGCTACAAAAATAGAAAACAAAATTGGCCTGAGAATGGTTCAGAATGGAGATATTCTTTTAAAGAATGTTTTTGTGCCTGATGAAGATAGATTACCAGGTGTCAATTCTTTTCAGGATACAAACAAGGTATGGGGAATGGTGATAGGTAGGTTTTGAGTAAACGATTTTTTCTTGTGTCAGTTACTTGCATTTTTAGTGTTCTATGAACAATGTTATTGTTTTCAGTTGATTTCAGTTGGTTTTTGCTGGCTGCATATATCCAAGATTGTTTTGAACAATGTTATTGTTTTCAGTTGAAACTGTGTCTTTCTCACTTCAAGATTATTCTTTAATACTGTATACCTCCATCCCATTTTAAAATTTTCTTGTTTGACTTTTATGGTCAACTTGACCATTTTTAGAATTAAGGAGTAAACATATTTATTTAGATTTTTCAAAATAACGAACCTTAGGGTTAGTAGTAGTATTAGCTGATACGTAACGGTCTTCCGAGATTGGTATATGTAAGATATAAAAGAATTTACAACTTTACATTAAGGAAATGTTAACAAGGTCAACAATTATGTATCACATGACTTACCTTTTATCTCTATTAAATATTAACAAGGGCAACAACTTTACTCCTGGTTTCCTTGGAAATCAAATGTGCCAACATAAGTAAAAATCTAGGTTGACATGTCTTATAAATTCAGCAAATGTATAATCCCTGCAAGCTTGAAATGTTTGGTCCTGGTTAGACTTTAAAACAGTCTGGACTACCACAAACTATGGGAGTTTTCCCGCAGGAGAAATCAGTATCTTATTTTCTTCATTAGCTTGAAGTTTGCCACTAAACTAATTTTTACTATTTCTCCATTAAGTTTGAGACTAGGTTTTCCCCACAAACTGGGGTGGGGGCAGGTGGAATGGGGTGAATAGTGGAGGGGGTTGGGATGCGAGCAGCTATAAGATAAACGGGTCTGCGGCTCTGAGGGTGATCTTTTTACTTCATTGCCAGAGACATTTGCTAAAATGAATCATATTTCTTCTTATTTTGTTTCTCTGGTTTGCTTTTTCTTGTCAGTCTTTCTGCCAGTATGGAGTCTTTGTACATTGATTGATGCATACTGCTTTAAAAATTTTATTGTTAGTTTTTTCATCTTTTGTACTCATCTGATCATCATTATTTGGTCACAGGTGCTTGCTGTTTCACGTGTCATGGTTGCCTGGCAACCTATTGGCATTTCAATGGGTGTCTATGATATGTGTCATAGGTATTGTAACTACTTTTTGCTTGATATTAGTAAACAAAGTTTTTATATCAGAGTTTTCTGCTATCTAAGACTAAGAGTTATGGGTTAGTAAGGTAACAGTAGAGAGAAATTTCTTGATAGCGAGACTACTGACTTCCATTTCTGACAACAGCAAGTTGTCCATCTTCTGCTGTTAAAGGGACAACTCCCTACTAATAAGTAATAAAATCAGAAATGCAGCATTGCAGCTGACAGAGTTATACTTTTTTTTAAAGAGAACATTACATTTTTGTTATTGTGATTTTTCAAGCTTCCAAGCCTGGTGATTCGCCATTGCCGCCCCCAAAAAGAAAAACGGAATAAACCAGAGAATTGTGCAAACCAGGAATGTACTGATTATTATAGAGATAAAATGATGGAAGTTAACCAAAATTATATATATTTTTTGAAAGTTGTTCGATCATAACTGTTTGTTCATGACTTTTCTTTTGATTAGTTAAAATCTTAGGTGTACTACCTAAAGCATGTGTTATTACTTATTACTTCATCAATCTTTGTGAATTGAAAGGTACTTGAATGAGAGGAAGCAGTTTGGAGCTCCATTGGCAGCTTTTCAAATAAACCAACAGAAACTAGTTCAGATGTTGGGCAATGTTCAAGCAATGATTCTTATTGGTTGGCGCCTTTGCAAGTTATATGATGCGGGTAAAATGACTGTTGGTCATGCTAGTTTAGGAAAGGTAAGGGTTTCTAATTCTTCTGTTTCTTCTAAAATTTGGGTGATACACTGAGTGAATCAGTTGCACTGAAGACAAATTTCTTCCATATGCAGTCATGGATTACCGCGAAGGCAAGGGAGGTGGTTTCCCTTGGAAGGGAGTTACTTGGCGGCAATGGAATCTTGGCTGACTTTCTAGTTGCAAAGGTTTATAAGCATTCCCTGATTTAAATTTCTTTTATACCCCTTGGCCTGTAAAGGGTTTAGAAGCTCCCTAGATAATAAAGCAGTTTGTTAAAGAGAAACTAAAGTTAAATATAATTCATGTTCGTTCATCCCTGGACCTAAACTGCATTTTATTAAGCTGTTAAATTGGAAATGCTTCCCGTCCTGTATGTTACTGGACTTGCTGAACACCTTGGGGGAATTCTTATTGAAAAAATCTGGAACACATGCCCCCTTCCTTTGTTGCAGCCTTGTAAATTTGTTAATAGGTCTTCGCATGATTTGGCTGAATTTTAAATCATTGCCAAGTAGCACATACAGGGTTCCGATGATGATCAATCATCTGTTTATATCATTTTAGGACTTTTAATACGTGCCTCACATTTGTAGGTGCCTGTATATCTAGCATGTTTGATCTCATGAATCTGATAGCCTCATAGGTAGAAATTAATTCAACTTCACAATTTTGCTTATTCTCGACATGCAAACCATGGAACTACTACTGCTTCGCCTTTTAACGTGATGAATGCCACCTTTATTTCTTCTTTCCTTAATTACCCAATTGGATGTTACCTCTCATCTTACATCTTTTTTTTGTGTATCAGGCATTCTGCGATTTGGAACCCATCTACACATATGAAGGCACATATGACATCAACACTTTGGTTACAGGCAGAGAAATCACCGGTATTGCTAGCTTCAAGGCAGTAGCATCGCACCAACGGAGCCGCATGTAATAATGTAAACTTTTCATTAAGCTCTACAGGAGATCTATTTGTTGTTTTACACCCCATATATACAGTATACTAAGTGGCTCAGTTGCTAGAAATAATTAAGGTTGACATAGATCCATATATTTTGTAGATTACTACAAAAATTATATATAAAAAGTAATAATGCACCTATTTTGCAGACATTTATGAGATTCTATTGTTGTCTAGTAGGGTCTCACCAACCTCATCACTTTGGATGTGCCTCTAGCCTTATCAAGTTCCTTTTACTAATAATTATCGTACTTTTATGGTTTCATCCTTCTCCATAGACGCATCATTGAGAAATATCGAGCCAAGTTTCTTGTTAGCTTTCATTAATTAATTGTTTCTTCTTGTTTTTTGTTTTTGTTTTTGGTTCATTTTCAACAATTTTCTAGCTTGAGTTGGATGTTTTCACTTCTGCGTTTCTGAGTTTGGAGGAAAGGGATGGTAAGGGAAAGTATAGGAAGGGAAGGATTATAATTTTTCCTTGTCATGTTTGTGAGTTTTAAAAAGGAAGAGAAATGATGAGATGATTATTATATTTTCCTTGTTTGTGAATTTAGAATGAGGGGAGGGAAGGGAAAATAATTTTATTTTTAAACTACACTATTACTATATTACCCTTATATATAAATATAATAAATATATGATTTAACAATGTCTAGTTATTGAATTATTTTGTTCAGTCTTTTTTTATGTTCATAAATATATATATATATATATATATATATATATATATATATTAACTCTAATTTATTATCATGAGTACAAAACACTTAAAACTAGCTGTATACACTTTCTTCATTTATGTTGATGAAAGTGAGGTGACCGAGCTAACTACATTTACGTTCTTATGCCTTTAAAATTAATCCAATACTTTACTAATAATACTACTCCTTTTTTATTTTATTAGTAGTTACTATTATACTTTAATCCATCTTCATTTCTCTTGAGATAGTGATTGCCTTTGATTATGACATTTTAACAGCCTTAACAATTTTCAGGGGTTACACGGAAAATTGTATAAGCCGGAATGCGGGGGGGGGGGGGGGGGGGGGTTGGAAAACAGCAAAAAATTATATTTTCAAAAATTAGGAGTTATAATAATTAGAGACAAGATTGTCATATTATTTATTTTGAAAGGTTATTTTTGGTAATGTAAAATATTTCATTTTCTCATTCTTTTCTATCCCTCCAAATCCTTCCACTTTTGACGGAAAAATTTTGAGCCAAAAATTAAATCAATTTTACCTTCAAATCTCTTCCCAATCTCCCTAAAAAATACTCACAAACATGAGACTTTGAGGGATTTTAATTATTTTCCCATCCCTTCTCCCCAAATAAAAACTTACAAACACAGTTAGAATCTACTTATTTGATATCCGTATCTTCAATATTTTATCTTTTCTTTTAATTGAAAACAATGGCTCTATTTACCAAAAATAAAAGAACAGAAGAAGAAAAGAATGATTCTATTCAATGTTCTAATTTTATGACCTAATCGAGTAGTAATTTAAATAATTAGAACCCATTCCAAATACATGTTAAGGAGAAATAGTACTTAATATAAAAGCAATGAAAACTAATAGCTAAAGACAAGATTACCCCTACATACTCTTTCATATTACACATGACAAATATTAAGGAAAGATTCACAGCCATATAAGCAACCATCAACTCAAAAAGTCTATGAACGTCCTATTATTCCCAAACAAGCATTATTGGTAAGTTTTATAGCTTATTACTGCATTGAGTATAGAAAAAATTACATTAATAAGTTCGATAGCTTTTTATTACAATGATTAATGCAACATTTTTTACATCCAATGCAATAAAAATTCTATATGAACTTCCTAAATACCAACTTCACCCTAACAGGATATTTACACATTATCCCTCCCAACTGTAATGAAATCACACGTGAGCTCTGAAGTGTATCAAAAACTATCACTTAAGTATAGACTTAAGACTCTTACGTATCTCAAGTGGTATGAAATTACACGAGAGAGCCATTACACGTGAGCTCTCTCTCAAGTATACCAAAAACTGACTCCTACGTATCCACATAGCTGACCTACGCCGGTGTCAATAGTCTATTGTCATCTTAGTATAGTATCAAAACAGGTTGCTATTAACAAAACTAAAGAAGATACCCTCCTTAGTTTATTTGCTTCTCTCAGCAATCCATGGCCACACTCGCACTCACACACGTGTGTGTGTGTATATATATATATATATATATATATATTAAAAATGATATTTATACTCCAAATTTTACGTTAAAATGATACAATTTTTGCTTTAATAGAACTTAAATAGAGAAATTTAGAGTGCAAATATCATTTACATACACACATATATATATATATATATCACGACCACCTATTTCGTCTCTCTTCTTCCCTTTGCAGTCCCCACATTCGAACCCAGAGCTGGAGCTGAGCGAGTGAGCGGTCGCCAACAAAACTTGTAACTTATAGAACCCAAAGAAGTATAAGCTACCGGCTACGTGTGCTGGCCGCTCATAGATGCATGCAAGTAGACTTCCCCCACACCCAAAAAAAAATAAAAAATAAAAATATGAAAATGAAAAGAATCCTGAGAAATTGTAGCCAGAATCAGCAAAACCTGCACAACTGGCTAGTTCAATGAATACAACATAAATATAGTTAAAAGACAGACCCAGAACATAACCACAGTTGAAATAGTTAACAGTGATAAATAAAACCACTTGGATGAAAAGTCAGTAATCACTCATGGTTCAAACCATGTAGAGAAATTTTTGTCCTACAACAACATCACAAGTAGGATACAATGCATGTTGAACAGGAGGGGAAAAGGGTTATTTAACATAAAATCATCTCTTCTTGAACCCATATTTTTTCCTTTCATAAAATAAATCCGTTTTAGCACTACCCAAATTGACTATTTTGGGACACCCATCTCTGTCTTTTTCCTGCTGAGTGCACTCTTTGCAGTAATATGCATCAGAAATTCCTACCCCTCCGCATATAACACACCGACCCTGGAAGGATCCGTAGTTGCATTCATCACATACCCGCACAAGTGTACAAGGGCGCACATAGGAATCACATATTACACACTTGCCATCACATTTCTCGCACAGCCGTCCTATAGCAATTCCTGGTTGCTTGCGGCACATAATCAAATCAGGATGATGCTTGGCCATTCTCTCTCTTAGGCTTCCTCAATTTGTCTGCTGCAGGCATTCATAGACAAACTCAATTCAAGTCTGTTCTGGACCAGCATTCTTTATTTCACAGACAAAAGAGATGAGGTAACATCGATGAATAAACTTTAAAAGTTAGAAATATGCACGTAAATATTACAAAATACTGGTGGCCTTAGCTTAGTTACCAAAATAGTTATGAATACATTGAGCATACGATGTACATACATTCTCGATTTTATTTTTTATGAATACCTTCTTAATTCATGCATATATCTTTGATCAAGACTTTCTTTCCTCTATTCTACTTTCCTTTTATATTTATAGCACCAAAATTTTTGTGCATAATAAGTGATTTTGTAATTCACAATAAATGAAAATAAAATAGACAAAACAATATCAACATGAAGCTGGAAATAACTGGAATTCTATACAAAACAAATTAGATTGGCTTAGCAGGTCTCACTAAGTAAGTAAATAGAGGGGAGACCAAGGGCTGGCCGGTTAAGGATCGAACTGAATCTGAATATAGATATTATTTATAGAGTAATACACAAAATTTGAATCACATCTGGTGGGGAGGGGATTTGTACAGGGGACAACTATTTTTTAATTGAAAAAAAACATAAAAAGAAAAAGAAATAAAACACAACCAAAACAATGATTATTATTATTAATATTATTAATTTTTTGTAAAAAATATTTTAAGCAAATATACTTTACAAAACACCATATAATCTGGAAATCTGAGAATTTCACTGAAAAGAACTTCAAGCAACACTTGTTCGAATTCACCCTACACGTTTATCTACCTACAATGTATATGCATACGAACTAATAATCTATCGTCTTTTTTATGGAATGCAAATGCTTTTAGGCGATTAAAACAACGGCTTCAATAAATTTGGGGCATATGGATGCAGGAAGTTTAGAGAGAGAAAGTAAATGAAACCCTAATATGAAAGCGTACTAGCAAAAATATATTCAATCATTGAACATGGTTGTCTCGGCCACTCAATTTTACAGATCGATTAGTTGGACACTGCATTTTTGTTTATATTGAAAGGAAGACTAACTAACTTTAAAGAAAAGATAACTAATTTATGCTATCAAGACCACTTAAATTTGCAATTGATGAGACACCAGTTTTTTGTTGTTGTTTTGTTTTCTGCTTGACAGGCCTGAAACCCTGTTTGATGGGCAACCGGTGTACCACTATGCCTGTGGACAAACCGATCATGTCCTCATGAGACCAGGCAAAGACATCCTATATTGGCTTAGCAACTCAGTTATTTCTGCTTTCTGGCTAGGGGTAAGGTCCATCCCTATCTTGAGTTCTTTTGGCTTGTCCGAGGTTCCAATATCTACGGTAAGGGTTTGGTCTAAGTTGGGTTTGGGTTTATCCTCGACCCATCCTTTAATCTCATCAGGCGCGTCGTCGTAATCTGTCTCGTCTTGCTCAATGCCCATCAAATCGAAATCCAGCTCAATGTAAAAATCATAATCATCATTCAAATTTGAAAAACCGTTTGTTAGGCCAGGATTACTCAAATTGGTACACCTGACATGAAACAAAATACTTGTCATATATATGTTATTTTCCACAACGATCACATTAGATAACATGAAGAAACGACATAATTATGCAAAAACAAAACAACAACAAAAAATAAACTTCTTCATCCTCCCATCCTCTGGGGTCTACCACCCTGATGTCGGGTTTTACCCTTGTTTGGATATTACTGGTTTCATGGTCCAGTTGTCGACGGTCAGTTCAGATGAAATGCGCTGGATAAAAGGTGGCTTCACATCGGACACTTCCCCGATGACTACGGCCACATCGCCTGAGTCCTTCTTCCTACCTTCTCCAGGAATAATTAGCCATGCCCAGTCGATGAGAGACACACTTTGTTGGGCACCTGGTGGCATGACAATATCCGTCCCCTCCTAATTTCTTGTTAACTGCCCGCTGATATAGCACCTGGTTTCAAACTTTTGCGCGACCTCCTGTAGGAAATTTTCCCTCTTGGTTGACTCATCATTTGTGGGGGTCAATTCTTCATCCCCTGTCACAATCACAGGCTCGCTAGTCCCTTGTTCATTGTTGACCTTGGTCACCGGTTTGCCAGCCAGTCGAATCGGGGCCACGCCCTGACGGTGGCTCCGTGCTATGCCTTCACGATATCCCAACCCTGCTTTACCTATCTGATGGGGTAGTTGAACGGGCTCGGTGATTCCTTGGCTGCTCTTTTCTAACCCTGTCCAGGATGTGGAATTTCATTTTCATCATTTCTTTTGCAACGAAGGTAAGTTTTGGAGAGACTTTAGGTTTCACGGCTGGGGCTCCCAGGCATCCGTAGTGGGGAGTGCTAATTTCCAGCGCCTGAAAACTGGCAGGTGCCGCCGACTCGTCCACATTAATCACTGGTAGGCCATTCTTGGAAGGAGAAGGGTCATCACATTCTGCCGAGATCGTTACCAAATTTCCGTCGATGATTAATTTGATTTGCTGGTGTAGCGTGGAAGGACCTGCCCCGGCTATGTGTATCCACGGCCTTCCCAATAACAGGTTATAACTGGCCGCAATGTCTAGGACTTGGAAAGAGATATCAAAAGTACAAGGTCCTATTTCCACCGGCAATTCTATCTCTCCAATTGTATCCCTCCGGGAACCATCGAAGGCTCGCACCACTACATGACTGGCCCGTAGGCGCTTGGGATTGATGTTCATCTTCTGCAATGTACTGAGGGGACAATGTATTCAAATGAAATGCGCTGGATAAAAGGTGGCTTCACATCGGACACTTCCCCGATGACTACGGCCACATCGCCTGAGTCCTTCTTCCTACCTTCTCCAGGAATAATTAGCCATGCCCAGTCGATGAGAGACACACTTTGTTGGGCACCTGGTGGCATGACAATATCCGTCCCCTCCTAATTTCTTGTTAACTGTCCGCTGATATAGCACCTGGTTTCAAACTTTTGCGCGACCTCCTGTAGGAAATTTTCCCTCTTGGTTGACTCATCATTTGTGGGGGTCAATTCTTCATCCCCTGTCCCAATCACAGGCTCGCTAGTCCCTTGTTCATTGTTGACCTTGGTCACCGGTTTGCCAGCCAGTCGAATCGGGGCCACGCCCTGACGGTGGCTCCGTGCTATGCCTTCACGATATCCCAACCCTGCTTTACCTATCTGATGGGGTAGTTGAACGGGCTCGGTGATTCCTTGGCTGCTCTTTTCTAACCCCTGTCCAGGCTGGAATTTCATTTTCATCATTTCTTTTGCAACGAAGGTAAGTTCTGGAGAGACTTTAGGTTTCACGGCTGGGGCTCCCAGGCATCCGTAGTGGGGAGTGCTAATTTCCAGCGCCTGAAAACTGGCAGGTGCCGCCGACTCGTCCACATTAATCACTGGTAGGCCATTCTTGGAAGGAGAAGGGTCATCACATTCTGCCGAGATCGTTACCAAATTTCCGTCGATGATTAATTTGATTTGCTGGTGTAGCGTGGAAGGACCTGCCCCGGCTATGTGTATCCACGGCCTTCCCAATAACAGGTTATAACTGGCCGCAATGTCTAGGACTTGGAAAGAGATATCAAAAGTACAAGGTCCTATTTCCACCGGCAATTCTATCTCTCCAATTGTATCCCTCCGGGAACCATCGAAGGCTCGCACCACTACATGACTGGCCCGTAGGCGCTTGGGATTGATGTTCATCTTCTGCAATGTACTGAGGGGACAAATATTCAACGCCGATCCCCCATCAATCAGCACCCCATTCATGATATAACCTGAGGAGATTACCGCAATATGCAACGGTTTACGATGCCCCCTTCCTTCCTTGGGGATATCATCATCTGTGAATGATATTACATCACTCTCCAACAGATGGCCGAAACCTTCCTTGCTAATTTCTTTGGGAACGTATGCCTCCTCCAGGACTTTCGCCAGGGTTTTGCAGTGATCATTGGACGATAACACCAAGTCCATGATTGATGTCAGGATCGACTCCTCGCTCAATACCTGGATCCCTCTTGCTTCTGGATGATCCATCCTCTTCAAGAATTCCCTGGGTTGCTTCTTAACTTTTGTCATTTGGTATCTATCAGAGATTGGATAGTTTTCTCCATTTGTTTCATTTTCTTTCGCAGGTCATCCGTATCTCCCTCTTCCGGGATAGTAATCACTGTTTTGTTAGGTACGGGAATGGCCTTTGGTACGAATGGTAAGGGGATCCTTATACCCATCTGAAAATCTACATTGGGGAGCTGGGATCTTATGCAGAAGACGAGGGTCTAAGGATGCAACTTTTCCAAAAGAGTTTGACGGGAGAAGCGAGAATCTGGTATGCCCGTCTTGACAATGCCCGGATTCACAATTGGGAGGAATTGGCCCACACCTTAACACAGTATAGCTTCCAAGCACAAATGGCCCCTGATAGATACCAAATGACAAAAGTTAAGAAGCAACCCAGGGAATTCTTCAAGGATTATGCACAACGATAGAGGGGCATGGCCGCACAGGTGAACCCCCCAATGAGTGAATCGGAAATGGTGATGACCTTCGTGGATATTCAAGAGGCCCCTTATTATGAACGGGTTATATCAGGGATTGGTAGGCCTTTTGCCGAGATGATTAAACACGGAGAAATGGTGGATATGGGTTTGAAGTCTGGTAAGATTCGGGATTTCACGGCTTTGGAAACGGCTGCAGAACAAATACAGAATGGAAATTATGGCAGCACTTCCCGTAGGGTGCAAAAGAAAAAGGAGGAGGATGTTTCTCTCATCCTTCAGGGGTCATCTAGAAAGACAGAAAACAATCCTCCAGTACAGGTGCAGAGGGTGGGACCATCCCGACAGCCTAACTTCGCTGATCATAGGGCGGAAGGACGAAAGAGATTCGAGGCCTCACAAAATCGAGTATTCACCCCACTCGGGGATCCTCTTGAGCGGATTCTAGCGGGATTGATAGCTCAAAAGAAGATAGTCGATTTGGCACCCCCAAGTGACCCGAAGGGAAGAAGGTTTGACCCAAGCAAGCGATGCGCATACCACTCAGGTTCCCCTGGTCATGATACGCAGGACTGTTGGACGTTGAAACACAGAATCCAGAACTTGATTGATAGTGGGGAAATTGTAGTGGAACAGCCAGATTCCCCAAATGTTAAGGTCAATCCCCTGCCAAGGCATGATGGGGGGGGGGGGTCAATGTGGAAGAGGCCAGTGAAGCCGAGGGGCCGTCAAGGCTGAATTATGTGAAGAAAATTGATGAAATGATCAACATGATAAGTAATCGCGGGAGTGCACGGGGAGCGCCCATTAGGTTGATGGGTGTAAGTGGAAATACCACGGAGGGACCTGTCAAGTTGGCGGCTCCGAAACCCCTCATCCTTACAGCGAGACCGCAAATCCCTGTCAGCAGTCTAAAGACGGTACCATGGAATTATGGGGGGGTGTCAGAGGAAGCGGCCAGTTGTGCTTCTGTGACAACAAGGGGGAATCCTTTGTATCTTCCCGGACGAGTCCTTGAGAACAAAACGAAGAAAAATGAAGAGATCTCCGAGGAGAAAGCCATAGAATTCTTGAAGAGGATGGATCATCCAGAAGCAAGAGGGATCCAGGTATTGAGCGAGGAGTCGACCCTGACATCAATCATGGACTTGGTGTTATCGTCCAATGATCACTGCAAAACCCTGGCGAAAGTCCTGGAGGAGGCATACGTTCCCAAAGAAATTAGCAAGGAAGGTTTCGGCCATCTGTTGGAGAGTGATGTAATATCATTCACAGATGATGATATCCCCAAGGAAGGAAGGGGGCATCGTAAACCGTTGCATATTGCGGTAATCTCCTCAGGTTATATCATGAATGGGGTGCTGATTGATGGGGGATCGGCGTTGAATATCTGTCCCCTCAGTACATTGCAGAAGATTAACATCAATCCCAAGCGCCTACGGGCCAGTCATGTAGTGGTGCGAGCCTTCGATGGTTCCCGGAGGGATACAATTGGAGAGATAGAATTGCCGGTGGAAATAAGACCTTGTACTTTTGATATCTCTTTCCAAGTCCTAGACATTGCGGCCAGTTATAACCTGTTATTGGGAAGGCCGTGGATACACATGGCCGGGGCAGGTCCTTCCACGCTACACCAGCAAATCAAATTAACCATCGACGGAAATTTGGTAACGATCTCGGCAGAATGTGATGACCCTTCTCCTTCCAAGAATGGCCTACCAGTGATTAATGTGGACGAGTCGGCGGCACCTGCCAGTTTTCAGGCGCTGGAAATTAGCACTCCCCACTACGGATGCCTGGGAGCCCCAGCCGTGAAACCTAAAGTCTCTCCAGAACTTACCTTCGTTGCAAAAGAAATGATGAAAATGAAATTCCAGCCTGGACAGGGGTTAGAAAAGAGCAGCCAAGGAATCACCGAGCCCGTTCAACTACCCCATCAGATAGGTAAAGCAGGGTTGGGATATCGTGAAGGCATAGCACGGAGCCACCGTCAGGGCGTGGCCCCGATTCGACTGGCTGGCAAACCGGTGACCAAGGTCAACAATGAACAAGGGACTAGCGAGCCTGTGATTGGGACAGGGGATGAAGAATTGACCCCCACAAATGATGAGTCAACCAAGAGGGAAAATTTCCTACAGGAGGTCGCGCAAAAGTTTGAAACCAGGTGCTATATCAGCGGACAGTTAACAAGCAATAAGGAGGGGACGGATATTGTCATGCCATCGGGTGCCCAACAAAGTGTGCCTGTCATCGACTGGGCAGAGCTAATTATTCCTAGAGAAGGTAGGAAGAGGGACTCAGGCGATGTGGCCGTAGTCATCGGGGAAGTGTCCGATGTGAAGCCACCTTTTATCCAGCGCATTTCATCTGAACTGACCGTCGACAACTGGACCATGAAACCAGTGATATCCAAACAAGGGTAAAACCAGACATCAGGGTGGTAGACCCTAGAGAATGGGAGGATGAAGAAGTTTATTTTTTGTTGTTGTTTTGTTTTTGCATAATTATGTCGTTTCTTCATGTTATCTAATGTGATCGTTGTGGAAAATAACTTATATATGACAAGTATTTTGTTTCATGTCAGGTGTAACAATTTGAGTAATCCTGGCCTAACAAACGATTTTTCAAATTTGAATGATGATTATGATTTTGACATTGAGCTGGATTTCGATTTGATGGGCATTGAGCAAGATAACTAATTTATGCTATCAAGACCACTTAAATTTGCAATTGATGAAACACCAGTTTTTCATGACCCAACTCTAGTTTCACCTATATTAGTATTACCACCTTCTTTTTTTCTTAAATGATGTTCCCTAGTCTGCTAAAGAAGCAAACAAATTATAAATAACAAAAAAGAAAGTGTAAGGAAAATATATTGAGAATAAAGAGGTCCAAGCTTCTAAAATAGTAAACTGTGGGGGGTACATTTAATTTTATCATGTTACAAATTTACTAAAGAAAATTGTCAAATAATAATGATGGGGTGCCCCCATCCACACCTGTTTCACACCACACCACACCACTGCAAATTTTACAAAAAGTCCTCTACTTTTTTAACAAACTAGATACAAACCCACACGTTGCGACGGAATTATTCATTTTATTGATAATAAATTTATACGTGCAATTAATAAATTAAAATATAATAAGAATAATATCAGAACAGTTGACATTATCTAAACAATTTAGATTTGTAGTGATTTGAGATTTAAAAAATAGTGATTTCAGGAGATAATATTTAAAATAGTAATGATAATATCAAAATAGTTTAAATTTGTAAAGATTTAGGGAATTATAAAATCAAAATATTAATGTGGTATTTAAAAGTAGTGATTTTAGGAGGTAATAATTAAGTAACCATAATATAAAAACCGTTTAGTTTGAAAAAATAGTGGTGTAATGTATGGTATAATTATGAATGTTATAATATTAGAAAAGTAGTGATATAATAATTATGTTTTATTAGTAACAGGTTAGAAAAGTAGTGGATTTTAAGAATTATAAAATAAACATATTAGTGTTGGTATAATATTAGAAAAGTAGTGATTTTAGGAGATAATAATTACATTAGAAAAGATAATATCAGAATAGTTGACATTATCAAAACAGTTTAGATCTGTAGTGATTTGGGATTTAAAAATTAGTGATTACAGGAGATAATATTTAAAATATTAATGATAATATCAGAATAGTTTATATTTGTAGTGATTTAGGAGATTATAAAATAAAAATATTAATGTGAGATTTAAAAGTAGTGATTTTAGGAAGTAATAATTAACGATAATATAAAAATCGTTTAGTTTGGAAAAGTACTGATATAATGTATGGTACAATTATGAATGATTATAATATTAGAAAAGTTTAGGATATAATATATGCATACATTTTCATGATTAAACTATATTAAATGTGTGCTTTCTACCTTCGTTTCATGTAATTCACTAATTGCGTCCCTATTTTTGCATTCAAATTACAATCATACACTGATGTTTGAATCAGAGTACTGTCGGCATTCCAAATATAATATCAGCTCAGCTTGATGTAATGGACTATGAAGGTCTTTACAAGTACGTTTCACAGGAAGAGTTTTCTACATACCTTAAGTAATTGGTTGCTTTAGCTCTTTCAAATAATAGCACAAAGATATTGTACATGTATTAATCTCTATATATTATATGAGCATGAACAAGTTACAAAACAATTTGACGCGTGTAGATACGGCTCAGAATATAAAGTGATATATGCGACATTAAGTGAACACAAGCCAACGATGTCTCACTTGGTATGTTTCAAACCTTTGCATTAGTCCACATGCTCATGTTGAGGTAGATTTATGATATTGAAATATAAATGAAAATAAAATTATTGGTATAACATTAAACGGTTAATAGATTAACTCATAAGAAACAAAATACTAAACAAGGAAAAGAAAACCAAAGCAGTGAATGGATCTCTCCAATACTGTTGAACACCTGGTATTGCAATTCCTTGGAAACCTGAACCCTCCTTGAAATTTTACACTAAATCCATATCAGGCAAAAAGAATTGGAAATATGCAAAAAAGCAACTGGGTGAGTTTGGCCTTTAAAGCTGACCGCAATACCAGTAAACAGTACGCTGCTACATAGCTAAAAAACAAAACACTGGAATATTTTTAAACAAGTTCTTATAATTAAGAATTTTCTTAAAACCTAGATGAAATAGACCTATAAACCTATGTTTTGTACAAGATTAGTTGTTCAACTTGTTTTAGAATTAATATATTATAAATGTAGTGTTCGAACATCTAATACTAAGTTAACTCAAATATAAGGGAGCAATGAAAAGAAGAATGAAGAGAACATCAATTGAGTTTATTAGCTGCTGTTGCTATCTTTTACACAGAGATCGTAAAACCATTATATAGGGCAACTACACAGCTGATCAGATCAACATATTTCATCAATAGTCAATATAGGAGAGCTACAGAGATAGTTGGCTGTTTAAAGTCTTCAATAACCAGATATTGAGGACTTTAAACAGCCAATTGTGCCAACTGTCAAAAGACTTTTATCATCCAGCTATTGATCACTTAAACGTGTTAAAATATTGATATATTGTGCAATTCTCGATAAAAAAACGATACACTAAATTTAAAATATTGATACGTAAAATTACTATGTTTCGATATGCAAATACTAATACGTGATTCCCTACGTCAAGAGGATATCATAAGAAACAAAGGTATTACCAAAAGCTTTTCAAACACACCAGACAGTTTATTCATCATTCGTCATGCAACAGCTCAGTGCCTGAGCAAATGAGATTAATCCTGTTTGTTCACAATACAAGCTAATTCGGAGACAGAATTGTTGAGACACTGCACAAGTATCGTCACTGTTGAAGTGAACGAGGCAAATCTGCACAGGAAGTCTTAACTTTAGATTTTCAACTGAAGATAGAAAAACTACAAGAGATAAAAGGGAAGTTCAGTTAATTAAGGATATGGAAAAGAGACAAAGTCATCCAAAGACTACATATGACAAGAACTAAGTTGGTCAATTAAGAATGTCAAGGATGTTTTTTCTCTCTATCCTTCGAATTTCTAAAGAAACTAATATTCCCTCTGTCCCAAATTAATTGCATTTCTAAGACTTTTTAAAGTCAAATTGACTATTTTTAAAACTAATCTTTTTACTATTTTTGCTAACATATAAGTGAAGATATTATAACCAAAAGAAAGTATATACAATTTATTACTAATTTCAATTTTTATAATTTTAAAAATATATTTATATATGTTTAATTATTAATTTTAAAAATAGTCAATTTGACTTAAAAAAGTCCTAGAAAAGCAATTAATTTGGGACGTAGGGAGTACCGTGTTAAGGGAAGGGAAAATAATTAAAATCTCTTCAAATCCCAAGAAAAGTGAGATACTTTATATTAACAAAAATAACCTTGTAAAATAATTAATATGACAATTTTGTAGACACATTTTGTAAACAGCCTTGGCCAACAAATCACCAAGCAATAATATTTAAGATCTTAATGAACTTTTCTTAACACTACAATGTTTCAGAATCCCATATTATAAACCAAACAATTACACATCAGATGTTCAAAATATACCAAACAGTGCAAAATCTTAATAGAATCTCCAGTAAAGTAAAGACCATTACCAGAATCTAAAAATTAACACAATATCTTAATAAAAATAATAAAATGTTTTTATTAATTTGTTTTACGTAGTATTAAAAAAGCCAAACAAATAGAAAACAAAAAAGGAAAGGAAAAAAAGTATTGTTGATATTACAAGTACAAGTCACTATATGTGTTGGTGTGTGTAACAAAGCAAGCAAAAAAAAAAAGACCAAACAAAATAATTCTAATAGATAGACATTATTAAATTATATCATTTCTTATATTTATGCAAGGGTAATATTATAATAGTGTAGTTTAAAAATAAGAATCATTTCCCTTCCCTTCCCTTCCCTCGTTCTAAACTCACAAACAAAAAAAAATTTAATTAAAATCCCAACCCATCCCTTCATTTTTAAAACTCACAAACATGTCAAATGAAAACTATAATCCCTTCCCATCCCTTCCCCTCCTATACTTTCCCATCCCATCGCTCTAAACTCACAAAAATGCAGCATAAATGTCCTAAGATTAAAGGCATGTTAAATAATTCATTACTAGTTCAAAACAAGTATAAATATTTAATCTTAATTTTCTCCATGTAATATCAACGTTATATAATAAAATTTTACAATATAACTGCCTTGTACTATAACTGCCTTACTATTGTTCCAAACACTCACAGCAATTTCTTTAAGATATTAATGATTCCTAATCCTGCATTTTAGGTTTGGATCCTTTGAATCTTCCCTTTTCTACGACGACTGGAATAGAAGAGAAGAAAGGTGCTACCTTTTGTTAAATTTGTTATTTCTGTACACATGGAAAATATCCTCTAAATAAATATATTTTACCCAATTATAATGCTTCATCCTTGATATCTGTTACTCAAGGGCAAACTCGTTCTTCCTTTCTGCAGCAAGGTACAGAAAGGAATAATGAGGTTGTTAATGTGCTTCTTTGGCATACGCAGGTTGATGTTCACATCAGTTAACTGGCTCCTAGGTGCCATAGTAAGACAGCAAATGCATGTATCAAGGTATATTTCACACTTGTGTTGTTCAAGCTCATCAGGTGTAGGATTTTAGCCAACAAATTTTATGTGAGATTTATCAAATTTTCGACTTTAATTAACATGCATGATTTTCTACTTTAACTAAGTGAAGAAATACAGAGCAAAAAACCTGTTATGCATGTAGTTTTAGAGTGTACCCATTTTAATCATATGCCAATTTCCGTTCAATTTTGATAGCCACCAAACATTGGAACCTAGGTAGACAGATGATTTCAACAGAAAAGAAATACTCGACTTGGAAAGAATGAAGTCAAAATCCTACGTGCATTTTGCAATGCAGTGATGCACCAACCGTAAAACTATAGATGCCTCTTTAACATTAAACCTGACAGAAGGTTAGATAAATCCTTATACTATTTACTATTAAATACTGAACAATATGATTCCATGTCAAAGTAAGCTGAGCAAGCAAAAGGTGCTGGTATTACTATTCTTGGTGTGTACAAGTTTAGAGTACCTGCAGATGTCTGATTTAGGTCTAGACTGCCCATCCTTTAAAAAAAAGAAAAAAAACTTTGATTAGTATCAATTTTAAATAACAAAAATACTATTTAAAAATAGTATTTAATACAATGACGTACCATTAAACACCCATATGACATCTTTGCTTGCGAGTTAAAATCGCCACCTTATGTTTATGACCTACAACGTGTTTAGAGTCGCGTTTAGAACGGCAATTGCACCGGTACTTCGGGGAATCAATCATATCCTCGTTCGAATTAAAAGAAACCCTTATTTCGGACAGGTAACAGCCCGAACGATTGAAAGGGCTAACAAAATCTAAGAAATTTGACAAGAAAAACTTTAAATGATGAAACATGACTAAAAATGATACCTTATGAACATATTCTTTAAAATGTATTATGGACCCTCAGGCTTCTAAACCAACGAAATGAAACATGACTAAAAATGATACCTTATGAACATAATCTTTAAAATGTATTATGGACCCTCAGGCTTCTAAACCAACGAAAAGGAGACGCATCAAAAATAAAAAATATCGTACATGTACTCTGGCGTTGAGTTGAAAACCTGGCCATAAAATAGGAAAAAGAAGGAACTGCTGGAGGAACCAGCTAACAGGACACAGAGCTCGTGTTCTATGTTCAGTACATGGATTGTTTTTCAAGCAGAAAAATGGCCAAAACTTGTCTAACTCCAAAAAAATGTCTAGGGCGAAACGTCGCCTTCTTGAAAAGAAGATATACTGTCAACTAAGGGTAATTTAGTTTATCTCTTATTTATGTAGCTAAATATGTTGTTTGGAATATTTTTCTCTCCACACTAATAATTTTTCTACTTGTTGCATATTATTTTTGCTAATTTTTCAGGTGTATTTGAAGAGCAATTCGTTTGCTTTCAATATTTTCCGAAAATTTTGGACGAGTTATGAAGTTCCAGTTAGTTCTTATCAAGATTGGAATAAGTTGTTGGACCATGATCCTACTTGGAGAAAAGGACGAAGATTATTCTCGTTGATTGTTTATGAATATATAAAACACGGGAAACGAGTGATGAAACTTCTTGTATATCCAAATAGCAATTTGTACCCACGTAAAGAGACATCTAATGTGCCTATCAAATTTGGATATGCAGAAAGATTATTCCGAAACACGATTTTTGACCGTATCTCAAACCTCATGAATATCCAAATTTAGATATGCAGAAAGTTTCATCACTGGCTTCACGTGTTTTTAATAATCAACGAGAATAATCTTCGCCCTTTTCTCCAAATAAGATCATGGTCCAACAACTTATTCCAATCTTGATAAAGACTAACTGGAATTTCATAACTCGTCCAAAACTTTCGAAAAATAATGAAAACAAACGAATTACTCATCAAATACACCTGAAAAATTAGCAAAAATAATATGTACTACATAAATAAGAGATAAACTAACTTACCCTTAGTTGACGGTATATATCTTTTTTTTAAGAAGGCGACGTTTCGTCCTAGACATGTTTTTAGAACTAGACAAGTTTTGGCCATTTTTCCGCTTGAAAAACAATCCATGTACTGAACATGGGACACGAGTTCTGTGTTCTGTTAGTTGGTTCCTCCAACAGTTCCATCTTTTCTCTATTTATGGCTAGGTTTCCAACTCCACACCAGAGTATATGTACGATATTTTTTGATTTTGATGCGCCTCCTCTTCGTTGGTTTAGAAGCTTGAGGGTCCATAATACATTTTAAAGAATATGTTCATAACGTATCATTTGTAGTCATGTTTCATCATTTAAAGTTTTCTTGTAAAATTTTCTATTCTAACACCTTGTAACTGCTATGGTCAATAAAATTTCTTCCTATCTCTGTCAGTATGTTCTAAATACCTCTGTACGAGTGAGAATAGAACCAATAAAACTAAGCAAAATTACTCTCCCACAAACAGTTGTATATGTAGCAACCAAATATGCAATTTTATGCGGTTTATAAGGGTGAGTACTGAGTAGTCAATAAGCGAATAAAAGAGTGTTGAAATTAAGATCCGGGTAAAGCAGCAATAACAAAACAAACCAGTTGAAAAGGTTTGTAACAACAAACTAAGCATCATTAACCTCCCTAAAGGCTTCGTTATCTGCAATAGTTTTCAAGCGAAGATTATAGCACCACCCATAAGAAGAAAAACCAAATGCATGTATACCCTGAGGTTCTACTTATTCAGTGTATATAACAGAGAGCATTCCTGAAAAGAAATGAAAGTATTACTAATTTATCAGCGAATACATTAGGCAATGGCTAAACAATAGCACTTAAAACATTTACAAGCTGTGAACAAGGATTGCTGATATGAGATTATTGTATTGAATATATACATATAATTCTATTATTTTATTTGTTTATATTATCACTACTAATTTCCTGAACTACATAACTACAACACGGTTGTAATTTGAGAGACAGAGACAACCTAAAATGAGTAGTTCTACCGTTAATGGATTAGAAAGGTGAAAAGGATGTGGATAAATCTGTTGAAGAAAGAACATTCTTCCATCTATTTATCCTATGTCTGGTAAATGTATGGAACAGAGCTGTTCTTCCATCTATTTATCATATGTCTGGTCAATTTTTATTTTTCCAAAAGGTTAATCTAGTCTAATTCCATTAGCCTTGTTGCCATAATGCATTATGCATTTCCACTGCAAATGGACTATCATTACTATTATAACAAGCTGAATTGGATCATTTCTTAGAAATTAGATATAGACCTGGTTGACAAAAATGCTACACTTGGTCCTGCTACAGTGCTGTGCGACTGATTTGATTCGTTTTGATTCTGCGTCCGGCGGTGGTTATGGTTTCTAATGAAGCGAAGCAGCTTCAGCGGATTTGATGGATTTGATTTCGAGTGTTTGATTCTCTGTTTTGGTGTGGGATTGGCATCACCTTCACCTTTTCGCTTCCTCCTGCACATTTTGAGTAATTTTGATTCTCAGTTTTCAATTCTCAGTAATCAGTTCTAATTCTCAGTAATCAGTTCTGACAGATGCTGATAATAATAAAAAAAACAGCCTTGTATATGGATAGTAGTGGTGGAACCGTGTTTAGAATGAGTGAGCGAGGTGTGGGTTGTGGAAATGGGCATGTGGGCTGGGCTCTGGGATGTGGGGCTGTGGAAATGAGCTCTCTTGAGCGTAAATAAAAATAAGCACAAAAAAAAACTACTACTACAAAGATTTGTTAATTCACTGAAAAAATTCAAGAAGAAAGAAAACCCCTGACCATAAAGCCTTTTCAATCTAAAAATGAAAATCCAAATCATGCAAATCTGAAATTTTTTTTAAAGATTAGACACCAAAAAATTATGGCACTTAATCTTTGTGGAGCAATACAAATTAAATTTCACAATAAAAAAAATCTTAAAAAATTGCTCTGATTAGAACAGAACAACTCCTAATGCAAAGATATGTTAATTCACTGAAAAAAAATCAGAAAGAAAGAAAACCCTTACCATAAAGCCTTTTCAATCTTAAAATGAAATTCCAAAGCATGGACAAGTAAACTCTCAATGCCATCATCAGAAGACCTAAACACACACAAAAACAAGAGTAGAACATAGATGGTCTTTGGTAAAGGAGATCTGATAATAAACTACTCAAGACAACCGGATCTAGCCGTTGTATGAAAAACCTACATGGACCTGTAAACCTAAACCTATATACTTGTTTTGTTTGTACACAAATACTATGTTTAAAAGACCTATAAGTATTTTAATTGTCTCAAAAAAAATAAAATATTTGATATTTGTATGGGCCAGGCCACAGCTATCGTGGTCAAGATGATAAAATTTAAACGGCTAATAATACACATCAACAAAATACAACTTTTTATTAATTTACTAAAAATACTCTATAATCTTTTATGGTATTTGTATGGGGCAGAGCGATTTATGGTGGGTTTTCCGAGATGATAGTTCACATCAACTCTTTTATTAAAAATAAAATAGTAGTATTTGATTGACATTTGTATGGGGCAGAGCTATTGTGGGTTTTACGAGATGATAGTTCACATCAACTCTTGTGGAGTAGTATTAAAAATAAGAGTGCTTTGCATGACATGTTTTTTGGACATAGAAATTAGACATTTTTATGTTCCTTTGTTTTTTTTAATTTTTTTTTTTGGTATATATCCAAACATATTTATACTATGGATTTATAAAAAAAAATAAAAAAAAACAAAAAAAATTAGGTGTAATTTGGATATATATCAAAAAAATGGTTGTATGGGCCCATACAACTATTTTTTTGATATATATCCAAATTACACCTAATTTTTTTTGTTTTTTTTATTTATTTTTTTATAAATCCATAGTATAAATATGTTTGGATATATACCAAAAAAACAAATTAAAAAAAAATAAAGGAATATGAGTAAACTAGGAGACCGGTCCAATTTTCCGGTCCAATAGACCGGTCCGCCTAGACATATTGTAAAAATAAAATAAGTAGTACTAGTATTTAATTGACATTCATATCAATATCAATAATAAACAACTTTTTTTGTCAGTCACGCCTATTACCGGTTCCACGATATCATATCAATCAAAAATCATAAGAGTCTATCGATACTACTACTTAGTACTTACTATCTATCGGACAAAATTTTATACATAAATAATACTCCCTCCATACTCAAGGAAGCATTATGCTAACATGAATATTTGATATTTTTCACATTATATGAAAAACTATTATTTTCAAAATATATAATTTTGACTCCTCATTTTGTAATTCATATAATAATTATTTATTAGTTTAATAATTTACTCCATTTAATAATAAAAGCAGGTATATAAGAATGTTGTGCACGTTATGAAATTATCAATTAAAATTCAATTTCTTTATAATGATATTGAATTTTTAAAATACGGAACGAAATAGTAGTACGTAACAAAATTACCTGTTGGTTTGAATATAACACTTTGTCTTCAAGTTTTAGATTAAATAGGAAAAAAAAAAGTAAAAAGAAAATGCCTTGGAGATTATTATAAGAGAAAAATAATAAAATGTAATGATGTCTTATAGTTTAAATTAAGATAAAAAAATAAATGTTATTTAATTAAAAATAATCACTTTAAAAAGAATGCGAAAAACAAATACGAGAGAAGAAAATCAACCCTTCTCTTCCTTTTTATTTTACTGTTTTCTTTTTATCGAAACTCCTAGACATAGTGTATAAATGGCTGGTTTCGACTTTCAATATGTTCCTGTATCAAAATCTCACGACTAAGAAATAAATTTGTAAGGAAATAAATATTGATACTACATAATACAATCTTATTTAAGTATTTTAGAAAGTATTTAATAGATTTAATAATATTCCATATTTCAATGGTAGAATTTATAAATAAAAAAAATTGATCATCTTTTTTGAAGAACAGAGATTATTCATTTCGAGATATATGCCCATAGCTTAGGTAAATTAAATGTTCTTCGCTTTTACATAAAATTTATTTACCCTACTCAAATATTTTAGAATATTGATACTACATAATACAATCTTATTTAAGTATTTTAGAAAGTATTTAATAGATTTAATAATATTCCATATTTCAATGGTAGAATTTATAAAAAAAAATAAAAAAATCTATCATCTTTTTTGTAGAACAGAGATTATTCATTTCGAGATATATGCCCATAGCTTAGGTAAATTAAATGTTTTTTCTCTTTTACATAAAATTTATGTACCCTATTCAAGTATTTTAGAACCTATGTATTACTTATCAATAATAATATATAAATAATCAAATTATAGATTTTACTTTTTATTTTTTATTTTTTTATATTATGTTTGTACAACTTTTTATATATAATCTTTATCCATAATATTACTCATATAGTAATATAATTATCATATTTGAATTGTTTATGTCATATAATATCGATATAAACAATATCGGAGATAGATTTAGAAAACAAAAATACAAATAATTTTTTTGCAGTAAAATTTATTTTCTTAAATGTACCAATATTAAATTGTATATATTTTATTTTTATCCTTTAAAATAATAAATTATTAGTGTGATGTTGATCATATTAATATGATGGTAAAAGTAAAAAGTAGACTAAAAATATTTTTTAATTTTTTTATTTATGTCAATAATTTGTTGTTTCGTAAAGTAAAAAAATTTGAACGTAGAATATTTTAGTATGAAATTATCTATGTACATATATAATAAGGCAAAATTAAATTTTTTGACCTTTGAACTTTAGTATGGAACTAGAATTTAACTACTACTAAAATACTTTTTAAAATCTCCCTAATTTTATTTTATTTATTTTAAATTAATTCAAGGAGATAAATTTATATCTATGCAAAAGTATGTCGACAATTAGCATCCTTAATTGACTCCAAATAAAAATCAAAAAAGGATAGAGAGCATAGAGTAAAAAATCACCAACAAAAAATAAATAATTTATTATTCAAAAACACAAGATTATGTTGAGCTGAGTTTAATATTTGTATAACTAATTTGCTATTTAATTAATTAGTAACGTATTAGATATATATTCTAAATTATATATATATATATATATATTAATATTATATTGAAAATTTATTATAATTAATATTTTTATTGTGGATTCAGTAATAAATAATTTATATGTATGTGAAACTAAGTTTATATTTTAACTTAATAGTTAAATTGTTGTTAATATATAATAGTATTTTAACTTAGTAGTTAAGTTGTTGTTAGCATCATGTGAATCGTACGTTTTAGCTTCAACGAAGAAGTGTGATGCGTATGCTAAGGCTAGCAACTTGATTAGGGGAGAAATTAATGATATAAGTTTGTAACCCGTTCGCACGGACTAATTTTCTTGTATGTTTTTAAATTTATTTCACATGGTTTGAGATATTTTTCTTTTCTTTTTTTGGCAGTTAAGATTAATTTCAATTTAGATTCATTATTTTTTGATAGTTATCTAGTAATTTTATGATCAATCAAATTAATTCAATTGTAGAATTCTTATTAAATTATTATCATTACATATGTATATTTGTATATATTTATATATATGGGAAATAATTCATAGTAAGTAATTGTTATGGATCAAAATTGGGCATACACCGGATTTAACAAGCGGGATTAATGCTAGGAAAAAACATGTCCGCTACTAATCGCTGCTATTAGTAGCGGACAGAAAAACACACAAAATTTCGACCAATTTACCCCTTCAGGCAACAACAGTATTGTATAATTTTAAATACTCTGCTACTAATGGTATCAGACTGTCTTTTAAACAGTCAAACTCATCTGTCAATTCGTATGCTCTATAACAAAAAAAAAGACAATATACTTTGAATAGTTAATTGGCTAATTGGTTCTTGCATTTGCTAGTTGGCTAGTAATATTTCTGATATGCATCCGCTACTATTAGTAACTGACAAAATATTTTTTTCTCAAATTGTGACTTATATTCTATCGACTCCCGTTGACTGAAGTTGAAGGGTAGTTTTGTAAAATATCTGTATGCTATTAATAGTAACAAAAAATATTTTTCTATTTTTAATCATGTTTGTCCCTTCCTAAAAAAAATTCTAAAGAGATTTTGGTGTTTTTTGGATTTAATCCCAAACGTATGTTTTATAACATTTAGCTTTATTTTTATAAATGATAATTGTGTATCATTTTGTATGTGTATATACTTGAAAGTATGTGTTTTATGTATTATATCATGTGTGGATGATATTGTATGTTTGAGTATTGTTTTACTTACATTTTGTTGTGATACATTATTTAATTATTTTTGTGGAATAAGAAAAGTAATTAAATTTTTGTTCATGACAAAATAAATTTAATTTTGTGCATATATATTTTTGTTATAATATTTTATTAGTAGATAAAATATTATGATGTGTGTGTGTGTGTATATATATATATATATGAAATTTGAGACAATTATTTTTCTTATACACCAATTGAGATTAATTTAGTATGAGAAAGTTGTAGTAAACTTTGAGAAATTTACTTGTCTCTATGTATAACAAATTAGTTGTAAATTAATTTATTTTGAGAATAAAGTAAATTTATGTTTTTCTTGAACAAAATTATGTGTATAAAATTTGAGCCAATATTTAGTGTGTAATATTGCTTGGTATTTGTATGCATGAATTTTGTTTGTTTATAAGTGTTTTGTGAAAATCATTATTGTATATGTTAGTTTATCTCAAATATGTACTTGTATGAGTAGTAGTACATTATATTGTGATCAGATGAACTTTGCATGTTATAATTGAGGTAAACATTACTTTTGACTTTATATAAACTAGGTAATATCCCGTGCAATGCACGGACTAGTTTGAATAACGGATTGTTTAATTTGTTAAAATTGCGATGAGAATTTTTTTTTTTTATAATAAGTTATTTGCATGTAGAATACACAAAAATCGAACCTATAGTCTAAACATTTTTCAAATATAATAAACTGAAACTACAAAAGTTTGTGTCATTCAAAATGAGAACAATAACAACCATTATTGCAACTCTGAATTGCTAAACAATCCATAAAGAAGCTAAAGAACCTTCACAGAACATTGTTCAATTGGAGGAGAAGATTCTTAGAACTTCGAAGAAGAGGGTCACCTCTTCGTTCACAAAATTTGGGTTGATCTCATCCCGTGGTTTATAAAGCTGCAAAAATTGATCATCCAAAACCCCAATTTTCACACCCAAATAAAAAAAAATCTATCATAAAAAAAGTTTAATAGAAACACATCTCACAATTTTTTTGTAAAAAAAAGAAGCAACTTTAAGAAAACATCACAAATACTCACATAAAAAATCTCTCAAATCAAAACTATTTTTAGTGAAAAGACTGACCTCAGGGCTCAGGGTACAAAGATGTCAAGGAATTGATATATTGTCTCTGCACCTGATTCCAAGTACTATTATTAAGAACTCCAACATTGGGTTAATTTTACTCTAACTAAAAATATGTAAAAGGTTAACTATATGATATATGCATCTCATGTTTAATATACCTTTATTTCCATCGGGAAAGAAACAATCTCCATGGTAGTATTTTAGTTTTGATTCAGTGTTAAATGAGGCTGAAGAGACCTGAACATACACGTCTATTGTTGAAGGACATGCCCTCTTTGTTGGAGCCATAAATAATAATCTGTAAAACTAAAACAGAAGAAGAGAATATTACTTCCATAGCTATTTCAAACACAATTAAAATGCATGTGAATAATAAATGCAAATCCATAGTCTTGAACTCCACATTCAAGGACTATTTATTCTTATGAAGAAATAAGCATACAAACTGTCTGCAGTCTATTGTTCTAGAACCAAGAAAACATTCCATCAAATAAATTAATTTACGGTTGACATATTCAACCAAAATATAGGTCTATAACTAAATTATACTCCCTCCATTCCACAAAAATAATCTAATTTATTATTAACAAATAAATAAATAGTCCACCAAAAGAGTTCTATTTTATTGATGATCATATAAAAATGAAATGATACCCAAAATTAATCAAAACAACATAATATTTATGGGTCTATCTGAAATGGAGTTTTTACTCATAGTCCCAATTCAAAATATTAGGAGTTTTCCCTGGTCATGACATGGTGTAGTGGAAGACTACGGTAATTGCATCAATGAAAAATGGTACGCGCATGAAAATCTATCAAACCTAAACAACCACAAAACGGATAATAAATTCATTGCCCAACAAAATGAAGAATGCTATATCATTTCAAACTCCAAACAAAGGCAACTCAATCATTCATCAGTAAAGGTAAATTTTTTAACAGATTACCAAACTATTATGCACATATTGAAATTGAGCTAGTAAATTTTTTAATTTAATCAAATATTCAAACAATCAACAACTCTAATATACATATACTATATGTCAACCAAAAACAGAAAACCAAAAATTACTGCCCCATTCGGTAACTGCTAAACTATAAAATTTATAAACTACTCGCAACAAATCAGGGAAGGATTTCAATTGAATTCATTGCAAAGACCATGAATTTGAAATTTTGAATATATGAATCATTTCCTCTTGTTCCTAACCAAAGCCATTCTCAATCTATATTCTACATCTGAATCAAAATTCTACATCCAAATTCTCATCATTATGCATATCATTAAGATGGACTGATACATACCTATAAACACATGGCAGCCTCTAGAGTGTTTCGTACGCAAGTCAAATACAATTGCAATGTGTTTGCCTGGAAATTTCAAAAGGCAAAAAATACTTATACTCCTGAGGAAGGCTACTAACATTGAAAATTTGAAACACATAACAACCAAGAAGAATATACATGTACAGTACAAAACTGTATCTGATAGATTAGGAGAGAGGAAAAAAAAACAAAACTCTGAATCATAAGGAACTCTTCACTCAACTTTTAAAATAGTATAAACCGTGTCTAAAAAATTTACAACTAAAACTGAAACCAAGGGGAAAATTTTTGATACTCTATATGCTTATTTTTCTAGTTGAAATTACAAATATAAACCACTCCAAAGTAATAACGCTCCACCAAGAGGAAAGAAATTTCTGAATTTCGAAATGCTCCATATATCATTTCAGTTTAGTAAGATATATTCAGCTAACATTAACCATATAAATAATAATACCAGAGTGAAACTGAGTCTGATAATTTCAATTTCAACCAATGAAATAAATTTCCTCAGTAAATTCAATGGGCGCGCGCACACACACACACACACACACATATATATATATGCATATATATCTAGAGAGAGAGAGAGAGAGAGATAAATACCATTGATTAAAGGCGTAAACAGACACGAATCGACCTCATAAAACTGTAGAAGATGCCATTAACTTTTGCTCTCTCTTCTACAAACACCGAGAATGGGTCATCTCATGTTGTTACTTTTGAAAATCGTGGTGATGCTATTTAACTTTTAATATCCCGTGCAATGCACAATATGTAGAAAGCTAACTATTACCTAATCTACTTTCCATACACTCCTTCAATCCAAGATTAGTGGTCCTGAATTTCCTTGTTTGGATGTCCCAAAACTTTATCAGCTCAATTTTTACTTATCGAACCGTTACCATATTGCAACATCCAGTTATTAGGACAGTCTCCACAATTTTATATACCAAACTAATTACATTATTTAAATGAGTATAGCCAATGAGGATGACCATATTGGGACACAGAGAGTACGACTTTTCAAAACTGAAAAAAGGGACACCACCCAACATCCTTAAACTTCATACCTCTTTGCTGGTTTCATAACCTTCAGATATGCATACTGAATGCGTAGGCCCAAACTCGAAAAGCTAAAACACCATATAAATAAACATAAACATCTGTTAAATACATTATCAAATATATCACATAAAATTCTTGCAGAAAGAAAATTATATTCGCACATTAACAACGTTTCTTTAATCCAGAGCAACCACCTTAAGCACATCATAAACTCTACAACAACTATTTATGAAAAACAAAATCCCACTAACCAACTTAAATGCAACTCTTCAAAGCAAAATATATATAATTAAGTGAGTTTAAAATTGGAAAATTAACATTAGATAGCTGAAGCTCGAAGTAGTGAAGTTGTGAGCCATCTTGATCAAATCGGAGCGCCGGGAATCCAGATTCAGAGCAGAACCGAGCCACAACAGGCAGAGACGGAGTTGAAGAAAAAGAATAAGCCTCAAGGGATAGCTCAGTAATGGTAGCTACAATGAACTCCTGTTGTTTCTGTTTTTGGTCTTGAGGAACCTCTCAAATATAATAAATTGAAACTACAAAACTTCATCACATTCAAAATGAGAACAATAACAACCATTACTGCAACACAGAATTTGTAAACAATCAATAAAGAAGCTAAAGAACCCTTATAAACCATTTAGCTAGGGACGACAATATGTCTAACCTCATATCAATACTAATATATAAAAGTAAATACTAATATATCAAGAACACATAAAAGTAAATCTGATGATGTTAGCTCAAATAAAGGGATGCTTGAAGCAGCTTTAAAAAAGCTGGAATACAACTCTTTAGTAAATATTTTACTTTTTCCCACCTAATACTTCCAAGTTTCAACCAATTATAAATAAAATTCTGGTCAAGTTCCGTAGTTATATGACCTTGCCAATGAAAATGAGTTGCTTTGCAATGAATTCTTTTTTGTCTCTACATGTTGTTGCCTTCCCAGTGCTTTAATTTTACAGGAATACTTCATTTGAACAACATACATCTATACCATGATCATTGTGTTTCAATGATTATCCGGTTACTAAAGTTTTAACATCTATAACAGTACTTGGAGAAAGAACTAGAAATATATTTTTCTAGCTCTGGAATTTTTGCATTGCGTAAAGTTATCCACATAATTGGCAATTAGCACAACAAATCCCTTCCTTATGTTTTGTTACTCCCACATAGATAAACCACCAATAATTTAGTTAAAGGAACCTACAGTTCTTCTTCATCCCACCTTGTGATGCCAATCCAATCAAGTTAACAATAAATTATGGCTATTGGAGCCTTTGGGCTATATACAACCAAATATATATGGAACTAATTAATCAAAGAGTGAATACCTGAACAATGAGAGTGGCATCGAGCTCGAATCCATCATTATAGACTGAAGAATCAAAAAGCCGGCTACACTGATCTAACCGTTGGCTCTCGTCTCTATACTCCAAGATTCTCTCCCTATCCACACATATCACCATATTAACAAATTAATAAACTTCATCAAAAATTCATATTTTTTTAGTAAATTCAACTCTTAGCAAATTAATATACTCCAAAAAAATCATAATTTTTAGAAAATTTAACATTTAGGTACACACTTAACACTTAAACTACCAAATGAGTCCTAATTTAAAACGTACTCGATCTTGAGGAGAAATTTCTGAGAATCAGCGTGTAGGTCGGCCCATTTAGTTCCATAGCTAGCGGGAGCCTTTTCGTTGGTAAATAGATAAAGTTGATTTTGTTGTTGTTGATACTGAAATTGTTGTTGCTGTAATTGCTGTAATTGTTGTTGTTGTTGGGGTTGAAATGGGAGGTTGGAACAAGGACGATTGTTGTTGATGCTGGGCGTTGGTAAGGATTGAGACGAAAAGAAGTCAGTGAAGAGGCAATTGTTTATATGGGTGAAGTGATCGAGGGAAAGAAGAGAAGGAGTCGATCGAGAAGAAGAGAAGGAGTCGGTCGATTGAAGGATGGAGTCGATTTCAAACTCGCGTAAGTTTTTCAATTAACCGACTTAACTGTTAATTAATTAAGGGTCGACTCGGTGAGTTTTTCAATTGATCAAAGATAGGATCGTTTGTCCTACTTTTATATATAATACTTGATAGTTGATATAGTGAAGTTCAAGAATTTCATGTTATTCTGAAAATTGTCTTCGATTCTATATTTGTTAATATCAAAATATACATTGTTTATAATATTTCATGTTCATGTTGGAACAAGAAATTAATTTGAGAATTTTTTAGTTCATATGTGTGAAATATAATTTACTTTATATAGAAATTAATTTTGTTTGTGATAAATTAATTTATTATAAATTAATGTAAAATTTCACATTTTATGATTTATATGCAAATAAATTTGTGCAATATATGATAGTTGCGCCATAATTTATATATAATAAATTTTATACTATTTACATAGAGTCAAGCATTACGTGTTGGTATACTTGAAAAATGTATATGTATAATTTTAAATGCACATGTTAATTAAATAATTTTTGAATTTAAGATTTTATGGAATTTCAGAAAATAAGAACTTGTTTTCTTATGTGGGGTGTTCTAAGAGATTATTATGTTGAAGTAATCTTTATATGAATAACTATTACATAAGATGTACAAGAAGTTATTTTTTGTTTAGAGAAATGTTCTTTAATATTCTTATGTGGAAGTAATATTTATGAGAACATTGTCAAATAAAATGTTAATTAATCTAAAATTATTTTTAAGTAGTGAATATAATATTGTGAAGTGAAATTATTCAATAAGATTTCAACTATTTAAAAGTGTGGGGGTAATTATTTAAGAATTTCATTTTTGATGGACTAAATTTGGCTTTTGAACTATTTAGAGCATAATTTTATCTATGTTAGAAATAGTAAAGCTTGTGAATTTCTTGTCCTAAAATTCAATTTAATTATCTAGTCTTATGAAATGAAAGTCTTTGAAACACAAACTTTTAAATACTATTAAAATGTGATCTTATTTCACTTAATTAATTTTCAAAGGTCTTATAATTTGAATATGAAACTAATAGTGGCAGGCCGTGTTCGGGAACAACTTATAAGTTGGTCAAACCAACTTACCAACTTATAAGTTGTTTTTCACTAATAAGGTGTTTGACAATCACTTATTTTTTGACTTATAAGTTGATTTTTAAGTTAAAAAAAATAAGTAACTATTTGTGACTTATTTAAAATTGACTTATAAGTCATTTTAAAATAAGTTAGTTTGACCAAATGTAATGTCTATTTTGCCACTCTTATATTTTATCCCTCTTTTTATTAGTGTCCTTTTTAGTAATCTTTACATTTATTTTAACTTATAAGTCATTATGAGTCGAACACCGTCATAACTTATTTTAACTTAATTTCTGACTTATAAATCAAATTGACGCTGAACGCTTTTACTTATAAGTCATTATTTAAAATAACTTATAAATCAACTTATATTTTAACTTATAAATTATTTTAAAATAAGTGATTCCCGAACAGACTGTACTTATAAGCACACAGAACCGACTTAAAACTATGAAGATAATGTCTTTGTGAGATGATCATGATCCGTGCTCTCTCTCTTTCTCTCTCCACCACCCGTCACCGCCTCAACAATGTTTATGAGTTTGAAAGAGAAAAAAAAATTTAATCAAAAAGAGTAAATAAAAGAAATTTTATTTTTTTTCCTTAATGTTTGTGAGTTTTAGAAAGAAATTTTAAGTTAAAATTAAAATTATATTTTATTTTAAAAATTATTATAAAGATAATTTTAGTACTTTAGTATGACGACTAATCTTTAATAAATTTTCTTTTAAATCTTTCTATTTTGAGAAAAAAAATTTATGTGGGAAAATGCACATTTTTGCATAGTAGGCTTTTCCTTTTAGTCTAGTTTCGGACTTTTAGTTTTCATTAGAGAATACTAGCTAGCCACTTCGACGAGTGTTGTCTACGTAATTAGCGCGAGAATAAAATAATTTTTTTTTATCAAATATCAAGAATAAAATAAAGATATGTAAATAAGTTAAATTTAAAAGAACAATAAGCTTTTTATCGTCATGATGGGTGTTGAGTTATTTTTTATTAAGACCTTCCTACAGGATCATCACTGCAGTAGAATTTTTAACCAATAATCATCAAGTTGGCCGCAAAAAAAAAAATAGAGTTCTTCAACCGATAACCATTATAATGAGTTTGGATAACAATTCAAGTAATCAAACAAAAATAGAAAGAGAATAACAGCTGAAAAAGGTGAAAGGAAAGAAAAAATATGGATTGCTGAAAGAAGATTACAAAGAACAAAAGAAATGAAACAAACAGATCACAATACAATACAATACAATACAATAGCCTCCTCTCTCTCCTCTTAACAATTCTATTTATACTACCTTCTACCTTTCCCGCTCTCTGAGAGTTCAATTACAATCCCGCACGAAAACGTAAAATGGAGCAAAATTGTTGTGCAATGAAGACAAAAGAGAAAGAAAAGAAAAGAAAAGAAAAAAGACCATTAGTGCTGGATGTATGTTATCTTCAGTTCAGATAACTAGCAGGTCTTCCTTGAGGACCACTTAAATTTGCAATTGATGAGACACCAGTTTTTCATGACCCAACTCTAGCTTCACCTATATTTAGTATTACCACCTTCTTTTTTTCTTAAATGATGTTCCCTAGACTGCTAAAGAAGCAAACAAATTATAAATAACAAAAAAGAAAGTGCAAGGAAAATATATTGAGAATAAGGAGGTCCAAGCTTCTAAAATAGTAAACTGTGGGGGGTACATTTAATTTTATCATGTTACAAATTTACTAAAGAAAATTGTCAAATAATGATGGGGTGCCCCCATCTACACCTGTTTCACACCACTGCAAATTTTACAAAAAGTCCCCTACTTTTTTAACAAACTAGAAAGCTCACCCTTTTCATGCATGGAGGACAAGATGTCACACCCACCAACTAAATCACCATTCACAAAGACCTGTGGGAATGTAGGCCAGTTACTATACTTCTTTAGTGTCTCTCTTAATCCACTATTATACTCTTCATCAAGAACATCAACACTCTCGTAATCTGCTCCTTCGCTTTCAAGAATCCCAACAACCCTCTGTGAGAATCCGCATAAAGGAGCACTTCTTGATCCCTTGATGAATGCTACCACCTTGTTCTCCTTCACTAGCTTGTCAATGAGTTGCTCAAGAGGGACAGTTAGTTGGACGTGTCGGCCAGGTGTTAACCGCAGATCAGACTTCTTCTTGGGTGGCTGCCGTACCCATGTGTTGTTCCCTGATTCATTACCTGGTGGGACTTTTCCTGTGACTCCTATGTGTTCTTCCATCCATGATTTCCAAGCTCGGGTTAAAGCTGTTCTATCAGGCTCTTCTACCACCCCAACCTACAAGACAGAACTTCAACGATGAAATTACAAGGAAAATGATACCTTTGTGTATGCTAATCAATACTGGCACACAAGAGTAAACCTTTCTTATTGGAAGATACACATCAGAAAGCCAAAAATTAGCCTCTGTCAATTACAATTAGCTTTAAACAAGCTTGCTGAATTGGCCAACTTTGTGGTTTGAGTCAAGTTTGTTATCTTCAAAAGCAGTGGTTAAGGCTTAGTTCATGCCAATTGATGTACGGCCCGTATGGGCTAGTTTAGCCTCAATATACTAGTATCGCTTTAAGGTACTAATATATATAGAAATACATGCTGCAAAGCGTTTCAAAATTGCAACCAACTTGCCACTAAATAAATCTATTATTTATCCAGCAAAGACTATCTACTGCAAATGCTGAGAAACTTATACTAGATTCTAAGAGCATGAATGAGCTTCATTTCTGGTATCTTCCATTTACATGCCAAGTATCTAAAAGTGGAAATTGAAAGACAGAAAGAAAGACAAGCTAATCCTGTCACAAAGTACCACTAGTGACAATTGATACATCATGGTATACTACTAGCATGGACATGGATATGATGCAAAGTACACATCTATGGGATATGAATATGGTCATTTCCCCACAATGAGAGTGCACTATTTTTTTATATAACAAATTCTGTTTATACAGAATATGACAAATATCTTCTAAGTTATTATATTGAGCCCAGATCATATAACTGAGGCAACCAATTTTTTTAAATCATCATGACTAATAATCCTTAGTGCTGTACAAACATAGACAAACAGAGCACTATATGCAGGTTTCTTACAAACCATGATTAGAACTTATAAACAAGGTCTATCAAACCATCAAGCACAAAGACTCAAACTTGAGCTTGTTTCATTTAGATTAAAGCATCAACTCAAACACAGCATGCTTCCAGCTTCTAAAAGTAACCAAATTTCTCTTATAACTACAAATTTTGGAGAGAAAATGGAGTATTTTTCTTCATTCTTTCCTCATTAAAAGTCCTAACGAATCTTTCTCATTTCTTCTTCTCCTCAATCTCCATCATATGGACTACCGGTTCGTATAGAAATAGAATAGCATTGCTTCCTAAATTTGACAATAATATAGCTTCAATTCCTGATAAACATGGCTAAGATATTACCTTGACGGAAACACACAGCTCCGGCACCGATTTCCTGTGACCGAGAACGCTGGCAGCTATGTTTCTCGATATTCCGATGAACTGAAGGTCGCTGTTCTTGTCGTAGACGGCGTATACGCCGGAAGCTGACGGGAATTCTCCTGAAAGCTGGTCAGGTTCCGGCGGCACGGCGACCAATTCGGATTCAGAGATTTTGCTGAGGGCTGAAACAACGGTGAATCTATAGGAAGCTTTAGATGTGATTCTGGGTCTGAGGGATGTAAAGGGCGTAAAGGAGGGTTTAGTGTGTGAATAGAATGAGAGAGTGGGGGTATTTTGGGAGGAGTAAGAAGAGAGTAAGCGAAGAGAATAGGGGGTGTGAATTGGTGATGATAGAGTGAATGTTGCCATTGAAGCGTCTGCAGAGCTGAGAATTTACAGAGCGGAGATGTGAAAGAAAGTTCAATTGCTTTTGCTGGTAGCAAACACTTAACCCAACTTCCTGTGCTACTCGAATGGGCTATTGTACATTGGGCCGAACTTGAGACCAACTATAAAAAGAATTGTGGGTAATTACTTATTTTTTTGAAATACTACGATAATAATTTATATATTGAAATAGTTGTACTTGTATTAGATACAAATAATAAATGTTCACAAAATTGATGATGATTATAATAGAGTATTTTTGTTTAATCATCATATAACTGACTTGACATGTATATCATAATTTAAAATATTATTGAGAAATGAAGAGAATTATTTTGACTTGAAAGAAAAGGACTTTCAAAAAAAGAGCCGATCGATTAAATTTTCAAGTGCAATCTTCCACCTTGAAAGCATTTACATAAAAAGCAAAAAAATCAGTGTCACAATTATGTAGGTGAATTAGAAGGAATTTGCATCCTTTGTACTAAAGTTTAGAATACAAATTATTTTGATGCAGAGTGTGTGAGAGTTTATTCTATTTTCTCATTAAATTATAAGTGTATTTAATTTAAAATAAAGTTTAGGATGCAAGTCGATTTTAGAGTTAAAGTTTAGGGTCCAAATTAAAATTTAGTCAAGTTCAAAAATAAAATTTGGGGCAAACGGGCCGATTCATATTTATGGGCCTATGAGAGCAACCACATAACAGCCCGTTCGATTAGAACCTAATTCTCAACCCCGGTATCGCATCGTCTCCAGGAAACTAGGGCTTTTTCCAATCCCGCTAGATATCGATTTTCTCAGGTGATGTAAACCTTTTCTCCCTCGTTATTTGTGAGTTTGTGTTGGATTCTTTTATTCTTGTGATCATATATATTTTAATTCGGCGAATTATTTACATCTTGGACGATTGATCAGTAGGTGAGAAGGAGAAAGTAAACAAACATTATAGGATAATGGCCGGAGGGAATTTCATGGGCAGAGTAATTTCTTACGTCGTTAACGAGCTCGTTGTTGAAGGCCTTGCAAATAGGTGTAATCTTTCTTTCTTTTGTTTCTTCTTGCGATCATCTTCTGTTTTTATTTGCTGTAAATTTGTGACTATAGCTTCGTTATCTAGCCTTTTGGACTATATGACTTCCTAGGAGCTCGGTCCCTTGAAGCTAAATGAATAAAGTGATTTTAATATAAATTTCCTTGCTATGCATAAATATCCGAGGTGCTGCAGCTTTGCAAGTTTGCGAAATCACTTTAAAAAGTTGGCACCTTTTATGTCGATTTTATCTTGTTTGTTATGTGTTACAACATCTATGTGTGTGCACATCTGTTACATTTGAACTCTTACTTTATACCTCTTTGTGTATACTTATTTGTTTGCCTGTAATGACTGAAGGATTGTACTAATTGCTGATGCAACCTAAAATTTTAGGGATTGAAGTTGATTACCTTCTTCTTTTTCCCTTCTTTTTTTAATAAGGTCCTGCTAATGGTTTGACAACTGGATTGAATAGGGCCATATGGGTTATGATTTCATGATTGATTTATTAAGTGCAATGCTTTTAAATGGTTGAAACATAGCGGCATATCTCTTGCTGGACTGAAACAGGCAGGGTATATATTTTCTCCCCTGTGATTTTAAAGGGGTTGATGTTTCAGTCCTATATATTTCAGTTTGTCTTAGTTGTATGGCTTAAGAATACACAAGGAAAGGGAAGTTAAAGTGCTAGAATGCCCTCAAATGGGGGGGTGGGGGTTGGGGGGGGGGGGGTTGTAAAGGATGCCATTCCCTTTTGGTCGACAGAATTTTTTCCTTTAGAAAATGGAAGGAAACAAGTTGTTATGGGCAAAAAATTCACTAGTAGTTGTTTGCTGTTTTGCTACCAGTACCATCTAATGTTTGTAGTAGTAATGTAGTGTTGGCTCTTGCTTGGTAGGTTTCAATTATATTTTATTTATTTTTTTAATGAATTAGTGCATTGAATGTGTAACTGGACTTTACTAAAAGAAAAAAACAAAATGTCGGTTGTTACGTGATGAGGGGTTACTAATTTGTGTTGTGTGTTTTTTCTTTTTTTGTGTGGTTTGTCAGTCCTGCATTCCAGCGATTTGCAGTGAGAACATCAAAGAAGATGGAGGATATTTCCAACATGGGTTTGTCTCGTTTTGTATATAGGTTGTTAGCTTTCTTCTCCACTGCTTTAGTTTAAGACTGATATTTCTGTGTAACAATTTGTTTCTGCAGCTGTGAAGAAGAGGCAAGAAATTGCTGAGCAAATGAAGGATTTATCTAAGAACTTTGAGGTTAGTTTATTGATCATAATTTTTTTTTGGTTGACTTTTTTGTATCTGTCACGGATCTGATTATATTTCTCATCTTTTCTGAAGCCTCCTAAAGGTCAGTAATGCTTGGTGTCGCGGATAGGTTTTTCCTGGTTTTATCTATTTAATGATGATGGTGAGGATGATTAGGTGATTTGGTATCCATATTGTAAATTGTTTTAAGAGATGTCTACTGAGTTATTGTAATCCAATATTCCTCACATTTTCCGAAAGTGATATTAATTTTAATTTCCTCTTAAACAATAAAGAAACAAGGTTTGTTGGTTGATTATTTGGGAAGTTGCATGCTGTTAATACAAATATTGTGAACTCAGGTATTTGTTACTACTAATCTACCTCTTATTTATTTGTAAATCATCCAAAGTTGGTCTATTGGAGTTTTATAAATTACTCCCTCCGCTCTTGAAAAAAGAGTCCCATCGTTTGTTTTTTCCGACAAAAGTATGTTTTAGTAATAGTAGTGTAAATGACATAATATTCTCAAGTTTGTGGCTGTGATTTTATTATTGTATCACCCTACAAATGTAACAAATTAATATTTTTAATGGTATGCATGGAACACCAATACATGCTTAATATTTATTCAGGCATTTGCTAATCAGACTCTTCTTATGGAACTTTGGGAGAAGGTGAAAGAGAGGTGTGTTTAGTATGATCATTCAAGAAAAGCCAAGATTCATACCTATTTAGTAGTGTTGTATTTTGTAGTATGCCATAAGATGTGTGGAGCAGCATTTAGGGTGTTTGCATTGTTAGGGTAGATGATCTGGAAATGCTTTAAGAAGCTTGTAATAAGAGAAGTGGAACTTTGGGAGAAGGTGAAAGAGAGGTGTGTTTAGTATGATCATTCATTCAAGAAAAGATTCATACCGATTTAGTACTGTTGTATTTTGTAGTATGCTATAAAGATGTGTGGAGCAGCATTTAGGTTGTTTGCATTGTTAGGGTAGATGATCCGGAAATGCTTTAAGAAACTTGTAAATAGTATCAAGTTAATGAGAGTAAGGTGGTGTTTGTCTACCTCTTAACGGTTCTACATCTGATTCGGTAAGAGGATAAAGTTATTTGTTAAAATTTTGTTTGACTCTTATCGTCTCTTAATCGGTAAGGGGAAGATATAAATTTAAATCATTAAGATCTGTATTTTAACAAAAAAAAAAATAGATTTATGGACAAAAATAACCTCATTAAATATTGTACTTCCTCCATTCCAAATTTTAAGATTATTATTGATTTTAAGTCTATTTGAGATATTGTCAAATTTAAAATTGAGATGATTAAAAATTATGAAACAATAAATCTTTCGATGAGTATTATTTTTTTGATATTTTTTAATATTCATCGTTATATAAACTAAAATCCAAGAAATTCATGTCAATTATGAGTTTTAAAATATTTTAAATTGACTTTATGAAGTCAATAATGATCTTAAATTTTAAAATGGAGGAAATATAATTCTTCTTTTGAACTATTTCATTATATTGTTGTTCTATTAAACTTGACACATTTTTTTTATCTAATGTAATACTCATCATATTATACATTGTTGCTAATTTTTTTAGATGATTTGTTTAATATTTATTTACTGGAGTATATAAATATTTTTATATAAACACATTCATGAGCAATATTATTCACTCTTTTTTAAATATTTTTTTTTATTTACTCTTCCTATAATTCTTTCCCTTTTAAATTTATAAATTGACTTAAACTGTTCGGACTCAACTCGAAAAAATGCAATCGTGATTCGAATTCATTAATAATATGCTCTAAATCTGAACATAAAAAATAGTTTGAATAAAATTACTACTAGAATCTAAGCAACGTTATACTCGACCCATTTAGAATTCAAATTACTCGAATTCTCGATTGTAACTCAATACATACTCAGTTGATACATATTCGATTATATACTCGATACATCATCTTATAGTATGTACAAAGTTGAGTAAAATTAAGATAATTAGTTATTATTTTTTTTATTTTATTTTTAATTTTTATTGTGATTTTATTATATTTGTAAAGTGTAATTGTAAATTTATTTTCTCATTTATAAGCAAAATAATAAGTTCAATTTATAATTATATATATTATAAAGTTAATCACTATATGGAGACTCCAATTTGAGCTGCTCGAAGTAATTTGAATATAATTCAAGTCATATGAAATTCGATTAATGAACATTCGAGCTGAGTCAAATATGAGTAAACTTTTTTTAAAATATAATTTGAATCTGATTCAAATTCGAATATAAATTTAATTTTTTGAATCGAATTCGATCGATGATCGGTTCAATTCGACCGTTTACACATCTTCTCTTTTTTTTCTCTTTCTAAAATGATGTAGAGATGGCAGGAGAAGAGAACTCAGTTACCTGTCTTTTTGCAAGCGAGGACCACCAGAGGCAAGTGAAGGAATTCATTTGCAAATCGATATTGGCTTGCTTACCTTCCAATGATTGAATAGTTGACCATGTTTGAAGAAACCCTCCACTTTAATCGGTATTTTTTCATCAAGACGTTTGGTATTAAGAAAAGATATTTTCTAATAATCTGATTCAAATTCGAATATAAATTTAATTTTTTGAATCGAATCCGATCGATGATCGGTTCAATTCGACCGTTTACACACTTTCTCCTTTTTTCTCTTCTGTAACGATGCAGAGATAGTAGGAGGAGAACTGAGTTACCTCTGATAGCAATCATTTTCCTGTTCTTCGTCTTGTGTTCAATCATTTACGGGTCTGCTCGACAGTGACTTATAAGTTGATTAAACTAATTAATATGTCATTTGTCACTATTCATCTGTTTGGCAATGACTTATTTTTCTACGTATAAGTTGATTTTTAAGTCCAAAAAAAGAGCAAATATTTGTAACTTATTTTAAAATGACTTATAAATTATTTTAAAATAAGTTAGTTTAACTAAATGTAATATCTATTTTATCACTCTTCTATTTTATGTCGCATTTTATTAATGTCATTTTTAGTAATCTTTATATTTGATTTTAACTTATTAGTCATTATGAGTCGAACACTTTCATAACTTGTTTTAACTTAATTTCTGACGTATAAATTAAATTGATATCAAATGCTTTTATTTATAAGCCATAACTTAAACCAACTTATAAATTAACTTATATTTTAATTTTTAAATCATTTTAAAATAAGTTGTTGCCCAATGAACCATATCCATCAAAATCAAAACCGAAATGAAAATCATAATAATGATGAAAAAACCCCTTTGTTCAAACTCAATTATACCCTTCAAAAGGGTCATATAGGTCAGTCTTTCTACTCCCAAAATTATCTAAATCTCGTCTTTAGTATTTGAACTGAAAAGGGTTTGTTTAGGGGTCCACGGATTTGCTTCTTTGTTGGTTATATTGAGCTTGCAGTATCTTGTGGTAATTCGATTTAATGGGTCTGTTTTATTCAAAGGTTTTTGTTCTGGGTTTTACTGGGGTATTGCAGTGGATAGATCTAGTAAATGCAAATCCACAGTAAATTACAGTGGACGGGAAGCTGAATTGGTTTCCCTTAGGCCGGAGTCCGATCAATGGAGAGAGAGTATGGAGGTGTGTGATGTGTTTTTCGGCAAATGGGTCTTTGACAGCACTTCGTATCCGCTCCATAATGAGTCGGGTTGTCCGTACATGTCGGATCAGTTGGCTTGTCACAAGCATGGAAGGCCTGATTTTGGGTACCATTACTGGAGATGGCAACCCCATGGTTGCAATTTGAAGAGGTATTACTGGAAATTAGTTCAGCGTATAGATATTTTGAGCATATAATTTTATCAGTATATGTGTGTGCATTGTATTCTTAGTGAGTTGAACTACTATTGGTGTGCCAAGAATGCTATTTTAGTTTGGTTTTCTTTAAAAAACAAATGAAAGATTATTTTTTTCATTAATTAGAAAACTTTTGTTTGATATAGATGGAATGCGGCTGAACTATGGGAGAAGCTTCTGGGGAAGAGACTAATGTTTGTGGGGGACTCATTGAACAGAGGGCAATGGATATTAATGTTGTGTTTTGTTACATTCTGCAATACCAGCAGACAAGAGGTTGATAACTCCCCAAGCCCACCTTACCACTTTTAGAGCAGAGGTTGTTCTGCCCTTGGAGATTTAGTAAATTTTCTAGTTTAAAGTTTTTTGTACTGAAATTGTATAATTTCAGGTGTAGCTTGATGCTTGTTGCTTCTAAATGTAGATGTGTGTGTCATATTTTTAGGACTACAATGCGACTGTGGAATTTCTTGGGGCCCCTTTACTTGTTGAATCCAATTCTAACAACCCAGTAGATCACAGATTAGATGAACGAATAATGTGTCCAGATTCACTTAGGCATTTGTCCGAATGGGAGCATGCTGATATCCTTGTTTTCAATTCATACCTATGGTGGAGACAGGGCCCTGTTAAGCTGTTGTGAGTATGATTCAATCTTGTAAGAATTGAAGAGAATAGTTTCAGAGGGAATGAAGTATTGGTAGCTCATATGTATCAAATCATGTTTTTTTTGCAGATGGAGTGCAGAAGAATATGGTGTTTGCCAAGAGATAGATGAGCTGAGAGGCATGAAATTGGCCATGGAGGCTTGGGCAGACTGGTTAGATTCCAATAACGATCCCCTCAAGAAGCAGATCTTCGTCGTTACCATGTCCCCTACACATCAATTGTGAATCCTGAAACCCTTCATTCAAATGTCTCTATTTCACCTTCATCTACATATAATCTCTAATGCGCGTTGCACTAATAAAACTCCTGCCATATCATTTTATGGTTCTGTAAAATAACAGTCTTGAATTTTCAAGATAATTACTAGGCGTTACGCATGTAGGATTGCTTAGTGACGTCAAGTTTTGTGGAGAATGCTCTGACACTATGTTGCTTTATTGGTCTAAAGTGGGGTCCTATATGGTAGGAATATAATCCAGAAGACTTGTGATGACCTCTTTGTTGAGTTTTGAATTTTCTTTTATATTTGAAGACAACGGACCACATCCTAGCAGGGTACATGTGGTAGCATGGCACTGAAAACCATCACCTACTAGTAACCATCTACCTATTTTCACTGAAGTTTAAGAAATCTAAACCTTTATGAGGTTAAAAAATTATTTTACTTTTTTGGAGGGTTACTATAGGATTTGTGCCCGAAGATAGAATAGTGTGCATTTTTTCTTTTGTAGCGTGTTGGGAAGCAATTTAGATCTAATTCGTAGATCTGAGAATTTAAATAATAGAAGAAAAATGAAAAGAACCAAAATATTAAGAAGTTAATAATTATCCAACACATACAATATATATATATATATATATATATATATATATATATTCACATACATAAATACATACACAATTTTGAATATTAATCATCTTAAGAAAGCATATAAATACACACACACACACACACACACACACACATATATATATATATATATATATATGTACAGAGAGAAGCAATCTAGCTAGATCTAGTTCGTATATTTGAGAATTTAACTAATAGAAGAGAAAGTATAAAGAAATGAAAGGAAAGAAGTTGTTAGATAGATACCATATTTATCTTTTTTCCTTTGTGAACTTCACTTGAATTGATGTATTATCATCAATCCTTGGCTTTCTATTTTACTTAACTATGTTGTACCCTCTTTCGAACTTCAAGAATGAGGCAACTTTAAAGGGTCATTCACTAATCAGCTGAGAACAAAGTAAGAGTATTTTTGGTTGATGCAGGTAATCATATAATAGTGTTTATGGTTTGTGCAAGTAATTATATTTTAGTGTTTGTAGTTCATGCAATTTTTCTACCACACTCTTCCCAGCCTTTTGCCTGGAATGGGGCAGGATGTTCTACTGTGTTTAATCACTTGATGAAGTGTATGATGTTGGTTAAGCCCTCTCCGCTTTCTCCCTAGCTATTTATAATTGAAGGAAAGATGGCATCTCTTGCTTTAGTATGTGTGTGTATATGTTTACTATTGAATCTGTTTTGATTAAGATGTATATAATTGTACATCGGTACAACAATTGTCATATATTTGAGGCTTGGAGCCAAGCATCTATGTGTGCTCTCTGTGTGTGTATATTTGTATGTGCTTTTTTGATGTTTAATATTATTCTGAAATTGTTTTCTTATAGTCCACATGGCGGTGAGCCGTAATCACCAACAACCTAATCTATATGACCTGCCAACCCTAGCCACACTTAAGGGATATGAAGTTTTCTTGGTAAAATATATATTATGTTTTAATTTTATTTTTTTAAATTAGTGTTATCTGTTTGTGCTTCTGTGGTTGAGATTGGATTCTATGTACTAGAAATGAAAGTAGAGAAAATGGTTCTTTCATACCTTTTCAAGGCACTTACCCCCCAATATTAGTTAGTTTTTGTTTGCTCTTCATGATAGTAGAACTAAGATTGAGAGCTAGGTTAGAGCGCGAAAACATAATGGGATGTTGTTGTTGTTGTTACTACCTGGGGGAGACTTTTGGCTGCAGAATCTATGGAAGCAATATGCAAATTTCTTAATTTTTTTAGTATTACACTTCCTCGCATCGTTTGTGTCCATCATCAAAGTAAAATTAGCTTTCGAGATGAAGCTTGCTTCAATTATTCTGTCCGTGATACTGATAGTAGCTAAAGCAATTGATGTATTTACATGACACTTTGAGTATATACAATGTCGACACAGAGAAGGCTTTGAACAAATGGAAGCAGGACGATTTCGGGGTAGTTTAATAATCAACTGTCCACTTGTGTCAATGAATGCTCACATAGGAGGGTCCACATGCCTGCGTGCATTGTCCATCAGAATTACTATAGCAAATGCATCATGCGGATGAGCAGTTGCAGCCGACACCACCACATGAGGAGGATCAACTGCCGCCACCACCACATGAGGAGCAGCAGCTGCCGCTGCCACCACCACATGAGAAATAGCAGCAGCCGCTGGCACTACCAATAAAAGTTAGGGCTTATCCAAATACTTATAAATGGGCCCCATGGGAGATAAATAAGTACATTAGTAAATAAACTATACTATAAGCTGCAAAAGAGTAACACAACTAATCATAATTTTTTCTACTTAATCCTTTTAGGGTTTTAACTAGCAACTATAAATGTTTAAATTTATTATTTTTTGATATCTATTTTACTATTTTGTAATATACTGAAAATTTTGTTTCCTTGATTCTCAATTTCTAAAACATGTTTGACCTGAGTTGTTTCATATGGTATCAGAGCCGACTCAAAAACTCGGATCGGGTCATTCGATCGGGTTGCTAGAGGTGGGGACACGAAGGCTGGTGATATTATCCCATAATGGAGAGAGGTCCGGAGGTGGAGACATGAAGCCAACCGGTATTATCCCACAATGGCTAGAGAGGCAAATATATGTGGGTCGTGTGTGTGATCGATTCTGACGTGGACGTCAGAAATTTAAGTGGGGGAGTTTGTAACACCCCAGTCCCACATCGAAAGATATGAGAAAAATTTATTAAGTTACTAACAATATTACCTTCAGTCATGACTTTTTGGGTGAGCCTGTGGTGGGCTAAGATGACCCAAAAAGATACTATTGGACTAGTGATGGGGACACGAAGGCTGGTGGTATTATCTCATAATAGAGAGAGGTCCGGAGGTGGAGACATGAAGCCAGTCGGTATTATCCCACAATGGCTAGAGAGGCAAATATATGTGGGCTGTGTGTGATCGATTCTGAAGTAGACGTCAGAAATTTAAGTGGGGGAGTTTGTAACACCTCAGTCCCACATCGAAAGATATGAGAAAAAATTATTTACTAACAATAGTACCTTTATTCCACGTCAGAATCGAGCAAATACACGACCCACATATCTTTTCCTCTCTAGCCATTATGGGATAATACTGGCTGGTTTCATGTCTCTACCTTCGGACCTCTCTTCATTGTGGGATAATACCACCAGCCTTCATGTCTCCACCTCTGGCAACCCGATCGGATGACCCGATCCGAATTTTCGAGAGTCGGCTCTGATCCCATATGAAACAACTCGGGTTAAGCATGTTTTAGAAATTGGGAATCAAGGAAACAAAATTTTTAGTATATTACAAAATAGTAAAATAGATATCAAATAATAATAAATTTAAACATTTATAGTTGCTAGTTAAAACCCAAAAAGAGTTGAGTGGAAAAAATTATAATTAGCTGTGTTACTCTTTATAAGTATTTGAATAAACCCTGACTTTTATCGCCACATTTGGTGGTGGCAGCGGCTGCTGCTGCTCTTCATGTGGTGGTGGCGGCGGTAGCTGTTGCTCATGTGGTGGTGGTGGTTGCTACTGCTCCTTATGTGGTGGTGTCGACTGCAACTGATCCTCCTCATGTGGTAGTGTTGGCTGCAGCTGCTCCGCATGATGCATTTGTTGTAGTAATTTTGGTGGACAATGCACGCATGCATGTGGACCCTCCTATGTGAGCATCCATTGACACAAGTGGAGCAGTTGATTATTAAACTACCTCAAAATCGTCCTGCTTCCATTTGTTCAAAGTCTTCTCTGTGTCGACATTGTATATACTAAGTGTTGTGTAAATACGTCAATTGCTTTAGCTACTATCAGTGTCACGGACAGAACAATTGGAGCAAGCTTCATCTCGAAAGCTAATTTTACTTTGATGATGGACACAAATGATGTGAGGAAGTGTAATACTGCAAAAATTAAGTAAGAAATTTTCATACTGCTTCCATATATTATGCAGCCAAAAGTCTCCTCCCGAGATAGTAGCAACAACAACATCCCACTATGTTGTCGCGCTCTAACCTAGCTCTCAACCTTAGTTTTATGATTATGAAGAGCAAATAGAATCAACTAGTATTGGGGGGCAAGTGCCTTGAGAAGGTATGAGAGAACCATTTTCTCTACTTTCATTTCTAGTACATAGAACCCAATCTCAACCACAGAAGCACAAACAACTAACAAACTGCGAAGAGTAACAAAGAAGGTATTAGTTTAAACAGTTTAAAAAAATGAAATTAAAACAAAATATATATTTTACCGAGAAAACTTCATATCCCTTGGGCGTGGCTAGGGTTGGCAGGTTAGACTGTTGGCTCTCCGCCATGTGGACTATAAGAAAACAATTTCACAATAATACTAAACATCAAAAAAGCACATACAAATATATACACACACATAAAGCACATAGATACCTAGCTCCAAGCCTTAAATATATGACAACAACTCGGTACAACTATATACATCTTAATTAAAACAGATTCAATAGTAAACTTATACACACATACATAGTACAGAACCAGAAAATTATGAATTAATTTTATAATTGTCAGTACATACACATATATGCGTACATACACAATTTTGAATATTAATCATCTTAGTAAAGCGTTAAAATAAAAAATACACAAGTATACATACATAGAGGGGCAATTTATATCTAGTTCGCAGATCTGAGAATTTAAATAATAAAAGAGAAATGAAAAGAACCAAAATATTAAGAAGTTAATAATTATCAAACACACATAAACATATACAATGTATATATACATACATACATACACAATTTTGAATATTAATCATCTTAAGAAAGCATATAAATACATTAATATATATAGGGAAAGGATCAAGAGCATATTTCCTTATTTGACATACCAAGCATACCCCATTTAGCGATGGACCGGGCGACGGTTTGGTCCGTCGCCATAAGTTCGGTCCGTTGCTATAGGTTCGGTCCGTCGCTAAAGGCTATAGCGACGGACTAAACCGTCGCATGGTTCGTCGCTAAAGAGGGTATGCTTGGTATGTCATTTAAGGGAGTATGCTCTTGATCCTTCCCCAATATATATATATATAAAGAAGTAATCTAGCTAAATCTAGTTTGTAGATTTAAGGATTTAACTAATAGAAGAAAAGTAGAAAGAAATGGAAGGAAATAAGTTGTTAGATAGATACCTGGAAGAAAGACAGAGAGAGAGAGAGAGAAAGAAAGGTGCTCGAGAGAAGTTTGGGGGAATTAGTTGAAACAATCAGGGTTAAATCCCGAGTTCGGAATAAATCAAGTCTGAATCGAATCAAATCCATCCAAAACCTTAAACCACTAGCCCAATAGTATCTTCTTGGGTAATCTTTGCTCACAACATGCTCATCCAAAATGTCATGACTGAAAGTACTATTATTAGTAACTTAATTCTTTATATACAGACAAATTTTTTCCATATCTTTTGATGTGGGACTGGGGTGTTACATATTAAATTTCTGACGTCCATGTCAGAATCAATCACACGACCCACAGATCTTTGCCTCTCTAGCCATTGTGGGATAATACCGACTAGTTTCCTATCTCCACCTCCGGACCTCTCTCCATTGTGGGATAATACTGTCAGCCTTCGTGTCCCCACATCCGGCAACCCGATCGGATGACCCGATTTGAGCTTTCGAGAGTCGGTTCTGATACCATATGAAACAACCTGTTTCAAATTTCGAGTCTTTGTAACCCCCTAGTCCCACATCAAAAGATATGAAAAAAGTTTGTCTGTATATAAGGAATTAAGTTACTAACAACAATACCTTCAGTCATAACATTTTGGGTGAGCCTATGGCAGGCTAAGATGATTCAAGAAGATACTATTGGGCTAGTGGTTGAAGGCCTTGTTTGGATGGATTTGATTCGATTCGGAATTGGGATTTGACCCAATATTTGTTCTGAACTCGGGATTGGACCAGGTTGTTTCATATGGTATCACAGCGCTGACTCTTGAAAGCTCCGATCGGGTTGCCGGAGGTGGGGACACGAAGGCTGGTGATATTATCCCATAATGGAGAAAGGTCTGGAGGTGGGGATACGAAGCCAAGCCGGTATTATCCCACAATGGCTAGAGAGGCAAAAATATGTGGGTCGTATGTGTCGATTCTAACGAGGACGTCAGAAATTTAAGTGGGAGAGTTTGTAACACCTCAGTCGCACATCAAAAGATATAGAAAGCAATTTGGATCTAGTTCGTAAATCTGAGAATTTAAATAATAGAAGAGAAATGAAAAGAACCAGAATATTAAGAAGTTAATAATTATCCAACACGTACACAATTTTGAAAAAAATGCACTAGAATTACTTAAAAGATAGCAAAATACTAAGTCTAGAAGTGCCCGATTCGTAGGTATAAATCCCACTCATCATTATCTCTAATTTAATATGTTGAAGGATCAAGTTCCCCTTCTTTCTTCGCTGTAGACTCTTAGGCTTATGCTATATGGCCTTTTAGAGGGAGGTGGGGGTTATTGGTATTTGTTGGCATTGGAGGGATCTTCTTGTATGTTTGCCTTATAACTTTTCCACTTGTTTTTTCTTAAATCTTTTGGAGGATTTTATTATTATTTTCCATTCTTGTATTCTTCCTCTCTTCTGTATTAGTAAAATTCTATTTCCATTTAAAACTAGTCAAAGGAAAAAAGTTATTAAAACTTTGAATTTGATGGTGATTGAATCAGGTTCTCATATGGGATATTGAGTCACAACCCAATCGGCACGCTGTTCTTGGAGCTGCAGAATCTCGTCCAGATTTGGTGTGTTCCCTTTCCCAAACAGAAATATATATCTTCTTTCTAGACTTCGCTTGGGCCATGTGTGATTATACAGTTAGTTATATGTATTTTTTTTATAAGTATAGTTGTCATGTAAAATACTCATGTTAAGGTGATAAATGGCTGGTTGAGTGCCATTAATAGCTTGTAACTTTTTGTGATTGCTGTCTAGAAAATCATACCAGAAATTAGCAGCATATTTTAACTATGCAAGCAGCTGTGCAGAAGTTCGAGGGCTGTTTCTGATAGTTTAGGGATAGCGAAAGAGTGTTTTCCTACACAGCATACCTACTACCTGTCAAGATTGACAGTACATTGTCCATAAAAGAAGCTACTTGCGTGAAACTTCACTGGTTATTGTTTTTTCTCAAACTATTACATTTTGTTCAACTCAAAAGTTCTATTTCTGTAGGTACTTACTGGACAGAAGAGAATGCAGAGTATGCTCTTGCATTGTGCCCAACTGAGCCCTATTTCTGTAGGTACTTACTGGACATGCAGAGAATGCAGAGTTTTGTTTTACTATTATTTTGAAAATGTCGCACTTTCTTTTTTGTCAAAATAACCTTTTGAGTAATATTATTGCATGTTTTTTCATCTATTATATTCTTATAACATACTCTTAAACTAGTTAGATAACAAGGGGTTTTTTTCCCCTTTCAAATGGCACCTTAAATAGAAAATGTTTCTTTCAATGTTACAATGTTTCAGAGAGAGAATAAGTTGCGAGCCCTGTTACAAATGACATTAATACATGAGACCGAATAAAATTATATGAATAACTTATAATATTATATATTTTTTAAAAGAGTTGCCACTCATCTGATAATAAAATTATAAGAATAACTTTACCCAAAAGTTAATTTCCCATCTATTTTTCTTTTCACATTTTTAATCGTCCCGTGCCAAAGCAAAAGGAGCCCCAAACGATCCAAAAAAAAAAGTCGGGGTAATCAATCCAGAACGGGTATATAGTATTTTCTGGTTTCTGAATTAGGTATCCACTATAAATACATTGCGACTCGCAATCTCCGGTATCTCGCATTTTCTCTCTCATCTTTAGGGTTCTGCAGGTACTCCGAAAGAAAGCGTCACCTTCTTTGTTCATCACCATGAGAGCCAAGGTTTGAAATCTCATCCCCCTCTAAATTGATTAATTCTTGAGCCTTCTCAATTATTTAACTGTATATGGTCCTTTAATTTATAAGATTAGCTCAATTAAGTTATCTTTTCGGTCTAATTTCTGTACACGTATAATCTGTATGTATATATAACTTCTTACAGTGGAAGAAGCAGCGGATGAGGAGGTTGAAGAGGAAGCGCCGAAAGAGAGGCAGAGATCCAAGTAGTCACTTTTGTCTAGGTTCTGGTGGTTTTCTCTCCGGCATTTCTGGTCTATTTTTAGGGTTCTATTATCCTTTTAATTTTGTGTTTCAAGTCTTAGTTGTTAGGGAAACAGTGGATCTATCATGTCTGATGTACATTTGATAGATTGGATTCTGTTCGATGCAATGAAAGCAGTTTTGATATATTTGTTCAAGTGAATTAGATTTGGTTATGCATTTGATAGTGGATATTGATGGATTCTGATAATTTTATGATTGCCTTTTTTCACCCTTGTGCTTTGAGAAGGTTCTGAGCCATAGTAATGTGTCTGAGTAGGTGGATGTAAGCCTAGGTCTGGAGTTGTTCACACTGAGTATACTGATAATGCTGTTAATGATTAATATTTCTTGCAAACCCCTCTTATATATTAGGATTGCCTTGTCAGATCAATTAATGATACGTGGATTGCGTGATCAGATAAATGGTGTAGACTTGTAGTAGAGTCGAAGTTTTTCTGAGTTTGGATTAGTTCTTTACTCTTTAGTGGACTGTAAAAGAATAGATATGTAGTGTGTGGTAATGACGCCATTGGTTTAGTTAACCTAAAAAATTTCTTGCAACTAAGATTGAATGGATAATGCGATTCGCATTATCTTATACAATGCTCATTCGGACGGGCCAATCAATCCCAGTTGCAAGAAATCTGCCCCATTTCTTGAGAGTTACAAAGTTACAGATATATGTATTTCCTAAAAAGAACCATTTATGCAGTGTCCTTGCTCCAGTACATGTGGACTTAGCAGGGTCGGGTACTAGAATCTGACTTTTAAGAATTGAAGATTTATCTATTGATTGATGTGTTTATGTATTATGGTGATCAAAGTCTTTTTAACTGGGTGAGTGAGTTATGTGCATGATTTAAAGCTTTGTACTCCTGCAATGTTCTATTGCATGAATCTTATGATTTCTTCTGCAAGAGGGAGTCCCATCTTATTGCAATTTTATGGATGTCTAATAATATGGAGAGTACATAAAAAAGACAACATCTTGTCATCACAGTTAAGTTTTGCCAACTTTTATAGGTGCTCTATTGGCTCTCCATACCGTATAATATATGGTGAAATATGAATTTCTTTGCTGCGAAGTTCAGTTCAAGATATAGGTTGTAACCCCAATGTTTGTGAAGTGCAAGATATGTACAGGTTGCAACTCCTTTTGGCTCAGGTTTCCTCGACTTTGGAGCAGCGAAATTGCCAAATTATCAATTTCCCTATACCATTATTTTTCTCTTGCATTAGTTGAGTTTTTGATTACATGTCCCCACTTCCCAGGGTGCATTACCTTAGATTGACCAAATTTATTAGAATTAAAAAAATATTTATGTAGAGAATGTGATTTCACATAAAAAAATGATATACATGTCTATAAATATTTGGCAAAATTAGATTGCGACCAACGTGAGGGTTTATGCGATAAGATTGAATAAATTAGAGTAGACTTAATTCTTAATTCTTACATATCTCATGTATACATAGGATATAATTATAATTCGATTGAAAATATGTATACAATTATAATCCTTCGCAATGCATAACATGACTTTTTCACATATGACTCGTCTACCAGTTGAAAATATTCGCAGTGCTTAACAGGACTTCCATATGGCTTGTCTTTTAGATGAGTTTGTTCCTATTAAAAATTCACCAAAATAAATATTGCAATTGGTTCATACTTGGAGTACTAAGAAAACACGATTGCTTCTATCTTGGCCTGCGGAGAATTAGATACCAAAACCCAATATATTTTCTCAAATTTACAATAAAAATTAGTAAATGACAAGAAAATCCATGTTCAAAATGAAAAGAAAATCTCACGAGGAAGCTGGAAATTGAAAATCCAAAATCCTGCCCCTCTCCTAAATGTCCACAAGGCAGCTTAGTTCTTTTTTTCCTTTTCTCAAAAGGAGAGAAACAACTCCAAGGATTGGAGGGGACCAAGATATTTGTGAGAATTATTCTTAATAAATAGCTAGTTTCTATAAGGTAAAAATTCAATTGAAACACTATCTCATCTAAATTTTAGAATGCAAAAAATATAATTGTGTGCAATCAAAAGAGATCCAACTTCACCACAACAGGGTAGGGGTGTTTACTCGGTGCAAATTCATTAGGTAATAGGAAAAATATTGAGATCAAATTACATAAATATATAGTAGCATTTTATAGTCTTTTTACAAAATTGAATACGTTCAATCGTATAATCATATCTACTCAAATTGATATATAAAAATAAAAAAACAGGTGAGCCTAAAATTCTGTTGATTGCAATTAGCAGTGTGTATACGACTTCAAAAATAAAACAGTAGCCAAATCTGAGCAGAGGGCCGCATAGAGCTGGAGTGGATTAGGATTAGGATATTGTGTAAATTATTTGAAGAATGGACGTTGATTCACCTAAAGGTACGTTTTTAGGAGAAAGCAAAGGAGAAAAATTAGAACTTGCAGTAGAATTTCTAGGGTTTTATTGAAATTAAATCATGAGATGAAATTTGGGTTAAAATTTCAGGAGGAGATGAAGAGAAGAAGAAGAAGAAGGGCATTTTGATGATACTGGTGGGAGCACCTGGTAGTGGCAAGTCTACCTTCTGCGAAGACGTTATGCGTATCTCAACCCGCCCCTGGCTCCGTGTCTGCCAGGTTCCTTCTTCTCTCTCTCTCTCTCCTCTCCTCTCCTCTCATATCTTCTCGACGTACACTTCTTTGATGAAATGTTTCACTGACTTAGCATTCATTACCCTTCCACGCAAATTAGCACATATTTATATATGCTTTTTTAATATCTTTTTCTCGATTCTCCAAAAGATTAAGCTATTATAGAGTGTCAAAATCTTAGTATTCTCTAATTATCTGGCGTTGTTGGAATCCATCTATTTGACGTAATTTTGCCAGTCAAAATTAGTACAATATTGCCTCTCCAATTCTGTTATTTTTTTTATTAGTTATCTGGATAACAGGGTTGGGAATTCAGAATACACATTTGCTTAACCTTCATGGATAATCTACCTTTCTTCAGGTGTGGACTGTGGAGGTAGAAATATTTTTGTAGGTGGTCAAGATTTATTGTTAGAAATTTCAAACCCTAATTTATAAACAAGGTGGTAAAATTTGATTTTGGTGCAATTTATTGTAAAAATCACGGTGGGCGGATTTCTTTATATTTACATTTTTATCTTATTTCTTTTTAAATATAATATTTTTATTTTCTTCCCAAAATCATGGTGCACAATTGCCTGTTTTGTTGTTTGAGTAGATCCACCCTGCAGGTACTTTGGGTATGTATCCTAGTGTGCGACTTTGAAGTTGCTACAGAGATCAAAATGTTGTTAGTTAGATACCTCTAAACATAAGCCGCATGTGCCTATGATGCAATGATTAGGTCTAGGATTTAGGCTCGCCATACAGGAATTCGGTACTTTGGCAAATCTCAGAAAACAGGGATTTGGGATTCAGCACATATTTAAATTTTAAATAAACTATTTATATACGTATAAATATATGTGTACGCATACACAGGGGCGAAGCTAGGTAGAGAGGTGTGGGGTCAATTGACCCCACTGAAAAAAAAAATTATTTTATAATGTAAAGTAAATTTAAAAAATGTTAAGTATTATGTATAAATTGATCCTACTAAAAATTTATAAATTTTCTACTTTACGGGGTCAAATTAAAAATTTATAATTTTGTCAATCAAATTTTAACCACATATGACGCATATCTTCTCAATATATGTATATCTCTCTATAATATTTTAAACTAAATAATAATCTAATTAATATTATTTTTAAAAATAATTAATGAATTAATTACTTATGAACAATTGTGATTAAAAAATCTATTATGAGTCAATATAGTGTATATATACCATATATTATTACTTATTATATTGTCATTGTAATATAGTTTATATATATATGTGTGTGTGTGAGACCCGAAAATATAAAAGTATTAAAAAAAAATTTGCTCGGGGGCCCTTGCCAAATTATTTATAGCTTAGTAACATTTTTGACCCCACTCTCCTCCTTCTCTGGCTTCGCCCCTGCGCATACATTAAAATTTCAGTACCAGTAAGTAATAGATTATGTTAAAATGTAAAAGCATTCAAGAAAACAAAGTCTTTATATACTATATCATTTTGAAATTTACGAAATATATCATATTGGTATGGTAAAACATTATATTTATTGGCAGTATATTTAATAATAGTATTATAATTCTTTTTTTATCAGTTAGGGTAGAAGGAAAAGAGCACAAGAATCCTGTCAAACTAGAAGAATTGACGAATTTGCCAACAGCCAACCTACAAAAGTATTATTGCTTCTTAGCCGCATGCCTATTGCTGTCTTAATATTTGATCACGTAGTATATATGCTATCAATTCTCTCATATACTGCTATGATAATGTGTATTAATTGGTTGTGGTTCTTTTCGGCCAAGTTGATTTGTTTGTGTAATTTCTCAGTTAATTATTAATTTAGCAAAAGAAAATATTGCAGTGCTATTAACAACTGTCTCGGTTTTGTCCTTGGTTTGGTTTGTTTAGATTTCTTTGCTTTCTCATTCAGGACACAATTGGGAATGGTAAAGCTGGAAAGAAAGTGCAATGTCTAACTAGTGCAGCTACTGCGTTGAAGGATGGGAAAAGTGTTTTTATTGATAGATGCAATCTAGACAGAGAACAGCGTGCAGACTTTGTGAAGCTTGGTGGCTCTCATGGTGATGTGCATGCTGTTGTGCTGGATCTTCCTGCCAAACTTTGTATATCTCGGTCTGTAAAACGAACTGGGCATGAAGGAAACTTGCAAGGTGGAAAAGCTGCTGCGGTTGTGAATCGAATGCTGCAAAAGAAAGAGTTACCTAAACTAAGTGAAGGATTCAGTAGAATTACATTTTGCCAAAATGAAAGTGATGTTCAAGCTGCTGTCAACACATATGGTGCTCTTAGTCCATTAGATAGCCTTCCATCTGGCTGTTTTGGGCAAAAGAATCCTGATGCTAAAGTCCAACTTGGCATAATGAAGTTTCTAAAGAAAGTAGATGCGCCCAATAGTGCAGCAAATGTCTCTCAGGGTTCTGCTAGTAATCAACTTCTCAAGGAAAATAATATTGCCAGTGACGGACCAGAAAATGGCTCTGCTTCATCCGGTAATGTTAGTATGGAGGTGAAGGCTGGTAAAGACCTGGATATGGTCTCTCTTGATGGCACTGTTTCTTTGGATGAAGTTCCCACTTTGGCATTTCCATCTATTTCAACAGCAGATTTCCAATTCAATCTGGAAAAGGCATCCGATATCATTGTTGAGCAAGTTGAGGTATTTGTGAAAAAGAATGGAAACGCTATGCTTGTTTTGGTTGATTTGTCTCATAAATCAAAGATACTGTCCTTGGTTAGCACCAAGGCGTCCCGGAAGAACATTGATTCCAGTAAATTCCGCACATTTGTGGGAGATATAACTCGCCTTTATTCACAAGGAGGTTTACGCTGCAATGTAATTGCTAATGCTGCCAACTGGTACCTTCTTACATAAGACTTCTCTCTAAATTATGTACATCCTCTATTTATTTTGATTTCCATATGCATTACATTGCTGTGCGTATCTTTTGCTTGGCTTGTGTAATTCTGTTCCTAAAAGCAAAGTAATCAATATGCTCTTTTCATACTATTTGGTTTTCAACAAGTTTTTGGCCTTAAAGATTTTATGACTTTTGTCTTACCTGTCAAGATATGTTATATGTGTTCACAAGACTCATTCTCAAGTGCCTCAAGTTGGTGATTCATCTCAAATATTATGCCCTCTTTTTTTTTTTTGAAAGAAAGATATAGTTGAAAGCTGGATACTTGCAGTAAAAAGTAATTAAAGGAGTGACATATACTTGAGAAGCAAAATGCAAATATACGTACTTGGAAATTAAACATAGCATTGGGACCTGTGGTTGCCCATTATATGAATTTTACTTTCCGAGATTCTATATTTGTTTTGGAAGTTGGAACAATTAAAATGTCCTTTGGCATTGGTGGGAGAAATTTTGTTAATACAAAATTGGGGGTTACTTCTACATGTTATGGTTCAATATTACTGATAGTATTGGACCTGATCTCTTACCTTTTACAAATAAGCTAGTAAGGAAAAGCTTAATTCTTGTGTGACTAACCCAGAATGTGATTGTAGGGTTGAATATGTTTTCTTGCACTGTCACCATTTATATGGAATGCTATTATTTCAATCATATTGTGTTTCTTTGATTAGCTGCTGAGGAGAATATCAGCTGAAAGATAACTTTGTGCAGGCGACTTAAACCTGGAGGTGGAGGTGTAAATGCTGCTATATATAGTGCTGCAGGTCAAGCCCTAGACACTGCAACAAAGGAGCGAGCTGGGTCTCTTATGCCTGGAAAAGCCTTAGTTGTCCCTCTTCCATCAACTTCTCCCTTGTTTAGCAGGGAAGGGATAACCCATGTCATTCATGTTCTTGGACCAAATATGAATCCCATGAGACCAAACTGTCTTGACAATGACTATAATAAGGGCTGCAAAGTTCTTCGTGAGGCGTACTCCTCACTTTTTGAAGGCTTTGCATCTATAATAAGGATGCAAGAAAAGTTAACTAAGGAAAGCAGTGAAAGAGTGGGGTCAGAGACAAAAGATCATTTTGAACTTAGTCCTTTAAACCAGTTTCCAATTACTGATCAAAAAGTGAAAAGAGAGGGTGTCTATGAATCTGAAGGAAACAAAAAGTGCAAGGGATCTAGGAATGAACTTGAATCAAATAGTTCAAATTTTATGGACATAAATGAAGACCAAAGCAATGAAAAGAGTGGTGAAAGCATGTCAAAGGCCTGGGGTCCATGGGCTCAAGCTCTTTATAACATTGCCATGCATCCTGAGAAACATAAGAATGATGTGATGGAGATATCAGATGATTTTCTAGTACTTAATGATCAATATCCAAAGGTCATTCATCACCTTTGCTCTGTCTACACATGCTGACACAGATCAATGCACGTGCACACCATTTGATTTCAATCAATTGAAACATTTGGCTCCGTTCTTCTTTGCAGGCACAGAAGCACCTCCTGGTGTTGGCAAGAGCTGCAGGCCTTGATCGGCTTGCAGATGTGCGTACAGAACACCTCCAGCTATTAAAGACAATGCATAATGTGGGTTTGAAGTGGGCTGAGAAGTTCTTAACTGAAAATGAGTCATTGGTCTTCCGCATTGGATACCATTCGGTATGTAGTAATTGTCGAGCAATTAGATATGTTGTCATTGTATTGTTTTTATCTTCTTGATGATCTTTTAGCAATATGATTATTTTTTGGTCCAAGATTCTGTCTGCTTATGTGGAAGACAAGGGCTAGAAATCCACTATAAGAACTGTTGGGTAGGAAAGAAACAATAGAAAATCGTCTATATGATCTGTTGAGTAACAAAAAAAAACGATGGAATGGTTACACCAAATGAATAGGCCAATTTTTATTGATTGAGAGTTTGTCCTTTGCAAGAAGTAATTGTTGCATATTACTTTCTTCGTAAGCCATGGAAGGAAATGATTCTCCTAATAAACATTCCTGCCCATACCTTCTCGCAGGTACCTTCAATGCGACAACTTCATCTTCATGTTATTAGTCAGGATTTTGATTCAAAACACCTGAAGAACAAGAAACACTGGCACTCATTTAATTCTCCTTTCTTCCGTGACTCGGTGGATGTAATAGAGGAAGTCGGCAAACATGGGAAAGCCACGTTGAAAGATGACGAAAGATACCTGTCGATGGAGTTGCGGTGCCACCGATGTAGAAGTGCACATCCTAACATACCTCGCCTTAAATCACATGTTAGCTATTGTCAATCCCCATTTCCTGCTGTTCTACTCCAGAATGGCCGCCTAGTGCTTCCACCCAGCAAAATAGGCACTAGTTAGTCTTTTCATTATCCTCCATATAAAGGTTTTTGATGAAATCCTGCAGGAAGGTTTGCTCTTTTGTATATAAATTTAGTTACATTCGCTGTCCTTACAGTCAATATCCATCCTTGTCTTGTGATGTTAAAAGTACTGTATGGCAATTGATTCTTCCTTTCTCAGCACAGTCAATTTGATCACACCTTGGTCTAAAATATGAACTGTTATCAAGGATGGACTAGAGTTCGTTAGTGTACATGGAAGTTTCCACTTCACACTCTCTCCTCACTTGACTACTTCCTCATTTGGGACAAGCACATTTGGTGCCTTCCCCTTGGTTAAACATGTTCTTTCAGCCTATATTATGGAATGGTTGTTTAAATGCTACGATGGCTTTTATGAAGTTTAAAGTTGGTTTATGGATTGTTTGCGGTTTTATGTGGCTGTTATGGATGTTTTGTCTTCTCATGTTTTACTTGCATGCTCTTAATGCTCCGAGGTTGCTTCTTTTGTTTGTTTTTTGGGCTGGTTTTATCCCCTTCTTGAGCTGTTCTTGGAACATTATTTGTTCTTTGTTAGCATGTCTTTCTTAGGGTGGTTATGGCTTGTTCAGATTCGCTTCTTTCTTTCTTTTCTATGTGGGTTTGTCCTCTAAGCTCCTGGGATATGGCACTTGTAGCCTGTATAGTTTTTCTTATTTCTTTTGTGTCTAAACTACCAAAAAAAATGTGGGATAGGGAATAATGTTTTTCTTACTTATAATTTATGAATGGATGGACGAGACTTAATTTAACAAATAAATTTGCTAAGGTGGCAAATTTGCTCTCACGTGAATTTGGGATTTACTTATATAAAGATGAAACTATATAGAAACTATCAAATTTTCTTGTAAAACAGCATTCCCTATACAAATACTCATAAGATTCCCTATATAAATACTCGTAAGATTCTCTGCTTTTAATTCATAGCACACATTTGGACACTATTTTCTCAATTAATTTTTTTAGATCATTTATTTATTGTTTAAGTTAAATCTTGGAAAAAAATGTATAATTTTTTTTTTTGTAATTATCATACAAGTTTGCTATTGTAAAATTTACAAAGCTTAATATTTGGGATAAAAAAGAAGAAAATATAAATAAAATATCTAAACTATTTTTTATTTTATTTTTGCCTTCTCCATTTTTGGGGTCCGAGTATAAATAATTGTATAATTTGTATATTATTTTTTTTTGCTAATTTATAATTTGTATATTAATTTAGTAAGTTTGATAGGAGTTGAATTTATGTTTTTCCTGGTTGAACAAGCAAGGTTGGAGCCTGCGCCACTTGCCCGTAAGATGTATTCTAATCAAAATTTGGTAGTGATAAATAATAAATATTTTCTTCTATATTTATTTTCCGTTTATTTACGTGTAAATAAGCATGTACAAATTCACGAATTCTGTTTTCGAGTTGATAATTATAATGGCCTTATGGGCCACCATAAATGGATAGAAATACGCATCTTATTCAATGAAAGTGAGTTCAGTTCCTCAGTTTTAATTTCCAAAAAGACCTGCATGACTGCCTCCAACAGACTGACAACCGATTCTATTTCTTCCTCAAGCAAACCACCTCTTGGACAAGTCTCAAAGTAGACTAAGAAAAGGCACTCATGTAGCCAAGTCCAAATAACAAAGTAGAAATATCAGTTGATATTTTACTCGAGTCGAGGAGAATATATACACAACCAAGGATAACTATGCAAAGAGCATAATACTCATTTCAACTAAACAAAATTATAAACTGCGTCAATTCAGATTCCATTCATTTTGTAGCAACAGCAAAATTTAGTGAGGATTTGGTGGGCGGCTGTTAGCAGCAGAGACCCAGTCAAGCAGCTCTTTGCTTGTCTGTATCATCCTTGTGAACAATCACTTGAATGAAGCAGAGGCAATCTTTCTTGGCACCGGCTGCTGTCTCAATTGTTTCGATGAGCTACGGACCTGAAAAATAATAGTAATTCAAGAAACAAGACAGTGTCACCATAAATTCAAAAAACGGCGTCACAATTATCAGTAACTGATTGTTTCACCATTTCAGAAACTGTGAATTAAGCTTTCTTGAATCATCATATAACTGTTAATATTTCAATAAGAAACTTTCCATATTCTTCGGACAATTAATTGTAATTATTAGTTACCGCATTAAATATATATTGGCTATTTGAGTTAATTTATGATCACCTTAGTTTACTCATTCTAATTTATGAGTTAACTTGGATGGTCATGAGATATGATTGTTGGTTGTGCTTTTATATATAAGGTATATATATTTTTTTGCAAGCTCAGTGGTAAATTCAGCACATGACCTCCGTCTAGAACATGGGTTTAACTCTCTTATGTGACTCTTGAGTAGTGGGCATCCTGGGCGATTACCCTGTACTATGTCCTATTATGAGGCACTTTACTGCTGCAATAAATTTTTTTACACCAAAAAAAATATATATAGATTTTTTTGCCAAACTTCCAAGTATTTTCTTGGAATGGAATTACAAACCGCTGACGCCTACCTAAGGCGTTTATTTACAAAAATATTTTTGACCTTTGAATATTAATATGTATTTCACAATTAGTATCACTGTAGTCTGCTTCGAAAGTAAAAGAGGATACTATACAAGTGTAAAATAGTTAAGTACTGATATTATTAAGTGTGTGAAATTATAATAACAAACTTGATAATATTGTACCATTTTAAATTATTATTATTAAAAAATCAACATTTTTGTGATATAAAAAATAACAAATGAAAATTTTTATTTTTTGGAGAACGGAGTAGTATTTTTTTTATTTTATTGTTAGAAAGAACCTAAAACTACGATCCAGTTGTCTGGATTGAGTCACATATTTGATCTGTAATTCTGTATATTCTTGACAACCAGGAAAGAGAAGCCAAAATGTCAAAAACTACCAAATAATCGTCCTATTTTAAAACCTGCATGCGGCCTCCTTTTGATCTTTGTCTTTTTTTAATATACATAAAGGTCCAAATAAGTGGAGCAATTACTCTTACCTCCACCAGTAGGCCGGGCTTTTGGCCCATTTCATGTTGGGCTACTTCCTTGTTGATCTGTCTTGTCAATATTCAAACTCTCGAGCTATATATAATTATCTTTTTAACTTGATGTCAATAAAATTCAAACTCCGAGAAGAATCATACCATTTGTTATGTTTAAAAGACTTTTTCTCTTTTTCCCAACTATCATGTTAATGATCAGGTGGATAAATTCCTGTTATTTCTTCAATTGTTATATCTTTTTCTGGATCAGTAATGATATATATCGTGAATGTTTATGTCAATTTTTTAATTGTCAATTATGTGGATAAATACTAATGATAATTTTTTTAGAAAAATGTGTAATAAATGAGACTCTCCTATGATTCCTATCAATTCCATGTATTAATAAGTTTCATAATTATAATTCCGCATAAATAATCTTTCTGGATACTCTTTTTTCGTAAATATGTGAGGCTGATAGATTTATTACATTAAAAGACTACTCTTCCAGACATAGTAGTATAGTATGAAATTAAATTTATGGTTAAAACTTAAAAGGATTTTCCCTCTACTAGGGAAATTGTGGTGGAATTCAGTAGCATTGAGTTCTGGACTTCTGGTTATCAATGTGAATATAAATGGATACCATCCCCAATCTCTACACTGACGTAAACTAAACAGAACTTCAGCCAAAGCAGCATTTTCTGAAATCACAATGCAGAACAGAACAAGACTGTACACTCTAAAACCTTTAATATATTTTCTTTAAACGATTTAACAAGCCGCAAAAATTCACTTCAGGAAATTCAAGGATTCACCCGGTACCCTATAGGTACATAGTTCTCTCAGGAAGCCTCATGCCTTTCTTCAAAATTAAGTTGCGCAGAATCCAGAGAGAGGATTTTTCCCCCCTGCCCTGAGACCTAAACAGCTTCTCCATCATAGGGTGTCTAATAATCAACCACCAAGGAAAACGGTTCTCTCTTGTGCTACTATATACATACACGAGGTTTTGAAACCAACTTGCCTAGTTTTGCTACAAATAGCTTAGCTCTCACTTTAGCACGGGCTTTTGTCGTGTCTTGGTAAAATGTACATCACCATTAAGAACTGAACTGATGAACTTCTCTACTTCCTCCATAGAAATATCACCCACAAATGCTGCAAACTTTTCCTTGCGCGGTTTGTAGGCCAGCAAGAGACTGTCTGATGATTTATATCCAGTTTTGTCAAATGAGTTCAAAAATGAAGGTTGCTTTGTCGCATCCAAAAGAGCATACATGATAGTGTCTATGGAGCCGAAGGCTACATTCTGGCGCCTTGATAATGATTTTTGTGAAACCTAAACAGATAAAAAGTGCAGAACATGTGGGGAAAAATTAGTCCAATATAAAACATCAAGCTTTTCATACATAATGTTAAATGCATAAAGAAATTCGTTAGTTTGTCCCGAAGTTCAAGTAATAGTAACTCGGTTTCATCAGCAGATTCACCAATGTTGACGTAATTTAAAAATATTCCAGCAATTACACAAGCGAATTCATCAGCCCAAACTTTTTTGTTTTTTCAGAAGCTTCATATTCATAATGTTAATGCAACTTACCGTTGATAAAATGGATTCCAGCTTGTCCCTAGCTCTGAATGACTTATATACACCAATTATGCAAACAGGAATTTTCTCTCCACAGACGGCATCAAAATTAGACCCAGTAAGCAGAGGTATATGCTTATCACCTGATTCAGTCTGCTTTTTTCTACTTTGAGTCGATGCGGCCTTCTTATTCTTTCTCTCAAAACCATCAAGTAAAACAATAAGATCATGAATTGCAGATTTTAAATCTTTAACAGAAATCCCTGTTTTCAAAATATGTTTCTCCCCATTTGAGAGCCAACCAACTAGAGCTGGAAGCGCGTCAACACCTAACTTCCTCACCGTTGGATCTGATACATCATGAACCTAGATCAAAGTTCAATATACTAGTTAAGGGCCTCTAAGAAAAAAATGTAAAGAGAAACCGTCCGCAACTAAGAGCTAACTAAGACGGACTAAATAAAGTAACCTAATGAAGAGTACAAGCTTACCTCTGCATCATAGAGGAGGAATTTCTTGTGATACAAACCACTAAGAGCACGCCAGATAACAGGGGTATCTTTCTTTGTGGAAAGAAGCATAACTGTAGGTAAAATTTCCACATCACCAGAAGGAAACTCAAAATGAGCCAAGTTGACACGTTTTGAAAACCTTGGCAAATGTTCCTGGCAGAAGGTTTTCATATTTTTCACAGCCAAATCACCAATGTACTCTACTAAGGAACCACTTTCACTTGTTTTATATGAGTAAACAAACACCCTGGGAGCTCTGCGAGGATATATGTCAAGCTCCTTACAAAATAATGATTCAGTTTCACAATTTATTCTTCCCACCTGAGAGAGAAATGGGACGATGGTCAACATATAGTACGATCAGTGCAGATTTACTAGTAAAATAACAGATGATGATAACTGATACCTTTATCGCTCCTTGTAAAGAGCTGGCAACCTCCTCTATAATTGATTCATAATATTGGATTCCCTTTACTGAGGAGGTAGAAGATAATAAAAGCCAAGTAATCCCTTTGTCAGCTACTTCTTTTCGATACATCTGTGAATTTACTGAAGGGATGCTCTTAGAGGAACTCCTCGATCTAGATTCTGGCCCGGCTGAACTACTAAAACCAAACTGGTTCCCACCTCCCATATTACCCCCAAAAAAATTGGAGAAAATATCATCTAAACCGAAACCATATGAGCTCTGGCTGCTACGACCACCAAAAGAGAAAGAGAATGAATTTGAACCTCCTTGACCACCCATACTTTGCCATCCATCAGGCCGGAAGTTAAATCCTTCCTGTCCCGGTCCACCACTTGTGAAATAGGTACCCCCTTGGTCTCCGGGACTACTACCTCCGAATCCAGGATTGCCCTTCTCATCTCCATATAGATCATAATTCTTCCTTTTCTCTTCATCAGATAAAATATCATATGCTGGAAACAGGTAAAAGGAAAGAATGTATAAATATCACAAGTGGGAAAAGAAAGTTCAAACTTCGAACGACTATACAACCACCACGCCATAATGAATTCAATTCAACTAAGCTCAACTGCACTTGTAAGAAAAGTATATTAGTTTAGTTACCTGGATTTAAATCTCAAGAAGGATGCAAGGTCTAAAATCCCCATCCTCCCCCCCCCCCCCGGTTTTTTACTTAAAAGAAAAATGTTTAGTACTATTTCTTCATAAACAAATGAAAAAAAAAGGGTAGATTGCACAATTTCTGTCATTGTGCAAAAACATGTGTCAGTGTTCTTACTAAATTAACTTAAGCACACAATAACCCGCGCGAATTTGTATTTAAACACTAAAGGAACTAGCAATAGAATAAACCCAAATGCTTTCTTCTTCTTCTTTGTTTTTTTGGCTGAGGAACCCGCAGCCACTACCCTCTTTTCATGTGCTCTAGAAACCCCTGGCACCAAAGCGCTTATATGGAGTTCTTAACTGATGACCTACAACTCTACAACTCGGTGAGACCCTTATCATGGTGTTCACTACCACTAGAGCACCCCTGTCTTTATACATTATAAATTTGTAATGTAACCAAGACAAATTTAGTATAGATTCCACAAAGAATGAAAGCATATTCGTTTTACCATTATTAATCTCAGCAAACTTCTCTTGAGCACCCTTATTTTTGTTCTTGTCAGGATGATATTGGAGAGAGAGCCTACAAAAGAAAAGGAAAGCATGAGTTACAACTCATGTTTGTTTCAAAAGAAAAACATAGTAGTTCCACAACTTCTAAACATTAAAGAAGTATTTTGAATCTCAAGTCTGGGATCATAAACATCAACTAGAACAAATTTTATCAACATAAGATTTAGTATAATTGGATATACTGAAACCAATTAAACCAGATTAGTGCTCTATGACCATAGCTTGGTTGCCCCATGACCAAAATACTGCAAAGGTCATGACCGGACTTCGTATTCATCATTTTTTAAAGTGGGGGGAAGCCCAAAAACCTTGGAATGAATCTAATTCATTATATTCGCTCGGGCATTATATGGTATAGGACAGTGGTTTCGGATCGAAGGGAGCTGCTAGGCTTTCTTTCCCAGTAGCTTCACTGGGGGAACAAGAAATCTTGGAATTCCTTGGGAGTTCTTGATTGGTGCTGAGCTAACTATGGTGCAAAGTCGTATTTCTTTGGTTAATAAGATCCAAAGCTGCTAAGGGAGCCACCAACACAGGGATTTAAAGAGGTGCAGGAGCGCAAAGCCACTCGACTATCAGCTTGGTTGCATTGTCAGTGTTAACTTTGTCTTCTGCTAATTCCAACTCATGCTCAGGTTACAGTTTCAAACATAACTGAAACTTTGAACTAACGTAATTTAAGCTAGAAAATAGAACACTTGCAGACAACTATAGCTTTATGCATAAAACTAAACATAGAAGTTCACTTCTTTTTTTTCTTTTTGATTTTTTGTAGGTGGGGGGTGGGGCGGGTTGAGTTACTAGGGCTATGCATACATTTATGATTACAAATCTGTGCCAACTTCACATGAAGCTTTACACCACACCTCCACATTGAAGGTTAAAATTCAGTCAGGATAAGGTTTCAATTAGCTACAAAATCCATCCCTAATCTAGACAGCATTATCTGGTTTGGCACTGATATATAAGCTATGGCAGGGGAAAAGATCACTTGAAGTGAAAGAATATAAAACTTGACAAAATCAGGATAATTCACAATATAAAACAGAAAATCTTATGAATAACATACTTGTGGAAAGCTTTCTGAATCTCACGTTGGCTTGCGTTCCTCTCAACCCCAAGTACCTGAGACATGATACAGCCAACCAAAGAAGGCAGAGATGTTTGGTAAGACAAATGAAACTAAAATAGAGAACCCATAAAAATAGTTTCTAAGAAATTAATGAGTAAACAAATAAATAATAAAGAACAAAGTAAAGATGACCTCTTTGGCAACATGAATCCCTCACTACAGATTTGGTTGAAATTCAAAAGAATCTATATCTTGGTTTCCTTTGGATAACTTCATCACAATCCATATAACCACAAAAAAACAGTATCAAACCATATATCAGTTGAAATACTAATTTTCACCAACCAAAAAGCAATACTCCAGGTCACATATCTCCCAAAAATAACTTACACATATGAGTGAAGGGTTTCAAAACTAACCCCGTATTTTTTCAATTTCTCAAAAACACAACCATATTAGACCCTTGACCCATATTCCATTCCTAATATTACTACACCCAACTCCCAATTACTTTTTTTTTAATTCCATTATATTGACACCAGGACAAACATAAAAAAAATTCCCTTTGTGAGATAAAATTTAGGCCAATAACAGATAAAGCTTATCATGAATACAACACCCAACATAAACCCATTCTTTGCCCTTTTCAGGGAGAAAAAAATCGAGTAAAAGACTAATTTTTGATCAATTACATGTAAAAAAAAACAAACAAACAAACAAACTCCGGCATTCAGAAAAAGAACAAATTACCTTGTAAGGGTCAAGTTTTCTTGATTCAACAGCAACAAGGAAGATCGATACGAACAGAATGATGGATATTAATGCTAACCGATTGCTCATATTCTAATCGAAAATTCCAAAATTCGAAAATAGAAATATCGGTGAATTTGTTTGTGATTCTTGAAACAGAAGAAGTGATGAATTTCTAGATTTTTTTTTTTATGAACAGAAAATGTTGAGATGCGGTGAAGGAAGAGAGAGATTCGCGTTTAATAGATTTCGCGGGGCGGCAAAACTCCAGATGGTTCCGGCTGTTGCGAACACGTGGCATATTTAAAATGACTACACGACGTCTGACCAATAGGATTTTAGATTTTCTTGATTTATTGCATCATTATGTCGAAGATAATTTAATATGCTCACGTGCTTTGTCTCCGAATTCGTGTGCGTCATCCGACTACCCGACCCGAGTAGTATTATTTTTATTTCCTTTCGTTTCGCGTATTGTTTTTTTTCCTTCTTCGTATATTTTGATAAAAAAAAAACATGTCTGAATCTTATTCTAAATAGAGGCACTAACATAATGTATAAATTAATACAAATAACATGAATAATTAATTGTCATTACGTTGAATATTTTTATTGTATTATAAAAAATGAGAATAGATATTTTTACATTATTTTTTGATATTTTCACGCGTAAGGCTCACATATTAACTAACATGTCGATTTTTTATTAACTAATAGGTAAGTCCTACGTGTAAAAATATCTATTTTCTAAAAAATAATCGCACATTTTTTATATAAAAATATCTAATTTTTGAAACTAATTTTTTTTTTCTAGTCATTTATAAAAATGTCAATGAGTTCCATTTGCATAACTTATTCTACTTTGAAGGTGAGTTTTTTATTCTTTTTAAATTTCTTTTATTGTTCTCTTAATTTCTTTCATCGCTTTGACATTTTTCTTATATTAAATTTATTTTTTTGCACCAACGAAATACATAAGAAAATTAAAACTGAATATTATCACTTTCTTTATTTCTTGACCTTTGATAGACTTACTTATTACCATTAGAAATAAATCAATAAATTTAAATTTTACCATCAATTATCTTAATTATATATATTTATTATTTGATTTTACATAACTTTTATTTGAAATTGCTATTATTTTTCACTATACTTCCTATGCATGACATGAGATTATAATTAGTACTGGGTAAGGAAAATAAAACATTAAGCATTCCACAAAGTGCTTGGATCATTACTGCAAAAATTTATAAACAAAATTTGGGAACTGATATATATATATATATATATATATGTATTGTTCGGATATAAATCCTAACAGGTTTGATCGGGCTCCTTACATTGGGCTCGGCCCAAAAGCCCATCATGCTTAGTGGATTGTAAGAGGACTCTCCAGTCCGAAAAGGCTTGGGCCAGTATTTTATGTCCTTACTGGATAATACTTCTATTGGATCAAGGTAATTGAATACAGGTCCAATAAGGATTCTAGGCAGTACACTCCTAGTTGGAGTAGAAAGCAGCCAAGTGAATCCTATAAATACCCAAATAACAATGAAGGCAAAGTACGATACTATTTACCCTACTAAATATTGAGCCTCCATTGTTAACGTATCTTAAACCCGTTACTCACTCTTACACCGGAGGAGTCCAATGCGGCTCAAGCCGTCGGAACTTTTGTGCAGGTACACGTCCGGCGAGTTGATTGGACGCGCGGACAGAATCAAGCGTTAACATTGGCGCTAGAGGAAGGGCCTTTTAGTAGTAATCTGTCTCGCTAACCAGAGCAAGTTCGTATGGCAACTTCACGCTCACAGCGAAGCCACCATAATCATAATGGACCAACTCAGTCTCGATCACATCATGAGACGGCGGCAGAGAGGGAACAACGTCTCCAACAGATTCTTGACCGGAAAAGAGCTCTCGATCTCCAGCAAGAAGAGCTTGACAGACAGTACATGGAACTGAACGAAGCCGGACAGAATCTATTGAGCGAGGGAGGCTCGGCCTCCCGCTCTATTCGTCACAGACGAAGAGATGACCGATCTCGTAGGCGGCATCGGGATGATAGTGTGGTCCAATCCGAAACCATCTATACCAGGGACCTGAGAAAGCGAGCCCGGTCACCATCAAGAAGAGATCGCCGTGAGGGTTCCCGACGAAGCCCTGACAGAAGTCATGCAGGAGAATCATCCCCCCGAAGGGCTGCAGAACAACCTTCAGGGACTAAAGAGCCTCGGGTCACTCCTTTCACCCGAGAGCTGGCTAACGCGAAGATTGACAGAAAAAATAGAGTTCCCTCAAACTTGGAGATGTATGACGGTACAGGAGACCCCCACGACCATACTTTCACCTTCGAGCAGGCCATGTTTTTTCATGGTCACAATGAGGCGGCCATGTGCCATTTATTTCTATCCACCCTGAAGAAGACTGCTCGGGAGTGGGTTGTCTCCCTTCCTCCTGCATCTGTACGGTCATGGGATGATCTGCAAGAACAGTTCCACACTCGTTTTGGCAGCAATAAGAGGCGTGCCAAGATGATCACGTCCCTTATGCAGGTTAAACAGAGGCCGAACGAGACACTTCAGCAATACATTAAGAGGTTCCGGGAAGCTGTATCTGAGGTCAACGATATAGACCCAAAACAGGTTATCCACTTCCTAACTATGGATTGAACGTGGACAAGTCTAGTAGATTGATCGAGGAAATCATCTCTAAAGCACCCGAATCCTTGCCCAAAGCTTATGACAAAGTGGACAAATTTGTTGAGTTGGAAGAGGCGCTTGCTAACCTTCGGGGTACCTCGAAAAACACAGGTGATTTTCACCAGAGAGACCCCCGAAGCAAAGACGCCGACAAAAAGTACGACAGCAATAAAGGGAATGGCAAGAAAGATTCCCATGATAATCGGCAGCGAAAAAATGGAGGCCCGAAGGAAAGAGGGAATCGGGATAATGACAAAGACTACACCCCTTTGACCTTGAGCCGAGCTGTCATCATCAAGGAAATCAAGAATCAGCCTTTCTATGAAAAGCCCCCGAAGATCCGAGTCTTCGCCAGGCAGAAGAACGGAGACAGATATTGTAACTACCATGAAGCCAAGGGGCATGACACTAAAGAGTGCTATCACTTGAAGGATTTTTTGGAAAAGCAAGTACGAAATGGTAATTTGGACTGTTATGTTGCTGATCAATATAAACCAAGTCCTTTCGATCGGATAGCACCACCACCACCTTCGGGGCCTGCCAAGGGAGTTGTCGATGTTATCTCTGGTGGACCGATATCGGTTTTGTCCAACAGAAAAAGGAAAGCCTTCGGTAGAGAAGTTCACCAATTGACTGGACAGTCTAAGGCCACCCCAACCGAGCCCATAACCTTCTCCGATGATGATTACCCCCCGGGAATAGTCATGTCGCATCAAGATGCCTTGGTTATCACAGCTCAAGTTGGAACAATGGATCTGAAACGGATGCTGGTTGATAATGGGAGTTCGGTTGATGTACTCTATAGTCATGCGTATAATCGGCTGAATCTGGGGGGAAGGAAGCTGGAGATCTGCAATGAGTCCCCATTATATGGCTTCGGGAACAACTCAGTCCGTATAGCAGGGACGATAAAGTTACCAGCGATCTTCGGCACGGCTCCTAAACAAGCCTCCATCATGATAAGATTTTATGTGGTCCAGGTGGAAAACAACTACAACGCTATCCTGGGTAGGACGACTCTGTCAGCCCTGAAGGCGGTCACCTCAATCCCTCACCTGAAAATGAAATTTCCAACCGAACATGGGATCGGTGAAGTTGCTGGCGATCAGGATCTGTCCCGAAGGTGTTATCTTCAGACTATTCAGGCGACTTCCGTCGGGGTTAGTAAACAGAAAACTACAATGAAGATTGAGCTAGAGCCCTTTACGGAAGGAAGCTCGAAGCCGATAGCAACGCCTGCTGAAGAAACTGAGGAGATACCCCTGTTTCGAGAAGATGACACGAAAACCATATAAATTGGTACCGGTTTGCAGACGGACGTCAGAGCCAAACTCATCGAATTGGTCAGAGAATACTCAGACATTTTCGCCTGGACGCCAGCTGACATGCCGAGAATAGACAGGGACGTGGCCGAACACAAGTTGAGTGTCAACTCTAACCATAAGCTCGTTAAACAGAAGAGGCAGAATATAGCTCCCGAATGACAAAAGGTAATTGATGAAGAGATTGAAAAATTTTTAGCTGCTAACTTTATTTATGAAATAACTTATCCAGAATGGCTCGCCAATGCGGTACTGGTGAAAAAGCATAATGGGAAGTGGAGGATGTGTGTGGACTACACAGATTTAAACAAAGCATGTCCGAAAGATTATTATCCTCTCCCGAATATCGATCAGTTAATCGATTCTACCTCGGGACACACTTTAATGAGCTTCCTGGATGCTTTCTCCGGGTATAATCAAATTGCCATGTACAAACCAGATATCCCGAAGACATCCTTCATCACACACCGAGCAATTTATGCCTACAAAGTCATGTCATTCGGTCTGATCAATGCCGGGGCAACTTATCAACGGATAATGAACAATGTATTCAGAGATCAGATCGCAAGAAATATGGAAGTATATATGGATGATATGATCGTCTGAAACATGAGGGATGAAGACCATCTATTAGGCCTGGAAGAATGCTTTCGGAATGTCAGAATCCACAACATGAGACTTAACCCCGCTAAGTGCACTTTTGGCCTCGGGTCAGGCAAATTCTTTGGGTACATGGTAAGCCGAAGAGGAATAGAGACAAATCCCGAAAAGATATCGGCTATCCTCGAAATGCAGTCTCCAAAAAGTTTCAAAGATGTTCAAAGATTAACTGGCAGACTCGCCGCTTTTCGGAGGTTTGTAGCCCGATCAGCAGAAAAATGTCTTCCCTTCTTCGGGACATTAAAAGGGGCTCAGAACCAAAAGACATTTGTTTGGACGGAAGAATGTCAGGAAGCCTTCGAACAAATTAAAAGATATATCTCCTCTCCTCCGATCCTCATAAAGCTCTCCCCGAAGAAGATTTGCAGTTATATCTGTCGGCGACACAATTAGCGGTCGGGTCAGCTTTGATAAGGGAAGATTCGGAAGGTCAGAAGTCGGTCTACTATGTAAGCCATGCTCTTCGGGATGCAGAAACTAGATATCCGAACCTAGAGAAGTTGGCTTACGCTTTGATCATTTCCAGCTGGAAACTTCGGCATTATTTCTAGGGGAGGACAATCAGAGTACTCACAGATCAGCCTCTTCGGAAAGTGTTGTACCGACCTGAATCTTCGGGGAGATTAGCGACATGGGCAGTAGAATTAAGTCAATTTAACATTGATTTTTTCCCCAGGACGGCAATCAAGGAACAGGCCCTAGCCAACTTTATCGTTGAGTGTTCCTTCCCCGAAGAAAAGGAAGCAGATCCGGTTAGAACATCGGACCCTTCATCTGAAACAGATTCGGCTTGGACTCTATATGTAGATGGGTCTAGTATTGAGTCCCGAAGTGGAGCAGGAGTAATTCTTACCTCGCCCGAGGGATTCAAAGTGCAACAGTCTATCAGATTTGGGTTCACAACCACCAACAATACTGCAGAGTATGAAGCGCTTATAGCAGGACTAAAATTGGCCCGAAGTATGGAAGTGAAGAATTTGGTTGTAAACTGTGATTCTCAACTAGTGGTGAAACAGGTCCTGGGGGAATATGAGACCAGAGAAGTGCATCTTCAGGCTTATCTTCAGCTCGTGCGGACTCTCCTCACTCACTTTCCCAAGTATCAAATTATCGGGATTGTTAGATCCGAGAATACGATGGCCGATGCACTTTCAAAGTTAGCGACAACTGACCAGGAAGATTTAGAAGGATCAGTCTACTTGGAAAATTTGAAACAACCGAGCATAATGGTCCAAACGGTGATGGACATCGAATCCGAAGATTCCTGGATGACCCTTCCTATACTCAAATTTCTGAAAAATGATGAGCTACCCGAAGAAAGAGCATCGGCCCAGAGGATAAAATTCAAATCTATAAAATACTATCTCATCGAGGATATATTATACAGAAAATCCTATTCCTCGCCTCTACTCCGATGCCTCGATCCAAGAGAATCTGATTACGCCCTGCGGGAAGTTATGAAGGAATATGTGGAGATCATGTAGGAGCAAAGACGTTAGCACATAATGTAAGACCCCGAAAATTTTAATAAATAGAATTTAATTTTCTTCTTATTATTATTTTAAACAGAAAGGTGTTAAATCGATAATGATAAAGTTAATAGTGAAATGTGACAATTGAGATGTCTAGTAATAACGCTAAATCACTATTCACGCGATCACTATTCATGGGGTACTATTCACGCTAAAACGCTTTTACATTTTCTTCGATCTTCGAATTACGTCATAACGTTTATATAAGCTGGATACGAAAATTATACGGTATAAATACGAAAGTACTATTCATACGAATATACTATTCATTTATACAAAAAGTCAAACTAGTATGTCGGGGAATATTCCTTCTGTCGGATATAGAAAGTGATAGAATTTGGCGGCAAAACTTTAACCGATAACTGTTGAAATACCCGGTAATAAAAAGAATAGTAAAACGCGTTATTCCACAGTAGCACACGGTGTTCCATAGTGTTTTATATTATTGATTCAATAATTGTTAAAGTAGCAATTGCACAGTATCTTGATTCAATAATTGTTACAGTAGTATCTGCATAATATTTTATATTATTTGTCACGACACTGTAACACATATTATTTGATATGATAGTTTAGCATTATTGACAATGTCTAGAAATTATGTCAAGGAAATGGGTTATTTAATTGCGCGCCATTTTTATGGAAGGCCCCCTCTTTTCTGGGAATAATCTGGTTGTCAGTATTGCGAGTATATGCTATCTGTGATATTAATACATTTACACAATAATACAGAGAAAGGGATTTATTGTGATAATTGAGTTATTTTTTTTATAATGGTTTTATCTTTTTGATAATGGAATTATCTTTTGATAATGGATGATATAAATGAAAGAAAAAATGGATGGATGATATTAATGGAAGAAAAAATGGATGGATGATATTAATGGAAGAAAAAATGGATGGATGATATTAATGGGAGAAAAAATGGATGGATGATATTAATGGGAGAAAAAATGGATGGATGATATTAATGGAAGAAAAAATGGATGGATGATATTAAAAGAATATGGGGAAAAGATCAAAATGCCCTCACCTTAATTTTCCTATAAATAGGGAGAGTTTGCTTAAGAAATTTTCACACCTTCATTGCTTATACTTCCTCTCTCTCTCTCTAAATTTCTGAAGTTCTCTTAGTGTGCTAGGCTATTGTGAGTATTTATGAGAATACTAGTATTATCCGAAGTTAGTAAACTTCATAGAAAGTAACATCCAGTTAACGAAGGTAGTGAATATCATTTCTTTCATACTCATATATAATATCATTTGCTTTCATGTTCGTAAGTGATATTATACTCATAAAGGTTGTTATTCATTCTGTATTAATTTGTGGGGATAACCTGGCCGTGCGGTATGACGCATGCCTGGTGAATATCCTTTTGTATTCAACCCTTATTATTCTATGGGAATAACCTGTAAGTACGAGTGTCGTACCTGGTGAATACCCTTCTGTATTCATTCCTTATTAATCTGTGGGTATAACCTGTTCGTGCGTGCGGATTGACGCATACCTGGTGAATAACCCGTCATATTCATTACTTATTAATCTGTTGTGGAAATAATCTGTCTACGCGAATTATCGCATGACAGGTGAAAATCCATTGCAGTTTCATATATTCTGTTATACTCATATAACTTATCATTTCTTTTGTACTCTTTAAGAGATATCTTTTTCTTTCACATTTTTCCATTTATGATAAGAAATCCTTATTTGTTTCCAAAACCTTATTTTTAAATGGAGAAAATCCCTGAAAATTAGTAGAATATCCTTAATAGTTTGTGCTTCATCTAATATCTTTTCACTTGAATCTTTCTATTTCATTTTATACGTTATAGTTGAAGCATGAAATAATTTCTTGAATATCATTCTTGAATTTGACTCCACAATTTGGTCATCGTGTTGGCAATTTGGTCAATCTTCGACACTGATTAAATTATAAATCTTTTCTTATCCTTAATCTCACTGTATCATTGTCATCATCCTCATCCTCATACTTTAATTGTGGTGATAGTTCTCTTTGGCCTGTAGTGCAAAGATGAACTGGCGTGACATGATTTTGACCAAACTGTGTATTGGTATAATCATGACTTTTGGTGTTACAAACAAAGGCGTATGGTGAAAGTTCTCTTTGGCCCGTAGTGCAAAGATGAACTGGCGTTTGGCATGTTCATGACCGGTGATGTTACAAATAAATATCTTTGGCACATAGTGCAAAGAGAGGCTGTTGAAATTGTTGATTGGTGTTACAGATAAATATCTTTGGCACATAGTGCAAAGAGAGGCTGTTGAAATTGTTGATTGGTGTTACAAATAAATATCTTTGGCACGTAGTGCAAAGAGAGGCTGTTGAATATAAACTGTTGATTTGGATGTTCATAAACATGAATTGTTGATTGGTGTTACAGGGATAAAATATTGGTGGTGATCCTTTAACTTATAGATGATGGTAGATATTATAATCTACTTGACTCTTCTAATGGATTGTTCGTTCCGCTGCAGTTGTTGTTGTTGAACAAATATAATATCTTTAAATCTCTGATTTATTATTGTTGAAGACTAAAGATAATTTTTATTCTTCATTATCTTAGTCATGATATTTCTTACTGGCTATTTGAGCTCACCCTTTTCAGTTTTGTCCCATTGTTCTTCTCAGGAAAGGAAAATGTAGCTGGGACTAGCCGGGGAGTGGAGTGATGGTCCGAGTTAGTGGTTGTCCTCATCAAGTTATGACATAGTTTAATAATAATTGTACTGAAGACTTAAAATATGTTGTCGTCTTTTACGACATTGTAATAATTTGGGTTTGGATACTGTGGTACCATACGGTACGATATCTGTATGGAAAGTCACAGTATGTGTGTGGTCGTATTTTGCACGACAACTATTAGTTGTAAATGTGAAAATTCGTATTTGTATTTGTATTTTGTAGAATGTTATTGGCGACTCAAAATTGGTTGTGTGGACCTATTTTGGGGGCGTCACACATAAGATACTGAGACAGGGATATTTTTGGCCGACCATGCTTCAAGACGCCAAAGACTTCGTCAAAAAGTGTCATAAATGCCAACTGTTTGCTTCGGTACACCACCAACCTCCCGAAGAGCTTACACCCATACTATATCCAATACCTTTTGCAGTTTGGGGAATAGATCTCCTCGGACCACTTCCTCAGGGTAAAGGCCAGGTCAAGTTTGTGGTCGTGGCAATCGACTACTTCACTAAATGGGTTGAAGCTAAACCGTTGGCCAAGATCACCGAAAAGATGTGCCTTCAGTTCCCTAAAGAGCAAGTGGTTTATCGGTTCGGCATTCCGAAGGTTCTAGTTTCAGATAATGGTCTTCATTTTATAGGGAAAGAGTTCGAAGGTTTCTTGACAGAACTTCACATCCAACATCGTCGGACCTCGATAGCCTATCCTCAAGCAAATGGCCAAGTGGAAGTGACGAACAGGCTCTTGTTGAATGGTATAAAACGGAGACGTGAGGAAGCAAAAGGAGCCTGGCCCGAAGAACTTCTGCATGTTCTCTGGGCTTACCGAACAACTCCTCGAACCACAACAGGCGAAACACCCTTCAAGCTCTCTTATGGGACCGAAGCCTTGATACCTGTTGAGATTGAGATACCTTCTTCCCGAGTCCGGAACTTGACGAAATTCTTAACAGCGAGGGGCTTCGGGATAATTTAGATTTGTTGGAAGAAGAGCGTGACGCTGCAGTTCTGAGACTAGCTACCTATCAACAACGTACAGCTCGACACTTTAACAAAAATGTTAAGAATAGAATATTCAGGATAGGGGATTTGGTCCTTCGGCAAGCAGAAGCATCTACACCTCGAGAAACTGAAAAATTAATGCCTACATGGGAAGGACCTTACAAGATCATCGAAGTGCTAGGATCGGGAACCTATAGACTTCAGAGAATGGATGGACAGGATATCCCAAACACATGGCATGTTTCTCGGCTCCGAAGATATTATCAGTAATTTTAAAAGTCTTATGTACTTAGTTTCTCTTGAGGCTAGAATCTTAGCCGATTATATCATCTTTTCGAAATAAATGAGAACTCTTCCTATATTTTATCTTTGTCTTTACTGTTTCAAACATACACTTTAAATACATCTGCTAACCTTATTGGTTGACACCTTAAAAAGGTTAGTAGGGGGAGAAGACGTATAAGTAAACAGTCACACACATAGATAACAAGAGCTAACTCATGAGAAAAGATTGATTGAATATTACGAACACGGAAATTTATAGAGTACAAACACTTAATAACAAAGTTTGAATTACAGAATAAAAATTCAAATTACAAAATCAATCTTCGGGAATAACAATCCCCAGTGCATCAGGATCATAACCCTTTCCCCGCACCAGTTCTCGGGCGAATTCGAAGCCATCGTTAAACTCGTTCACTACAGCATCCTAAACGTCTTCATGGAATTGGTCTGAGGTCTTATACTCCTCGATAACCTTCTGCCGAAGACTTGGCATCAGAACGCTGGGTGATGCGGGGGCAATAGGACCCCTCAGCCAATCAGCTTTTCTCGAGGTCCAACCTTCAACGATTGATTGCACATTCTCCTTCAGATTCCTCATCTGGACAGTTTGAAGGCGAATCTGATCATCTGATTGGCAAAGTTGTTTCTTCTGCTTCTGGGCGAGCAACTCAAGCTCTTTATTTTTCCCCTCTGCTTCCTCGGCCCGTTTTGTAGCAGCCTCAGCCTGTTTGATGGCCTCTTCCGCTCGAACCTCAGCTTCGGCTACTCGAGCATTCGTCGTATGCACTTGAGCCCTTAAGGCTGATAGCTCATTCTCGATCTTGACCTTCTCCGAGTGCATTCCTTCGTAATCATTCTTCATAAGATGGAAGCTATCGTGCTGCGCTCGGAGTTGGGTTCGGACCTTCGAATGAAGCTCCTTCGCCTGAGCACACTCTTCAGACGACTTCTTCAAGTCATGCTCCAAGGTCTTCACTCGATCAGAGACCTGGATAAGAAGGTTGTTTCCCTGCAGAACCACATTCAGGAATTAAGGATAAGAAGTGAACAACAGAGGGTGTGCATTAAATATATGTACCGACCTCAGCATGACAAGCAAATAACTTTTCCATCAGGGTCTTTGTATCCCCCTGGTCGACCCCAGTAGTATCGAGGAGGATCTGGGATGCCTCTAGAGCTCCGGCGGATGTTCCCACACCCTCCGCCCTCGGCTGTTCTACGGCATTAAGGGGTGGGGTGGGCCCTCTCTGCTTTTTCTTCCTCTGCAAAGCCTCTTCCTCGGGAAGAGGAGACTCTGCATCGAAGGAAGTTGTTGTAGCTAGCTCCTTCGGGGCAAGGTTGGAGGATCCCCAGTCGTCGAAGAACGTTCAATCATGATCATCCCGACCGGTTCGCCTCCTACCTCAACTGAAGACTGACGTACCAACCTTCTCCTCTTGATCTGAGGTTCCATAGCCTTCGCTGGTCCCTCAGGCGGGACAGATTAGGGTGCCCCTTCAGTAGGCCCCTCGGGCAAGGCTGGTACTTTGGTACCCGAGGCCTTCTTGCTTCGAGCCATCCTTACTTTGTCAGCTCCTGAAAGCTTGACCCTTGGCACTCCCGCCGCTTCGAGAATAGCTTCATTGTCAGGGTTCTTTCCGGAGTCAGCCATTGCATAAGAGATAAAAGAGATTCAATACGTCATCGATTCAGTAATAATATGCATTCGGGAATATTAAATGGACTTACAGCTATGTGCATGTAACCAGTCTTGATCATTCAAGAGCAACCGGTTCCACTTCACCGAAGGTCGCTTGGAATATAAAACCTCGAACTCCTCCAACCTTCTTCGGGTAATCCGATTTGGATTTAGTTGGTCTTTGTTCGGGTTTGACCAAGGTCCTACCAACTCGGTGTCCGGTCCCTTGATGAGAAACCAATCCCCATGCCATCCCTTATTACTGGATGGGGTATCCATGAGGGTATCTCTACCCGGGTTCTTGATTATTTGATAGAATCCCTTCTCTTTACAAGCGGTGAGGGAAAAGAATTAATAGAAGAAGTCTATACTCGGGGCTACACCCTCGGATGAGCAGAAAACAATAAAACTATTTAAATGAATGAAAGAATTTGGGGATAATTGATTTAAACTGAGCCCGATTGTGTGGAGGAGCTCGAGAATAAAAGGATGGAGCGGAAATCGCACCCCAAAGAGAAGTAATTGGCGATGGATCGGGATTCACCCCCCTTCGGGTTGCCAGTATACCCTTTCCTCACCCTCAGGTCTCCTAATTTCATATGATTCGGGAATATAAAATTCCGTCATCAACAGATCGAAAAAGGGGTTTTTAATCGAAGAAGGGATATTAGCTACCCTATACTCTAAGGAGAAGTACTTGGTCCTATTATATTCCTCTATGTCCCTCATACGTTCTATAATCACCGGTTTCCATGGTTGCCCTTCAGGAATTCCGGCCTTGGCAACAGTCACTTCATCTTCAACACGGGAAGATGAAGCTTGATTCCTATTCCCCCCAGCCATCGAGAAAAGAAAGGAAGACGATTAATAACTTACTTGAGATGTTCTGGGGAAGGGTTGAATGATCGATTCCTAGAGCAGTATGGCGACGAAGCAAGATTTCTGGACTGGGAAGGATTTTTCTCTCTGTGAAAGATGAATTTGCTGGTAGGAAATGGCGTTTGGGGTAACTTTCCCTATAAAAGTGAGAAATTGATCCTATCCAACGGACGAGGCTTTATTAAAATGAAGGCGGGAGAAGTTATTGCTGATAGGTTATATTGCTTAACAGCTGTTCCCCTAATTCCACTTTTGAAATTTAAATTGATTGTTGGGCCATTTTATGCTGGGATAAAGTTAATGGGCCTCAACACAAAATGTTTGGGCCTGAATATGTGTATTTATGAGGATCTGCACACACAATGGATCCAATGATCAACCTTATTTTGTTCACCCTCGGGACGATACCTCTAGGGATCCTAAGGAGCCTCCTCTTTCGGTTCTTATGCTTTCGAGCACCCGAGGAGCATTACCCTTGGTCTGACGCCTTTGAGAGTCCCTAGGAGCACATATCTTCGAGCTAACGCTTGAAAGACATATGAAGGGGGGATATCCTCGGTTTGATACCTCCGAGTTCCCGAGAGCATCGATCCTCTTTTTTTTTTTTGCAAGTTTCCAACTGTTCAAATCCCTAATTCACTCCCCCAGTACACATCATATACTGGGGGAGTAGGGGGCAATGTTCGGATATAAATCCTAACATGCTTGGTCGGGCTCCTTACATTGGGCTCGGCCCAAAAGCCCATCTTGCTTAGTGGATTGTAAGAGGACTCTCCAGTCCGAAAAGGCTTGGGCCAGTATTTTATGTCCTTACTGGATAATACTTCTATTGGATCAAGGTAATTGAATACAGGTCCAATAAGGTTTCTAGGCAGTACACTCCTAGTTGGAGTAGAAAGCAGTCAAGTGAATCTTATAAATACCCAAATAATAATGAAGGCAAGGTACGATACTATTTACCCTACTAAATATTGAGCCTCCATTGTTAACGTATCTTAAACCCGTTACTCACTCTTACACCGGAGGAGTCCAAGGCGGCCCAAGCCGTCGAAACTTTTGTGCAGGTACACGTCCGGCGAGTTGATTGGACGCGCGGACAGAATCAAACGTTAACATGTATATATGTATATGTTGAGAAATATGACAAAATTCAATTGCGACCAACGTATAAACTTATGCGATAAGATAAAATAAATTAATATGAGTTTTTTTCAAATTTATACTCACCTTATGTATGCACATATGTCGCAATTATAATTCATCTGAACATTTTCACAATACATAACAAAACTTATAAAAGTATTAGCAGTAATTATCGAATGCAATTTAAGTATAACTTATAAAGTTTCTTTTTATTCGAATATGAAAACAAACCTCACTATCTTGGTGAGCTAAGGGTTACGGAGGAAGTAAATATGTTAATGGACTCTATTTAGTAAATCTAATACTCCATTCGTTTCATATTTAATTATTATTGACTTTTTAAAATCAACTTAAAATATTCTTAAATTCAAAATTAATATAGATTTTTTTAATTTTAATCAATACAGTGATAAATATTGTAAATTATCTAAAAAGTATTATTCATTGTAAATTTTGTTATTTCATAATTTTTAATAAATCATCTTAATTTTAAGTTTGAAAAATATCTTATATTGACTTTTAAAAGTCAACAATGATCAAATAATTTTGAATGAAAAGAATAGTTTAAGTTATAGAAGCTCATATTTGGGCCGATCACAGAGTCCACTTAATCGTGCTTTCCATTATTTATTTTTTCACAGCACATATATGATACTCACTCCGTCCCAAATTAATTGCTCAATTTTAACTTTTTTAAGTCAATTTGACTATGTTTAGAATTAATAATTAAGCATATATAAATATATTTCTAAAATTATAAAAATTGGGGTTAGTAATAAATTGTATATACTTTCTTTTGGTTATAATCTCTTCATCTATATTTTAGCAAAAATAGTAAAAAGATTAGTTTTAAAAATGGTCAATTTGAATTTAAAAAGTCAAAACTGGGCAATTAATTTGGGACGGGAGGGAGTACATAATAAATCACATGATTCTCCATCTACCTCAAAATAAGACTACATCTATATATCTATATTTATAATAAATAAGAAAATATCGTCTTTTAACCCTATTTTATTTATAATAAATAAGACAATATCGTATTTTAACCTATTTTTGAAAAATAGTCGTTTAATCCTATTTTTTAATCTCGAAATAATTATTAATCCTGTTGTAAGTTATACTTTGTGAATTCATAAATAATTATATATTGTTTCGTTTACATTTTCTATGATTATGCATGCACTAAGTGTGACGCCCCCAAAATAGGTCCATACGACCCATTTTGAGTCGCCAATAACATTCCACAAAATATAAATACAAATATGAATTTTTCCATTTACAACTAATAAGTGTTGTGCAAAATACGACAACACAATACAAATACATCTTAAATTCTCAATACACTTATTGTCACACTAATAGTAAGGTATTGAGACACTTCTAATATCTCGGATCATCACTCCATTCCCCGGCTAGTCCCCGCTACACTCTCTTTTCCTGAGGAGAACAATGGAACAAAAAGGAAAAGGGTGAGCACAAATAGCCCAGTAAGAAATATCATGACTAAGATAATGAAGAATAAAAATTATCTTTAGTCTTCAACAATAATAAATCAGAGATTTAAAGATATTATAATTGTTCAACAACAACTGCAGCGGAACGAACAATCCATTAGAAGAGTCAAGTAGATTACAATATCTACCATCTTCTAGAAGTTAAAGGATCACCACCAATATTTTATCCCTGTAACACCAATCAACAATTCATGTTTATGAACATCCAAATCAACAGCTTATATTCAACAGCCTCTCTTTGCACTACGTGCCAAAGATATTTATTTGTAACACCAATCAACAATTTCAACAGCTTCTCTTTGCACTACGTGCCAAAGATATTTATTTGTAACACCAATCAACAATTTCAACAGCCTCTCTTTGCACTACGTGCCAAAGATATTTATTTGTAACACCATCGGTCATGATCATGCCAAACGCCAGTTCATCTTTGCACTACGGGCCAAAGAGAACTTTCACCATACGCCTTTGTTTATAACACCAAAAGTCATGATAATACCAATACACAGTTTGGTCAGAATCATGTCACGCCAGTTCATCTTTGCACTACGGGCCAAAGAGAACTATCACCACAATTTAAGTATGAGGATGAGGATGATGACAATGATACAGTGAGATTAAGGATAAGAAAAGCTTTATAATTTAATCAGTATCAAAGATTGATCAAATTGCCAACACGATGACCAAATTGTGGAGTCAAATTCAAGAATGATATTCAAGAAATTATTTCATGCTTCAACTATAACGTATAAAACGAAATAGAAAGATTCAAGTGAAAGGATATTAGATGAAGCACAAACTATTAAGCTACAAATTTTCAGGGATTTTCTCCATTTAAAAATAAGGTTTTGGAAACAAATAAAGATTTCTTATCATAAATGGAGAAATGTGAAAGAAAAAGATATCCCTTAAATAGTACGAAAGAAATGATACGTTATACGAGTATAACAGAATATATGAAACTGCAAATGGATTTTCACCCGTCATGCGATAATTCGCGTAGACAGATTATTTTCACAACAGATTAATAAGTAATGAATACAAAGGGTTAGTCACCAGGCATGCGTCAATCCGCACGGACATGTTATACCCATAGATTAATAAGGAATGAATACAGAAGGGTATTCACCAGGTACGACACTCGTCCTTACAGGTTATTCCCATAGAATAATAAGGAATGAATACAAAAGGATATTCACCAGGCATGCGTCATACCGCACGAACAGGTTATCCCCACAAATTAATACAGAATGAATAACAACCTTTATGAGTATAATATCACTTACGAACATGAAAGCAAATGATATTATATATGAGTATGAAAGAAATGATATTCCCTACCTTAGTTAACAAGTGACTGGATGTTACTTTCTATGAAGTTTACTAACTTCGGATAATATTAGTATTCTCACAAATACTCACAATAGCCTAGCACACTAAGAGAACTCAAGAAATTTAGAGAGAGAGAGAAAGTATAAGCAATGAATGTGTGAAATTTTCTTAAGCAAACCCTCCCTATTTATAGGAAAATCAAAGTGAGGGCATTATAGTCTTTTCCCTAAATTTTCTTGGTTATTACTCTTATACCCTTGGCACATTCTTTTAATATACTTTATGCCATAGTATATTCTCAGAATATGCTTTCACTTAGCTTTTTAATCTTAAGGTAAAATAAAAATTGAATTAACTATTTACTAACGGTAATTACTATTGAATTACATGTGGGTCCCACGAAAAAAATAAAATCTGAAGAAATTATTCTACATAAATAATTTGTGGGTCCCATCGATCAAATAGTTATGGGTCCCACGAAATAAAGTGTGGGTCCCACAGAAAAATAAGTTAACTTACAACAAACGCTTCACGTATTTTTAATCAACACCATTTTAGACTTATAATATTGACAACCAGATCATTCCCAGGAAAAAGGGGGCCTTCCGTATAAACGGCGCGCAATTAAATAACCTTTTTCCTTGACAGAATTTCTAGACATTGTCAATAATGCTAAATATCATATCAAATAATATGAGTTACAGTGTCATGACAAAATAATGAAAAAGTATTATGCAGATGCTACTATAACAATTATTGAATTACAATACTGTGTCATAGCTACTTTATCAATTGTTGAATCAATAATATAAAATACTGTGCAACACCGTGTGCTTGTGAAATACCGCGTACTACTGTGGACTAACGCGTTTTACTATTCTTTTTATTACCGGGTATTTCAACAGTTGCAAGTGATAATACTGTTGACAAATACTGTCGTTTTCAGTATCCGACAATGGGGCCCACTATCGTTGACAATATTGTCATTTCGGCGCCGTCGTACGATATCGAATATAATATTCTCCGACAAAAAGAATATTCCCTGACAAAATGAATATTCCTCGACATACACTATTTATCAGATAATTTACATATAACAGCCTTAACTATCATTTATAACAATTAAACACTTTACTATTTAAAAAAATAATCATAAATAAAATAATAAACTTTATTTCATAAAGTTGGAATCTTACACTAAGTATAGACATCTTTTTTTTATATTTAAATAAAGATTGTTAAAGCTCATTTTTCTCTAAACATACTGAAAATTTATGCATTCATTTTTAACAAAATTTTATACTTTAGATATCATCAAAAGGAAATTATGACTTATTTTGCGAAAGCATAATAAAATACTATATGGAGGCAGTAAACTTGGTCATTAAAAGTTCTAATCAATCAATTCAACCTTTGTGTCATTGTGTAATTTGTCTTTTACTTATTGCCCCCACCCTTTTATAATTGAGTTTAAATTTTGTTGTTTCTCAAAAGCACAAAGACATATATAAAGGGTTGAATAGTTTTTTTTAAATTTTTTTAATTTATTGAGAATGTATTACCAAATTATTAATTAAATAAATTTAATTAAGTACAACGGAATATTAGTTTGAAAACTCATTCAAAGATTTAAGGAAATCTCATCTCTGTATTTAGTTATTGTGAAATTAAGTCACAAATAAATATAGCAGATAATAACAGGAATGTAAATGCAAAAAAATAAATGACATGATAAGATTTAAAGATTTAGGCCATGTTTGTTTACTAGGATAACACTTGGGATTGGACTAATAATTCTTAATCTCTTGTTTATTTTTTAAATTAGACTCCGGACTATTAATCCCGAGATAACAAAATGACTTGGAAGAAAGGATTATTTAATACCATGTCTAACTAGGTATTATAATTCCTACCATTTGGAACTAAAAATTTGTGGACTAAATTAGCCTTTAACTTTATTTACATCACATAAAGCTTGTAATACATGATAAAACATTAATCATGCACTGCGTACAGTATGTACATAACTTTTTTAATACTTTTTTTAGTGCTAATTAAATAAACTTATTAAATAATAATAATACATATAACACCTTTTTTTCCATACAGTACGTTACATACAACACCTTTTTTTCATACAATATGTTACATACATACATAATAATACATACAACACTTTTTTTTTGCATACAGTACGTTACATACATACATACATAATAATACATGCACGTTATTTTTTTACATGCAATACATTTTTTTTGTTAAATTAGTATGTACATTTACATTGATCACATTTTTTTAATAGAAGTAAAAAAAAATAATTTTTTTAAATTTTTGATAAAAATAATAATAATTTTCGATTTTTGATGTATAAACAAATTTAAATTATAGTTTAAAATATGTTATTATTGGTAAGGGTAAAAAAGTCAAAACGATATTTTTTTATCCAATCTTTTAGTTAATCCTGAAAAAAACAAACATAACATGAGATTATTTTAAGTTATCCATTAATAATCCCATGAAAAACAAACATGTGACTAAGATTATTTAATTGTCGGACTAATAGTCTTGGGATTATAATCCCAAGGATTATAATCCTTGCAAACAAACATGACCTTAGAGTATAAATGACTCTTAGTCCACTCTTATATTCTATGAGTAGAAAATTCACTAAGGATGTTTGAGGGTCACTTAGACCAAATCATTAAGATCTATTACAACAATGAATCACTAATATTCCTTTAAGCCATTTAGACTTGGCAGATGTTAGTAAGACATGGTCACAAAGACCAATTCACTTAGAACTCTTCAAGTCACTTAGATTTGGTACAATGATCATTAAGACCAGCGAATCACAGTAGTTGAGTTGTTGTCTGATGTGCTACTAAGTTGCGTTTGAGCTCGACTTCTAAAGACTTAGTAGCATAACAAGTTGTTCTCTTTTTGTAGAGTAAAATTCTTGAAACTTGGGCAGAGGTTGGGCTTGATGATTGGTGATTCATACTGTTTGATTGAATCCACTTGTTATTTTATAAACCACCTTGAGAGTTTCTCGTTGGAAAGTTGTCGTTATGTATTTAATACTTCAATCTTAGAAGATCTATGATGTTGACTTTGAGGAAGGTTGTGTGGGCTTTGACAGGTCACATTAGACTGTTGTTTCATTTACCACGTGGGTGTTATCACATCGCCAAACTAACTGTTAGACACAACTCAATTTGATCTTTAATTTGAACTTGGGGTGATTGGCAAACATCTTGGGTTCTTCACTCTACAAGGCTCCTCAACGTCAGTCCCATATCATACCTGATATGTTCTACGACTTTGATTAATCGTAGAGTTTCATGAGGGTCGTAGAGCTTATGGCTTGATTCGCTCAACGTTTTGTACTATACGATCTGCTTGCTCTACGAATTGAGAGACATTTTACGATCTGCTCTACGATCCTTGAACAAATTATGCCATATTTTATTTACTTTATGATCTTAAAGTGAACTCTACGATTTACTGTAGACTCTGCGATATTGACTTAACTTAATGAACTTATGGCAGACTCTGCGATCTTGCTCTGAATGCTCTACGATAGCATGACTAACTCTGCAATCTTCAATAAACTTTACGATTTGCCATAGTAGTTTTACGGTCGTTCAACTTGACTATACGATCGATTCAATCCTATCATGTATACATATGTTCAGCTCAGAAGATCAACCTAACAAGCTTGATCTTTTCTATTTTAAATTCTTGTACATCACATTCTCATTTAAGGACTTTACAAAAACTACTAATACAAATATACATTAACATTATCTCATCATCATCAAATTAAACATGCAGTTTATAACAAATTTAATATGTTAACAATGTATAAAATTAGTGTTAAAATTATAACACATCATTAAAATAAAGAACAAATTTTATTTTAACATAAATAATTTATTAATAATGCACCATAATTTTAATACTGTTTAAGCATATACCGTCCGTATATCAAAATTTAATTATTTAAAGGTGCGTTTGTTACAAATCATCTGAAATTATCATTTTAGATACCCAATAATGCGAGTTGGTCACTTTTATTGATCATGTTTATTATACTAGTAATCTTATATTTCTGGTAATCAGATACCCTATAAAGTGTTAAAATTCATGGTAATCATATAACAAAAAAGTAGGTGATAATATAAGATTATCACAATTTGTATTCAGACAAAAATATTCTTTATATTTAATAATTGGGACATAAATATCTTTATTAGTCACATAATTTATATATATTTTTAATTTTTTAATTTTTCGACATGTTTAGTTTAACCAAAACAACTTATTTTTCATCCAAAAGTACGTGATGTTGTTTGTTATTTATTATTATAAGTTTGATTTATTATTAACGACATACATAAAAATTTTGTGCCTAATAATTGAATAAATCATGAATTATTATTTATATACATATTTAAAATTTTAGTACGATTAATAAGTAATATAAAATTAATTAGTTCGATAGTAAGTTGATAATTGTTGATTACATTCAACAATAATCATACAAGTGAATCATTCAACTAAAATTAATAAAAGAATATTTTAATAAAAGATTAATATTTAAAAAAAATATACTCAATAATCTTGAATTCATATTAAACACTAATAATAACTTTAATTGTAATAACATATTTTTTATTAAATAAAAATAATATAATATATTTATTTTTTTATTATTGGTAATTCGATATCCCGTAATTTGTATCTAAGCGGGTATCCATCGTGATCCAAACACCCCCTTAAAAGTTCCATTACAAGCCTTGAAGCTGGAGAAAAAAAAATGGAGTAAAAATGAGCATATTGGAGAGGTATAAATATGGAGGAGACGATGCAGTATGATGAGTGACTCACTCTCATGCCCAGGGCTTTTACCCTTTTTATCAGCTGTTAGCAACTACTCCTAGAACCTTCCCCAGAGAGAGAAAATTCTTCACAATCCAAAACTATTTCAGTTCATTCACTCCAAATATTTCTCCCTACAGAATCAAAATTCATCGTCCCCATTATTTCATACAGAATTCATTTTCTTCTAATTCCATTCAATCAAAATATCATTCTTTAAGCTTGACTTCACCGATCTGGATTACCCAAACCATTTTAAGCTCAACTATGGCGCTGTCAGTATCGGACCTACCTGCCATGTATACACTGCTTGCCAATTCGCTCAGTGGCGATGATAGCTTGCGCAAGCCGGCCGAAGCCACCCTATCCCAGTCCGAAAACCGACCTGGTTTCTGCTGCTGTCTCATGGTACTAGTCTATTCTAACCATTTTCATATCATTTCTTGTGTTTTTAGAGTCTTGGGTTCTATTGTTTCTAGGGTTTTAGAGGGTAATTTCTTATTGTTTGAATTGACGCAGGAAGTGATAACTGCGAAGGATTTAGCAGCGCAGGCAGATGTTCGTTTAATGGCTTCAGTGTATTTCAAGAATAGTGTTAACAGATACTGGAGGAACAGGCGTGATTCCTCGTAAGATACTCATTCTGTCATTCAGCTATTGCTTAAATCTATTTATGATGAGACTCTTTGGTACTGTTGTGCTAGCATTTGATTGGTTTAAATGGATTCTGGTTCTTTCATTTCAGTTCATGATATTGCAATGATCAGGACTTAGTGCACCTTGTTGAAGTGAATTAAAGAGAAACCATTTAGGAGACGTAGATTGCAATTGGCATTCGTATTGTCAAACTGGGTATTTGTTTATATAAGACCGACCAAAAGTTAGACACCTAATGTAATGCACTTAAGTTAGTAGCTAAGAGAAGCAATCACATGGACAATATATATTTTGGTAATATATTATACTTGGATTAATTCTTGCGAAAGTTTGGAGATGATTATTTGTGTAGTATTATACTTTTTTTAAAAAAATAAAAATAAATTAGAAAGCACTTTCGTATGCTTTAAGTGCAAGAGATTTACAGGCATTTTAGGATTGTCCTGCACGAGATAATGAACGTGATGAAGTAGGTAGTGGTCTAGTGGACGAGCTGTAGTAGTGTGTACTGTATGTGACAATATAGGACTTTCCATAACTGATGCTCAACATTTATATCTAATCACTGATTTGACCATTGCTTGGGAATTGTTACTGCAGCCTGGTGGGGGTGTGTTTCCTCTCGTATTTATGTTTTGATCAAATGTTAGTGACATTTTTGTTAACCATGGTGTATCTCTCTCTATCTTTTAAGCGCTAGAGGGGTTTATGTGGATTACAAACTGAAATTTACTTCTACATTGATTGCAGTGGAATTAGCAACGAGGAGAAGATACATTTAAGAAAAAAACTGCTGTCACACTTGAGAGAAGAAAATTATCAGGTAATTTTAATTTTGTTCAGCCAATTAATTATATGTTCTTGCTATCATGTGCTAGTTTGACAGGCACGACTATTTTTGGATGTTTTGAATATTGAACTTTAAGAATTAAAGCAAAAACATCTGATGCTTTTGTCGCGTCCATGGATTAAATATGGTTGATAGTGTCGTCAATTTACCTTTGTTTTAGGTTATGTAATGAAACATATTATATACTCAAAAAGATTAATTTATGGTTATACTTGTGATAATCACTTACACTATTAAAGTTACTTTGTGATCCTTTTCTTTCTCTGTTTCCTTCGAATTATATTTTTGATACAATGCAGATTGCTCTTACATTGGCTGTGCTCATCTCAAAAATTGCCCGAATTGACTATCCCAAAGAATGGTATGCTTTTCACCCTTTTACATGATACCTGTGTTCCTAACTTTATATGCAAGAGTCATTGAACATAATATATGTCAAATTTATCTCTCTTTAACTGAATTTTATTCTCCCTGTCCAGCAAGAAAATAAAAAAACTCACATCTCAATATGCTAGAAAATCAAAAAACTCATTTCTCAATATGCTACCATTGTCAAACACTTGTCAGCTGTTGCGTTTGAATATGCATCCTGGGTTGTTAACTGTCAATTTTGAGCAAACAGTAGCTTTTCTAAGCATGTTTTTCTCATGGTGAACTCATCATATGGTTCCTCTCCTTGATCATGTGCATAAAATGCTAACAACTATGTCTAAATAGAACCATGTGGTTTGATCATGAACTCTTTGATAAAGATATTTTGACCTGGTGGAAACTCGTTATCTGTCATGTATTGAAACAGAACCCTGGCCTAATGGAAATTAAATTGTGTCTTCTTTTACGTGAGTGCAAATGCTTGCAGTCTTGCAGAGAGGGGCAATTTCATTTTTATTTATTTTGGGGTCACTTTGATGCCACTTTTAGTTTAATCCAGGTGGCCCAACCATTGAATACTTAGTTGCGACTTCCGAGTAATAGGCACTAAAGCGGTTCTGAGCAATTACCACCCACCAGTCCCCCAAACACACAATCAAACAATTAAAGTTACTAATGTGTCTAGTCCTCTCAATCTTGCAAGCAAACACATTCTTTGTGCAATTATCATAGCAATTTGAACATTTTACTGTATTCTCCGAGTAGCTGTTAATATCTTGACTGGTTCATCCATTCATAGTAGTGTGTAGTCCCATTGTTATGTTAATTACAAAAACTCCTCTTGTTGACAATCTAATTTGTTGCTCAGCTTTATGATTGTCAATATTGTTGATCCTTAAAATAGGCTTAAATTTGCTTGATCAATAAGTCAGAGAACGAGAGGAACCAAACAAGACTTTTGCTGAGCTTAAGTAGAAAATATCAAGAAAAGCTCTGTATATTTGCTGCCATTCCCAAACCGTGTATTTTGCTATTCTTGTTAACTGATGGAGCTACCTTGTGACAAAATTCTTACTCAGCTATCCTGCTTGAGCATTATTATAAACATTTGATCCCCCTTGCAACTATTGCATCTTATTGCTATACATTTGACATGTTATGGTTTTTGAGTTGCAATGATTCTTTTAATGTACCTTTTAGCTAATTTAGCTCTATTTATCGGCACTCACTTGATCACTTATTCAGGCCAGAGCTATTTTCTACTTTAGCACAGCAGCTTCAGTCAGCGGATGTTCGTACTTCGCACATGATTTTTTTGATTCTCTTCCGAACTTTGAAGGAGTTGTCTACCAAACGTCTTGCTTCAGACCAAAGGAACTTTGCCGAGGTATAGTTTATATTATTTCATTTCATAAATATCTATCAACAAGTTGTCATTATTTATAATGCTATGCTTGCATGGGTTGCACTGCACATTCATGGTGGTAATGGATAGATTTGCATGTGAGGGAGAAAGGAAACAATCACCCCATGTCCCCGTTTCAAATGCTCTCTGATGTTATAGTAGTTTTTTTTCCATGATCACTTTCTTCCAGGAATATAATACTGTTCCATAATTTCTGTGTTAGAGATCACGCCTGTTAGTACCAATATTTCTTACTATGTGCTTTTCATGAATTCTCTTTTTTTGCAGATATCATCCCAATTCTTTGATTACAGCTGGCAGCTTTGGCAGAGGGATGCTCAGACTATACTGCATGGTTTTTCTGCACTTTCTCAAAGTTTAAGCTCAAATGCTTCGGAGTCGCATCATGATGATCTTTATTTAACATGTGAGAGATGGTTTCTCTGCTCGAAGATAATACGTCAATTAGTAATATCTGGGTTTCAACGTGATGCAAAATCTATGCAGGTACCCATGCAGTTAACTTTGACCTCTTTGGCTTTCAGATTTTTGTTGCATCTTCTTTTTAGCGTTTTGGATTTCTTATTGATTTAAGTATTCTTCTTTCAGGAGGTTAGACCAGTCAAAGAGGTCTCTCCTGTGTTTTTGAAGGCCATTGAATCGTTTCTCCCACACTGTGAGATCTCTCGCTCTAATAAATATTTTAGTTCTTAAGTTCTTCAAAATTATGACTCTTCCTTTCCCATGTTTATTATTACCCATAAATCATTTTCTTCTAGTAATTTCCCATCTGAAAGATTCACAATGAACCCATTTAATCAGTTGCAAAGGTGCTTTTGGAATGGAGAAATTGTTAGGTGCAGTGCTTGGGAATGGTGGTATACTGGTATATATTATATACAATTGACAAATTTTACACCGATTAATTTACTTATCATTTCTCTTCACCTTGACTGAGACTAGATTCTGCCAATATTCATGGCATGGCTCTTTACATCCAAATCCTTTCAAAGTTCTTCTGCACACATCCTGGTCCAAACTTTCCTGTAAAAATACTTGCATGATGTAAAGGAGAATCCTTTCAGAGCTGTCCTGATGGAAAGTAATCCCGTTCCTACTCTTCCTTTTATTAAGATTCTATTTATTTCCAACGGTCTCAATTGGCAATATACTTGGGAAAAATGATTCATAATTACACAATGATGGTTTCAAGGAATAGGTGGGACACGGCTTTGTTGGATTGATGGGTATGAATTAAATTAATCATACCTTGTTACTGAGGACTTAATTAGAACAAGATAATATTTTGTCGTACTCTGATAATATTGTGGCTTTGCATGGAAATTCATAAATCCCTTTCTGTAATATGGTTACATGCTGATTTTTAAATTTTACCACAGATTCATCTTTCCGAGAGAAACATCCCAAGTTTTGGGAATTCTTGAAGAAATCATGTACTAAGTTGATGAAGATTTTAGTCACAATTCAGAAGAGCCATCCTTATTCCTTTGGTGACAAAAGTGTCCTCCCACCCGTCATAGACTTCTGTTTGAATAAGATCACAGACCCTGGACCAGATATAATGTCGTTTGAGCAATTTCTTATTCAATGTATGTCGATGGTGAAAACTGTTCTGGAATGTAAAGAATACAAGCCAAACTTGACGGGTCGTGTGATGGGTGAAAATGGAGTTACTTTTGAGCAGATGAAAGAAAACATGTCTAATCTTGTTGCTGGTGTGCTTACTTCCCTTTTGTCAAGTGACCGGGTGGTATTCTTGTGTAATGTGTTGATAAGGAGGTATGGCAAATTCATCTATCATTGTCTCATTGATTTGCTGTAGGGGCCCAACATATCAAATGTGTGAATGACCGGTATTGAACAATTATAAAACTAATAGAGAAGGCCATTTCCCTGCGCCTATCCTGAAATCTGATCATTTAATTTTTATGCCAAAATCAAATACACATTTCTCCAAATTTATCTAATTATTCATCTAAGTTGTGTTTTGTTTCCTTGATAACCACTGAGTTTTAACCTAATATGGAGCTGTTTTTCTAAATTTTAAGATGAATATTAAAAATTATATTACAGCTTTTGTCCCTTGAATTTGAAACAGCAATTATCTGAGTCTGTGCACCTTTCAAATTTCAGAGATATCTGTATTTCTCTATCTGAACATAATCCCAAGTCTTTACCTTATCTCAAATTCAGGGCTGCTGTTTGACATCCTTTCTTTTGTATTCTTAAAATTGTCAAGATTAAGATTCTTATTGTGGTCGAATTTGTTCACCTTTTGGATAGAATATGATGTGCCACCCCCAGCTGCATTTTGTTACTTTCCAGCTAAGCCTTTGCTCCTACTCCTGAAACAGGTATTTTGTTTTGTCAGCAAGTGATGTGGAGGAATGGTACCAGAACCCCGAGTCCTTTCATCATGAGCAGGATTCTGTTCTGTGGTCTGAAAAACTAAGGCCATGTGCTGAAGCACTATACATTGTTTTATTTGAGAATCATAGCCAAGTATGCATAATTAATTCTTTAGATTATCTCCTCCACAAATTTCCAGATATCTGTTGGATTGATTAGCAGTTAATTTTCGATCGATAATGGTGCACTGTTATGATTTTTGTTTTCAGCTGCTAGGTCCTGTTGTGGTTTCAATTCTTCAAGAGGCAATGAATGGGTGTCCCTCTTCAGTAACTGAAATCACCCCGGGGTTACTTCTCAAAGATGCCGCTTATGGTGCTGCTGCATACGTTTATTATGAACTATCAAATTACTTGAGCTTCAAAGAATGGTTTGTTTATTCCCTTAGAACTCTATATTCTTATGAATGAGTTGGTTTTCTTGCCTAATCCTGCATGATTTTGTATTGACTTTGGGCTAAGCTTAGCCGTTCTTTTATGCTAAGAAAAGTTTAATACATCTTTTTTGAATTTTTTTTTCTGAGTTAGTGTCATCTTTTCTTTAGTCGAGAGATACTCCATCCATCCAAAATGTGAGTCCACTTTTAAAAGTCAAAGTTTGAGTTTAACATAATCAATGGCCAAGATAACAATTTACTTAAATATAATGACATTTGGTATATTGATTTTGAAGGAGGACTCTCATTTTTGGGACATTTCAAAAAATGAAAGGTGGACTCTTATTTTTGGATGGAGGGTATTTTTTTAATAGGAATTTTTCATTTTATCCACTAGGGTTTACACTATTGCCACTTAAATTGACCTCCTTGTGCTTCTTACCAAAGTGCAAACCGCAAAATAGATGTTTTCTATTCTATCCCAGTTAGTGTGGGGATAACTGCAATATATTCGTGTTTTATTTTCTAAGTTGACATTTTCTGTCTTGAATATTCTCCAAGTGACTTATAGTCTCAACAAAAAATAACATCTCTTTTGTGTTCTATATAGATGGAAACTGAAATGCAGGAGATAGAGTATTGAGTAGAGAGAAACCGATTAGTTTGTGGGTTTAAATTTCTAACGACTATTTTAGTCTTTTGAGATAATCAATAATGGATACTGTGATTTTTTTTTGTTGCTAATTTGAACACACCCTATCTTGGCATGCCAAGGCTCGAACCCCCACCTCATGGTTAACATGACTTGGGTAATACCACTCGGGCCAAAGGCTTTCGGTGGATACTGTGATTTGCACTTTACGGATTATGTCATGAGGGTTAAGTGCAAATTTCTGTTTTCCTTTCTCAGTATAAGGTCTAAATTTGTCTTTGGGCTTCTTAATCGAATTGTCTGAATGTATGTTGGCCATTACCACATACTTAAAAACCCATGTTTGATTAACTAAATTTGGAAACCTTTATATTATTTCTACTTCACTAATTAATGAGGAGTTAGAATAAGTAGTAAATGGATATATACCAACTAAAAATCTACTAATACATATCATTAATGGAAGAAAAATGTTAGTTCTCCATTATATTTTGAGTCAGATACTTATTTGAGAATGAATTCATATGATCAGATACAAATGGTCTCCGATTTATCTTTAATTTATATGGTATAAATGATTCTACACTCAAAATTTTGCGTGGAACTTAATCATGAGGACCATTTCCGCATAATCTTCTTCAATATATTTTTGTTGATTTCAGAGAAAGGATCTGCGATTTAAATTAACGCTTATTATCCCAAACTAGTTGGGGTAGGTTGGAAATGATTCCCATAAGCAAAAGTGTTACATATAATTACAAAAACTATTTAGGTATTGATTGGACTTAGATGGGTGATTTTATTTATTTACTTCATTCCTTTTTATTTGACGTTTTAGAAGAAAACACAAATATTAAGAAATATAATTAATGCTTTGTCTAATTAATCAAAATGGGAATAAAATCTCAATATTATCCTTCTAAAATTCATTAGAAAAGATGAAAAAGGAACAAATTAGTATTTAATATAGGGATAATATGGGAATCTAAGTCATTAATGCTTCCTTGAAATCTACAAATGACAAATAAAAAGGAATTTATTTCACTCCATAAAAAGACAAATAAAAGGAATGGAGGGAGTATTTATTATATCTTTATTTATTTATTTTTTTGTTTGTGATTGACTTATCGTAGAATGTTATGTTTGCTTTCTTTGCAATTTGAATAATAAATTCTTCACTTTCTTTGATGAATTGTTCTGCAGATGCACTGATTTCTTTGTCACTACCTAATTGATTAATCTTGGGTTTCAGATCGTTTGCATTTTTAATTTAGTGATCACATAATGTGTGCAAATATAGTGGATGCTTAACACAATCTCCTCATCTCGTTTACTTTATGATTTTTTGCTATTGAAAATATCTTGTAGGTTTAATGGTGCATTATCTCTAGAATTGACAAATGATCATTCGAATATGCGGATCATCCATAGGAAAGTTGCACTTATTCTTGGGCAATGGGTTTCCGAGGTAATATGAATCTGTGAGCTGGCTCATAAGGATGCAACTATTTGTTCCTTTATTGAATTATTGCGCATATCGTATATGTTATACTCCCTTCCTCTATATGAGTATCTTTATGTCTACCCTGCTGCATGGAATAATAATAGACTAATCACTGGCTTTTACACTCATCAACTTCTGTGGATGTTTGCTTTTTATAAACAAATTAAAACTCAATTAAAAGCTACTTCTTTTCTTTTTTATCTTTTCTCTAAACCACACCTACCTGCAGTGACATCAATCATTTGCATTCTTCTCCGTCTATTGAATTTTCATTCTGATGCTTCTGTTTATCAAAAAAAATAATTCTTTCTTAATGTTGTTGCCTATAGATATCTTTTTATGCGTGTGTGTGTCATATAAATCCTTACTGAATTATTTGGTGCTTAAACTATTTTAAGCTTATATCCTTGCTGAGGTTGTTTCCAATGATAACAGAACTTAAGAAGAGAAAAAGTCACCATGAAAACAAGAGCGAGAATAAGTCTGGACTGTTTGACAATTGGCATAGTATCCTAAGGTTTCACCAAGACATTTATAACTAGACGATTTGTTAATCTAAGATTTCAAATTTTGTGATGTCAATTTTTTTTTCCTGTGTTTGAATAACTCATATAAGATTTGTTTGATTTGATTATCAAATACAAATCTAGTGCTTTTATGCCTATAATGTTGTTGGTAATTACCCGTATAAATTAAAAACGAAAAGAAGAAAAGCTTTATTAGAAATTGATTTTTTCCACTTTTATGGGAAAGCATTGGACTTTTCTTTTCCCCCCCAATTCATCAGGCTCTAGTTCCTCAGGGTCAAGTTGGGCTCAAAAAATTCACCTGAACTCGGCTTGTTTAATAATCTAGTATGTCCTGAGCCTTAAGAAGTAACTCGGCTTCGTATTGAGCTAGAGCTGTTTGCTAGCTTCAATGAAGGCATTTAAGTTCATTTTTTTAGTCTCTAGTTGACATTAATTATTGATACTCCCTTAGTACCAAAAAAAGATTCCCATTTGTCAATGTTTTATGTTCTTCTGATGTTAGTATAAAATGACACGATGTACTCAGGTTTACCATCACAATTTATTTATCATGTCATCATTACGAAACTAAACATTTAATAAATTAAAAATATATCCTTAAAGTTTATAAATTTTGCAAATTGGACTTTTCTTGTGTAATGAAGGGAGTATTACATATGTATTATGTAATATCTTTAACAACATCATGTATAAGTAACGTGAATTTGGATATAGTAATATATGTTGTTAAATAAATATACAAAAATATAAATGTGTGTGTGTGTGTGTATATATACATATACTAGCGGTAACCCCGTGCCCTCCGGCACTAATTTTTGTTGGAGAGAAAATAAAAATACAGTAGAAGAAGGTATTGGAGATAGGGTTTGAAGAGGAAGAAAAATGTAGAAGAAGAGGAAATAAAGAAGGAGAAAATAATGAACGGTCATATTTATGCCAAAATTTGGATGGCTCAGATGATTTATAAGATGAGCGGGAAATTCAAAATCATTTGTATTTTGTTAGATAGATATATATATATTGTTGAGCTTAACGAGTCATGTTTCTATATAAAAAAGCTTAATTAGTCAAGCCTGAGTTCAGTTAACTTGTTGATTAGTTGAGCTTAAAATTGAAACTCATGCTCGACTCGTTTAAACCTGTAGAAAGAGAGAAACTGAGATTGAAAGGGAGAAATTAATTTTGGGTTTCTCCATTAATACGTCACACTATAACATTTACATTGCTTCTCTCATATCATTACATTGAGTTACATTGGCTTATATACTAGTTTCACAATGTAGTGCTCCCTTAATTTATGGGTAGTACTTCCATAAATTATAGGAAGAAAACATGGAGAGGAAAACATGGAAACATGTTTTCCCTACCTAACACATTCTAACATTCTCCCTCAAGTTGGTGTATGGATGTCTCGCATACCCAACTTGAAACAGAATAGATGAAATAGCTTGTTGTCCCATACTACTGATATGAACTTCACTGCTAGCACCACTTTGTTCCGCCATGTAAAAGATGAGTACAATATATATCCGAGGAGAATAAACTTTCCAAAGGATATCAAATAATTAGATCCACGGGACTGCAAATTATGCTCAGCACACATGGCCAACACAACATCTCTCCAAAAAATTTGCATAAGGAAGAGACACTACCAGCCCATAAGCAGGCTCCACATGAAGAAAAGCAGCTGCAATGTGCTGGAAATCAGCCTATAAGCAGCCACGAACCAACCATGACACAAAGTCAATAAAGTACAACATTGGATACCATGTTGGAAGAGACATCAACAATGGATACCATGTTGGAAGAGACATCAACAATGGATACCATGTTGGAAGAGACATCAACAATGGATACCATGTTGGAAGAGACATCAACAATGGATACCATGTTGGAAGAGAAGAATAAAAGTAGCAGCGAAAGAGAACAAATTAAGAGGCCGGTGAACATGCTGCAGTGCCGGCATGAACAGTGCTGCCGGTGAACAGTGCTCCGACATGAACAGTGCTACCAGTGTGAAAAATAAGGAACGTAGCTTTGATACCATGTACAAAGAGAGAAACTGAGATTGAAAGGGAGAAACTAATTTTGGGTTTCTCCATTAATACTTCACACTATAACATTTACATTGCTTCTCTCATTTCATTACATTGAGTTACATTGGCTTATATACTAGTTTCACAATGTAGTGCTCCCTTAATTTATGGGTAGTGCTTCCATAAATTATAGGAAGAAAACATGGAGACATGTTTTCCCTACCTAACACATTCTAACAAAACCATTGAACCTAAAATATCCAATAAGCTCAGCTCATATATTTATGCGAGTCAAGTTTAGTTGGGCAAGAAATCAAATAAGACTTGGCTAGCTCGCTTGTAGTGTGGTTTGTTTACATTTCTGTTCATATGGATTTTCTTATATTTACTCAGAGAGAGGTTCCTAGTGGATTGATCTGTAGATCATAAAATATCCCATTCTTCTGATAGTACTTCTGTTTTATATGTTAGCTTAGTAACTCTAAAAAAGTTGGTGATGTTTTCAGTGGTGCATAGTTTATGGTTCTGTAAAAAATGAATGCAATGATGGGTTATTGTAGAATGGCCATGCTACTCATGAAAGAAAATGATTAATTTAGAATGGTCATGGTAGAATGAGTTAATAGATAAGTAGTGTTTTTTTTAATTAGTATAATCTATTTATCATATTATCTAAAAAACTATAAAAATTTCAAATTAGTAATTTTTACCTTCTCTATAAAGCAAGTTCTACCTACTTGCTCAAACCTATTTATTCTGTTGGTATAGATGGATGGAAATCATTGGCTGATGATTCATCCTCTAAAACCTCTTTGATGAATAGCTTCTCATCTAATAAGTTTTTCAGTATTGTTACGTTTCCATACTCAATTTCTCTTTGTAATTATTATATTGACATAGGAGCAGACTGGCAGTGACTGACAATTTTATTGTGTTATTCCTACAATGGATATTTTTCTTTATGATAAGATAAGACAAGTTTTTTTTTCCCCATTAATTTGGTAAATATATTGTGCTTATAACTACCTTAAATATTCCTATAATTGATGCTAGCTTCTTCACAGATTAAAGATGATACCAGAAGAGCAGTGTACTGTGCTCTGATTAGATTGCTTCAGGACAACGACATATGTGTCAGGGTATGCTGTACAGATCACAAGACATCCCAATTTTTCTGCAGTTTCCTTGCATTCGCCACCATCCAAATTCTTAACAATTGATCCTCTTTACTCACTGAAGTTGTTTCTTTACGATTTCAGCTAGCAGCATCTCGGTCTTTGTATTTTCATATTGAAGATGCAACTTTCTCAGAGCAGGATTTTTCTGATCTTCTTCCAATATGTTGGGATTCATGTTTTAAATTAGTAGAGGAAGTTCATGAGTTCGACTCTAAGGTAAAAATTGATGGTGCCATATTTATTGCTCATTTCTTGTTAATTTTAGTCCCTCCAATCTTGCCAATATTTGTTGCCAGTCTTGGAAAGTAAGTGCTAGGCTCTCCCGCCTAACCACCTAGGAGCTGACCATGCAATGTCATCACTGTTGCCATCAACCACCATCGCTGCAACTTGTTTCCTCCTCTTCCCTAAATAATATGTGATGTTGCGATCTATTTTTTTTTAACAGATGGGATGGGATAATATTAGATATTATCCTTTTAATATTGTTAAAATTACTATTAATTGCCCCAAATTTCTATCAAAGTTTTAACTTGTCCCCATAATTTGACAATATTTGAAATCATTCCTTAAAGTTTCACTTTTTATATATATAACATTAATTATATTATAAATATAAAAAAAAAAACCTAATTTCTTTTACAAATATAAAAAGTAATAATAAAACTACACACCAAGGGAAGCCGCCTAGGCGCCACCTAGACCTTGAATACAAGGCCTAAGCGCTCGAAGCTCCCTTTGCTGTCTAGGTCCGCCTAGCGCTTTTTAGAACCTTGTTCCTTACCATGGCTGCATTATGCTTCAAAATTCTGCCTCGTACCAAATTGCACTAGATTCTGCATCAATGTGACATCAAGATTGTTCTTTACTATGGCTGCCTTATGCTTAAAAATTCTGCCTTGTACCAAATTACACTAGAATTCTCCAGTTTCTGCATCAATGTACATCAAGCCTTTGATGATTTTATATGAATAAATTGGAATTAATTTAGGATTTTGTATCAGTATACGTTTTTATTATTTTTCCTTGAATCTCATTAGGCATATAAAATGGTTAAGTTTTACGCCCCTCTGATAAGAATCAAGGGAATTCTACTATTTCCAAATTTGTTTCAGGTTCAAGTTTTGAATACCATCTCTGCCTTAATTGCACATGTCACTGGAGTCATTCCATATGCAAACAAGTTGGTGCAATTCTTTCAGAAGGTATTATTGTCTAATTTATTTATTTTATATATCTTGATATTTTATTTTATTTTGCTAAATATGGTTAAATCGAGAAGGTAGCACAAATTGAGTTTGGATTCATGACAAGATTGACCTCATAGATACACATATACGTTAATGTGTTTGCATTAAGATTTGTATGGTTTGTGTAATTACTAACGGTTCACTTGTTGTGTATTGAAGAGGTTTGATGTCTAATGCTTTATGAATGAGTTTGAATGTGATCAATTCAAGTAGAGCCTCAGTTTTCACAAAATAGTAAATACTATACAGAAGGCTTTTGGATTCCTATCTGATTTAACGTCATAAATGTTATGTTTTGGTAAAAACTATAAACATATGCAAAATAGGAAGCAATAAATTTCATTGGGTCATAGTTTTGTACCCTATTATTCTTCAATGTAAGAAAGGGTATATAGTGATATCAAACTTGACATGATTTGTTGTATAGTGCCTTTATTATTTGTTTAGATTTTCATCTGGAGTCAGCAAGGGTTGGTGGGAGTTATACATAATTATCTGTCGAATTTCATGATTTGGCAGTTATATATATTTAACTCTAACAATGATATATCGTACTCCCTCTATCCCCAAAAGGATGACTAAAGGTACAATTTTTTTTGTCCCCAAAAGGATGAGATAAAGTACATAAAGTGAAGGGTAAATATATCATTTAGTGGGGTCCATTAATATAAAAAAATAAAAGTACTTATCACTTTATATAATATTGTGGGGCCACTAAGGATAAATTTGAAACTTTTTTACTTTATTTCCTCTACTTTTATTTTTCTTAATATGTGTGCAAATTGTACTTTGCTCATCCTTTTGGGGATGGAGGGAGTATTTGTTAGGAGAACCTCTTTTTTTATTATTGTGAATGTGCTTCAGTTTAGAGGAGGCTTCACAAGCCTATATGAGACTTTCTATGCAGACATAGTGAGGTGGGAGGCAAGTATAACTTAGTTATTTGGAAGCAGTTTTATTCCTTTGATATACGAGGGTTTGGGTGTTCGGGAACTGGGAATTTTTAATCAAGCTTTGTTTGGTAAATAGCTTTTGAGATTATTGGTGTAAGAAACAAGGCTTTGGAAGAGGGTGGTTGTTAGCCGCTTTGAGGTGGAGAGGGAGGAGGGTTTTTACCGAAGATTAGTGTTTTCCTGTTTTTACCTAAGGTTGGTGTTGCAAGTAGAGTAGTAGACGGTGTTGCAAGTAGAGGTTGATGGGTGCGAATTCTCTTACTCCAAATAATGTACAAAAGAGAGGACATCACCTTGCAAGTTGGTGTAAGATGTGCACTGTGCAGTTGTGGGAAGTCAGTTGATCACCTGTTACTCCATTGCGATGCTGGAGGTTGGTTTTCGCTTTGTGTCATCTCTTTGGTGATGCCGAGACCTGTTGGTGAGATGTTAATGTTAGCAAATAGCTACGTAGCAAAAACAATAGTAAAGAGAAAAGAAAAGAAAAGAAAAATAATCACACAAGACACAAAATTTAAGTTGTTCACCCAAAGGCTGGGTTACATCCACGATTGGCGGGAAATCAACTTCACTATCTTAGAAAAGTGTATATCATACAATGTTGGATCCCCTCCTTATACTCCTTATATACTGCAATACAAGAAACCTTAATTTATCTCTGAATTGGGTTTCCTTTGGGGCATAAGTGTGCCTTTTATTTTCCCTATGCTTTGTGTATTCATCATGTATATTGATCATGCGCATGGGTTCATCTCACCCCCTTTTGGAGCTTCTAATGGATTTATTTTCTTATTAAAAGAAGACATTGAATTGATGTTATTCTAAGAAGATTAGACTAGATAGGTCATCTAGAATCTATAGATAGTGCAGAGATATGCACTAACCAATAAAAAATGAATCTATAGATAGGCAAAGATGTTGACTTCAGTGATTTAGCTTGAATTAATGTATTTTGTAACTTCACTTGTAGTTTCACTGAAGAAAGCTGGAATAAATATGTACTCTTTCTTATTTCTTTCATTGATAGTAGTTACATTTATATACAAGAGTATTGAGCTAGTGGAGGAGGAAAACATGGATCCTGTTTTCCTCAGTGCTCACAGCATACAAGAAACATACACAGCTCACATTTGGCTTCTAACACTCCCCCTCAAGTTGGTGTATAGATATCTCGCATACCCAACTTGAAACACAAGGGATGAAATATCTTACCACTAAGACCCTTAGTCAGAATATCAGCTAGCTGATGTTCTGTTTTTACAAAAGGTAAGCAAATAAGACCACTGACTAATTTTTCTTTGATAAAGTGTCGGTCAATCTCAATGTGCTTCGTTCTATCATGTTGTACCGGATCATTTGCAATACTAATGGCTGCCTTGTTATCACAAAATAACTGCATAGGCCCTTTAGTTGAAACACCCAAATCTTCTAGCAAGGTTCGAAGCCACATTAGTTCACATATACCTAAGGCGATAGCTCGGTATTCAGCCTCAGCACTAGATCTTGCCACAACAGACTGTTTCTTACTACGCCAAGTGACAAGGTTACCTCCAACAAATGAACAGTAGCCTGATGTAGATCGACGATCCTCTATAGAGCCAGCCCAATCTGAGTCGGAAAAAGCTTCGACTCTCATATGACCATGTGGTGCAAACAATAGACCTTTACCGGGTGCAGACTTGAGGTACCTCATATATCTGTAAACGGTTTCCATATGACTTTGTCGAGGATCATGCATATATTGGCTAACTATACCCACAGCATAAGATATATCGGGTCTAGTATGAGACAGGTATATCAGTCGTCCCACTAGACGTTGATATCTTTCTCTATCAACCGTAGGTCCTGTGCCTCCTTCTAGATGATGATTAACCTCAATAGGAGAATCAGCAGGTTTACACCCTAGCATGCCAGTTTCTGTTAAGAGATCAAGAACATACTTTCGTTGAGATAGGAAAATTCCACTGGAAGATCTTGCAACTTCAATACCAAGGAAATATTTCAAGGTGCCCAGATCTTTGATTTCAAATTCTTTAGCCAAGCTAGCCTTGAGTTTAACTATCTCTTCTTTATTATCCCCTGTCACTACAATGTCATCAACATAAACAATAAGAATGACAGTCTTACCATTTATTTGTTTGACAAATAGAGTGTGATCTGCTCGACTCTGTTTGTACCCAAGTTTTATCATTGCTTTGTGGAATTTACCAAACCAGGCTCGAGGAGATTGCTTCAATCCGTATAAAGCCTTTTGCAGTCTACAAACCTTACCCTTGGTGACAGATGATGCAAAACCAGAGGGTATTTCCATGTATACCTCTTCTTCTAGATCACCATGAAGAAATGCATTTTTTACATCCAATTGCTGAATATCCCAGCCAAAGTTTGCTGCACATGAGATTATGGTACGAACAGAGTTCATTTTTGCCACGGGAGCAAAAGTCTCCTGGTAATCAATCCCGTGAGTCTGAGTGTATCCTTTTGCAACTAGCCTGGCTTTGAGTCTTTCAACTGTCCCATCTGCCTTTTGTTTCACTGTATATACCCATTTGCAACCAACTGGTCTTTTCCCATAAGGAAGAGTAACTAGTTCCCAAGTATCATTCTTTTTCAGGGCATTCATTTCTTCTATCATAGCATGTTTCCACTTCTCGTTGCTAATTGCTTCTTTCCACCCCTGAGGAATAGATATAGAGGACAGAGAAGAAACAAAGGAATGGTAGGATATAGATAATTTATCATATGAAACAAAATTCGAGATAGGATGTTGTGTACAAGACCTGACACCTTTTCTAAGAGCAATAGGAATGTCAGTATCATCAGAAGAACAAATAGGATCAGGATTCATACCATTAGTATTATCAAGACTCGATTCAGGGCAAGGTTGGTGTAGTGGTGCAGCGATGGTGACCTTATTCTTCCCTTTCCGAGTATAGGTCCTCAACTCAGGCTCGGACTGTAACTGTAACTCCCCCTGTGTAGCATTATCAGAAATAACAACAGGAGTAGCGGAAGATGGTATAATAGTACTTGTACTCGTATGTGTAATACTAGTCTCAAAAGGAACCGTCTCCTCATCAATAACATCCTCCCCCTGAGGAGATGGTGAAGAAGAATAAAAAGGTTCCGACTCCCAAAAAGTTACATCCCGAGTGACAAACACTTTGTGAGAAGGGGGATGATAGCATTTATAACCTTTTTGGGTTGGAGAATAACCAATAAAAACACACCGCAGAGCTTTGGGATCCAATTTACCCCAAGTGGGAGATTTATCATGAACATAACACACACATCCAAAAACTCGTGGTGAGGGAGAAGGAGTGGTGATGTGCTGGAGAAAGGAGATAGGACTTTTGTTTCCAAGGATTCTAGAAGGAAGACGGTTGATAAGGAAGGCCGCAGTTAGAACCGCATCACCCCAGAAAAATTTAGGAGTTTTCATTGTAAACATAAGAGTGCGGGCAACTTCTAGGAGGTGTCGATTTTTTCTTTCTGCGACTCCATTTTGTTCTGGGGTGCTGACACAGGAGGTTTGAAGAATGATGCCATGCTGAGAGAGGTAAGATTCAAAAGCATGATTATTACTGTATTCACGACCATTATCACTATGGAGAATTTTGACTTTAGCGTTAAATTGAGTTTGAATCATTTTATGAAAGTCTTGAAAGCAATCAAAAACTTCATTTTTGGAACGCAAAAGGTAAATCCAAGTGACCCGAGAATGACAATCAATAAAGCTAACAAACCACCTAAAACCAGAACGGGAAACAACCCGAGAAGGACCCCATACATCGGAATGGATAATAGCAAAAGACTCAGAATGACGACTGTTAATAGCAGAATAAGTCGAACGTTTGTGTTTACCGAATTCACATGGTTCACACAAAAACTGAGTTTTGTTACATCGCTTAACTAAAGATGGAAATAAAGACTCTAATACTGAAAAGGAAGGATGACCCAAACGACGATGCCATTGATGGAGAGAGGTCAGGCTGGAGTCTGAAATAGAGTGAAGAGCCTGAGTAGAGGCCATACTAGATGAGGGAACATCTAAATAATAGAGACCATCGACTGCACTACCACTGCCAATCTTCTGCCCCGTCACCAAGTCCTGAAAAACACAATGATTGGGAAAAAAGGTTACTGAACAATGCATAGATTCAGAAAGACGTTGAACAGATAATAAATTGGCAGTGAAGGAAGGAATATGTAGAACAGATGATAATGTCAATGAAGAGGTACAAACTACAGAACCACTCCCGGAGATAGAAGACATGGAGCCATCAGCAACTCGAACCTTGTCTTTTCCAGAGTGGGGCGTGTACGAAGTAAAAAGGTTTGAGGACCCAGTCATATGCTCGGAGGCACCTGTGTCTATAATCCAAATAGGGCAAGTGGATGAAACATGAAAAGCACAAGGAGGTATACCTGTCTGGGCATAATGAGAGGAAGTAGGTTTGGAATAGAATTTCCGAAAAGCTGAGATTTCCTCAGGAGTGAGAGCCGTAGTAGTGTCTGCAGTACTGGAGACATCAGCAGAAGAAAGTGGAGGAGCAGACATGTAGGCATGAGATCCACGTCCACGACCAGACCGACCTCCACGTCCTCTAGGACGTCCATGAAGCTTAAAGCAGCGGTCCCTGGTATGATTCTTCCCCCCACAATAGTCACATTCACGGGACTCTTTCTCAATAGGAGATGGAATGGGAAAGCCAGGTTTAGGATACGAGGCAATCAAGGCTGATCGATCAACAAGATTTGCTGGTAGTATCATCACTCGTCGTCTGCTTTCCTCTTGCTGGACTCTAGCATGAGCCTCTCTCAGTGATGGAAAGGGTGTCTGACCGAGCAACTGTGCTCGAACCTGATCAAATTCTATATTCAAGCCAGCCAAGAAATCTACAACTCTATCTTCATTAATAAACTTTTGATAAGCTGCTGCATCTTCCTGACATTTAGCTGAGAAAACCCGATAATGATCAAGCTCCTGCCAAAGTGCATTAATCTCTGCAAAATATTGTGCCACAGACTTCTCTCCTTGGCCCAACTCACGGATTCGTTTACGAATATCATAGGCCTTAGACATATCACCAGAGATAGAGAAAGTTTGAGAGATAGCTTCCCAAAGTTCATATGCAGTGTCTAAGAACATGTAACTACTTCTCAGACTAGGTTCCATTGAGTTAAAAATCCATGTTTTTACCATGGAATTATCAGATTTCCATTCCTCTTGGGGAACACCTGCTTGTATAGGCATGATAGTTGTACCAGTGATGAAATGCTGCATCCGATTAGCTTCAATGGACATACGACATGCTTGGGACCAGGCAAGATAATTGTTTCCATCCAATTTAAATGGACTAAGAACCAAAGCGGAATTGAGATGATGATTTCTAATCATTTGTCCCTTATTGGTTTCGATAATAGGACCAGATTCTGCCATGGTTATATAATAGGAGCAACAATTTATCCAAGGAATTTAGCAACAGGGATAATATACAGGCTCCCAAAAGAAGTGTGAGGGTTTAGAGAGTACTAGCTTAATACTGATAAAACAAGCCCCCTTTTTTTTTCAAACAGTATGAATAGCAGCAGGATTGGCCAAACAGTACGAATAACAGCAGCAGTATATGTATAGCCAAATAGATATACCAAAGCCAAACAGTACTTGGTAATATAAATAAGCCAAATAGATATACGAATAGCAGCAACAGCACTTGGTAATACCAGCAAAGCCAAACAATGTAGGTTTCAAGTCACAGATGATAACAGTGGAGAGAAATAAGACAACCGAACCAAAAATTAAGCCAAATCCAAGCAAACCTGAAATTTTCTCTAGGAGACCACTGTGGATGGAAAGAGGAGGAAGAGGCGACTGGACTGGGAGAAGCCGCGCCGGAAAAGGCTGCCGGAAACAGGCTCACGCGCCGGCGCGTGGCGTCGGAGCTCCGGCGACTGGTCGGCGCGTGGCGGCGCGTGCGGCGATGGGTCAGAAAATTGGAAGTTCCGACGAGGTCGCCCGGCAACAGGTATCCCAAATGCGATGTCAATTTCTCAATATATAATTGTTTGGCTAGTTTTCTGATCGATTGTATGGTCAGTAGCGACGCGGGAGGAAGAAAAGAAAGAAAAAAAAATTAACTGCAAAAAAAAATGTTAAGCAGTTGGCTTTGATACCATGAAGAAAGCTGGAATAAATATGTACTCTTTCTTATTTCTTTCATTGATAGTAGTTACATTTATATACAAGAGTATTGAGCTAGTGGAGGAGGAAAACATGGATCCTGTTTTCCTCAGTGCTCACAGCATACAAGAAACATACACAGCTCACATTTGGCTTCTAACATTCACCAATAAAGTGGAGTGCATTATATTTGCCTCTTTGTTTTTGACATTTTCTTATCCATAATATTATTATAAGTGTCCTTTGTTTAATCATGATGGATATATTTTACCAAATAGTTCTTATTTTCACTGATTGAAAGTACTCTTTCATTCCAAGGCATGGGAGGAATCTTCTGGCGAAAACCTTCTGCAGATTCAGCTTCTTACTGCACTGAAGAACTTTGTTGTTGCACTTGGTTATCAGTCACCTACGTGTTACAACATGCTACTACCCATTTTGCAAAGTGGAATCAGTGATAGTAGCGCAGATGAACTTCTGGAAGACAGCATGCTGGTTAGCTGATTTTTTTTTTTTTTTGCTAAACTGGATTTGTATTAAAAAGCAAACAATGTTTTTGTTTTCCGCGCGCGTGCGTACTCATACACACATACATATATATGTATATATATAGAGGTTAGAAATCCCTTAAAGCCACACCCTTTATGTCTTACTAATTTTAGTGAGATTATCATGCAGTTATGGGATGCCACAATTTCTCATTCCCCTTCAAGGGTCCCTCAGTTGTTAGGACTCTTCCCATGTCTTGTGGAGATCTTGGATAGAAGTTTTGATCATGTGAAGGTTTGAAAGAGTAATTTATATGGAGTCCTACCTTATTTTTCAAAACTGCATTTATTGTATAACACTGGAGTTTGTTTATTTGAAGTATAGGTCGCTGCCAATATCATTGAAGGATACATAATTTTGGGTGGAAGTGAGTTTCTCAGTATGCATGCTTCTAGTGTTGCCAAACTTTTAGACTTGGTTGTTGAAAATATCAACGATAGAGGGCTGCTTTCAGTTCTTCCAGTCATTGATCTTTTAATTCAGGTACTTTCTTTTTATCATAATATGGAAAATTTTGAGAGAGAAAGCACTTTTTTCCTTTCTGAGCCTACTTAGTTGTGCAGCATGACCACTGGAAAAGTCTGCCTTATGCATTCTTCATGACATTTAAATTCGCATTATATGGGGTGTTAAATAGTTTCATTTTGGTAGTTGTCACTGTTTCAGTGCTATAGAGAGCTTAATAAATTATTCTTTTCTTGAAACATCCAAATATTCTCTTACATTTTAGATTTTTAAGAATGGATTCAGAGGCTGTTGGCCTGCACTGATATTAAATCCATATTGGTTATTTGCTTTTGTGGTGTGTCAGTGTTTCCCTTTGGAGGTGCCCCAGTTGATCAGCGGCACTCTTCAGGTAATTGGTTTCTTTCATCTTTGCTGATTTAATTATTCTGCAATCTAAAATTCCTGTCATTTTATGCATATTATATACACTTTTATGGAGTTCTTTTTTGCTGGATATCACCAGAAATTGATTGTTATGTGCTTAACTGGAGGAGATGGCCATGATCCTTCTAAAGCAGCTGTAAAAGCATCTTCAGCAGCCATTATGGCGAGAATTTTAGTAATGAATACCAATTACCTTGCCCAGCTAACATCACAATCATCATTATTGGTAGTCCTCCAGCAGGCAGGTTTCCCAATCGAAGAAAACGTACTTCTTTACCTGGTTGACATATGGCTTGACAAGGTTCGTTGCTCCTGAACATTTATTAGCTACTAATATGCATTGTTCCAATTCCTATGTGGTTTTACCCTAACTTCTTTTTTTTGTCATGTTTATAAATTTAACTATGATTGTCAGAAAGAGCTATCCCATACTACATTGGCATCACAATTATCTGTTATGTGTGTTTCTCCAAGACCATTTTAGATTTGATTGGTTTCTCCGTATAATGTCTACTAAATATCACGGGGATATAAAGGGAAAATATCACCCATGTTTGAGCTGATTTTATGCTTCAAGACAAAAGTCTTTGCATCCAATCTATATAATGCTGTCTCTTTCATCAGGATAAGACATATTTGCTGCAAAAATTCAAGTCTAACAGACCACCTGGCCCTTCAGGTGATCAGATATAGCCAATGTAGTGAAGAAAAAAAGTGGATTGGGAGTTTGCCAATAGTTGCAAATTGTAAATATCAACATTAAGGGATTTTGGACTCGACGAAAAATTAAAAAATGAATAGGAAAAAAAGCGAACGAAGAGAGAAGAGGGAGGGTAGGGAATATGAGCCAAACCAAAAATAGATAAAAGAAATAAAAGTGGATTTGGTAAACAAACATGAAGCCAACATATCATTTGATTGCAATATTATGGTATTGAACTCAACTTCTAATTTTGGCATGCATCTGTAGTAGTCCTATCTTGAGTAAGTTATCCCAGGTTTTTGTACTTTTTGCTTGGTTGCAGGTTGATAATGTAACATCTATCCAGAGAAAGACGTTCGGTCTGGCCCTTTCTATTATCTTGACATTAAGATTACCTCAAGTACTTGACAAGCTTGATCAGATCCTAAGGTATTTGTTCAACTTCTTACTAATTGCACTATCTGCAATTTAAGCATCAGATGACCTTTTTGTTAATAATGTTGGTGCATAATGAATTTTTCTAGTGTGTGTACAAGTGTAATATTGGGTGGAAGTGAAGACTTAACTGAAGAAGAGTCCAGGTTAGGTTTGATATAAAAAGAGAATCTTATTATGAATTTTTTCAAGGTAACTGTTGTTCTTATAAAACCAACAACTGAAGCATTCCACTTTCTTTTCTCAATTTATAAAAAATAAAATTAACAGTAGCGATAATATGAGCTCTACCCGGCCTGATTTTCCTAGCAAAGAATTCAGGAAGAGACAGGTAAGTTTCTTGGAATCTCGCTAGTCAGAATTTTATGTCTTGAGTAATCTACCAACTGAATTGTTCTTTTTTTATAGATCAAAATCTCTGACCCTGTCCACCAGTCATCACTGGAGAACTCGGTGAGAGACAACCTTCAAACATGTGCTGCCCTTCATGGGGAGTCTTTTAACTCTGCTATTGGTAGAATGCATCCTGCAGCTTTTGCTCAATTAAAGCAGGCTTTGAAAATGACATAGGCCAGAGTTGATATACCAATCTTCTGGTGTTATTGTGTTGTCATTTCTTCAGACTCCAGTTTTTTCCCTCATCCTATAACGGGAGCACATATAGGGTAAGTTTTCTTTTAGTTGTTGCTCTCAAGTTGTTTCCATATTTTTGTAGTCTTAAATAGCTTTAAATATCATAATTTTTTGTTATGTAACAGTGGGAATGATCGTCATATATGACGTTAATAGGTAAAATGGGTTTTAATTTGTTACTCTCTGTGACCACCTGTGTGCAGCTCTGCATAATAATACATCTTACAGTATTTGTTTCACCAGGTGGCATTGAGGGTTCTTTTGACTTGTGCACGAGTTTGCTACACATTTTTTGGATATTCATTAAATTGGTTGGCTTCGGTTTCTTTTCCGTTCATCAGAGTTGCAGTTGTTGTATATGGGTCCTTGAAAATTTTACAAACAATGTAAATAGTGCAATCCTTTTATGTCGTAGTTTTTTAGGCACAGGGGGATTTGCACATGTGAGTATCTCAAGTTTCATACCACATGAGGGCTAGAAAAGTTGAGTGTATAAGGTTTTCCGATTGGTTTTATGATTTTTGTTGTGCAATTATGTACTCAAAAGAGAATCGACTACTGTTGGAAGTTAAAAAGGCAATGTTGAATCAATTTTGAGAAAATGTTATTTATCAGGAATTTGCTGTTTACTTTTTGCTACATAGTGAGTGAACTGTATATCAAACAATTCTCAGTAATGGATCAACACACTCTCAGCTCTTGATTTTAGGGAAGAAGACTATCATCAAGGTAGATGGCAATGTTGATACTCCTTTGCCTGCTGCAATTTTGGCAGGTGTCTGCCGTTTATTTATGCAACTGGAGCAACCACTCTGAAAGAAAATTACTCCCCAAGCTTTTCAGCTATATTCAGTAGTTGTGTAACCGAAGCAACTTGTTCCAGATATTATCAAATGTCTTACCCTTCTCACCAATACGTCGGAAAAGAAGAGGGGAAGATTCTGAACTAACACTAAACAAAAAAAAAAAAAAAAGGCAGGCAAATGGAAGGTTACTCCTTAAGACGTCAACTAATAAAAATAGAGCTTCGTTTCAATAAACATTCTTAAAGGTACAACGGTTCTAAACGCATGTAACATAAAACTATCGAACATGCGAAAACAAAAATTGAGCATTCAGAAGCAAACATAACTCGATATATCTTCGAGGGATGAACAAGTTATTCACGGGCCTCTAGCATATAAATGTACTAACTGTAATTTTTTTACGGGACTATAGGTTATCTTGCTTACAGGGCCTCAGCTTTCCTCCTATTACTGTGTGCAGCTTTAGTTACGACCTAGAAAAAGGTTGAGAGTTCGTTGCTGAAAGTAGGAAGATGTAATCATCCCAACTCCCATTTAACCCTATGTGGAGAAATATATGACCCAAGGTACATAAATGATGTATGTTTTTTCATATATAATATGGAGGAAGAAAGAAATGTCTCATCACATTTTATAGTACTCCACAGCAAGTAATGCTCATAGACAGTGTCACTCGAGTATTTCTGGAAAGAAAATTTGAGATCCTTGTGTTTATTCTTAGAAATTTGACGTTCTAATCACCCATATCATTGTCAGATGTATTTTTTAGGACAAGAGATTGTTGAAAGATCAAAGGTCATGTTTTTAGAATTTGATACCTTAAATTGCATACACATAACCAGTCTTATATCCAACACTATTGTTCTGTCAGCAAACATTTGACAATCAGTATATATCAGTAAATGATGGCATAATTTTGTGTTTAAATATATTTTTCCTATTTGAAGACCAGAAAACAGAAGGATTCAAAATAATCAACTGTGTACAAGCATCTACGCACATCTGGTACACCAAGTTAGAAGATTTCTTTATCATCTAAAAGAAATCATAAGCAACACCACCACCAGATGCACTGGAGTAGCCCAAAATTGGATAAGAAAGTACAGAAGATTAAAAATAAAAATCTGTCTCATCACTCTTGGGGTGCACTTCCATTGGTTGATGAATCCATAGGCTCTGCTTCTGCTGAATCCACACCTTTGTCACCCTTCTTGCCTGTATAAAAAAAATACAGTAACCTATTTTAGGCTTAACCATGTCCTAATTTTGGTTATATAATAATTTTCCGTCATGTTGCTAAAAGAAGAGGGTAAACTAAATATATGCTGAATGAATTTGTTTAGTTGATGAAAATGTTCATAACATGCAGCACTAGAATAACTTTTCCTTTGTTCCCCCCTACTGCTATATTTCCCCTTTTCAACTGAACTTCATATAAGCTAACCTTTCTTTTTCTTCCCACCACCCTTCTTCTTTGTTTTCGTGCCCAATGCTAACCAGGCTTTAATTTCAGGGTCATCTATGATTTTGGTGGGCTCCAACTCCTGTAAAGGATGAGAAGTGATCCGATCTGACCCATTCGGCATCAGCAAAACAGTGAATTTAATATGGGCAACATAATCACCTGCACAACCAGAACTTAAACATAAGGATAAAATACAGAAAAAACTTGGTCATTGTCAATCCCAAGGAACTTTAGCCAGTGTGTAAGTTCATTGTGTAACGTCCAACAAGGATTCTGCAATCTCAATCTTCCATGAATATTTACCAGGCTTCTCATGAAGAACAGGATATGGCTGCAAAAGATCATGATTGACACATTCCACTAGTCCCAGGCGAGCCCGCTTCTCTTCCAAAACCCTGGTAAAGACATTTTAGGATGCAATTAGTGAAAAATGATGACACAGAACACATTTGCAAAGAAAGATGTGAAAAATAACAAACCTAGCTGTAAACGGCATAATTGGGAACTTCTGACTTATCTCACTGAATATGAATCTTGAGGCTTTCATTTTCAAGTGATAGTTCTTGTCCACGGCTCTTTTATAGACGGTTGTCTGCTTTTCATCCAACAGTTTGGGCTGCAAAAATTTAAGCAAAAATTGTAAGGAAGAAAAGTAAGGGGCTACTATATATAATACCTTCGGTACTATCTGAAACCAATATTACCTTTCCATCACCTGTGCTTGTGACTATATCAACTGCATAAACTTCATTCTCCTCAAACTCCGCATCATCAACTCTTGTATCAGGGTTTGGGACACTCAGTACAACTTTGTTTCCATCAATCACAAACTGCTTGAGCTGATGACTAAGAACACCTTCAACAATTTTGCAATCATAGGCAGCAGCAACCTTTTGAATTGCTTCAGTCACATCTTTGTTCTGCCATAAAGAAACAGAATTAACAAGAGAAAATAAAGAAACCATCATGTGCTACTAATGAACTTCATTAACCTCAAGGAAAACAAGATCAAGAAGTAGTCCAACACTAATTTCTATTTCAATCTATAGAAAAGATACAAACTAATTGACAGTTGATCATTGGTTAACACCTAATTTCATAAACAGGAATTCAGAATGAAGCAAGAAATTGCAATTTCTGAAAATGAAATGCAAGTGACGCGAAGTGCAATATAATGATATTAGTTGTCTTAGTACAAGGTCAAATGCACAACTGAATTAAGCACTACTGTGATGACAATCTGTAATCTATGTTAAAAGATAAATGACCTACAAACTAAGCAAATATATAGTCCCTCCTTAAAATTGCCAACTAAGAGGCAGTAATATATTGTTCTGCAAACAGCCAACTATTCTGCAAGATTTCATATCTGTATTATATTTTAGGATGCATCCATAGAGAAGAATGACAGAGGTCCTATCAGAGTAACTATGACAAAAGCATCACCTGGAATTTCTTCCATAGCTTCTGACAAGAATTCATCATGTAGAGGCCTTAACCTTTCTTGCTAGCAATATATAAATACTGGGGGCACAACCAGTAGCAGAAATCCATAACTCCAAAGATGTGTACATTGGTTTTATTTCTTAAGAGGAGAAAAGAAATTTGGTAAGCAAAAAAGGGAACAAAGAAGCATGATGGTCTATCAGTGTAACTATGACTTATATGTGGCTTCACAGGAGATAAACTCCATAGCCAATTAGTTTCTTCTTCATATAGAAACCATGCTCATGTTCCCTCAGAATGAGTTATCAGGACAGCTAAAAACTGCCCACGGTAACGAACCACTTGAGAAACTCAAAAACATGTCCAAGATGGGCACTTCAGACCTATGACTATTTAGATGGCAAACAAACCAAGCAACTGAAAAGTATCTTAGAAGTGAGACGAGAGAAAAAGGAATCCATTTGCAAGAAAAAAATCTGACCAACTAAACTAACGAAAAGGCCAATAATCAACATGGGCAAGTCATTAAATCTTTACTATAATATAATTTACTCGTATAGTATATATCTCATTCTTCAAAAAGTTTTTTGCTCACAAGGGACAATTGGCGCCAACCATATAGAATAGATCAATATGGAGCACCACAAGTAACGGCCAAGCAAAATATAGGCAACAAGGGAAAGAGGAAATTCAAAAGCATGCAATCACCTCTGTGGAGTTGCCTCTTCTAAAACTATTATTCAATTTTGTGTTACTATTAGTCTTCGCCTGGACACGCATTTGAAATATCCTTTTGCAGATTTCTTGCATGCACAACATATCCTTACCATAAAGAAAATTATCAATGTTGACAGTAATAAAGGTGTTTTTGTAAAAGTATCATGTAATCAAAATGTTAGCCCATAAGGAAATTAAGTGTCAACCAGTAAGATTTGATCAACATGAAGCATCCGAAAGTATAGGCCAAGAATAATATAGGCAACAGGGAAAAAGAGGAGATTGGAAAGTAACCAATCCCCTCGGCAAAGTTGCCATCAGAGCACAGAATTACTGCAAAATTAAAATTAGATGTCAATTTTGTCATAGGTACTTGTGCCCTCAATTATTATTGCCATTATATATGTATCTTCTAAATGTTGGCCCACAAGGGAAGGTTCGTGTCAATCATTAAAACGTTGATTAACATGGAGCATCCCAAAGTACTAGCCATGCATTATTATATAGGCAACAGGGAAAAAGAGGGTAGGAAGGAACTGGGTGAAATCAAAATATATCAAGAACTTTTGGCTCTTGATACCATTATGATGTAGGACAAGGATGGAATAAAGAATAAAGGGGATTAAAAGAAGATAAAAGGCTAAAAGCCACAAGCACTAGACTTAAAATTCAATAATATCAATGATTCAATAATTATAATGATAGAATACAACATTTTATATAGGATCAAGAAAAACCCTAATAATACTTGGAGGCTAAGTAAAATATTAGGTAACCTAATTAAATAAGGAAATAAAATCCTACTAATTATCTACTACCTTAAATAATTAATATTCTAGAATAATCTACTAATATAATTAAATATATCCTAATATTATTTACTAAATAAACTAATTACATTAAAATCATCCATAAATAATAATATATAGTATTAGATTTCTTTTGCTTCCATCCTCATCACCGATCCCCTTGGCAAAGTTAATATTATGAGGTGTTTGTGCCTTTAAACTACTATTTTTATTTTACAAGTATCTTGTAAATCAAAATGTGGGCTCGCAAGGGAAAGTTAGTGTCAACCATGAAAAATTGATTTTACATAGAATCCCAAAGTACAAGCCGTGGATTATTATATAGGCAACAGGGAAAAAGAGGAGATAAGAAAGCAACCAATCTCCTCGGCAAAGTTGCCATTAGTTTAATTTTATACAGGTTATATAATATTACCATTTTCCATACGTATTCATGCCTTCAGTAATAAATTCCGTTATAGCTTTTCAAGGTTATGAAGGCATTAACTATTCAGAATGTAAAGATATCACAATAGAATAATGACATGGTACTAAGATATTTGCTGATGTGATTCCAAACTAATCAATAGTTAGACATCTAAATTAAAATAAAATCTATATGAAAAGACCTTGCATATATACCACTCATTCTATTTACATATTATTTTAGTGTACGTAACATCTGACCATACACGAGAACAAGGGATAACTGAAATAAGACTGATAAAAGAAAATTAGCAAAAATGACGGGATAAGTACATTTAAGTCTCCCCTATCAGAGTAACTATGACTAAAAGCTTCATATGGACCTTGGTCCATAGCTTATCTAGTTTATTCATCATTTAGAGGCTGGATGAATTAATAAAAGCCAAGCAGCCTCACATGGATATAAAAACTATCAACACAAATCAAGAAGGATAAAGGTGATAGTGTGTCACTGAAAGATTATTTACTTACAAATATAATGCCCAACATATAAACTATCCTATGATTAGAAAAGAAAAAGGTGTCAACGAAACACAGAACTAGGAATCACTACAAAAAAGGTATGCCACATGCTGCCAATTCGACAATTCATGAACAAAAAGACAATAGCAAAAAAATACCTACTCGAGCCAATTCGACAATTCATGAACAAAGAGACAATAGCAAAAAAATACCTACTCGAGAAACAAGAATACACCAAAACAAAATCTACAGCTATTTGATTACCTTCTTTCCTGGCCTCACAAGCCTCAGAGCAACTTCAGCAGCAGTGTTTGCTGCGGCAATAACATCAGCTGCTTTCCCAGTTACTTTCCCTTCCTGAAGAACATGAGTGTGTGCAACAACGGCAATGAATCCATCTATGTGACATCCCATATCACTGCATCCATTAAAAAGTCATCTTTTCTGCTCAGTCATGGCTCATATCACACTAGCAACAAGCTACTAAATGAAACAAGGTACTAAAAATGTGTGAAATTGTCAAGATAAACATCCGGAGATTCATGAACACTTACATCTTCAAGATGTCACCTTCTTCCAACACAGCCTCATCACTGGCTAGCGGTGAGAAATGGCACACTGTGTTGTTTACAGATAAACAAGTTGGGAACGCAATGCCCTTCTCAATCTTCTTCTTCACATTTTTGTACATATTTCCAGTCTGCCTATATATTTAAACCCACATTAGTATCAACACGGCCTGTAATAATAGACTAAACAGCAACAATGGAAAACTTACTCTCTAATGAATGAATCCCCTTTCTCACAAATTTCAACAATCTTTGCCTTAGGCTTGCATTCTGACAATACTAATTGCAAAGCCTCTGCACGTTTCACCAATCACCAAATAAAAACACCAAATAAAAACATAAGTTAATATTAACCTAACTGGTTCTACATATACATACACACGCACACATCCAATCAAAAAATTGCAACAAAAATGCTCAAATATAACAATTTCATTCAACCCTTTTTAGTTTTTCAAACGCAAATTAACATTTATAAATATACATACATACACACACACACACACACACACACACACACACACATATATATATATATATAGGGAGATAGGGGGAGAGGGTAACTGTTAACAGTCTCAGCGGCGAGCTTGTATTTGGTAACAACTTCAGGAGAGGAGAGATCCAACTCCTTCTCTTCCCTTTCATCGTCCGACATCGTTTCGAATCTACACAAACTTCAGATTGCGATTATCAAACTGAAAAACCCAGAGATCAATCAGTCAAACGAAAAACACAAATGATTAAAGATATAAAAAGGAAAATTTCATAAAAACTAACCAAATTAAGCGGATGAAATGTAGTGGGTTAAGAAAAGATAAGTGGTTGGGGGTGGCTCCGTAGGGTTAGGGTTTGAGGTGGGCAGTGTTTGCTTGCTTTATATAGAGGAGCTTCGCGTTACAGACTTTGAGTTAGGGTTTTGCTTTACTCTGTTTTTCTTACTCTTATCTACAAGAAGAACTAATTATTTATGAGTTTTCGTGTGTTTTATTTTTTCATTTTCTTTTTCTGAATTTTTCAGACTAGGATTTTTAAGATTTTTAACTCAAAAAATAATAGAAAAAAAATGACAGGAAAATAATTTTTTTTAATTCTATTTGTCTTATTCTATATTTGTGAGTTGTTAAGAAAAATAAATAATTTTTATTTTGTGAGTTATTATTATTATTATTATACGGTTAATATTGAATATAACATACTTAATGTTTATGTGTGGCAAGTAAAAGTAATTATGGAATTATAATAAATTCATTAAACCTATTTTTCTTTTCTTAACTTTTATACTATTTTGGTCAGAAAAATATCTAAGGAACATTGGACTCAATTTTCTTTTACTTTCCTTACATTTCTCGACTTAAAAACTCACATACATGAGATTTTTAAGTAAAATTACAATTTTCTTTAATTTTCCTCCCCTTTCTTTCTTTAGTTTTAAAAACTCACAAACAGGCTGTTAGGGGTTGTGCAATTATTATTTTTATTTCACTTAAATATTTTTTATTGATAAGCATAACTCACTTGAATATTTGATTGACCTTAATATTTTTCCTACCAAATATAATGAAATAATAGTTTAACTATCATAATATTGCTATAACCTTGAAGTACACCAATTTAGCATGAATAGACCTATATAAGTATTTCATAAAAACTAGTAATTCATCATTTCTTGAATCATAAAATCTAAATGTTAAAATTCATAGGCGACATGTGATCATTCACGATAAGAGGAAAAAAATTACCATTAGATTATAACTTATTACTCCCACAATCTCCGACAAAGATGAGCAAAATACAATTTATACATATATTAAAAAAAATAAAAATAGAGAAAATATAGTAAAAGAAATTAAATTTATTTTTAGTAACTCCACAAGATTGCATATTTATTTTTTTATACTAACGGACCCCACTAAATGACATATATTTTATCATTCACTTTATGTAATTTATCTTATCTTTTTAGAAATAAAAAAAATTTATACCTTTAGTCATCTTTTTGAAAACAGAGAAGGTTTTTTTTATATATATAAAAAAATGTGTGTAGTGTATGTTAAATTGTTACTCCATAAAATTACGACTAATGTTATCATTTAAAATGACAAGTGTTTCAAAATTACATGTAGCATTGAATTCATGCATATACTACATATATTACGAGTGTATATAGGTTTTTTTGTGGCTGAATGACACTTTTGATCTTTCAAGTTGTCACTCACTTTTAAAGACCTAATTGACAAAAAATAAACTTTAAGAACGACTTTAAAAATAAATGATAACTTGGAGGGTCAAAAGTGTAATTCAGCCCTTAAGGAATAACTCAAGGGCGCTATTTCGAATCTCTATTTGAGACAAACTTCCCACGTGTGTGTATATATATATATATATATATATATTATTTTTAGATTGGGTAATAGTAATATGAAAAAATTTACTTGGAAGGAGAGTTTATCACCTTCTCCTTTTTAGTTGAATTAATGGCTGGCTCACACCCTTCATTATTTTACTTATGCCCTCATTCTCTAAGCTTGGACCAGGACAACTGTCACCAAAGTAGAATCAATGTTTTTATAGGATCTGTAGGAATGTAAATTTGATTGTGAAGGCAACACAAGTTAGAGTAGACAAGTAATTACCCTTGAAACAACATATACTCCATATAGTGATGGAACAATTTGGTTGAAAAGTAGGAGTGCAGTAAACCATGACTAGGGTATATATGGTTTAGGGAAATTGTATTGGTTTAAGATTTCTTACCGTCAATATAAATTAAACTAAAGGTTGACTTTATGGATTCACAATTTGAAAATTATTCTCTAAATCCAGATCAAAGACTAACGTAGTTAGAAATGTTGGGCCTAGTAATTTTGATTGAAATGGAGAACATAGTGATGGTAGTAGAAGAATATATATTTATAATGAGGATTTGATGAAGGTAGCGGTAGTAATTGTGACCATTGTGATGATATAGATTGTTAGTGATGGCTAGAGTGGCTTTGGTGGGGACACCTGTAATTGCATGATGTTGGAACTGGTAGTGATATCTGAGAAAACAATCGAGCATTGCCGGTATTTATTATGAGGATTGCAGGCGGTGGTAGTAATTAAGGCCATTGTGATGGTGAAGATCGTTAGTAAGTAATGCCTATCATGTGGTGGGTATATTACTGCAGTCATTTCTGGTGGTAGACGTAATGGTGGTGGAGTTCATTCGATAATAGGGTTAATATTGCCATCACAAAGTGATGATGAGAATAATGCTCCAAAGGAGATGATATGATGGAAGTGGTGCCAGGGGCGGAGCCAGGAATTTGAACTGGGGCGGGCTAAGAATATTATAATATCAAAATTTAATGAACTATACAAATAAACACAACAAAAAACAAGAATTTTATACCCATAGTGTGACATTTTAAGTCTATATTAAAATGCGCATTTTAACCAAGCTCCATTTGTGAAATGTCATATATCTAGTCAAGTATGACATAAATTTGTACAAAAATTACATAATATATTATTAGTATACTTATATATTATTAGTATATATCTAGTCAAGTATGACATAGATTTGTACAAAAATTACATAATATATTGGTCTGGGCTGGGAAGTTTTATTTTGGGCTGGACTGACATAATTATATACTTATATATTATTAATATATGTAGTAAAAAAAAACATTTGGGCCAGGCTACAACCCTTTTAGCCCTCTAAGCCCTCCGCCCCTGAGTGGTGCCAGCGATGGTGATGGTGCAAGCGGTAATGATGACTGTAATTAGATAATATATGAACGTATTAACGAAATTCTAAGTGTGGAGCAAATATGAGCTCCTTTTGAAAGTTCAGACATGAGGTTCTAAATTGAATTAGTGAATGACACTCCAATCACTTATCATACATTTTTATGTCCAAATATACTGTCCCAAATCCACCATTAGATAATTCTGTAGTTGGAGATGTTCTTTTATGTAAATCGAGGTATTATGATAGGAAACTTAATTGCTGTCTATATTTTTGTTTCCAATCATTTGTAATTAGGTCAAATTCAATGCATACAGTAGATATCTTCTAAACCATGAGTTTAGCCAAGTAATTGTAGGAGAGATTATAGGTGTCCACCCTTATGTCAAGGAGATCGAGTTTGTTGGAATTGAAAGACTTCAAATGAGGGTGTAAAGGAAGTAGATACATTAAGTTTTGGCTGAGAAGGTTTTGGTGTACAACCTGCCACCTAATGGATCAACTCATTGTGTTTATTTCCCCCTGGTTTCTTTTCTCTTCTGTTCTTGAATATAGTAAATTCAAGTCTGGTCAATTATCACTAATTACATACTCGGTACTCCCTCCGTCCTATAAAATATGACACAAACATGTTTTCCATGCAAATTAAGAAACCTAAAGTAGAAGCAAGAGTAATAAAAAAGTTATATGTTTGCCTATGGTGGACCCTACCTATAGTACATTACTGCTTGAGAATCTTTTTCTTTCTTTAACTTAACAGATGTGTTGTGTACTTTTTGTGGACAAAAAGTCTTTGTATAGTATTTTAGTATACTTAGGCCATCCTTTATGGAACGGAGGGAGTACCATAAAACTTTGTTCTTTTGTTGTTTCTTGTTATCCCTAGGTTTCCATCAATCAGTATTTCTCAAAGTTTATAACTTGGACACCTTCCACCGTGCCACAATCACACATTACTCCATGGTCTAAATGTTTTAAGCAAAGCTCGAGTCTTGTTCTAGCTTGAGGTATTATACCATAAAACTGTTTTTGAGCCTGACAAACATACTATGTCAAAGAATTCATCTGTCAAATACATAAAATGCTTTTAACAAGTAGGCTATTTGTCACTTTGGCATTCTGGTTAAGATCATATCCAGGGTTTTCCAAATGTTATATAACAATCCAGTTGAAACTGTATCTATAATTAAACTATCATCAATAAAGAAGTAAAAAGTGAGGATTCGCAGACAGGATAAATTGAACAATTCCTATTATTAGGTTGAGTTTTAAAGTTTATTTCCACGCCTATATTGGAATAATTCGATGATTAGACCTGGTTGATGGCAGACCTACATTACTTTTTTTCCAGCTAATGGAAATTCAAATATCATAATTTTGGAGAAATTTTTTTGTGCTGTTAGAAGGAAGCTTCTTCTTCTATTTTTTTTTTTTTAAGCTCGAGTTTAAAAGTATGCCTGTTTGAGTTGGTAAAATTTCTTGCAGTCGACTTATAATTTGTTCTTCATTGTTTTGGTATTTTAGTAGTTTGTTTCTACTGTCCAGACTTTTGATTATCATAGTAAAATATAGTTAATGCTTGTTCTCATCAACATTTGCAGTTCTGTTGTACAATAGCAAGCTCATTTTTGCAGAGGAGTAGCCAAAATAAAGCAGCAGAAGCTTTATAAAGGTGTATACTATATATATATATATATATATATATATATATACATTTGTTTTTAGTATAATTTTCCATTAGAGGTTGTTCTTTCTTTCTTTTCCTCCCCTCAGGTTGTGTTTGCTGCAACTTCAGCAAGGATGTGATCGCTCGAATATGAAAAAATTAGTTTGTTAATAGTGAAAACTGAAACGTTAACACTAATGTTGCGTTTGGATTGACGGAATTGAGTCAATGTATGTATGAATGGCATGCAACTCCTCTAAGGAACGAAAAAACCATTGATTTGATAGGAATGAGAATGATTCATGTCATTCTAATGGAACAAAAGTCACTTTTTTTTTCTTCATTCAATGGTAATTAGTCATTTCATTCCCCATTTGATTCCTGCAATCCAAACACAGTATAAGCAATGAGGAACATATCTGCGGGAGGTCTTGGTCAATGGACCTATAATAGTATTGTTGAGAGACTTCTTTTCGATATATAATTGTGACATAGGACAACGTGGAAGGAAGGAATAAAGAAAAATAAAGAAGAATAACACAATCAAAAAATACAAGATAAATCAATTGAATGAAAAGAAATAATGTTTTACGTCAGTTTATATGGACTAGAAAAATCCCTAAACTTTGAAACCAAGTAAAATCCTAGTACTCTTTAGGTACCTAAACAAAAAAGGAACCAAATCTATTTTAATATTAGATCATTTTTTATTTTTAAAAGTTTATTCGAGATATTTTTAAATTTAGAATTAATATAATTTAAATTTAGCCAATATAATTATGAAAATTGAAAACTATCTAAAAAGGTAAAGGTTTTATTGATTTTAGAAGTTAAATGAATTATATCATTTTTAAATTTGAAAATATTTCATATTGACTTTAAAAAGTCGAGCTTGATTGAATATTACATAATAGAGGGAATATAGTAAAAATAAATTTATTAATTACAATGGATTTATCTCTAAACAATAATATTAAATAATTAATATTCCCTCCGTCCCAAATTAATTGCATTTCTAGGACTTTTAAAAATCAAATTGACTATTTTTAAAACTAATCTTTTTACTATTTTTGCTAACATATAGGTGAAGATATTATAACCAAAAGAAAGTACATACAATTTATTACTAATTTCAATTTTTATAATTTTAGAAATATATTTATATATGCTTAATTATTAATTTTAAAAATAGTCAATTTGATTTAAAAAAGTCCTAGAAAAGCAATTAATTTGAGACGGAGGGAGTAATTAGTAAATAAGACTTTAGTTATCCTTTTCCCTTTCCATCCCCAGCAGATTGTGTAGAAAGAAAAAGGATCTAGTATCCGTAGAAACTGTAATGTTAAAAAGTTTATCTACATATTACTTCCCCTTCCAATAAAAGATAATTTAAGTACAACCTTCGCACAAATTAAAAAAAAGTATAAAAAAAAGAATAAAAGAGTTCCAATTAAACTCGTAATGGATTCCACTTGAGTAGAATATGATTCTTCTTCTTTTTGCCTATAAGTAATGGACCATATTTAAATAGTTTTAATGTTAAAAAGTTTTCGTACAATATTTTGAATTTAAATTGTGTACCATGAACATCTTTTTAGGAGACAAATTTGTTTTGTACTTCAGACATCTTTTGTGGGATGAATGGAGTATATTGTATACATGGACTCGGATCCTTAAAATACCTTAACTGCGCTTGAATTGGAAGAATGTAATTGGTGAAGGAATGAAATAAAGAAAGGAATGGAATGGTGAGTGTAGTGATTTATTCCATTCCTTGCTAGAATGAATCTTTGTACACTTTCCCCCAAGGAATAAAATTCACAAATTTGATAGGAATCACAATGGTTCATTCCATTCCAATAGAACAACTAAACACAATTTTTTTTCATTCCATGAGAATGAGTCATTCCATTCCTACCTTGATTTCTGCAATCCAAACATAGCATAAAATTTGTTTTAAAAGTAGGTCCTTATGTAGCATCTATTATGGTGACAAAAGGACTAACCCAACTTGGGCAAACTCCAAGTCCTCTCCACCATTTCCTGATTTGGTTATACAAATCCAGCAAAAATAGTGACCCTTTAATCTCGCCCAACAAATGAATATTAGTAACAATTGTGATCTATTTATAGGGAATTGTTATTTCATAAAGGAAATGTGATATTTTCGCAAAGTCTTACCCATATAAATGAGAATCCCATTTACTATTCATGTAAAGTGAATTCCGTAAAACTATCAAATTCCCTTATAGAAATATAAATTCCTCTGTTTATATTGTTTTGCTCCTGAAGAGTGGACAAGATGGATTCTGCACACATTTTTATGACAAGTAATTGTGCTCTGGTGCATGAAATATTGCTCATTTATTTCGCTCTGTTTGCAAATAGATGCATGTTTGGGAATGAGTAGTAACTCAATCTCAGGTAACCTCTTTCTGCTAATCCTTCCTATGACTTTCAGTAACCCTATGAAAAATTGGCCCATCTGTGAGCATAAATTGAAATAATCATAATGGTAACTCTATCCAGACTATTGTTTAGTTGTTTCTGTATCTCCTGATAAACTCGAAAGCTTCTTTCTGACGCCTGAGTTACATGAATGAATCTTATGTTAAGAGGAAGATGAATTGAATCTACAACAATATGTTAGTCATTGATCTGCTCTCATTGGCAGCGTTTTTCCTCTTCGCTGTGATGAATCAGGGTTAGTAGTTAGTACCTAAAACTGGTTTCCCCTTTGCGTAACAGCCAAGCCTCGGGATTTTCTTCACTTTTTTGTCTTGACCAACTTACTTACGGGAAAGTGCAATCTGGCCATGAGAGGTCTACTTGCCCTTCATTTTTGGTCGAATCCTCTAACACAAACAAATCCTGCAAGATGTCACAAAATGACATTAGAAAGTAAAGACTGCACAATATCCTGCAATGATAGTAATAAATGACGGTTAAAATTTTACTAGCTACATTTCTTCAAATTGCTGTTCTTTTGAGGTTAGCTTTCCTTATTGTTAGTCTTCGCGACTGGCTATATTATTTGAAGGACAATAAATCTGCACTTTGCGACAGGAACATAAGCCATGATAATACTCACTTCTACCTAATGGATGAGGAATATTATACCTACTCGTCAACCCACAGAATTGAATTCCGTACAATATGTCATCGACCCACAGAATACTACTCTTGTCGACCCACAATAGTGCTGCCCGTGCAAATCGGACCCACTTTCCTTAGGAATGACTCTTCAGCTCACAAAGTGGACTCAACATAACGATAAGGCTGTTACATACTTGTATCAATTTGACGCTATTGTCATGAACCCTAATCAACCCAAAATGCTAAATTTCTAAATGGGAGTTCAATTCAAGGATCTTATACCCAAGAAGAACCACCTTTGATACTATCAATGTGGGAAGTAACAGTACTTCTCATAGTACGCCAAAAATATATAATAATTGCATCTGAATTGATCTGAAAAGTTCTAGGCTTGAATAGTAGCCAAACAAAGCTATCTGGGATGGCTACTAGATAGGAAATCATCCGGTGGAAGCAACTTACTCTCTTCGTCCCCAAAAAAATGAACAAATTACAATTTGTACATATTAAGAAAAGTAAAAGTAGAGGAAAGAGAGTAATTTTTTTTAAAAATTTATCTTTAGTGGGCCTACACGATTATATAAAGTGATGAATACTTTTATTTTTTTATATTAATGGACCCCGACATATTTATCCTTCATTTTATGTACTTTATCTCATCTTTTTGAGAACAAAAATATTTGTACATTTAATCATCCTTTTGAGGACAGGGAGAGAGTATAATTTAGGCTCCACAAACCTCAAACTTTGAGATTTATTCTTTACTGTTTCTCTTTGGATAATGTGACTACGTGCACCCCTTAAAAAAATAAAAAGGTAATGAAGTATGTGGTGGCGCAATCAACAGCACGGACATATTGCAAACAATATTTGTTGAAGTTTGAAGCATTGCTTTGCTAGTGTAATGCATGACTAAAGAGCTCTTATAGATTTCAAGCAAAGAAGATAAGGTAGCATTTCGTACCTTCCCAAAAGCAGAATTGAATTCCCTCCCTTGGCAGGCCTAGCAAACACCGGGATTCATTTTGAGTCAGTTTTGTCAAATTAGTACTCAAGTGCAAATGAAGTAATTGTTTTTACCTTTAAAAATTGATGTTACAGAGGTTCCAAAGTACACTGTCCGTCTTGGCAAGTTCCATATCAACGACCTTGGAACATCAATTGGATTTAGACTGGATTCATGATCAGCGCAAACATCTGCACCATATTAGAAGCATATGTTATACACTCTGCACCTTATTATGTTATATGTTATAAACTATCTAATCCAAAGAAGTTAGGATGTAAATTTGTGACAGATTAAAGTTTAAAGGAATAGGTTCTTTCGTGGTTGTTTTCACCAGAAACGTGCACTTTCTGTAGAGTAATTGATAAGGTTGTGGAGTTATGCTTTTAAAGCACCAGGAGATCTAATTCCTTTAGTGGAGTGGTAGTAGTTGAGTACCAAAATCCGATGATGTCCTACTCATGAAGACAGTAATAAAGTGGCATGACTCAAATTTACCTCGTTAACTTGAAAGTATGTGCCATTGAGCGGAAAGCTCCCTCTCATTGCTGTTCTACATGGTATCTGTAAATGGAGATTTATATTTATTAGGAAGAACTTTCCAATACTATTTATTTTAGGTGATTAGGTATCCAAAGTAAAGAATTACACACCAGAAGTGTCCCCCTAACTGTCTGTGCATTCGCTTCTCTTGTACTATATATTGCATGAAAAGCATGTTGTATCATTGTAAAGTTGACCTGATTCGTGGATCTCACACCTACTTTCAGGAGGTTGAACTGAGTGTGCAGTTTCACCTGTGTTCATTCGGGCATAATTAGGTTATAAGGAAACAAAAAACAAAGATCTGATAAAATAGTATTTAAAGATACTAAGATACAAAGAAATGAAGAATGCAGTTCAGCTCCATGCACAATGATGTTGTCAGATCTATCCAGTCCTAGGGTATTGTTCAATTCGGACTACTTAGGCTATATTCACAATTTCACATATACAAATTCGGATAGCTATGCCATGCTTACCTGGTGTCCATATAGCCAGAAGGTACGGACTTGGATCATCAGGTTCTCACTTATCCAACTGATCAAGTAAGAATTAACAGTTAGTCATCGAGAAAGTTACAAGGCAGAAAAATGAAGGGGAAAAAAAGTATCTACAGAAAAAGATGTGGAATAACTCACCTCTTTCAGGAGAGGGTGTGAATCTGGAAGTTCATACCTGCAGCAAGAGGCAGGAGTTACTGTACAAAATCCAGGACATGATTTCTAGTATCTATATAATCTGTTTAATTTCAAATAACTAATATAGTAATGTGTGGATATATAAGATTGCTAAAGCATCAATATAGTAATGTTTGATTTTTTTTGTGTGCTGAAAATCGATATTTTTTAGTTTTAACTAAGGTTTGGTTCTTGCTCATCTAGTCCAGAGCTCTAATTTGTGAAACAGTTCCCAATTAATTTAGTTTTGACAGAATGAGTTCAATTATTTGACCATATGGATCAAATAACTTGAACTTGTTTAAATTTTTCTTACGTTAGATAACCTGAATCAGTTGCTCACCATAAAATTTGTGTCTAAAAGTAACTCTACTTGATCTGCTTCAGGTGTAGAGTATGCCATACCTAATCAAGTTTTAATGGGAAGTTGGATACTTACACTTGGTGCTCTGTCCGAAGCCGACTCACATTCTTCAATTTGGGTGTAGGGATCGAAGCAACTTCTGGATTCAAAGCAACAAGAGCTCTGGACATATCACCTTCTTGCAATTCCATGTTATTTTGCATATAGTTCTGTAGATTCAATGTGAATTCTTCTATGTTGAGTTTGATCGTAGGTATTTCATCAGGATCCTCATAGAATGCATCCTCAATATCACTTTCTAATAGCTCTGTTACTTCTCGCTCTGGTGTTGTTGGTTCCTCATCTATAGGTTCACACCTTTTGTTAATCAAGCCTGCTTCTATAGTTGCGTCTTTCTTAGCTTGAAGTAGCGGGATGGACTTGATTGGTGTAACGACCCCAAAATTCATACAATTCAATTCTCAACATCGGTCGTTATTAATACATCGTCGTTCTAACTTTACAACAATATCCAATATTAAACTTAATAAAAATGCGGAATAATTTAAACTTTTCTATTACAAATCATTCTCGATCCCAAAATTCTCAACCTTTACATCTAAATATCTTAGAATCATGTTAATCTCATGACAAACTTTACAACTCAACATAAATACAGTTAACAAAAACTTAACATAATTCAAGTAATAACTTCAACTTAAACATTTAATCTCCATGCATCATTTTGATCCATGTCATTTGTGTAGCACATAACGTTACATTGTGTCTTTAACCCGCAAAAGTGGTTATTTACAAGAATGAGCTCGACAGCTCAGCAAAATCTAACAGTTTACATACATCACATAACACATAGATAACATGCTCATCATATATATCATAAACATTTGTCTAAACATATCATACATAATGTATATAAATTACCTAGTAATAAATTGAGTTCCATAATTCAATCAACATTTTAACTCAATGGACGTTGTCATAAATTGACTTTGTCGTTTCATACATATAACACATAGAATACATCATGCTTTTACATCATAGATTTAAAATAATTAATCATTTAGTTCACATAACAAATAGGAACTGAAAGACTTGCCTGGTTCATAGATTACCAATTACCATAATTAGCCTATACTTATCTGCACTTCACGTATCATACATGATATATATAATCATGTACATCATTTATTAGTTACATAGTAACACTTAGAAAACAATCTACATATTCTGTTTATAAGGCAGTCACAATGATTAGTTACAGTATTATAAACACTTCAGGATTCATTCTCATCCAATTTTCATTTTAATATCTCAATTGTCACCGGATAATCAATGGGTATATGCTTACCACCCATCACGATTTTTTAATATTCATTTCATACATTAGTCTAGACTTTAGATATGCCTACGATAACATAACATGACTACAAAGAAAGAAGAAAATTTTTACTCTCTTCTTTTTACTCTTTTTTTTTGGTTCCACCGCCGGGGCGGTGGTTTCCTTCACAATTGTTCCGCTGGGGGCGAGGCTATCGCTGGGGCGGTTAAGTTAGTTCATTTTGGGCGCCGGGGCGACAAAAACAGCTCATTTCTACCGCCGGGGCGGTGAACCTAAAACTCAACTTCTGCAGAATATTCAAGCCCAAAAACACGAATTTTAAGCATCAAACATCAATTCTAAGCATACTCAATTATCATAAATTTTGTTAAAACAATTCTAAACTTGTATTTAACCATCCTAAATACATACTCACATTACTCCACCAATTTAGAGCTTCAAATCTCATGTTCATACTAATTTTTACAAACTTTGATAAATTTAGCGTAATCAATCATTACAGATTCGTTATTCAACCAATTTGGTCCGTTCAACTTTTGTTGTTTTCGTTTTTTAATGCATAACAACCCAACAACACACAATCAAGTTTTTCTCCAATTCTTTCAACCAAAATAATTTTACAGAAATTTCATACTCTTATACTTAAGAAAACTAGAAAGAAAAGCTTTAGGGTTTGATTATTACCTTTGAGTCAATTTAAACAAGTGCTAACAAGGTTTCTTCCTTCTTGATTTTCCAAGGCTCTTTTCCAAATTCTCAGAGAATTCTCCCACTCATTCTCTTTCTCTCATAGACTAACAAATACACTTTACGTGTATATCAGTTTTTCAGCAGTTACAACCTCCAAGGGTCATAAGGCCATGTTTGGCTGACACCCTTTTAACATCTTTTTAAATTATCTTAATAACATTATTATTATAATACGGTGTCACACTTTAATAATATTAAACTTATTATATAAATAAATCTAATTAAACTTATTAATACTTTCAATTAAAACCTTATTGACCAAATTATAATTTAATTTACCCAAACTATAATTTTATTAAATAAATTATTTTATTCAATAAAATATTAATCCTCTAATTTAATTATTTAATTAAATTATAAGATTCTCACCACATTAGCATACTAAAATACACACCAATACTTCACACACAAATATACTCACATCAATTCACTATTTTAATTAAGTGAATTACTCACATTATTATGAAATATAATCCATAACAATTTTATTGCTAACAAGGCATAATAATTAAATTATATTATTTCATAATATAATTTCAACTTAATAACATTCGGTTAATATTCTTTTCGTAACAATTTCGTATACTATCATCAATGATTTAATTTACCATTAAACCTCATTTCTCAAATACACGAATATATAATTCTCTTCACACGAAATCACGAATTTCATAATATGAAACACATATATACACATACTCAAACTCAAAACGTCTCATATTAAGAATTTTATTTATTGGGTTATCACAATTGGTGTCACAGGGATACTATCACTTACAATGGGAATAACAGAACTCACTATATTTCTCTCTTAAGGCCCTAGAAGGGCAAGTCTTGCACTGCACAAAACACAGTCAGTCATGACTATTATTAAATCACATCTCTGTGTGCAAAGAATGGCGGGGAACAGACTGGGCGATTACTTGAAAAATGGTTTTAGTTCTGTACCAATGCGTCTTTTGGACATTTGCGTAACAGTTTTCATACTGATCTTTACTTTTCCCACATTTCAATATTTTTTTTAGTTATGCCGATACATGATAGCTGTTGATATTTAAATTGTATATATACCTATTGGTCACAAGACAAGTACCTTCATACGGCTAAACTTTATATATTTGTCTGGTCTCCAAAAGATTTACGCAGTAACGCTTTAAATTCAATCAGCTTTGGCACAAATACAGAAAGACATTGGCGTTCTAAGTATATATTCCTAAGGAGTTTATTAGTTTTTCGCCCTCTAGGTCTGCTTTTAAAATTATTTTGTAAGAATAAAACATAAAGCTAGTGCCCTCTTGGTATGACCATTAAATTCATATAGGATTGAGATTATAGTATTGTTCATAGCAAAAGCTCCAAGATGATTTCCTCAAGGCATGTATATCAACTTTTTTATGATAAATCTGATCCACAATCAACCAACTCCATGTGATCCCAATGATCACTTGGTTTTTAAACTACATTACATCTTATTATTTAAATACAATAAATCAAAAGCTTATAATTCTTTCTTTCTCAGGCCCGTGTGTCTATTAGTAGTTTCCTGTGTCTAGTATGTTAATTGGACTCAATACTCTGCCATCTAATGCCATTTCTTTGCAATAGTTTATTGTGATAATGAGAGTACTCTTTTGACCCCAAAACAAACCTCTCCTTTTATGACGACTAGTTAAATATTATGTAAATATAGTCTATAGCATAATTATGGGACCTGAATAAAGTGGATGTATGGTGCCATGTTACTTTTAACTACTTTTTATTAATAATTTTTGTACAAATATATGATTGCATACCTTGCAAAAGCACTTGCAAAATGTTTGCACTCTCCTCTCATTGGACATGCATTACAGTTTGGCTTACTCTTGGTGCAGAAAACCTGCATCAGTGGAAAAATATAGTTAAGTAAGGCGCACCAACTGGTCCTTACTTAAAGTTGCATCACAATGTTTTCGTTTCTTATCTTTTCCGGTTTTCTCTTTTCAATTTTTCCCCATTTATATCATTATATGTAACCTGAACTTAATGACATACCTTTCCAAATGTAATCATTTGGTAGTGTAGCTCATACCTGTAATTAGACAGATCATTAGAGTCTGGAGTGTTCAGGAAAACATGCAAATAATTCCTCAACATCTAATAGAAATAGACTTCTATTACTTGAAAAGAATAGCTATAGGAAGAGTTATGAAATTACAAAGTTTGTTGATCCAGCTTGCACAGTCTAGGCCATAGATATTTCTGAATCGACTCCAGAATTGGGTAACTGAGAAGAAACAAGATTAGCATTTCGATATAATGGAAATAACTCAGTAAATAATACTCCTCCCGTCCCAAATTAATTGCTCAGTTTTTACTTTTTAAAGTCAAATTGACCATTTTTAAAACTAATCTTTTTACTATATTTGCTAAAATATAGGTGAAGAGATTATAACCAAAAGAAAGTATATACAATTTATTACTAACCCCAATTTTTATAATTTTAGAAATATATTTATATATGCTTAATTATTAATTCTAAAAATAGTCAATTTGACTTAAAAAAGTCAAAACTGAGCAATTAATTTGGGACGGAGGGAGTAGTTATGTACGATACTTATAGTTCCAGGAGATGAAATTGAAGTGATTCAGGTAATGGTTGTAGAGGGACCCACCCCAGCCTTACAGCTATCCGTCCAACATTTGTGTCAACCTAAAACAATGCGAAAAGGGTCAGAAATCCTCCTCCCATATCAAGTTTAGGAATGGTTGATGTTTCGGCATGAAACTTACTAGGAAAACAAGCTGATGAACTGTGAATAGGCATACACATTCCACGCTTTTCACCCCCAGTCCACGAATGCTTAATAGATAATCCCTGTAATGTAACATAATATGTATCAACAAGAAAGTAGAAATTCTCTATGCAGAAAGTAGTCATATTCTATGACCGTTGGATGTTAGATGTGATCTACTTAGCTTTATGATGCATAAGTGCATAACATGATTATATATTACAACTAATCTGTTTGATAAATCTTACTTTGCTTTATCTGGAGGTACATCTCTCAGCCATTCTAAGTCGACGCTTCCATGGTCGTTAACCAGTCTATTGGAGGAAATCCTGCAGCGGTCTAACCATTATGGTCCCCAGATACTATTTTTTAAGAAGTATTTATTTAATGTTGTTTTCACCAATGGTACTCTCAAAACTGATTTTGTAATTCTACCTTGATTCGATCTGCTAGCATGTTGTTCATTCCACGTTCCTTGATAGCATTAGAGATCTCATTAACATTAGCACACCTTAATGGTTCATAGTCCAGTGAGTCCATTGTCTCCCTTCTTCTTTCTCTTTTACCATTGGACTGTGCCTGTTTTCACAAGCAGTCCCAGTTAAACGTATTCTTCTTTTCACACTCAGCCTTCCCTTTTTTGCATGTGGGACATTGGTGCCTGTTCCATCGAATGACTTGAGAGAAGAGCTTTGTTCTTTTGCATTTGCTTCAGTTTTATTATTTAAGAACTTCTGTTTATCCTGTCCTGAAACACTCTCATTTCCCCCTATAGCTGGCCCTACAGGCTCTGTGACGATAGTACTTTCCGGACGAAAGGTCTTGTTCATCTACGGTTTGTAATTGTTGGTGGAGTGATGATGATACCTAGTGTGGAGTTCTGGTTGTAGATAACCTTGTTGAGTGGGATGCTTACCAAGAAATGCAAATGGATCCAGCACTGGTGCTTGAACATTCGGCACTCCATTCTGTCAGGCAGGCATTTTACATTCTACAGTGTCTCCCGTCCATCTGCTCATATGGTTTACACATTTCACATTGGTGATTCCAGAATGAGTTGGAGCAAAAGAAGACATGCTTTCTTCTTCTGCTAATCCAATATAGCATTTGTCCTGTACTCCTGACGCTGGTGTCATGTGTTAGGTTTGTATATAAGGCGAACATGCAATCAAATTACATAAATAAAGCGGAAGCGCGATAAAATCAGATTTTAAAATTTTATACAAATCATCACCATAATCTTTATTTATGCACAATTATAATTAAACGAAAGAGATGGAGAATAAGAATTATACCCTCGTAGAATTCTAGCTTCCTCGAGTACAAGTTCAACTCCAATTCCTTCGTGCTCTCCTTGAATTCCACCGATTAAATTCTTTCCTTTGATCAACGTTAGCCACCCAAATGTTTGGCCTCTAGAGGTGATCCACTAAGGAATAATACTTGTTCAAGAAGATGGGTGTTGGTAAAACCCTAGTTTATATCTCTAGAGAAATTGTAAGTACTCTCCACAATTGCAAGAGTGTGTAATCCCAATTTATGGTGAAACTTCTCTTATTTATAAATGTAGGAAAATTCTTCCCTAAACTATTTATGATTAGGATTTTTTTTCTAATTAAACTCCTACAATTAGGAATTCATGAGAGAGTACTTCTATTAATTAATTCTCAATCCCTATTAGGAATTAAATAATAGTAATAATAATAATAATAATAATAATAAGAAGACTCCTCTTATTAATTTATATTTAATATTTCCAAAATATTAAATAATAAATATTAAGCTATTTAATTTATTCTATCTCCATAGATTAAATTAAATATACTTAACCTATTATTACAATTATGTCATTTACTTCTTAAATAAATATTTTTCTTTTGCGGTGTAACCCTTTAGGTTCTCCATATTAAGCCAGTTATGAGTAAATCAATTAGAACAATTCTAACCTTATTTAAATAAATAAATTAAACTATTTAATGCATTTAAATAAATAACATTTATTCTACAATAAGGGTAAGCCCCCTTAGCGATTAGCGATTTTTCAGATAATATAGATTTCAACATTAATCACAAAAGAACCTTTCAGTGAAAAATTACCGTACAATTAAATCCTTCTACCATACAATGTCCTAATTAAATATAAGATATGGATTTACTGTCAACTCTTATTTTATTTAATTATATGTATTTCGATTCCCAAATGCACAACTCTAAATAATGTAAATTAGAAACTTCTTTCTAATTTCATTTTACCTTGACCAAGGACTACTGAATTGTCATTTATCGAATCATATAGGATATTCACATCTTTTACTAGACCTGGTAGATTCTTTGTTGATCATTCACCAATCTCCATGTACAACTTATTATACCCAATCAATACACTTTGATATGCCCTAAAGGTCTTAAGGGACATGTCAAAGTATAACTCATCATACACAAGATACTATGATGATCTCAAGTCCAAGGATCACTTGTACTACTATCACTAGAAGAATTCCTATTGACAGACGAGTAAAACTCCATTGGGTATTTCTTAGCGAGCCACGTTCAGTGAACTTATTATCTAATAAGCACATACATACTTACTTTAGTGTCTCCACACAAATAATTATGAGATCAATTATCCTCCTTTTAAGAGCAAGTAACGTATGTACTAATATGTCCGGATTCACTAATCCCCTTTTGAGTAATCCAACGATTAGGAACGATTTTAGTTTGTGAGCTATCTTGAATTTAGATCTCATTAGCATGATCACCATCATGATTTTAAAAGCATTGTTCAAAACTATGGGTTTATCACATTTAATATAACAACATCATGTAGATAAAATAAAATGCCTTTAATACTTTTATTAATAAATGAATAAGATTACAAAGTATATGCTACATCATATCAAATATGATTGGCTTGTGTGCACACTACTTTCAATCTCTCACTTGCACTAAAGCCAATCACCATAGTATCTAATACCCATCTTCACTAAGTGATGATCAAACTGTTGTTGTGTTAAAGCTTTAGTAAATGGATCTGCAATGTTGTCTTGAGAGTCCACACGCTCCAAGGTGACGTCTCCTCTTTCAATGATCTATCTAATCAAATGAAACCGCCGCAACACGTGTTTGGATTTCTGATTAGACTTGGGTTTCTTAGCCTGCGCAACAGCTCCGGTGTTGTCACAGAATAAAGGTACAACTCCTCTAATGCTAAGAACCACTCCAAGTTCAGTTATGAACTTCTTCATCCAAACAACTTCTTTTGCAGCTTCACTTGCAGCTATGTACTCTGCCTTTGTCACTGAATCAACAACTGTTTGCTGCTTGGAACTTTTTCAACTCACTGCGTCACCGTTTGAGGTAAACACATACTCTGAAACGGATTTACTGTCATCTTTGTCCGTTTAAAAACTTGAGTTTGTATAGCCCTCTAGTTTCAACTCAGACCCACCGTAGACAAGAAATACATCTTTAATTCTTCTTAAGTATTTTAGGATATTTTTCACTGCCTTCTAGTGCTCTTCTCCTGGATTCGACTGATATCTGCTTGTTACACTAAGTGCATGAGCGACATCTGGTCTAGTACATATCATACCGTACATGATAGATCTTATTGCTGAAGCATAAGGAATCTTACTCATACAGTCTCTCTCCTCAAGTGTTTTTGGAGCATATTTCTTGGAGAGATGTATTTCATGGCTCATCGGTATGAGACCTCTCTTGGAATCTTTCATGCTAAACTTTTTTAACATCGAGTTAATGTACTTTCCTTGGGTCAAACTAAACATCTTTTTAGATTTATCTCTATAGATCTTTATCCTCAAAATAACCAAATTTTGATCGACTGTAGCATAAGAACATCATTCCTTATCAGTAATATATCGTCTACATATAATACGAGGAATGAAACAACACTCCCACTAACCTTTTTGTACACACAAGGTTCATCCTTATTTTGATAAAATCAAACTTTTTGATTATCTCATCAAAACGGATGTTCCACCTTCGAGTAGCTTGCTTCAATCAATAAAAGGATCGTTGTGGCTTATAGACTTGATTTGTCCAACCGTTGAAACAAAAGCCTCTAATTGTATCATATATACATTCTCATCAAGCTCTCCATTGAGGAAGGCCGTTTTCACGTCCATTTGCCAAATTTCGTAGTGTCATAATAAGCTGCAATTGCAAGTAAAATCCGAATAGACTTGAGCATAACTACTGGTGAGAAGGTTTCATCATAGTCAACTCCTTATCTTTGTTTGAAACCTATTAAAACCAGTCGGGCCTTATAGGTCTCTACCTTGTCGTCTGCACCAGTCTTTCTCTTAAAGACCCATTTACACCCAATATGCTTAATGCCCTCAGGTGGTGAAACCAAAACCCATACTTGGTTTTTATACATGGAATCTATCTCAGATTTCATGGCTTCTAGCCATTTCTCTGAGTCTTTACTACCTATAGCCTGTTCGTAAGTCAATAGATCATCATCCTCTATAATGAATCTATACCTATCAGGTATCTTCGGTACTTTTCCAGATTTACGAATAGGTTGTGGTACAATAGGTTCTTCTACTTGGACAGGTTCATCCACTTGACCTGTAGTGGTTTGTAGTTCTTGAACTTCTTCAAGATCTATTTTCCTCCCACTTTCCCCTTCAAGGATAAACTCATTTTCCAAGAAGGCAACATGTTTCGTAACAAACACCTTTTGCTCAATAGGATTATAAAAATAGTATCATAAACTTTCTTTAGGATATCTCACAAATCTACATTTTTCAGATCTTGTCCCAAGTTTATCATTCTGAAACTTTTTCACATAAGTTAGACAACCCCAAGTCTTAACATGTTTAAGACTAGGTTTTCTCCCTATCCATAATTCATATGGGGTCTTTGGGACAGGCTTCGAGGGGATCTTATTTAGTAGATATGCAGCCGTCTCTAGGGCATAACCCTAAAAAGATACTGGAAGGTCGGTAAAACTCATCATGGAACGAACCATGTCCAATAATGTTTGATTTCTCCTTTCAGATACACCATTCAACTATGGCGTCCTTGGTGGAGTCCATTGTGAGATTATACCATTTTCTTTGAGACAATTGAGAAACTCATTGGTTAAGTATTCTCTTCCTCGATCTGATCGAAGAATCTTAATACTCTTACCAATTTGCTTCTTTACTTCACTTCTCAATTCTTTGAACTTTTTAAATGATTCAGATTTGTATTTCATTAAATACACATATCCAAATCTAGAATGATCATCAGTGAAAGTAATAAAATAAGAATACACTCCTTGTGCATTCGTTGTCATAGGTCCACATACCTCTGTGTGTACCAACACTAACAACTCTATAACTCCTTTTCATTTTTCACTAAATGGAGATTTAGTCATTTTACCCATGAGACAAGACTCACAAGTTGGATATGATTCGAAATCAGATAGCTCTAAAAGCCAATCTTTATGCAACTTAGATAATCTTGTTTCATTGATATGACCGAGTCTACAGTGCCACATAAAGGTATAATTAACATCATCTCTTTTTCTTTTTTTAGTTTATTCAATTTGAAATATATTTTCATGCAAGTCAAGTATGTAAAGTCCATTCAGTAAATTGTCAACACCATATAAAATATTTTATTATAAATAGAACAACTGTTGTTCTTTCTTATAATATCAAAACCATCCACATCCAATACAGAAATTGAAATAATGTTTCTAATAAGTGTTGGAACATAATAACAATTATTTAAACTAATGGATTTGCCCGTAGGCAGTGCTAAACAATAAGTTCCTACAGCTAATGCAGCAACCTTTGCTCCATTTCCTACTCGTAGGACGACTTCATTCTTGTTCAACTTTCTACTTCTGCTTAGTCCCTGCATATTGTTACATATGTGAGAATCACAGCCGGTATCCAATACCCAAGTATAATTTTGACTTTCAGAAAAATTAATTTCAATCATTAACAAACCTAGATCGGAAGTCGAAGCTTCTCCAAACTTCTTTTGGTCCGCAAGATACTGCTTGCAGTTCCTCTTCTAGTGTCCCGACTTATTACAATGGTAGCAAATTCCTTTGCTATCTGGATCAACTTTCTTATTATCCTTTCTTTTTGCCTTGCCCTTAGCCTTCTTCTTTTTCTTCTTTTCAGAAGATACCTTGGGTCTCTTCCTTTTCTTGGAAGAATCATGCACTAGTAAGACTTGGTTCTTGTTGGATGAGAAGTGACCTTCAGCAGTTTTAAGCATGTTAAGTAACTCAGGCAAGCTGACATCCAACTTATTCATGTGAAAATTTACAACAAATTGTGAGAAGGTGTCCGGGAGTGACTGCAAGATCAAATCTTGACTTAACTCCCCATCCATTACGAACCCTAGTTGTCCAAGTTGTTCAATTAGATTGATCATCTTTTGGACATGAGTCTCAACGGTAGTGCCCTCGATCATCCGAGATCAGAAGAGCTCCTTAGATATCTGATATCTACAGTCTTACTTTGCTCACCATACAACTCCTTGAGATGCAACAATATAGTAGGAACGCCCATAATTTCATGCTGACGCTGAAGCTCATTATTCATGGATGCGAGCATGATGCATGGAGCCAAGATTGCATCATCTTGCCACTTTCTGAAAGTAGCAATCTCTTTCTCAGAGGCTGTTTCTGCAACATTTGCAGGGACGGACAAATTTAGGACATAAGAAATCTTAGCAGTGAGAACAATTCTCAAATTCCTTAACCAGGCCGTGTAATTCGGTCGGTCAGTTTGTTAGCATCAAGTATGCTACGCAGTGATAGTGAGTTTGACATTTTTAAATTCTACATGTGAAATAGATAACATTTTAACATACATTCATTTTATTAATCATCAAAATAAATTAGGTCTTTATTTAAATTGGTATCTCCCACTATTTTCATCAAACTATATTACCCTCAATATATAGTTCGACAAATCTAATTAAAGAGTTGATAGTGAGAATAAGGATCTCATTTCAAATGTATATAGCATTGTGTGTGCAAAAAAAAATCATATACAAATAAATAGGTAGACAACTATTGTCAATTACATCACCATATAACTTCTTGTATTTTGCCTCTTAGATTATAATGGTCAAGTGTGTGCGTATCCGAACTAAAATAATCTAAGTTAAGTCCAACTTAGCACTTCCATATATGTGAAGAGAAAAATGCAACCTTTGTGTATGCACAACAAAGCGATAATGTTCAATTCCTTAATAAGCATCAAATGTGATAAAACAACATCTTAAATATTTAATACTCGCTTTGTGTGTGTACAACAAACTCATATTAAATATTTAATATTCTATCGCTTTACCATGCTAGAAGGTGACGCTTGATATTCCAAATATCTTTGAACGCTTAGGACTTAATATGATTTCTTTGAGAAGTTTGTTATTATTTGTCTCATCTAGTTAGCGCGCATGCATATATATATATATAGAGAGAGTAAGCATGCACATATAGAATACTATATTCTACCTGGATTGATTATGAATTTTTATTTTAGTTTGGTTCACTAGAGTCACCAAGTGAACCAAAAGGTCAAACCTAGGGTGCAAGAATTAAATTTAAATATAACTATTACATTTAAATCTCGGGCTCCATTACAAACGGGTCTTCAAGCTCTCCTTGCTCTTTGTCTCCAATTCTTCAAAATAATTCTAACTAATCCTATTACATAAATATTTACAATAAATAGAAATCTTGATCAGCAGTCAAGGGGAAGTACATAAGAAGGAGATAGAATTTACATTAAGAAAAATTAGAGAAGACGAGGTACGCAGACCCCATTTATAAAAACTCATTCATTCAAACATCCTATAAAATAAATCCAATCACACATTGGTCAATAGTCCATAATCAATCATATTTATTATCATACATATCTCCATATGCATCAATAAATAACATTCATCTCATGAATAATAAAACCATTCCATATATGCATTGATATCATTTAATGGGCAATTTAAAGTTGCATGAAATTGAATTTCATGTATAAAATAACTCTTTATTTTAATTATAAACCCATGTAAAATAACTCTTTATTTTAATTCTTGAAAAATTGTAAAAATTAATCAACATCGCACAATCTGCTACAGTGGCACTGCGACGCCGGTTTTGTGAAGAAAAACGGCGCTGCGGCACCGGGCCGTGTCCAACACGGGGATACGGCGCTGCGACGCCACGTCCAACGAAGGGATATCGCTATGCGACGCCGGCTTCCAGAAACTGTTTTCCAATTTTTCGTGCAGTCGCGAATTTGATCAGTTTTTCATCCAAAACTCGATTTTCTGCAATTGTTTTCAAAACCCATAATTTTATACAACATATTATGCCCAAAAAATTGTTCCAAACAAATACCCATATATATACGGAATCAAAACAATTAATAATTCGCATAAAGTTTGGCTCTTGATATCAGTGTTAGGTTTGTATATAACACGAACATGCAATCAAATTACATAAATAAAGCGGAAGCGCGATAAAATCAGATTTTAAAATTTTATACAAACCATCGCCATGATCTTTCTTTATGCACAATTATTAACTAAACGAAAGAGATGAAGAATAAGAATTATACCCTCGTAGAATTCTAGCTTCCTCAAGTACAAGTTCAACTCTAATTCCTTCATGCTCTCCTTGAATTCCACCGATTAAATTCCTTCCTTTGATCAACGTTAGTCACCCAAGTGTTTGACCTCTAGAGGTGATCCACCAAGGAATAATACTTGTTCAAGAAGATGAGTGTTGACAAAACCCTAGTTTCTATCTCTATAGAAATTATAAGTACTCTCCACAATTCTTATGCAAGAGTGTGTAACCCCAATCTATGATAAAACTTCTCTTATTTATAAATGTAGAAAAATCCTTCTCTAAAATATTTAGGATTAGGGTTTCTATTCTAATTAAACTCCTTTAATTAAATTAAACTCCTAATTTAATTAGGAATTCATGAGAGAGTACTTCTATTAATTAATTTCAATCCCTATTATAAATTAAATAATAGTAATCGTAATAATAATAATAATAAGGCTCCTCTTATTAATTTATATTTAATGTTTCCAAAATATTAAATAATAAATATTAAGCTATTTAATTTATTCTATTTCCATAGATTATATTAAATACACTTAACTTATTATTACAATTATGTCATTTACTTCTTAAATAAATATTTTTCTTTTGCTCCATATTAAACCGGTTATGAATAAATCAATTAGAACAATTCTAACCTTATTTAAATAAATAAATTAAACTATTTAATTCATTTAAATAAATAACATTTATTCTACAATAAGGGTAAGCCTCTTAGCGATCAACGACTTTCAGATAATATAGATTTCAACATTAATCACAAAAGAACCTTTTAGTGAATAGTTACCGTACAATTCCAAATGCACAACTCTAAATAATGTAAATTAGAAACTCCTTTCTAATTTCATTTTACCTTGGCCAAGGACTACTGAATTGTCATTTATCGAATCACATAGGACATTCACATCTTTTACTAGATATGGTAGATTCTGTGTTGATCATTCACCTATCTTCATGTACAACTTATTATACTCAATCAATACACTTTGATATACCCTAAAGGTCTTAAGGGACATGTCAAAGTATAACTCATCATACACAAGATACTATGATGATCTCAAGCCCAAGGATCACTTGTACTAGTATCACTAGAGGAATTCCTATTGACAGGCAAGTAAAACTCCATTAGGTATTTCTTAGCGAGCCACGTTCAGTGAACTTATTCTCCAATAAGCACTTACATATTTGCTTTAGTGTTTCCACACAAATGATTGTGAGATCAATTATCCTCTTCTTAAGAGCAAACAACGTATGTACTAATCTATTCGGATTCACTAATCCCCTTTTGAGTAATCCAACGATTATGAACGATTTTAGTTTGTGAGCTATCTTGAATTTAGATTTCATTAGCATGATCACCATCATGATTCTAAAAGCATTGCTTAAAACTATCAGTTTATCACATTTAATATAACAACACCATGTAGATAAAGTAAAATGCCTTTAATACTTTTATTAATAAATGAATAAGATTACAATATGCTACATCATATCAAATATGATTGGCTTGTGTGCATACTACTTTCATCATGTTCAACTGAAAATCTCTAGAAGAAAGAATTGGTTCTCGCACATGGAGAATGTGAGAATTTATTGGGTAAGGAAACGCAGAAAAGCCTCTAAGATTATTAAATCTCTCCAATCTCGAATCTTCTGATTGTTGATGCTGTGACAACTTGAATTTTTAAAAATTATTAAATAAGAATTTAGCGAATAAAATTCTTATTAAGAGATGTTTTGAGTTTGAGTATGTGTATATATGTGATATATATTGTGAAATATGTGATTTGGTGTGAAGGGAATTATATATTCATATATTTGAGAAAAGAGGTCTAATAGTTAATTAAACTATTGAAGAAAATAAATGAAGTTGTTATGAAAAGAAAATTAGCTGAATAATATTAATTTGATTAAGTTGAAAATTATATTATGAAATAATATAATTTGATTATTATACCTTATTGGCAATAGAATTGTTATGAATTAAATTTCATAAATAGTGAGAGTAATTCATTTAATTAGAATAGTGAATTAATGTAGGTACATAATTGTTTTAATAAAAAGAGAAAGCAATGTGTAATATTTTAATGTAGTACGAATGTAAATTTCATAAGTTAAAATATTATCGAATAAATAATTGATGGAAATTATTTACTGAATAAATTATTTAAGTATGATTATGTTGGTTAATTTTATGGAGGACAATTGTATATTTGGTGCGTATTTTATTACGCTATTGTGAAGGAATTATGCTAATTTAATTTAATTATTAAATTAGAGAATTAATGTTTATTTAGTAAAATGATTTATTAAATAAATAGAAATTATAATTTTGTTTGTAAGATTTAATTAGATTTGTTAATAAAATAAATTTGATTGAATTTAAATGTGACTAATAAACTATACTACATAAGTAATATAAAAATAAATGAAAATGAGAAGTTATGTTTGGCCAAACAAGGCCTTGTGGGGAGTTAGTAGAAATAACTGATGTTAGTGGGAGTTAGTGGGGAGTTAATAATATTATTAATACGTATTATATGTTATATAACTTTACGTATTCTAAAAGACTGAAAATTCTAAAGACTAAGTAGAAGAACAGAGAAAAGGAAGAAGAGAGGAAGAGAAAAATTGAGGAAACTAAGAGAATAAATTCTCTGTGAAATTGGAGAGGAACTTTGGAGATTAAGAAGGAACAAGTCTCTTCTTCATCATCTAATTAGGTTAAGAAAGATCAAAGAGAATAAGAAGAAGCCATGGAAGAAGAAGAAGGAAAAGCTAAAGAAGGTAAAAATCAAAACCCTTGTGTAATACTTTGATTTCCAATTGTAAAGATGATGTTTTATAAGACTTATGAAAATAAATCATGATTAAACTAGTATGTAATGATTCAAAGATGGATTATCAAGAATCAAACAAAAGATTCAAGAATTAAAAAAAAAAATAGAAAGTACGAATTTAAGAACACAAATTCGCAGAAAAATGAGTAATCAACCCGATTTTTTGTAAAAATCATATAAAATCGAGTTTTTGGAGTTAGAGAATGGGCCATATATCAAATTAAAGGTATGGAAGTAAGCTAAACACAGGAATAAGAATCGCACAAAAATTCCTTTTAGTTTGTCCGTACCGACTGATTTAGTGAGGCTGGTTCAGAACATTTACAGTCTGTTGAAACAGAAAAATCTGCTACAGTTTTTGACTTTGTAAAAATCGTATAAATTTGTGTGTTTGGAATTAGAAGAAACTTAAAACTGTAAAGTTGTAGATATTGAAGTTTTCTAGTTGTACTCGCGAGGTTGATCCATTTTCATGCAGTATGCTATTTTTAAGAAATTATTTTGTACGGCTGGTCAGAAAAATTATACTTTCTGACCTAAGTTGAAAAACATGAAAATCTGTTTTAATTGGAAAGGAACCCAAGGTTTGGGCCATGGTGGTCTGAAAGTAGAATTAATAAGGTTTAATTTAACGTAAGGATGGATAAAAACGGATAAGTAACGAATGAGTTGGGATTAAAACAAAAACAGTATAAGATGGAACTTTGGTTAATGTTTATATATAACCTTGTTTGGGTTGTGAGAGTTTGAGATGTTGAAGAGAAAACATCGCGTTGGGGCGCGGTGTTCAAAAAAAAAAATATATATATATATATATGTATATATTATTTTCAATTTTAAAATATTTACATGAGGTTTAATAAAAACAAATGATGTTTTAATGGTTGTGTTTTAGTAAGTTATATAAAACTTAAATTTGATGTTCGTGAGGTATAATAATATTGTTTAATTACTAAGCCATATGTTTATGGTATTTAAGGTTCCTAATTGAATTGAATAAGCCTAATATACTTATAATGCAATGTGTATGTAAACTTTAATTACTTAACTAAATATTAAGTATCGATTAAAATGGAACGTAATTAGAAAGGAGGTTGTTGTTAATAAACTGTATGATTAATGAGGAGTCCTAACGGGACTTAAACACTAAATATTGCATACCGATTAAAAGAAAAGATTAATGAATGTAGAGTAGAGTTATTTAAACGGTTACTAAACGTTGCTATGTGACTAAATAATGATGTGCATAATTTATATATTGTGTAGGATACGTGAGACGCAGATAGTTATAAGCTGTTTATGGTAATTGGTAATCTACGAGCCAGGCAAGTCTTTCAGTTCTTAATTGTTATGTGAACTCGATGATTAACTGTTTTAATTTATATTAAAAAAAAACACGATGCATTATTTATGTTGTAAGTACGGAATGTGATGGTCAATTTATGACTACACTGATTGAGTAAAGAATGCTGATTGAATTATGGAATTTAATCTTTATTTGATATATGATGTACAACATGAAAGTTATGTTTATTCAGATGTTTATGTTTTATAAGATGAGTATGTTATTTATGTGCTATGTGAAGCATGAAAACTGTTAGATTTCGCTGAGCTGTCGAGCTCATTCTTGCAAATAACTATTTTTGCAGGTTAAGGATCAAGGTAACGTTAAGTGTTACCTGAATGACATTGATCAAAATGATGCATGAAGATTAACTGTTTTTAGTTGAAGTTATTATTTGTATTATGTTGAGAGTTTGATAAATGTAATTATGTCGAGTTGTAAAGTTTGTATTGAGATGAAAATTTTTATAATAAGTTCGTTAGGGCGAATCCTATTATTAACATGTAAAGGTTAAAAGTTTTGGGATTGTAATAGAAAATTTTTAATTATTCCGCATTTTTATGATTATGTCATCGATTGGTGATATATTAATAGAAGTTTGATGTGTTAATAACGACCGAAGTCGAGGGTTGAATTGTATAAATTTTGGGGTCGTTACAGATGCCATTGTGTGGACCTCTCATATAATAATGAGCTCTCGTTTATGTGACTGTGCAAGTCCGTGGGTACTGTTTCGTTTGTCTGGAACATTTTGTTTGGAGTACCGTAGTTCATGTCAGGGTTGAACCCAGTTCTTCAATCTTCAGCTTTTGAGTTAGATCTTGAGCAGGATATGATCTCTTCGGAGGTTTGAAAACCTAGAGGGTCAAAAGAGTGTTGTGATAAATTGATTCTGTGGTCCGCAGATTCACATATTGTAAGGTTGTAAATGGGCTGCCTTTCTATTTCTTAATGACATTTGATGCTGTCATTTGATTCTACTACTTGAATGTCTGGTTCTTCAACTAAAACGCATGTCCCATTTAGGTAGGACTGAAGGGGAAATCTTGCTGCAAGAGACATAAAGACGGAGCTGCATATAGTGGAAAAAATATTTTGAGACTGGTTTCTGTTTAAAGTATTGATTGATGTAAGATGAATTTAATCTTGAGATTACCTTGAAAGATGGTCTGAAACATTCTACGTGAGGAAACTCCAATTACGAAGTCAACTACCGATCCTTTCCACCTTGAGAACCGTCTATCCCCTGAAAAGAAAACCATAATGTTAATGGTTGTGCATATACGTAAAACAAATCATAGACTTGACAATGAAAATTCAAGCAAGTGGTTGTGTTAATGGTTGTGCATATACGAAAAATTTTGTTTGATTTGAAGTTATATATCAACAACTTTATAACAATAGAAGTTACTAAAATTTAAGTTGTCGAAATATATACTTATATACATATTATTTACACTATTATAAAAATAATATTCCAATGCCTCAAATCAAACGAAATTTTACATAATCTCATTTTTTTTGCATACTCATTACATCCGTACAATCAAATTATTAAGTTGACGATCAATTGTATTGAAAGTAACCTAAGATTCGATCTAATATGTCTTTTACTATATATATATATATATATATATATATATATATATATATATATATATATATATATATATATATATATATACAGTCCCGATCAAGAACGGACCCTCCAAAATAGCGGACCTTCTTAAGTAGCGGACCTATATATATTACAGCTTATGTTTTCTCTCTCCTCCAAACACAATTTCTCTGCTTCGCCAAGCTGGGAACTCCTCTTCTCGTCGTCCGTGAACTTTCTCTCTTCGCAAAGCTGGGTACTTCTCGCCATCTTCGTCCGCGAACTCTCAACTCTCATACCCTCTTAGCAAAGCCGCAAGTGGGTCTTCTGTAAACACCCTCTGTGCTCATTCTCTCTCCTCGTCGTCCGCGACTCCAATTTCTCCACTGATTTGGGCCAATTTTAACCCTAGTTTGGAAGATCAGTGGCAGACCAACCAATTCGGAGAAAATTTCAGGAGGTAAAACCCTTGAATAATGCTAGTAGCTCTTGATTCCTGATCAATTTGTTTTGAGTTTTATTTCTCTGATTCCTAATTTTGTTCTGCAATTTTTTATTTTTTATTTTTTTTAAAAAAAGTGCTCTGTTTGGTTGGTGGAAAAATCAGAATCTAAAATTGTATGGGAATAGTTTCTTTAAATGCTCTTAAAGTTTATTATTCATGTTCTTTTGGTATTATTTGAGTCTGAATTTCTGTATATCATTCATGCCTGTGAATTTTTGGGAATAGTTTCTATTCGCGTAGCATGCCTGTGAAGTCCTCAAATGTGATTTATATCAAGTTCTATATATTGTCATGCCTGTGAATTTTTTTTTTAGCTAATCTAAAGATGAATACTGCTTTATGTGGACGGATTGTGTTCCACTATCAAGCAAGCATTGACATTTGAATGTCAATTATGGACTCCAATGATATTTCTGTTTTTCTTTGGCTAACTATGGACTCCAATGGTTATAAATGAACTGATTCCATAAAGTGGTAAAAATCTCTAAATGGTTAACAGTTTTAGATGTATGAAAAGAAGACTCTTTAAAACCATATATTGATCCTTAAATGGGAATAGTTTCTTTAATTGCTCTTAAAGTTTATTATTCATGTTCTTTTGGTATTATTTGAGTCTGAATTTCTGTATATCATTCATGCCTGTGAATTTTGGGGAATAGTTTCTATATTATTCATGCCTGTGAATCCTCAGAAGATGCATAATGCATAATTTTTTTATTTTAGCTAATTGAAGATGTGTAATGCATGGGTTTAGGTAGCACTGAAATATTAAAAAATTTCATTCAATTTTTTAAATTGGTTTTGCACCTTCATTATTCTCAGGTTTATTGAAAATGGATGACATTGACCATGAAAGAGGGAGGTTTATATATATTTGATAAGCTTCAGCCCTTATCCAGTGATCCTCCATGATTATGATTATGATTCATTTGCATTTGAATTGCAGAATGAAATTATCAAGCCTACAGTAAAGGGGGTTCTTGACATTATAAAAGCATGTGCAAAAGCCAAGACTGTTAAGAGACTGGTTTATACCTCCACTGTTGGAACTGTCAGTGTTCAAGAACAACAACTTCCTGTTTACGACGAAACCAATTGGAGTGACGTAGATTTTATCTAGTTTTCTACAATTGTGCGATTCTTTTGAAATGTCTTTGGGTTGCAAATGGGATTTGGTTCCCTGTATAATTGCAAGTGAGATTAATCACCATGCACTATATTTTTGTGCAATATTTGATTGCTTTTGGGTAAACCAGAGATCAACTTTGGGGTTCAAGTGCTAAATAACATGTAATGTTACTGGATATTTTTGCTGAAATTATCATGCAACATACTTGCAAGTCTTTGTTGGAATAACATGTGTAATTTTGAAGCCCTGCTTTACTCAAGTGTAATTTTGGTGAACCCACGAAAGATGAGCAGGAGGAGATATAAAAAATAACCACCTTATACCATCTATCAAATCAATATCTTCTTTACTAGTATAACAGATGCCATTCAAAATTTCTTTTAGATGCAAGTTCTATTTTTAAACCAAAATAATAATAATAAAAAGAAAACTAAAGGAAACAAGGACTTCCTGTACTGTACTAACAATACCAGGGCTAGCAAACCATGTATAAAAACTAATGTATACAGTCAATGGCTCAGCCATGAATACAATCCCAAGGCCACCAGAAACGAATATTAAGCCAACAAGTGATATAAAAACCAAAACAGATTCACAATGTACTACAAGTAGTATTTCAGATAGCTAAGCCAATTGGCTCGTTTTCTAAGCGTTGTGCCTATGCAAAGGCAAAAACAACACCAATGATACAAGGCCATAGCATATATATATGCAAGATGTTTTAGATGGCTTGAATATGGAATATCACAAATACAACGGAAATACTAGTTAATTAATCATCAGGAAGCACATAGACAACAGACTGGAATTCCTTCAATGATACAAGGCTGTCAGGAAGCATATAAACAGTAGACTGGAATTTCTTCAATGATACAAGGCTGTCAGGAAGCACATAGACAATAGACTGGAATTACTGCTCATCCCATTCATCATTCTTGTAGGATACCAGAGTGTCAACTTTGTCTAGCTGCATAAACAAACAAACAAACAAAACTCATCATTCCAGTTAACTACATGTATATCAGTATATGCTAACACATCAAATACGCCTGCAAAACAAAACTCATCATTCCAGTTTCTTCATATAAACATGTACTGATGTAAACATGTACTGATGTTGGAAATAAGAATTAAAAATAGATCTTAACAGAAAGATTTATCTGAATATGATGATGACCAAATGAATAAGAATAAGAATCTGAAACCTGGAAAAATCAAAAGATAAAAGAGAAACCAAAAAATGAAGAACAAAATCCAAACAGTCATATAATCACACCATTGGGTGAAGTCAAATGCAAACTCAAATGCACCTGTGGGTGAATCAATATCATAATCTACAGTTAGATCCTCAGTATCATCATCATTTGATGCTCCAGTTCTACATTTAAACAAATAACCAGTCAGTTTTAAACAAATAGCAAAGTCAAAATAAATTTTGTTGCAAAGTAAACATAAGTAAACTTCCTCACAGATTATTAAGCATCGGACAGTTTCTTTTATCGTGTGTCGCACCAACTTTGCCACATCCATGACAACGTCTAGCTTTGACATTTTTTCCCCCTAAAACCCTCTCTTTGCCACCCTTCAGTCTTTTGCCACACCCTTTTGCTCGTACTTGGTTCGGCTCAATGTAATTATGTTCATTAGTACAACTCATGTTAACTGACTTGGATACACTCATTCCAACACACTCCATTTCATTGTTTCTCTCAGAACCAATCTTCCCATTAATTTGATTGATCTTTTCCTCCACATTACCTAGACATTCTTTTAAAACTACTGTGGCTTCTTCATTTGTGAGAGCCCTATCAATCAAATCTAAAGAAAGTTGAATCAATTGACTTCGCAAGAGTAAGTATGGTTTGTCATCTTTTATCGCCACACCATTGTCATCAATTACACAAGATAATTTTGCCGTCTTTGTCCACCTCTTCAAAATGTATTTTGTAGGTAATTTGTCGAGATCATGATACTTATTCAAGTAAGCTATCACATGACGACATAAAATGCCCGAGCTCTCAAACTTTTTGCAAGTGCATGTTGCATAATCCTCAGATTTGTCATAATGAATTTCTCTGACTTTAAACTTGTTGACATTCATTCGGTAAATCTTATATACATGATAGTTGACATCCTCCTTCATAAGCTCAAACCTATAATTCAAACTCTCAAACAACTCATCTTCAAATTTATAATAAATAGAGTGTGTATAAATGTCAACCATTTGAAATAAGAAGTCATGTGGAATTTTCATTCTCGACCTCTCAATCAAATCTTTGTTATCCGCCACCAACTCTTCAAGTCGTTGATGTTGAAGGCCCCGACCAAATTGAATCATAAAATCCACTAAAGAATTTCTATTAGAAACAATTTTTTTGAAAAATGAATGAGAACTCTCTGCTCGTTGGCTACTTGACATGCTGGCTGAGAAAACATGATTCACATGTGCGGGTACCCATCTACAACGGAGGTCGTACATTGAATGTAACCATTTATTAGCAGACAACCCACTTTTCTGTATTAGCTCCACCCAAGTGGAGTCAAACTCTTCCACAGTCTCCGAATTCCAAATGCAATTTGAAAACTCTCCATAATAAGTACTGTATTTTACTGAGTCAATCTTCTCTGAAAATTTGGTCAAAATATGCCAACTACAGTACCTATGAAATGTATTCGGAAGGACCTGTGAAATGGCATTTGTCATAGCCGGATCCTGATCGGTGATAATCATCTTAGGTGCATCACCAGACATTGCTTCCAAAAAACACTTGAAAAGCCAAACAAAAGTATCTATGGTCTCATCACTTAAGAAAGCACAACCAAATACTGTAGTTTGACCATGGTTATTAACCCCCAGTAGTGGTGCAAATATCATTGCGTAACGATTCGTATTGTATATGGTATGAAAAATAACAACATCACCATAAAATCTATAATCCCGTCTAGAAGTTGCATCAGCCCAAAAACACCTAGTAATCCTGTTTTCATCGTCTGTGTCAATTGTGAAAGTGAATGAAGGATTCTTTTGTTGTTCCAACTTCAGGTACTCATGCAACATATCGCCATCATGTCCCTTTAACTCATTGCGCTTGTTTCTTTCAAAGTTATATAAATCTCGTTGCGTGCAACCAACTTTTTCAATCCCTTCCGCCTGCACTGCAAGAAATTTATATTGTTGACATTGTGGTATATTCACCATGCCAAGTTGTTGACTCAAAGATTTTTGGGCAGTTGAAACATTACGGTGCGATCGTAAAAGATGCCTCTTATTTGGGGTTGACAATGGATGACAATGACCCTCCTCAATTTTATTGATTACATATAAGTCATTTCTTTGTACCGCTACAATTCTTGCACTACAACCTTCTTTTGTAGATCCACGTTTTCTTTTTACATCCACATCGGCTAATAGTTTGCCCTTTCCTTGCTTATAACACACATACTCCTTCCTACAAATCTCATCGCTTCCCACCCTTTTTTTCTTAGTCCACTTTCGCACACTAAAACCAACATGCATTGCATATGTATTGTAAAAACTGTGAACATCATCTAATGATTGGAATTTTTGACCTAGCTTAGGCGTAAACTCATCAGCTACTTGAGGAAAATAGATAAAAGTTGTAGCATTGTTCAGATCCATTCCCTCTAAATTCATTTCTACATTATCCCCAAAACTCCCTTTTTCATGGTCAATGTCATCCATTTTCAATAAACCTGAAAATAATGAAGGTGCAAAACCAATTTAAAAAATTGAATGAAATTTTTTAATATTTCACTGCTACCTAAACCCATGCATTATGCATCTTCAATTAGCTAAAATAAAAAAATTATGCATTATGCATCTTCTGAGGATTCACAGGCATGAATGATATAGAAACTATTCCCAAAAATTCACAGGCATGAATGATATACAAAAATTCAGACTCAAATAATACCAAAAGAACATGAATAATAAACTTTAAGAGCAATTAAAGAAACTATTCCCATTTAAGGATCAATATATGGTTTTAAAGAGTCTTCCTTTCATACATCTAAAACTGTTAACCATTTAGAGATTTTTACCACTTTATGGAATCAGTTCATTTATAACCATTGGAGTCCATAGTTAGCCAAAGAAAAACAGAAATATCATTGGAGTCCATAATTGACATTCAAATGTCAATGCTTGCTTGATAGTGGAACACAATCTGTCCACATAAAGCAGTATTCATCTTCAGATTAGCTAAAAAAAAATAAAAATTCACAGGCATGACAATATATAGAACTTGATATAAATCACATTTGAGGATTCACAGACATGCTACGCGAATAGAAACTATTCCCAAAAATTCACAGGCATGAATGATGTACAGAAATTCAGACTCAAATAATACCAAAAGAACATGAATAATAAACTTTAAGAGCATTTAAAGAAACTATTCCCATACAATTTTAGATTCTGATTTTGCCACCAACCAAATAGAGCACTTTTTAAAAAAAAAATAAAAAATAAAAAATTGCAGAACAAAATTAGGAATCAGAGAAATAAAACTCAAAACAAATTGATCAGGAATCAAGAGCTACTAGCATTATTCAAGGGTTTTACCTCCTGAAATTTTCTCCGAATTGGTTGGTCTGCCACTGATCTTCCAAACTAGGGTTAAAATTGGCCCAAATCAGTGGAGAAATTGGAGTCGCGGACGACGAGGAGAGAGAATGAGCACAGAGGGTGTTTACAGAAGACCCACTTGCGGCTTCGCTAAGAGGGAATGAGAGTTGAGAGTTCACGGACGAAGATGGCGAGAAGTACCCAGCTTTGCGAAGAGAGAAAGTTCGCGGACGAAGAGAAGAGGAGTTCCCAGCTTGACGAAGTAAAGAAATTGTGTTTGGAGGAGAGAGAAAACATAAGCTGTAATATATATAGGTCCGCTACTTAAGAAGGTCCGCTATTTTGGAGGGTCCGTTCTTGATCTGGACTGTGTATATATATATATATATATATATATGAAGACATCTTATCCGGTTTAGAAGGAAGACTTTCTTGATTGCCTCCTTTCCGAGGTGAACCAGGGTTTTTTTTCGTCGAATGACCTTATTGATAAGCTTGCTAATCCTTTCTCCTTTGTCGTAATAGGGAGTTTTTCTCATGACCGCATCCTTTCTCCTTTGTTGTAGTAGGGAAGTTTTCTCATGGCCGCCCTTCCGTTAATGAGATACGTAATAACGTAAAGTATTTGCGATTTTCTCTGGCTTGCATAGTTTCTACTATATATATATATATAAATATAATAGTAAAGTCGAACTGAATAAAAGGATTACTAACTACAGAGTAATTTTTTATAACATTTGTAGAGCCGAAAAAAAAATAATTCCAGTTAACATAAGAACTGAAATCAATATTTACTCTCAAATTATTAGCATTTGCTACTTTTATCAAATTTAGCTACCATATAATCTATTTAACGTATGTATGACACAGTTTCATAATTTTGACTCTCCACATTATCACATCAATATAAGATAAGACTGATCAATTGAGTCAATAGATTATAATGAATGTAATATAGGGATGTTTACATACTATAAAGTTACAAATGTTATTATTATGGAAGTAGACTTTCTACAATAACAAAAGCAAAAGACTCAAAACTGAAATTCATAATATACAAATTCCTAAAATATGGACATACCCTTGTCCTTCCTTGTTCAAATAAACATACAAAATTCATAAAAAAAAGAATGATATGTTCGCAGACTGAAAAATTGACGAATTGAATTACACTCTGTACAATTCTACCTACGCCATGAATCCACGTTAGTAGCAAACTAAAAATCATTAAACACATGTATAGAATTACACAATTCATAATATACAAATTCCTGTGAAATGGACATGGACTTATATTTCTTTTTCATGTTTATACATACAAAAACACTTATAAAGAAGAATAATGAGGAATAGAAAGAGAATTAAAGAAGTGTAATGAGAATGAAAATGAGAAGAGCAGCAATGAAGGAGTATTTAAGAGCAGCAACCAAAATAGCCAACGATATAAAGAACAATTGCCAAAGTACTTGCACACTTGCCCATGTAAGCAGACCCGTCAATCCAACAGCCACTATGTTATCCGGATCCGGGTCCAGAACCAAATCAACCCACCTGAAATTGAATCTGGGCCGTTGATTCCCCTTCCCCAGATCTTCATCCCCTCCATTTTTACTCTTAAACCCATTTTGTTCTCCTCCATTCTCTCCCTTTTCGGGTTCTGTTTTCAACCCCTTTTTGCCATTGATTCCTTCTTCTGCATAGACCAAGAATTTTCTAGGGTTTCTTTGAGATTTGAGGGGTAAAGATGGGAAACTGAGATTGTGACGAGGATGAACATATGAAAGTGGATTGAAATTTGATTGATTTGGGGGTGGAATTTGAATTGGGATGGGAGGATTTGAGATTGCAGTGAACCCTAACATGTTTCTTATTTTCCTGGAAACTAAGATTGGTGGGAAAGGCTAAAGTTGGAGTCACAGTCTCGTAAATGGAACGGAAGATTCAAAAAAAAATACAAATTTTCTATCTAATAAAACGCACCTGTTTTTTTTTTTTAAAAAAAAAATTTCGTTCACTCTAATTAAGAATTAGGCTCGTCCAAAATTTAGATAGATTTCACCCCTTGTGCCGGAGACACGAATGAAATATATATATATATATATATATATATATATATATAATAATCTAGAGTTTTTTTTCATAAAATAGAGCACGTACATTTTTATTTCTTTTTCTGTGTTGACAAAATTGTTACTACTATTTGGTCACTTAAATATGAATAGTTGATATGGTATTCTAAAGATAGGTGGATACAGCCCAATTGTATATGCATATGCAAGCCCGCTCAAAAAGATTTAATATGGACCAACAATGCTATCCGTTCTATCTTCTTAATTTGCCATATAATTATGTCATCTAACACCAAGAAATATCTAAAATCCAATTATCAAATACTTGTGGAAATAAAGGCAATATATATTGTTAAATTTTTTTTTTATATAAAAATAATTCGAAGAACTTGGAATGTGGAGAAGAATAACTTATTTGGAATGTAGATATATGTAACTATATAAAAGAGTTTACAAATGATACCTTGACTACTACAAAGTACAAATGATACCTTACTCTGTTTATTTTGGAAATTAGATAATTTATGAAGCAGACTACTACAAATGATACCTTGACTCTGTTTACAATTTTAATAATTGAAAATTCTTACATTACATAACTAAATATTTAAAAAACGTTATTAGTACCCAAAGATGAGCCAAATGATGGAACAGATAATGTATGTCAACGAGGGCTGCTTACTGAAGGCATGCGCAACAAAGGAATACTGCCTGAGCTGAATTGCTCATTGTTTTCCCCGAGATTAGCATAAGAGCTTAGCTGAATACTGTAAAGATCAGTTTCATTGTTTATTAAGCTTACAGTCTCTTCATGGCTATGGCTGTGTTGATCATTAAGCCAAGGATGTTTAATGGACTTCCTTAAACCTTCTAATTCCATTGCCACTTCCTTCATTGTAGGTCTTTCTTCACCACTCAGATTAAGGCACCTCTTTACAAGTTGAGCAACTGTTTGAAGCTGATCTAATGTCCCTTCCCTCATCAATCGAGGCTCTAGAATCTGAAACAAACGATTTTCCTTTATAGACGTTATGAAATATGTTGATAGATTTCTCTCTTGTTGGGGTCTCTCCATGGAAAGTGGCTTCATCCCCGTCATGAGCTCCGCTAGTACTACTCCAAAACTATAAACATCACTTTTATCCGTCAATTGACCTGTATGGAAGTATTCCGGATCCAAGTAGCCTATAGTCCCTTGGACCAATGTAGTCACTTGGGTTTGATCCAAGGGTACTAGTCTTGATGCTCCAAAATCTGAAATTTTGGTAACGTGATGATCATCCAATAATATGTTGGCTGACTTGACATCGCGATGAATGATAGGCATGGACGCTGCTGAGTGAAGATATGCAAGCGCGCCAGCAGATTCAGCAGCAATTCTCAATCGATTTTCCAAAGATAACCATGATATGCCTCCGTTGTTATGTATATGATCAAATAGGTTACCATTGGAGACGAACTCATAAACCAACATGGGGACTTCGCTCTCCAAACAACACCCCAAAAGCTTCACTACATTCCTGTGGTTAATCTTTGTAAGAATAACCACCTCATTGATAAATTGCTCTATTTGACTCTTATCCATTACTCGAGACTTTTTGATTGCAACTACGCGATGATCAGGTAAAACTCCTTTGTACACTATACCATAACCACCCTGTCCAACGATCCTATCATCAGCATAGTTGTTGGTGGCTTTCTTTAGCTCTTCAACACTGAATTCTCTTGTGGACTCAACACTACCCCCATTAGAAGTACTTTGTTGTCTTAACAGCATACCGCCATTTTCCTGAAAGAATTTCTCCCTGCGCTCAGTATCTTTCCTTCTCTTGATGATAAAATATAACCAACTTATTCCAATGATTAACGACAAGAAGCCAAATCCCACACCTGCAAACAATTTGAACGATAACTCATAAAACTACAGAAATCTCAATATTATAAACAATAAATTGTGTAATTATGGTTGATTACAAGGACTTTAAACAAGAAGATAATAGCAGTCTACCGGTTTGAAACCAACACCTATATATATATATATATATATATATGTGTGTGTGTGTGTGTGTGTGTGATCTTAGCCATATATTCCTAATAATGAATCCATTCAGAGTCACAGTCAGGCGTTGGAATGGAAATCAAGTTAACAAATATGACGAACAATATGAGCAACTTTACCCCAAGAATAAACAAATCCAGCTCCGAAGTTTAATTGGCAGTAGAATTTTCATCGAGAATTATATCCAGTTAGTTATTGTTATATATGCATATATTGGGCTAGATACCAAGAAAACTGTAGAAAATTCTGTGTTTTAGATACCAGTTTGGATTATAAACTTTAAAACACTTGGAATTTGGCTAAAATAGCAATAAACTTATCAAATAATTAATTACCTAGTAAGAATTTGATTACTGGGAAGTCTGAGTTGTTAGCAATACAACCAGTACTGCTATTTTTCTTGCCATCGCCATAGAATCCATGTGGACAAGAACAGTTGTAACTTCCTGGAGTATTGATGCAGTAGTTCTTCTCGCAAGCATTTTTGCTTGGATCCTCACATTCGTTGATATCTAGCCAAAAATACTATAAACATCACAACACATCAAAATCACTATAATATAGTACTCCAATTAATTGTAAAGTCAAAAGGATTCTATTTCAAATGGTCGGCTTTATACATGTATGCATGGCTCTGAATTAAGAGTAATTTGACAAAATAAAATAAAATTCAGTGACAACTTAATACTCCAACCAATCCGTAAAAAGAGTATCACTTTGCAAACATTAAGGATGTATATATTTTTATTCAATGTTACCTTGCCTAATAATAATAAGTTGTTAGTTTAGTAGGTCGGTAAAATTTAATTTTTGATCTGTTTGGAGTTACGAGACCTATAATATATTAAATCGAAACTCTCGACCAGCTCTACAACACTCATGTATGTCAGAAAAAAAGAATACCATTTTCAATGAAACTTACAAAGTAATATTTGAAAATTCACAAACTAACCTTGGCAGCCTGGACTGAGATAGGGATTGCCCTCGTAACCATTTCTACAGCTACAACGATACCCTCCTTGTCCGCTATCAGAATCAACACATTTACTATTCTGTTGACATAAAAAATCAGCTGAATTTTGAGCTTCGTTGCAACTTTGAGTTCCAAATGCCCAATCAAGCACCACCGGAACACTATCCAAAGTCCTATTCTTTAAAGTCGGATCCAAAAGGTCCGAAGCCCCACGAAATTTGAACCGGTCCTCCTCCCCAAGAAAGGCATAGCCACACCGGTCAAATGACCAAACCTCGGTGTGATTTCTGAAGCTGCGAAGTGAAGTATTAAAAGTCTTTAAACCCTTGGGAATGGAGGTTTGGCAACAACCAATCCCGGAACAAAATCCATCCAATATGTCTTCACTATTGGAACAAAGTGACATTAAGCCACTACTATAATTCCTGCCTTTTGTGCCGGAGATCCAGGCATAATCATCGCATCCAATGACAGTGAACTTGTTTGCATCCGAGAACGTGAAGTAAGAGCTTGTTAAATCGATCTGTACCCACCGGTTTGATGGTGGTATGAGCTTACCTGCTTCATTGTAGCAGGTTGAGGCCATCCAGTTCTTGACACGAACTTGGGTATCGGATATATCTATAACCTCCAGGTTACCGGTTGTTATGAATGGTTTTGGGGGATTGAAAGAAGTGTTGCAGTTGATATCAAACCATGGGTCTATGGAACAACCTGTTCCAATGCCTATGCCAAAAGGGTACGGGACGGCTAGGTTTCCGCATTGGCTTTGGCATCGGGGCTTGGTAACGGCGGTAGCCACCTTTGTGATGGTGGTGGTGTTGTTGGCGGTGGTATTAGTGTCGGATGTGGCCAGCGTTAAGGCAGCTAGTCCACAAGCTATGACTAAAGCAAAAAGCAGCTGCATTTTCTTTTTGCTTCTTTTTTGGTAGATGTTTGGGAATCAATTTTTTGGTCATATGGCCAGTGCATGACACACTATTTATAAGATAGCTATATGGATGACCTGGTAATATTGTTTAAAATCTTATTTAATTAACCTTGTCATTTCCATGCATTTAACTTTTTGAAGAGAAATCTTGTTTAAATCTTATTTAACTTACCTTGTAATTAATTTCCATGCATTTAACTTTGAAGAAAAGTCTACCCTTTAGTGTACACGTTTTATATTTAATAGTTCTAGCATAACTGTAAAGCAAAGAGGGAGAGAGGGACGAGAGTCACTTTAGTTAACAACCCAATATACATGTTAAGCAAATATATTTATGGGTGGTGTATAACAATAATAATTTTAAAAAAACTTATGCAAGTGACAGTAGAATTCATGATAATCTATTCGCATATGATCTAATATGTACATGTAATGAATTTGGAACTTAATCTACTAGAATTTTTTTGATTAAGAGAATTTATTCCGTGTCTACAACTAAAAGTAATGACTGAGGTTAATGCATTTACAAAAATAAAATTATAAGTGTTATGAGGAGTATATTCTAGAGTGTGTATAAATATTCTATACTCTAGTATCAAAAAATGCCTTTATCAATACATTTTTTGAAACTCAATTGTACAAATAAAAAGTGAATAAAAATTATATAAATACGAAAATATTATTTAATTTAAGATTGTGAATTAAGTATTGTGATTTAGATCGTGTAAAATAAATTAAGATTGTGAAGTCGAGGGACCAGGTATAATATCGGACCCAAGATCCACCCTAGTCTGAGTAAAGTTTCTTTCCTGTAGTTTTTCTACGACTCCGAGTACGAGTTTACCTTTGTCTTCTAGTGATCGTTTACTTGACCCAGTCAATGCAAAAGGTTATTTAATAAATTTTAATTTCTTTAGGAACTAAATTATAGATTTTTTTTTTATAAAAAAATCATTTGTTTGCTAACATAAGCCCCGTGTGTGGTTTTAGATTAATGAATAATATTCCATCTCTTCCAAATTTTAAGATAATTACTGACCTTTGAAATTAATTTTAAAAAAAAATTAAACTTAAATTGATACAATTCAATTAAAAGTGATATAACTCATTTAGGCTTTGAAAAGGATAAATTATAATTAAAACAGTCACTATAAAACTATTAAATTGTTATATAAATTCAATTTCACGTAATACGTTGGAATAATTAATTAGACCTCCACTTATACCAGAAACCTTCGGCCACTGAAGCGCAGAAAGCTATGGCCATGTGCTAGTATACTAAAGAATATCTACAATTATTTCTCCAGTACTAATTTAGAGTTTAGATACCGTGAATGATGATGCAATACAAGAAAAGTGGGAAATTCGCATTTTTTCCAAAAAAATATATTGAGAATATTAAACGTTTAATATTATATACTCCCTAAAAATATGATTAACTTTTATAATTATATTATTTACACTTGAATAAATTCATCTAAATTTAAATTAAAAATATTTCAATTTAGTGCAAAAAAATTTAAATCAATCCTATACTCTAAAACAGAGAAAATATTACAAATACATTTAATGGACGTTTAATTAATTTGGGAACATCCATAATTAAAAGTATAACAAATTAATAAATTTCTTAGTCCTTTGGACTGTTTCAAGGAACGCAAAAAAAGAGCTTTTTAGGACTAGTGAATAATGTCTCTGATAATTAAAAACTGAGACCTTGTAATCACTAAATATTAAGTTCGATTCTTGTATTTGTCCTCAATTTATTGTTAAACTTATAAGTTCTGTTTTTTATTGTAGAACTTTATTACTCCCTCTGTCCCAAATTAATTGCTCAATTTTGACCTTTTAAAGTCAAATTGACTATTTTTAAAACTAATCTTTTTACTATTTTTGCTAACATATAGGCGAAGACATTATAACCAAAAGAAAGTATATACAATTTATTACTAATTTCAATTTTTATAATTTTAGAAATATATTTATATATGCTTAATTATTAATTTTAAAAATAGTCAATTTGACTTAAAAAGTCCTAGAAAAACAATTAATTTGGGACGAAAGAGTATCTTTTTATTTGTAAAACTTGTATTTCATCTAATGCTGATATATACAGTGGAGTCAATTCTAAAAAGGGAAAGAAAAGAAAAATACTTTTGGAATTAAACTTTCAACAGGATGAATAGGACTCGTGTGAGCATGAAATAATTGAGAGTCACTTCTAATTAGAATGATGTTAATTTTATATTATAGTGATTAGTAGTTATATATCAGTACTTAATGTGAATCATTACTTCAATTTCGTTAGCCCGATGTCGGAGTGTGTGTACAATAATAGAAGAAATTAAACCAACTCATTCTACAAGTTTGTCACCTTTTCTAAGAAGACTTTGAAATCTAGCCGATCACAAATTTATTTTTCCAAGTCTTTTAAGAAGTATTTATTTCTAAGATAAGAGTACAGTAAGTTACAATAAAGTTATTTTTCTTCTTTCATGAATGCATTTGTAAATATATATATATATATATATATATATATATATATATATATATATATATATATATAGAAAAGTAATTCTGATGTGGAATTAGTTACTGATCTATAGTCAATTTTAGATGAATCCAATTATATGCACAATTTTTGTATGCACCATGACTAATACTGACTGTTTGCACTAAAATATTACAGACAAGTGAGTAATTATTTATACAACAATTGTGTAGAATGAGGCAAAATGATAATTAGGTCATGCTAATAAGTCATCAAAAGTCTTAAATTCAATAAAATCCAACCCATGTATGTGGACTTAATCCCATTTTCATTTTGTTTTGTCGACATTTTTCTTATCAATTTCTCTCTCTTTTTTTTTGACAAATTCTTATCAAGATCTTTTGGGGAAAGAGAGCCACATATTTTGTGTGTATTACAAGGACCTATCAACATATAATTAAATTTCAATTTTAAATTCCATTCAAATTGGATAGCAGAGTGTGTGTACAATAATGGAAGAAATTAAACCCAACCCATTCTACAAGTTAAATTTGTCATCTTTTCTATGAAGACTTTAAAATCCACCCTATCAACAATTTCATTTTTTCCAAGTCATCTTTATAGTAAGATGTCCACAACCATCGCCCCATTATCCCTGTCATGCTTTCTACCAAAAGATAAAGTAAATTAGTTAAAAAATAACGAACTCATTTTATAATCTTTTTTGCAAAAGACTTAAACTCGTGACCATGTCCACAACCAATTGAATTAATGTCAACTGCCTCCTCCTCATCAAATCTTACCTTTATTATCATTTTTATCACATTCATTTCTTCTATTACGACTCCTGTTTCATTCCATGTGTATGATCAATAACAAATAATTCTTATTTATTAAAAATTATTCCTAAATAAATAAGTTATATCTTCGTCAATACTTTAATGATATGAGATAAGACAAAGAATGAAATAAAAGTATTAACTCTTAAATGATACTCCCTCGGCCTCGGTTTCTCGGTTTCTTAATATTTGACGTTTTAGGATAATTTTTTTGTTCCTAAATGTTTGTCGTTCTAGAATTTTTAGGAGAATTGGTTATAATTTTTCCCAAATTACCCTTAAAATAAATTAACTAAAAATTTCAATACTCATTTCTCTTCTTTATGTATATCTGTGCAATCTACATACATTCCTCTCTCTTCTTTTTTTTCTCTGTTTTTTCCTATCTGACTTACTCTCTCCCTTTTCTTTTTTTCTCTCTCCTTCATATCTGACACATTCTCTCTCTCTCTTGCAATCACTCTTTTTAATATAATCATGTTTTCTCCACACACAAAAGTATATTTGTGTCTTTTTAATTGTAAATTATTTAAATTTATTTCTTTAATTAGTTGCATTTGTGGTTAATATAATTTAGTTTGTTCTGTTTTATAAGAACATACATAATCTAAATACTTCATGGAACAACTTTTTAATTATAAGAAAAAATGATGAAAAAAAGAGCTTACAAAAATTTTAGGCAAATAATAAAAAAATAAAATAAAAAATAAAAAAGAAGAGTGAGATGACATAGATCTGGTGAGAAAAATTAGCTATATGAGAAATTAAGTTTATAGGATAACTACATATTGATTAAAAATGAGGAGAGAGAAAGTGGGTGAGAAAAATTAGCTATATGAGAAATTAAGTTTATAGGATAACTACATATTGGTTAAAAATGAGGAGAGAGGAAGTAGATGAATAGATAAATGAAAGGGTATTTTGGACATTTGGTAGCATATTTGATTAGCAATAGTTAAGTTTCTTGATATATGTGCTCAACTCTAAAACATCAGATATTAAGAAACCGAGGGAGTATAAGTTACGAAGTCCACTAAAAAAACATAGCAACACATTCACAAGTAAATGCAAAGACAAAATAATAATGGGTTAACTGCATATCGGACCCCAAAATATACACTCTTTTACACTCCGTAGCTTGAGGTTTAAACGCTCCTATCTCGCTACCCAAAATACCGTTAAATAACTAATATCAATACATAAATTAATAAATACAATAATTAACCTAAATGATTAAATGTAATAAGAATAATTAACCAATATCAATACATAAATTAATTTAATCTAAGTTAAATATTTATCTTTAGCCCAAAGGAAATTTACGTAGATTAAACCTTTAAATGAACACATAACAAAAAAGAAGACGAAGAGACCTAGTCTCCTCCTCTCTGTCCCTTCCCCCCTTTCTCTTCCCCTTCACCATTGATCCTCACTTCCGCTCTTCCCTATTCTGTTGACATAAAAAATCAACTGAATTTTGAGCTTCGTTGCAACTTTGAGTTCCAAGTGCCCAATCAAGCACCACCGGAACATTATCCAAAGTCCTATTCATAAAAGTCGGATCCAAAAGGTCCGAAGCCCCACGAAACGTGAATCGGTCAATTGACCAAAGTTAACTTCATGCTAACCATTTCCGTGAATTACCGATCCTGATCCCCAAGAAAGGCATAGCCACACCGGTCAAATGACCAAACCTGGGTGTGATTTCTCAAGCTGCTAAGTGAAGCAAGAAAAATCTTTAAACCTTTGGGAATGGAGGTTTGGCAACAACCAATCCCGGAATAAAATCCATCCAATATGTCTTCACTGTTGGAACAAAGTGAGATTAAGCCACTACTATAATTGTAAGAAATTAATTGAAGATAAAAGTAAAGTACTTTTTATTTAAGCATGAAAGAATTACATCAGGTTGCTAGAATCTATTAATTATACTAAAACGCAGTTAACATGACCACATCATGACATTTGTCAATCCCACAATTCAACACTTGTCATACCTCATTAATGCTCCTCAATCTATTATCTACTATCTATTATCTATTCCCTATTATTATACATACTAAAATACACTACTGCTCATGCAACATTAATTACTCCTCACACAATATTAGGTAATAGATTTCTAACCAAAATTTTAACAATTACTAAAATAAAAAATTCGTTAAACAAATACTACCAAAAACGAATCCAAATTACAAATAGATTTATAATATTATTTATATTATACATGATCACACAACAATCTGTAATATAAATTTATATCAAACTTTTAAAAACTACCAATATAAAAAAATCTAAAATTTAAACTATTATAATATTATCAACTAATTTAATTTCTCAATATTTTAACATAAAAATCATAAATTGAACTACTGAATTTAATTTACATATAATTTTCACGTCTAAAATTTTCCAATTTTTTTTTAATTTTATTTTCACCCTAAAAATCTAAACTAATATTTAACTTCATTCTCACCCTAAAAATCTAAACTGATATTCTTATTTTATGATCGTATTATTTTAATTCTTTGGGATAATTTTTATTTAGTTATATTGATTGAGTACTATCTTATTTTTATAATTTTTTATGTACATTAATTTTTCTCATGTGCGAAAGACTTATAATAATTACGTTGTAATTAAACAATTACATAATTAATATTTAATTATTTATAGGTACTATAATCAATCAATTTTAATTTAAAAATACCATCTTAAAAAAAATATTACAGTCTCATATTATCAAACAAGAAACAAGCATACTAAAGGTTATTTCATAAAATACAAATTTATAATCAACAAACTAAATAACACCCCATCACAACGCTTGAGTTTGGACTTTGGGCTTTTGAATTTTTTTTATTATCCCATTTTTGCAGATAACTCGAACATAAAAATATCTGATATTATCCAATAATTTAATTTTTGAACTGATATCAAATAATATATCATAAAATCACCCAAGAAATATTTATATTATAATTATTACTCTCTATTTTTTTTATTATATCTATTAGCTAAGGTTAGAATAACAAATCTAAATTGATATTATATCCCAAAATTACACCAATTCCAAATTGATATTATTCAATAAATTAGTTTTTTAATTATGATAATTACATTTACATTTTAGACAATCGTAATAATACTCAACTCCCATCTAAATTTTTAAGTATCAGTTAGTACCCCTACAAGTTTTTAGGGTTGACTAAATAAATAAAGTGACATATTTATCCTTACATATCATCAAATTTTAATTCATGAATAATATATATATTTTAAATAATATATTTTAATGGGGTTGTTCTAATTAGAGTAATTGAGTATGTTGATAGTTTAGTTTTTGGCGTTTAACAACAGAAAATATTATTTGTCTTATAATCAACAAAATGAATAATCCCGCCGCAACGCAAAATTATTACTGACTGTTAATTGAAAAACTAGAGGGGTGACAAGTGTTATTATAATTATCTACATGGGGTGTCAGTGTATTTTACTCTTTTTTAGTTCTATACTCACATAAAAAAATGTAACATTATCCCATAAATATGTAACGCATACAAATCTAAACTGATATTATATCCCAATATTGCAGCAATTCCAAATTGATATTATCCAATAATTTGATTTATAATTTTTTTTACTATCCCATTTTTGCAAATAACTATAACGCACAAATATTTGATATTATCCAATAATTTGATTTTGAATTTTTTTTATCTCATAATTGGATTTTTTGTTATACATTTGTCAGATAAATTTTTAATTTACATATATACCATCTTTTTATTATAATTTAATTTATTAATTATATATATAAATTTATAATTAACAAAATAAATAATCCCTCCGCAACGCGCAGGGTTGTACCAAACAATATATATCTTTTATCTTTAACTGCATTTTAAAATTTTAATAATTTAAAACTTTTAAAATAAACACAGATATACAGCATTGGTTGCACTTCAAGTACCAAACAATATATATCTTTTATCTGTAACTGCATTTTAAAATTTTATCTAGAAATAATTGGGGTGAATATACACTAATTTAAATATTTTAATAATTTAAGATATACACTAATTTAAAATTTTAAAATTTAAAATTTTTAACTGCATTTTAATATTTTAATAATTTAAAATATACACAGATATACACTAATTTATATAACTGCATTTTAAAATTTTAGTAATTTAAATCTTATTAAAATTTGGAGATTTGAATCCTATTAAAATTAGGAGAACTAATAAATAAAACATAATTTAATCCGTTATTATCACAATTTGTTTTCTTCATCTTACTACTGTTGTACATCAAAAAGTTATAACTTCCACCTATAAAAGTTTACATAATCTTTTATCCGTCATTATCACAACACAAGTATTCTTTTATCACAACACAAGAATTATTTTAGCCTACTAGTGTTATATTTCTTTTCTTTAGCCTACTATTGCTATTTATCCTTGATTAGCACAACACATGTATTTTTTTAGCCTACTACTGCTATATTTATTTTCTTTAACCTATTATTAATATTTATCCGTGATTAGCACAACACATGTATTCTTTTAGCCTACTACTACTATATTTCTTTTTTTTAGCCTACTACTGCTATTTATCTGTGATTACCACAACACATGTATTCTTTTAGCCTACTACTACTATATTTCTTTTCTTTAGTCTACTATTATTATTTATCCGTGATTAGCACAACACAAGTATTCTTTTATTCAAATTAAAAAATAATATTATACTTTTCTACTATACAATAATATTACTTTGCTTCTTTTATTCTTCTTTTTTGTACTACTAATAAATTTTATTACTTTTTTGCTAACACAATAATCTTTTACTTGGAGGAACTCCATTATAATACACTCACTCCTCCCAAAGATCGAATTTCAAAGAGTGAAAGTGGATAGATTTTTGTGCTCGAGGAACTCCATAACCCGCTCGGAAGATTAATTTTGCACACATTTAGGTATTTTCACATCTTTCATTTTATCTCTCATACCCTAACATTAAAGAAAAATCTTAGTTTTTTAATTTCGATTTTATCATGATATATGTAATTATGTCAACATGAGATATAATATATAGTGCACGTTGCAAAAATTGTCTGATTCATGTTTGTCTATATGCAAGGATCGTGTTTCCAAAAATTGGAGAAATCAACCATAAACCATAAATGTCAGAAAACAATGAAAAATATGAATTTACTGTCAACCCGTAGGACAAAACTATCATCTTTTTATTATAATTTAATTTATTAATTGCACATACACATTTATTATTAACAAAATGAATAATCCCGCCGCAACGCGCGGGTTTGTATCTAGTTCATAGATAAGAACATAATAATAACTCTTAAAAACAAGCAACTACTCTGCATAAAAATCTACTCTGCATAGAGATCTTGATAGAGTAACTCTTTATTTGACAGCTAATACTGACTTAGTCTAAGCCAAAGAAATAACAACAGACTTTGACCAAGTAAGATGCACTAATTTGTAACAATCTACTCTGCAAGTTTGATGGCACTCTCATTGTCACAACAAATCTGTACAGCATAATCAACCTTAGAGAAAATATCTTCCGTCAAACATTTCAACCAAACACACTCTTGTGCAGCCATTGTTGCAGCCATATATTCTGCTTCAGTACTTGATAAAGCAACAGTAGATTGTTTCTTACTGCACCATGAAACAACTGCTAAACCAAGACTAAAACAATACTCAGAAGTCGAGCGACGATCGACTGCATCACCTGCCCAATCTGCATCAGTGAATCTAACTAATATATAAATGGTTTAAGCAATTTATATTAACAGGCCAATAAAGATGCGCATAAGACCATCTTTATTTTCTTGACAACTTTGCCCTTGCTTCTACTTTGACACAGGCTGGATAAAGTGCTCCCTCTTCCATTCTCCGGTACAAAAAAAATAAAAATCAATACTTCGAATCAAACTACGAAGAGAAGAAGTTTCATGAATTAATGGTGTATATCCTTACAATTACAACAATCCCATCAATATTTCTCCTTTTCTTTGTTATAGTTGTTTGCTCATGCAACCGAAAAAAAAAATGTTATATCAAATTTATTTTGTTATCTTTGCTTGTTGTTAATGATTTTGATTCGGTGGGTTTGCTTGATTGAATTCAATCAAAGGGGATTTAGTTCTTTCACGATGCTTTGTAACTTTTGTTTTCCTTGTGTTTCGTTTTTGGTTTTTGTTTTTTTCTCTACTGGTTGTTACATTTAATTTTATGATTATAATCTTAGAAATTCTCTCGAATGGTGGTTTGTTTCGATATTAGGGACAGTTAAGATTCTTTAAATTTTTTTTCAAAGTCCCCTGCAATCACCAAATACGTTGTTACAGATTAGATTGATCCCATTGGGCTGATTTTTGGGGTAGTTCATAGCCTTAATCTCTTCGGTGAGACATGACTTGGGTTTTATTCAGAGTGTGGTCACTAGTTGCTCACACGAGTGCGATAGGAGTAATTCGCGGCAATGAAGTGATAGAACTTAGAAGAAGAGACGAGGCCAAAATTTTCAAGAATAAAAGATTGTTCTGTGTCCATCTTTATTGTACTGTTAATATCGAACCCATCCGTTACACATTCCATTCAATTTCACTCAATATATCATATTTTTATAGTTTTAGATAGTATAATTAAAATTAACACCGATCAATTAATTTATAATATTGAGTAGCATAATTGTTTCAAAAATGAAAGTAATCGTAGACTTTTTCACCATTTGATGCACATATAAATTTTTAATCAAAATTTCAATAATTAAAAATTCTTTTAAATTTTTAACAGTCAAAATATTTTAATGATTCTAAATTTTGGGAGGATTGATCTTAATATTATCAACTATCTATTAACATAGTTTGATCATTACTGACAAACTTATTTAGGTTAAAAAATTAGTGTATTGGATGAAATTGAAAAAAAAAAAGTATAACAAAGGGAAGCCAAATCCGTTAATATCTATTGCCATTGTTTAATATTAGTAAACCTCAGTCAACTTACCTCAAGTGTTACGGTTATTTTAAAATTTAAAAATAATATAACTCATTTAGGCTTTGAAAAGGATAAATTATAATTAAAACAGTCACTATAAAACTATTAAATTGTTATATAAATTCAATTGCACGTAGTAGGTTGGAATAATTAACTAGACCTCGACTTATATCAGAAACCTTCGGCCACCGAAGCGCAGAAAGCTATGGCCATGTGCTAGTATACTAAAGAATATCTACAATTATTTCTCCAGTACTAATTTAGAGTTGAGATACCGTGAATGATGATGACATACAAGAAAAGTGGGAAATTCGCATTTTCCCCACAAAAATATAGAGAATATTAAACGTTTTAATATTATATACTCCCTAAAAATATGATTAACTTTTATAATTATATTATTTACACTTGAACAAATTCATCTAAATTTAAATTTAAAAATATTTCAATTTAGTGCAAAAAAAATTTAAATCAATCCTATACTCCAAAACAGAGAAAATATTACAAATACATTTAATGGACATTTAATTAATTTGGTAACATCCATAAATAAAAGTATAACAAATTAATAAAATTCTTAGTCCTTTGGACTGTTTCAAGGAACGCAAAAAAAGAGCTTTTTAGGACTAGTGAATAATGTCTCTGATAATTAAAGACTGAGACCTTGTAATCACTAAATATTAAGTTCCGTTCTTGTGTTTGTCCTTAATTTATTGTGGGACTTATAAGTTCTGTTTTTCTATTGTAGAGTTTTATTATCTCTTTATTTGTAAAACTTGTATTTCATCTAAGGAGTATAAAGTGTGTAAAGTTTATTATTCTCGAAATAGATTGTTGAGATTAATTATGTGAATTATGTGAGTCAACTTAAGTCTGCTGAAATACACAGTGGAGTCATTTCTAAAAAAAGAAAAGAAAAGAAAAATACTTTTGGGACTAAACATTCAATAGAATGAATAGGACTCGTCTGAGCATGAAATAATTGAAAGTCACTTTCCATTTGAATGATGTCAATTTTATATTATAATGAGTAGTTATATATCGGTACTAAATGTTGAATCATTCACTTTGAAATTTTCAGCTACAGCCTACAAGTTGTGATATCATTCAAGTTATACAACTACTGCTTAAATTTTGTTGGCCCGATGTCGGAGTGCGCGTACAATAATAGAAGAAATTAGACCAACCCATTCTATAAGTTTGTCACTTTTTTTTTAGAAAACTTTGAAATCTATCCGATCACAAATTTATTTTTCCAAATTTTCTAAAAAATATTTAGTTCTAAGATACGAGTACAGTAAATTGCAATAAAGTTGACTCTTTTTATCTTTCATGAATGCATTTTTAATTTTATATATATATATATATATATATATATATAAAAGTAATTTTGATTTGAAATTGGTTACTGATCTATAACCAACTTTAGATGAATCCAATAATATGCACAATTTTTGTATGCACCATGACTAGTACTGACTATTTACACAAAAATATTACGGACATGTGAGTAATTATTATTTATACAACAATTGTGCAGATAGTTAAATTCTTTTCAATGTTAATTAAGGTGTTATTTGCCGCAATTTGCACAAAATATGCCGAAAGATTGCAAGAACATCACCTTTAATATTTATAAATACTTTGATTGAAGTTAGAAAGTTCCTTTTAATTAATTATACACATTTTTGAGATAAAATGATAATGAGATCATGCTAATAAGTCATCAAAAGTCTTAAAAGTCTTAGAAAATCCTTTTTTTTATCAAGGTCTTTTGGGGAAGAGAGCCACATATTTTGCACGTATTACACGGACCTATCAACATATTATTAAATTTCATTCAAATTGAATAGCAGAGTGTGTGTACAATAATGAAAAAAAATTAAACCCAACCCATGAAGTTAAATTTGTCACCTTTTTTAAGAAGACTTTGAAATCCACCCTATCAACAATTTCATTTTTTCCAAGTCATCTTTATAGTAAGATGTCCACAACCATCGTCCCATTATTCGTCATACTTTCTACCAAAAGATAAAGTAAATTAGTTAAAAAAGAACGAACTCATTTTATTATCTTTTTTGCAAAAGACTTAGCCCTGTTCGTGAGCTGCTTATAAGTTGGTTTGAAAGACTAAGGCCTGTTCGTGAACTCCTTATAAGTTGGTCAAACCTTATAAGGAGTTTTGTACTGTTACACTGTTCGGGAGCTTATTAATTTTTAACTTATTTTTTGACTTATAAGTCAAAAATAATAAGTAACAATTTTTAACTTATTGAAAAATGACTTATAAGTGATTTTGAATAAATTATTTTGATCAAATGTAAAGACTATTTTGCCCCTCATCTGTCTTGTTAAATTACTCATCTCTACCCCTCAACCTAAAATGCCTGATCTTGTTTGCTCTTCCAACGTAAACAAAACGGCTAGATGTTGGAACAAAATTTTAATCCATCAACGAATTGCCATGAACTATAAAACAACAAAAATTGATGTTGGATCAAACTTTTTTGGCTGCAAAAAAATCAAACCAACAAGCAATAATACAATAGAACGAAAAACATAACAAAATACAAAATGAATCCGACAGTGACTCAACGAAATCGATAAGTATACAAAGATACAACTCAATCGAACCAATTAAATCGACAAATTCATCGGAAAATTGGGAGAAATATGTATAATTTTTTGGGTCGGATAATCGTACCGTTAGAGGTTGAATTAAAGGTTGACGTCGACAAGTCAAATTGATAAAAGGAAAGAGAAGAGAAGACGATGAGAAAGATCACAGATGGCTTAAGGAGAGAAAATTGTGGTTTTTGCAGAAATAATTGGGGGAAGAGAGAGAAAGAGAGGGAGATTGTAATGGAAAGAAAGAAGTTTGGTTTTCCCGACCAACACTACTTTAATTAATACTAAAAAATAACAAGTCAAATTCGTTTGATATAAGTACAAATATTTTACTCTTATTTTTTTTTTAAAATAAATGATATATCCTGCGATTTTATATGTCAATTTTTTTAATTTATTAGGATGTACTTGATGTAGTGGGTCAACCTATATATATGTCGCAATTGCAATCGTAATTCAACAAAAATTTCGCAATACATAGTGGACTCTTTTTTAAAAATAATTTTATAATAATGATATATATTGGAAATGTGTTTACGTCGACTTTTGATTGTCAGTTACGTAGATAAGTATTAGTAGTAATATTTTTGTCAGTTCAGTAGTAATATATAGTAAGTATTAGTAGTAATCTTAATATTTAATTTAAGATTGTAAATCACTAATATTATAATAGCGTAAAATAAAAATATTAAATATTCATCATACTTGATTATTTATTATTATAAAGTTGTCTATTCATATTTCTAAATATATGAAAATTAACACGTTTACAAATTTTTTATATCTGAAAAGTTAGATTATTTATCAATAAGTTGTTTAAATAAGTTGTTTTACCAGTAAGCTATTTAAATAATAAGTTATTTACCAATAATAAGTTGTTTACCAACAATAAGTTGTTTAGCAATAAGCTGTTTAAATAATAAGTTGTTACCAATAAGCTGTTTAAATAATAAGTTGTTTACCAATAAGCTATTTACCAATAAGTTTTTACAAATAAGTTGTTTACTAATAATAAACTGTTTAAATAATAAGTTGTTTACCAATAAGTTGTTTACCAATAATAGACTGTTTACCAATAATAAGTTGTTTACCAATAAACTGTTTAAATAATATGTTGTTTACCAATAACTTATTTAAATAAGTTGTTTACCAATAAGTTGTTCAAATAATAAGTTGTTTACTAATAATAAGTTGTTTACCAATAAGCTATTTACCAATAAGTTATTTAAATAAGTTGTTTACCAACAAGCTGTTCAAATAATAAGCTGTTTAAATAGTAAGTTATTTACCAATAAGTTGTTTAAATAAGTTGTTTACCAATAATAAGTTGTCTATCAATAATAAGCTGTCTACCAATAAGCTGTTTAAATAATAAGTTGTTACTAATAAGCTGTTCAAATAAGCTGTTTACTAATAATAATCTTCGATATGATATTGAATCAATGTATCTTTTTATAATGTTTTTTTTTAATAATCTTTACATTTTATTTTAACTTATAAGTCATTATCAGCCGAACGCTTTTACTTGTAAGTCACAACTTAAACCAACTTATAAGTCAACTTATATTTTAACTTATAAGTCATTTTAACATAAGTCATTCCCGAACAGGCCCTTAAACTCGTGACCATGTCCACAACTAGTTGAGTTAATGCCAATTAAAAGCATGCCTCCTCATCATCAAATCTTACCTTTATTGTCATTTTTATCACATGCATTTGTTCTATTACAACTCCTGTTTCATTCCGTGTGTATGATCAATAACAAATAATTCTTATTTATTAAAAATTATTCCCAAATAAATAAATTATATCTTACATCAATACATTATTAAAGATATGAGATAAGACAAAGAATGAAATAAAAGTATAAACTCCTAAATGATATAAGAAAAAGTTACGAAATCCACTAAGAAAACATAGCAACACATTCACAAGCAAATTCAAAAGCAAAATGATAATGGGTTAATTACATATCAGACACCGAAGTATACGCCCTTCTACACTTCGTATCCCGAAATTTAAAAGCTCTCATTTCGTTATTCAAAGTATCGTTAAATAATCATGATAGACCCTATTCAAATTTTCGGTTAATTTTTTAATCGAAAAATGACCATGTGTCATAATTTAATATTGGGTTAATTACAAATTATACCCCGAAGTATACAACATTTTATCATTCGTACCCTGATGTTTAAACGCTCTCATCCCGCTACCCAAAGTATCATTAAGTTATCATAACTGACCCTTTTATAATTTTCGGTCAAAAAAGTGGTCGAAACTGTCACGTGTTCTGGTGGTATATGTATAAGTACGAGTTGACCAGATTCTTATACACTTGACCGTATAAAACCTTTGAAAACATGATTAATTAGATTAAGTAATACATTTTTATTTACTAATATAATAAATTACAAATTTACAAACCTAATTTTATTTTCTTTTTCCTCTTCTTCCCCATCTTCATCATCTTCCATTACCATAGAACTCATCAAAAATTTCAAAATCCAAAATACTCAAATCATTCATCCTCTTCCCTTGTAACCATTCATGAAGCATGAAAATCTCAAACTAAAAACCTCAATTCGTTCAACATCTTCAAAAATTTGCCAAATCTCAAACCCACTTTATTTTCTCTCTCTAAGAGGAAGAACCAAAAACCTAAATCCAAACCCAGAATTTCAGAAATCTCATGAGCAGAAGAAGAACCAAAAATCCAAACCCAGAATTTCAGAAATCTTAACGCCCATAAAATCCAAACCACAATCAAAGAAACCAAACGTAAGATCAAACCCATCTATTATCTCATACACCAAACCCAGAAAAATCAAAGTAACAAACCCATAATAGATCTAACACTAAAAGTAAGATCAAATCCAATAGCGCCCTTTATTTAAGCATCCATGGTGATCAAGACCAAAACTAATCGCATCAATCGTAAATTTGAGTTTGATTATTCTAGATCTTTCACAAAAATTCGCCATAATTCGAGGACCCTTGGGTTTATAGTGAAGATGAAGATCAAATGAAAATGAAAGAGATGAAGATGAAGATTTTCACTTTGTTTTGGTTTAATGAACAAAATGAGATGGAATTAGCAGGCAAGGTTTGCTGCTCTAATGTGTTGTCTGTTTTGGTTTATTGAATGAGATGGAATTAGATTGATGAAATCCCTAAATTGTTTGAATTTTTTACGCTTTATTTTGTTAATCTAGTATTTCACATGTATTTCTACAAATTAATTAAGTCAACTACGGTATTTATAAGGTTAATAATATTTAAATATTAAATTATGACACGTAGCCATTTTCCAACAAAATCGAAAATCTGAATAGAGTCCATCGTGCTTACTTAATGGTCCAACTTATTCCAATGATCAAGGATAAGGAGCCAACTCTCATGCCTGTGTGCAATTTGGACAGACATGCAACTTAATCTCAATCACACGCAAGAACATGCATTTGTAATTCATCATGTCGTACAAATTAAATTAAATATTTATAAATGGCTAAATGGCATTTCTGTCTCTTCAACTTGTTACTCACTTTTAAAGTCGTTCCTAAAGTTTATTTTTCGCCAATTAAGTCCTTAAAATTATATTTTTTAGTGTTTTCGTTCTTTTACCCGATTTGACCTCAACCCGACCCATTTTGACCTAATCCGACCCAGTTTGACCCAACCCCAATTTTACCAATTAATTATTTGAAAAAAAGACTAAAAAGTTTTAAAATAATAATAATTTTTAATATTTTAAAATAAAATATAATTTTTAAAATAATTTTCAAATAATAATAATTTTTTATATTTTAAAATTAAATATTATCTTTAAAAAGTTTTAAAAATGATTATTATTTTTAGGAAAAAATATTAGAAACTTTTATTTTTCAAAAATGAGTAAAGTTTCATAAAATAAAGATTCAAAAATATTAAAGTTTATATTTTTTAATTCTGAATTATTTTTATGAAACTTTACTCATTTTTTAAAAATTAAAAAAATTCTAATTTTGTTTTATGAAAATAAAGTTTTTTTATCTACTTTTTTTGAATCTATATTTTATGAAACTTTACTCATTTTTTTAAAAATAAAAATTTCTATTTTTTTCTGAAAATAAAGTTTTATTTTTTTGAATCTATATTTTATAAAACTTTACTCATTTTTTTAAAAAATAAAAATTTTTCTAAGTTTTTTTCTTGAAAATAATAATTATTTTTAAAAATTTTTAGTTTTTGTTTTTTTAAAAAAATTGAATCAGTTTTTTTTATATATTTTACTGTTTTTTGTATTTTAATTTATATTTTTAGTTTTTGTTTTTTAAAATTCTAATATTAAGAATACATATAATAATGGTAAATACATAAATTTTTTTTGTTCTGAAAATAAAGTTTTACATAAAAAATGAAAAAAATCTACTTTTTTATGAAAATAAAGTTTTATTTTCTTTTTTAATTTTTTTGGATATATATTTTATGAAACTTTACTCATTTTATGAAAAAAAATAAAAGTTTCTAATATTTTTTTCCTGAAAATAATAATAATTTTTAAAAATATTTAAAATAATAATTATTTTTAATATTTTAAAATAAAATATTATTTTTAAAATTATTTTAAAATAACAATTATTTTTAAAATAATAATAATTTTTAAAATAATTTTAAAACTTTTTAGTTTTTCATAAAAGAAAATAATTGGAGAAATTGTGGTCGAGTCAAACTAGGTCGGGTTGGGTCAAATTTGGTTAAAATGGGTCGGGTTGGGGTCAAATCGGGTAAAAAGAATAGAAACACCAAAAAATGTCACTTTAGGGACGTAATTGGTGAAAAATAAACTTTAGGGACAACTTTAAAAGTGGATGGCAACTTGGAGGGCAGAAGTGTCATTCAATCATTTATTAACTACTACTCCCTCCGTCCTTAAAAGGATGAGCAAAGTACAAATTTCATACATATTAAGAAAAACAAAAGTAGAGAAAAGAGAGTAAATAAAGTTTCAAATTTATTCTTAATAGTCTCACAAGATTTATAAAGTGATGAGTAATTTTATTTTTTTTATATTAGTAGACCCCACTAAAAGACATAATTACGCTTTCACTTTATATACTTTATCTCATCTTTTTTGGGACAAAAATAATTGTACATTTGCTCATCCTTTTGAGGACGGAGGGAGTACTTAAAGCACATAAAAATTTGGTAAAATATAAGTAAATTATAATAACTGATATTTTCATCCGTGTTTTTAATATTTCCACATGTTCCTCTCTTATATAAAAGTAAAAATAGATTTCACCTTCGTGTGAGAGAGGATTATATGAATATATCAAAAATATATGCAAAAATAGTGTTCCGCCTAAACTTATTATGGAACATGCATGGCAATAATATGTACAATAAAACTTATCAAGTGAATTACCAAGTAAAAACTTGAAAACTATTATAAAACTTGAATAGAAGTTTAGATAAATTGTTATAAAACTTGAGCAGAAATTTAGATAAATTTCTTATTCTTGACAATATTCAGAGAGGAAATATAAGGAGTAAGAGAGAGATAATTGCGGATCAAAGGTGTCTACCATCCTTTGCTAACTTTGCATTATATAAGCAAATCCTTAGCTCACAACCAGAGAAAAAGGAAATGACTAGCACAAAAGAACAAAGTAGAAAAGAAATGACTGGCACAAAGGAACAAGAAGGGAAATCATATTATAACACTCCCCCTTGATTTCCTAAGATATAAGATAATGTCTCATTAAAAACCTTACTAAGAAAACCCAGTGAGAAAAACTTAGTGAAAGGAAAAAGAGTACATATCTTTTACATAAAAATTATATTTTAATTGACTGTCTCATTAAAACTTTGTCAGGAAAAACCCATTGGGATAAAAATCGTGACTAAAGAAAAAGAGTACAGTCTCCCCCTCAAAAGGAATTCATTACTCCTTGATGAAAAGTTATGATAAGTCTTTCAGTCGATGCATTCCGATCTTTTTTCGAAATCTTGTAAATGTTGCATTTGGTAGTGACTTTGTGAATAAGTTTGCTAGATTATCACATGATCGAATTTGATGCACATCTATATCACCTTTCTTTTGCAGCTCATGTGTAAAGAAGAATTTAGGTGAAATGTGTTTTGTTCTATCTCCCTTGATGTATCCTCCTCTAAGTTGAGCAATACATACAACATTATCCTCATACAGAATTGTAGGAATGCCTTTGATTGATGGTAATCCGCATGACTCTTGAATATGCTGAATAAGTGATCTCAACCAAACACACTCTCTGCTTGCTTCATGTATAGCGAGAATCTCTGAGTGATTTGAAGATGTAGCTATCATGGTTTGCTTCGTGGATTTCCAAGATATAGTCGTGTCACAATATGTAAATACATAACCTGTTTGTGATCTCCCATTGTGTGGATCTGATAAATATCCAACATCGGCATATCCAACCAGTTGTGACGTTGAATTTCTTGGATAAAATAACCCAAGATCTATACTTCCACGAAGGTATCTTAAAATGTGTTTGATCCCATCCCAATGCCTTTTAGTCAGAGAAGAACTGTATCTTGCCAACAAGTTGACAGCAAAAGTAATATCAGGTCGTGTACAGTTTGCAAGATACATAAGAGCACCTATTACACTTAGGTATGGAACTTCAGGTCCAAGAATTTCTTCCCCACTTTCTAGAGGTCGAAATGGATCTTTATCAACTTCTAAAGATCGGACAACTATCGGGGTAGTTAAAGGGTGAGCTTTATCCATATGAAAATTGTAAGACCCCGAAAATTTTAATAAATAGAATTTAATTTTCTTCTTATTATTATTTTAAACAGAAAGGTGTTAAATCGATAATGATAAAGTTACTAGTGAAATGTAACAATTGAGATGTCTAGTAATAACGCTAAATCACTATTCACGCGATCACTCTTCATGGGGTACTATTCATGCTGAAACGCTTTTACATTTTATTCGATCTTCGAAATACGTCATAACGTTTATATAAGCTGGATACGAAAATTATACATTATAAATACGAAAGTACTATTCATACGAATATACTATTTATTTATACAAAAAGTCAAACTACTAAGTCAGGGAATATTCCTTCTGTCGGATATAGAAAGTGATAGAAATTGGCGGCAAAACTTTAACCGATAACTGTTGAAATACCCGGTGATAAAAATAATAGTAAAACGCGTTATTCCACAGTAGCACACGTTATTCCACAGTAGCTCACGGTGTTCCACAGTGTTTTATATTATTGATTCAATAATTGATAAAATAGCAATTGCACAGTATCTTGATTCAATAATTGTTACAGTAGTATCTGGATAATATTTTATATTATTTGTCACGACACTGTAACACATATTATTTGATATGATAATTTAGCATTATTGACAATGTCTAGAAATTCTGTCAAGGAAATGGGGTATTTAATTGTGCGCCATTTTTGTGGAAGACCCCCTATTTCCTGGGAATAATCTGGTTGTCAGTATTGCGAGTATGTGCTATCGGTGATATTAATACTTTTAACACAATAATACAGAAAAAGGGATTTATTGTGATAATTTAGTTATATTTTTATAATGGTTTTTTTTAATGGAATTATCTTTTTGATAATGGATTAATCTTTTTGAAAAAAATGGATGGATGATATAAATGGAAGAAAAAATGGATGGATGAGATTGAAGAAAAAATGGATGGATGATATAAAAAGAGTGTGATAATTAATGTGTGGTAGATATTGATTACATTTTACTATAAATAGGGGGATTAGTATAAGAAAATATCACACCTTCCTTGCTTATACTTCCTCTCTCTCTAAATTTCTTAAGTTCTATAAGTGTGCTAGGCTATTGTGAGTATTTGTGAGAATACTAGTATTATCCAAAGTTAGTAAACTTCATAGAAAGTAACATCCCGTCACTTGTTAACGAAGGTAGGGAATATCATTTCTTTCATAGTCATATATAATATCATTTGCTTTCATGTTCGTAAGTGATATTATACTCATAAAGGTTGTTATTCATTCTGTATTAATTTGTGGGGATAACCTGTCCGTGCGGTATGACGCATGCCTGGTGAATACCCTTCTGTATCATTTCCTTATTACTCTGTGGGAATAACCTGTATGTACGGAGTGTCGTACCTGGTGAATATTCCTTTGCATTTGTTCCTTATTAATCTGTGGGTATAACCTGTCCGTGCGGATTGACGCATGCCTGGTGAACAACCCTTCGTATTCATTACTTATTAATCTTTTGTGAAAATAATCTGTCTACGCGGATTGCCGCATTACGGGTGAAAATCCATTTGCAGTTTCATATATTCTGTTATACTCGTATAACGTATCATTTATTTTGTACTCTTTACGGGATATCTTTTTCTTTTACATTTCTCCATTTATGATAAGAAATCTTTGTTTGTTTCCAAAACCTTATTTTTAAATGGTGAAAATCCTTGAAAATTAGTAGCTTACTAGTTTGTGCTTCATCTAATATCTTTTCACCTGAATCTTTCTATTTCGTTTTATACGTTATAGTTGAATTCTGAACTTATTTCTTGAATATCATTCTTGAATTTGACTCCACAATTTGGTCATCGTGTTGGCAATTTGGTCAATCTTCGACACTGATTAAATTATAAATCTTTTCTTATCCTTGATCTCACTGTATGTATGTTTACATCATTGTCATCATCCTCATACTTAAATTGTGGTGATAGTTCTCTTTGGCCCGTAGTGCAAAGATGAACTGGTGTGACATGATTTTGACCAAACTGTGTATTGGTATAATCATGACCTTAATTTGGCGTTACAGATAAAGGCTTCTGGTGAAAATATCTTTGGCCTGTAGTGCAAAGATGAACTGGCGTTTGACGTGATCATGACCGGTGGTGTTACAAATAAATATCTTTGGCACGTAGTGCAAAGAGAGGCTGTTGAAACTGTTGATTGGTGTTACAAATAAATATCTTTGGCTCGTAGTGCAAAGAGAGGCTGTTGAAATTGTTGATTGGTGTTACAAATAAATATCTTTGACACGTAGTGCAAAGAGAGGCTGTTGAAATTGTTGATTGGTGTTGCAAATAAATATCTTTGGCATGTAGTACAAAGAGAGGCTGTTGAACATGAATTATTGATTGGTGTTACAGGGATATAATATTGGTGGTGATCCTTTAACTTATAGAAGATGGTAGATATTATAATCTACTTGACTCTTCTAATGGATTGTTCGTTCCGCTGCAGTTGTTGTTATTGAATAATATCTTTAAATCTCTGACTTATTTCGGTTGAAGGCTAAAGATAATTTTATTTTTTCATTATCTTAGTCATGATATTTCCTACTGGGCTATTTGTGCTCACCCTTTTCCTTTGTTCTCTTCAGGAAAATAGAGTGTAGCGGGGACTAGTCGGGGAATGGAGTGATGGTCCGAGACAATAGGAGTATCTCAATACATTACTATTAGTGTGGCAATAAGTGTATTGAAATTTAAGATGTATTTGTTTTGTGTTGTCGTATTTTGCACGACACTTATTAGCTGTAAATGGGAAAATTCGTATTTGTATTTGTATTTTTGTAGAATGTTATTGGCGACTCAAAATGGGTTGTGTGAACCTATTTTGGGGGCGTCACAGTTGGTATCAGAGCTTAGGGATATGATTTCTGGCAGAGATCTGGGATTAAAACTAGGAGGGGAGAGACGAGTAAAATCCTTCGCTAGTGTGTCCTACCTAAGCTAAACTTCTCTATTTAATTAGTTGGTCTTGTCGTAGAGACACAATGTGAGATGTTAATTTCTTTAACTAACCTTTTGTTTTGTGGTCGCATTTAAGAATGATATTTGAAAACCAGGAGATGAGCAATGGAGAAATTATGATAAAGAGGAAATGACATGGGAACCAGAATCTGAAATGAAAGCTAGGTATCCTTATATATCTCTTCGGAATGCCAGGTACGTACGTAAATTTCGGGGACGAAATTTCATAAGGAAGGGAGATTGTAAGACCTCGAAAATTTTAATAAATAGAATTTAATTTTCTTCTTATTATTATTTTAAACAGAAAGGTGTTAAATCGATAATGATAAAGTTACTAGTGAAATGTAACAATTGAGATGTCTAGTAATAACGCTAAATCACTATTCACGCGATCACTCTTCATGGGGTACTATTCATGCTGAAACGCTTTTACATTTTCTTCGATCTTCGAAATACGTCATAACGTTTATATAAGCTGGATACGAAAATTATACAGTATAAATACGAAAGTACTATTTATACGAATATACTATTCATTTATACAAAAAGTCAAACTACTATGTAGGGGAATATTCCTTCTGTCGGATATAGAAAGTGATAGAAATTGGCGGCAAAACTTTAACCGATAACTGTTGAAATACCCGGTGATAAAAAGAATAGTAAAACGCGTTATTCCACAGTAGCACACGTTATTCCATAGTAGCACATGGTGTTCCACAGTGTTTTATATTATTGATTCAATAATTGATAAAGTAGCAATTGCACAGTATCTTGATTCAATAATTGTTACAGTAGTATCTGGATAATATTTTATATTATTTGTCACGATACTGTAACACATATTATTTGATATGATAGTTTAGCATTATTGACAATGTCTAGAAATTCTGTCAAGGAAAGGGGTTATTTAATTGTGCGCCATTTTTGTGGAAGACCCCCTATTTCCTGGGAATAATCTGGTTGTCAGTATTGCGAGTATGTGCTATCGGTGATATTAATACTTTTAACACAATAATACAGAAAAAGGGATTTATTGTGATAATGTAGTTATATTTTTATAATGGTTTTTTTAATGGAATTATCTTTTTGATAATGGATTAATCTTTTTGAAAAAAATGGATGGATGATATAGATTAAATAAAAAATGGATGGATGATAATGGAAGAAATAAAATGGATGGATAATATAAATGGAAGAAAAAAATGGATGGATGATATAAATGGAAGAAAAAATGGATGGATGATATAAATGGAAGAAAAAATGGATAGATGAGATTGAAGAAAAAATGGATGGATGATATAAAAAAAGTGTGATAATTAATGTGTGGTAGATATTGATTACATTTTTACTATAAATAGGGGGATTAGTATAAGAAAATTTCACACATTCCTTGCTTATACTTCCTCTCTCTCTCTAAATTTCTTAAGTTCTATAAGTATGCTAGGCTATTGTGAGTATTTGTGAGAATACTAGTATTATCCAAAGTTAGTAAACTTCATAGAAAGTAACATCCCGTCACTTGTTAACGAAGGTAGGGAATATCATTTCTTTCATACTCATATATATTATCATTTGCTTTCATGTTCGTAAGTGATATTATACTCATAAAGGTTGTTATTCATTCTGTATTAATTTGTGGGGATAACCTGTCCATGCGGTATGACGTATGCCTGGTGAATACCCTTCTGTATCCTTTCCTTATTACTCTGTGGGAATAACCTGTATGTACGGAGTGTCGTACCTGGCGAATATTCCTTTGCATTTGTTCCTTATTAATCTGTGGGTATAACCTGTCCGTGCGGATTGACGCATGCCTGGTGAACAACCCTTCGTATTCATTACTTATTAATCTTTTGTGGAAATAATCTGTCTACGCGGATTGCCGCATGACGGGTGAAAATTCATTTGCAGTTTCATATATTCTATTATACTCGTATAACATATCATTTATTTTGTACTCTTTACGGGATATCTTTTTCTTTCACATTTCTCCATTTATGATAAGAAATCTTTGTTTGTTTCCAAAACCTTATTTTTAAATGGTGAAAATCCTTGAAAATTAGTAGCTTAATAGTTTGTGCTTCATCTAATATCTTTTCACCTGAATCTTTCTATTTCGTTTTATACGTTATAGTTGAATTCTGAACTTATTTCTTGAATATCATTCTTGAATTTGACTCCACAATTTGGTCATCGTGTTGGCAATTTGGTCAATCTTCGACACTGATTAAATTATAAATCTTTTCTTATCCTTGATCTCACTGTATTTATATTTACATCATTGTCATCATCCTCATACTTAAATTGTGGTGATAGTTCTCTTTGGCCCGTAGTGCAAAGATGAACTGGTGTGACATGATTTTGACCAAACTGTGTATTGGTATAATCATGACCTTAATTTGGCGTTACAGATAAAGGCTTCTGGTGAAAATATCTTTGGCCTGTAGTGCAAAGATGAACTGGCGTTTGACGTGATCATGACCGGTGGTGTTACAAATAAATATCTTTGGCACGTAGTGCAAAGAGAGGCTGTTGAAACTGTTGATTGGTGTTACAAATAAATATCTTTGGCACGTAGTGCAAAGAGAGGCTGTTGAAATTGTTGATTGGTGTTACAAACAAATATCTTTGGCACGTAGTGCAAAGACAGGCTGTTGAAATTGTTGATTGGTGTTACAAATAAATATCTTTGACATGTAGTACAAAGAGAGACTGTTGAACATGAATTATTGATTGGTGTTACAGGGATATAATATTGGTGGTGATTCTTTAACTTATAGAAGATGGTAGATATTATAATCTACTTGACTCTTCTAATGGATTGTTCGTTCCGCTGCAGTTGTTGTTATTGAATAATATCTTTAAATCTCTGATTTATTTCGGTTGAAGGCTAAAGATAATTTTATTCTTCATTATCTTAGTCATGATATTTCCTACTGGGCTATTTGTGCTCACCCTTTTCCTTTGTTCTCTTCAGGAAAATAGAGTGTAGCGGGGACTAGTCGGGGAATTGAGTGATGGTCCGAGACAATAGGAGTATCTCAATACATTACTATTAGTATGGCAATAAGTGTATTGAAATTTAAGATGTATTTGTTTTGTGTTGTCGTATTTTGCACGACACTTATTAGCTGTAAATGGGAAAATTCGTATTTGTATTTATATTTTTGTAGAATGTTATTGGCGACTCAAAATGGGTTGTGTGAACATATTTTGGGGGCATCACAAAAATGACTGAGAATCTTTTCAGTATATGTGGATTGATGAATGAAAATTCCAGATGCTAAATGCTCTACTTGTATTCCCAAACAGAATTTTGTTTTTCCAAGATCTTTCATTTCAAATTCATCTTTTAAATAAGTAGTAGTTCTTGTGAGTTCTTCAGGAGTACCTACAAGATTCAAATCATCCACATATACTGCAATAATGGTAAATCCACTTTGTGTTTTCTTAATAAAAACACATGGACATACTTGATTATTCACAAACCCGTCTTTTAGTAAATAATCACTAAATCGATTATACCACATACGACCAGACTGTTTTAATCTATATAATGAGCGTTGCAACTTGATTGAATATATATGACGGGGCCGTTGTAATTTAGCCATTTTCAATCCTTCAGGGATTCTCATGTAGATCTCACTGTCAAGTAAGCCATATAGGTATGCTGTTACAATATCCATCAGACATGTTTCCAAACCTTCCATGGTAGCCATACCTATTAGAAAACGAAAAGTGACTCCATCCATTACTGGAGAGTATGTATCCTGATAATCAATACCAGGTCTTTGTGAAAACCCTTGAGCTACAAGATGGGCTTTATATCTCACAATTTCATCTTTCTCATTTCGTTTTCGTATAAATACCCATTTGTTTCCAACCGGGATTACGCCCAACGGTGTTTGGACTACTGGTCCAAATACTTCTCTTTTTAATAACGAGTGTAGCTCAGTTTGAATAGCATCTTTCCATTTTGGCCAATCTTTTCTTTTCCGACATTCTTCCACATTTTGTGGTTCAGGATCCGTGTCAGGAATCAAAGTAATTTCTGATGCTATAGAGAAAGCAAATCTATCATCAATCATGACTTTGCTTCAATCCCATATTTTCTCATCATGTATATAATGTATGGAGATCTCTTGATGTTCATCTCTTATTCCTTCGGTAAGATCTTGTACCTCTTCTGGGGTTTTTCCCATTTTTAGAATAAGTGCTACTTGTGGAGTGGGTATTCTTTCTCGGATTCCCTTATTTACCTTTTGTTTGCGTGGTACGATGTCTTTTGCACCAACCGGTCTTCCACGTTTCTGGCGTGGTTTAGATTCTTCTATTACCTTATTTGTCAATTCTTCAGGAATTAATTTTTTGATAGGTATTTCTATCTTTGCTGGAGTATTCACTGCAGGTGTATGTGATTTTATCACTTTTCTAGCATCATTAAATGCATCTGGCATTTGATTTGCAATATTTTGTAAATAAATGATTCTTTGAACTTCAATTTCACATTGTCCTGTGCGAGGATCAAATGAATTTAATCCTAATGCATTCCATGATATTTCAGAGGGTTTTTTATTTAAAAATTTCCCTCCTCCTAACGGTGAAAATACAAATTCATTGAAATGACAATCTGCATAACATGCAGTAAAAACATCTCCAGCTAAATGTTCAAGATATCTAATAATAGAAGGAGAATCAAAACCAACATAAATACCAATTCTTCGTTGGGCTCCCATTTTATTTCTTTGTGGAGGTGCAATAGGAACATATACTGCATTTCCAAAAACTCGAAAATGTGATATGTTGGGTATCTGACCAAGAACTAACTGCATAGGAGAAAATTTATAAAAAGATGTTGGCCTTACTCGAATAATGTTTGCAGTATGAAGAATTGCATGACCCCAAACAGAAGTAGGTAAATTAGCCCTTAATATTAATGGGCGTGCAATTAGTTGAAGTATTTTTATTAAAGATTCAGCTAAACCATTTTGTGTATGTACATGAGGAACAGAATGCTCAATGGAAATTCCAATAGTCATACAAAAGTCATGAAATGTCATTGATGAAAATTCAGCTGCATTATCAAGTCGAATTGACTTGATTGGATGATCTGGGAACTGAGCTCGCAATTTGATTATTTGAGCAAGTAGTTTAGAGAACGCAAAATTTCGAGAGGAAAGAAGATAAACATGAGACCATCTTGTTGAAACATCTATTAAAACCATGAAATATCGAAATGGTCCAGACAATGGATGAATGGGTCCATAAATGTCTCCTTGTATTCTTTCCAGGAATTTTAGGGTTTCTTTATAAACTTTTGTTGGTGATGGTCGAATAATCAATTTTCCTCGAGAACATGCAGAGTAAGGAAAATCACTACTAGGAAAAATATTTTGATTTTTAAGAGGATGACCAGTAGAATTTTCAATAATGCGGCGCATCATTGACGTGCCTGGATGACCAAGTCTTTCATGCCAAAGCATAAAGAATTTCGGATCTATGAATTAGAATCATAACAGTATGAGACTCATTTGCTCTAATCTTCATAATATATAATCCAGAAGAAATTGAATAAAGTTTTTCTAGGATGTTCTTCTTTCCAGAAATAGAAGAAGTGATGAGAAGATATTCAATATCATTTTCATTTGTTATTTCAATATGAAACCCATTTAGTCGAATATCTTTAAAACTAAGCAAATTTTTCTTGATTTACTAGAATATAGAGCATTTTTGATAGTAAATTGTGTCTCATTTGGTAGTATGAAACTAGCTTTTCCAAATCCCTCGATTAAATTTGATGTGCCAGAGATAGTTCCTACGTTTCCCTTAGCATGGATTAGTTGTGAAAAATATTTCTCACTTTGAAGGATTGTATGAGTTGTTGCACTGTCTGCTAAACATATATCTTCCATATCCATTTAAAGTTGGCCTGACACATATAATAACATAGATAAGAAACGTTATACTTCATTTATAATTTTATTCAGGAAAAACACATAATATTATACATGCAACGTACAACATGAATACTAATAATATCATACATATAGAATGCTTAATTAAAACAAGAAATTAATCAACATCCCAAAAAATACTTTCAGAAGGTCCAATAACATCGCCAACTTTTTCCTCATTGTTGGTTATTAGTGGAACATCACCAATATTCGATTGATGATTAACAAAGTTTGTTTCTGCCTCCACTACTTTGTTCTTTTGAGACTCCTGGTATAAATTAACCAGATGCCTCGATGTACGACAGGTACGCGACCAATGCCCATTCATCCCACATCTAAAACAAACATCTGGTTTGTTCTTTATCTGTGCTGTATTTTCTTTATTTTTACTAGGCCCGGATACTTGCCACTTCTGGTAGCCTGAATTGTTGCGGTTTGAAAAATGTGTTGTTATAATGGCCTCGTTTATTTTTTCGTCCCCAAGACTTCTTATTATGTTGCCATCTATTGCCACGTTTATTCTTCTGGAATGACGTGTTGTTAATGTCTGGTAATGAGACAGAACCCGTTGGCCGTACTTGATGGTTTTTCAACAACAATTCATTATTCTTTTCTGCAACAAGTAGGATAGACAATAATTCACTAAATTTTGTGAACTTACTCTGTCTATATTGTTGTGACAGAATCATGTTGGTGGGATAAAAAGTTGAAAGCGTCTTTTCAAGCAATTGAGGTTCAGAAACTGGATCTCCACATAAAGCCAAAGTAGAGGTTATTCTATAAATATTAGAACTATAATCCATAATTGATTTGAAATCTTGTAGCCTTAAATTAAGCCACTCAAATTTGCCATTAGGGAGGACAACTAATTTTTGGTGGTCAAATCTTTCCTTTAATTGTGTCCATAAGGTCAAAGAATATTTGACTGTTAAATACTCAATCTTTAATCTTTCATCAATATGATGACGAAGAAAAATTATGGCCTTCGCATTTTGTGCCGTAATGGCCGTGTTTCCTGATTCAATAGTCTTTTCTAACTTATTTGCACTACGATGTAATTCTGCATCAAGTGCCCAAGCCAAATAGTTGTCTCTAGAGATTTTCAAAATTAAAAAATCTATTTTTGCCAAGTTTGCCATCTATTCTGAATTAAAACACAATTTCATTATTTATTAAAACAAGTAATAAATAATTGCATGCATGATACAGAGAAGATAAACTATGATATAAAATGCAACAACATAAATATATAAATATATATATATATATATATATATATATATATATATATATACACACAAAGCTATAAATGGATTTTCACCTGCATTGCAGATTATTTCCACAAACTGTACATATAATATATATATATATATATATATATATATATATATATATATATTTTCACCCGCATTGCGGTTATCCGCGTAGACAGATTATTTCCACAATTATATATAGTAAAAAGGTTCCCACCATATCTTGTAATAATGATAGATGTTACCATATGTAAATAATAAATTTAAAAATGGACAACTAAACATTAATATAATTAAGCATTAAAGAATACCAATTGTAGGAATAAAATTATATTATCTATTGGCAAAGTTAGCCAGTAATATAATAATTAATGCAAGAATTTATATTTACCGTATCAGTTGGTTAGAACTTCGTGCTGATAACGTATTATAAAACTTGAATAGAAGTTTAGATAAATTGTTATAAAACTTGAGCAGAAATTTAGATAAATTTCTTATTCTTGACAATATTCAGAGAGGAAATATAAGGAGTAAGAGAGAGATAATTGCGGATCAAAGGTGTCTACCATCCTTTGCTAACTTTGCATCATATAAGCAAATCCTTAGCTCACAATCAGAGAAAAAGGAAATGACTAGCACAAAGGAACAAAGTAGAAAAGAAATGACTGGTACAAAGGAACAAGAAGGAAAATCATATTATAACAAAACCTGGGAATTTAGAGTTTTTGGGAATGCAACCATCGCTGTTTTTTCTACCATCGCCATAATATCCTTGTGGACAATTACAATTATAACTCCCAGGAATATTAACGCAATTCCTCTCGCACATATGTTTGTTTGAATCAGTACATTCGTTGATATCTACCATGAAAATTAAACATGACAACACAAGAAAGTCACAACGAATTAGTGGTAATATATTAGAGATACATTTCAACATATTTTAAATTTTTAAATTTATTTATATATGTATGAAATCATTTAAGTTACCTTGGCAGCCTGGACTGAGATATGGATTTTTGTTAGACCCTTGTTGGCTTGACACTCAAATTGTGTGGCAGCTTGACATAGATTGGGCGTAGTGTGCAGCAGATGGGCGCAACGTTCGGCAGATGGGCGCGGCATGTGGCAACTAAGTTCGGCGGAGGCAGCAAATTTGAGACATTAGCCAAAAATGGGTAGATCCCGGGGATCTACATGATGACTGTTCGAGCACGCATGATGTCTATTCGTGGTACTTTGGAAATTTTCATAAGTGCTACTATAGGGGAGGGGTGGTCCGTGAAGTCTACCCGGGTTATGGGCGGGGTGCCATGACCGATGCCTGGGGCATGTTAGAGCATTGTTGGGCTCCCCTAACAACAATGCTAATGACGGATTAATGGCTTGGATTGGATTGAAAACCCATTCATGAGCAAGGCATAGTTTGGGTAAAGGTTCATTGAAACGTGGGCAACATACGGATTGTCGGGGCACAATAGCGAGTAGGATTTACACCATTGGCAATGCTGGGACATTGGTGTACCGGGATGCTGCAACATTCGATGATGAAGACCAAGGTTTATGGGACAAAGGCTTGGCAAAGAGGGTTGCTTAATATAGGCTGGGCCTAGAGTGCCAACGAGTTGCATGGGTTCGGTGCTAGTCAATGTGGGATATGTTGGATGACAGATGAGCAATATATGTTGGGCTACACGAGGTGCCAACCAACGCTGGGCGTTGGGCTGCATAGGGTGTCAGGCAATATTGGTGCATGGCTGTGCAAAGACATGATTTTACTTGATGGGCTGAACAACGTGCAAGGACTGATGCATGTGGAGGCAATTAGTGGGCTGGCGTGCACAGTTGGCGGGATTGCTAATTTGACTGGTTCAAAGAGCAGTTGAGGTGCAATTTGAGTTGGCGGGTTGCACATAGTAATAGGGCTGCGGGTCAGATAGTGGGAGCAGTTGGGAGCTGGCAAAGCTGGACATAGGTGTGCATAGGCGCATGTGATTGGCATGATTAAAGGCTGGAAGTGCAGAACATGTGTGGGCACTCAGGGAGTGCATGACTGCTGCATGTATGACATGTTTCAGGTTTGATGTGCAGAACATGGGTGTGCACTGCAACATGTGTTTGTCATGGTTCCACTGGCCTGCTACACATTTGAATGTTGTATTCCTATTGGCTGGAGCCCTTTGGCAGTTGGGGCTGTCAACTGACCATTAGGCTATAAATAGGCAGTGCCTGGGGCACGAAATTGTTAAGAAGGAGAGCAGGGTGAGTGAATGCTTGGAGCAACTCTGGGAATGTCTGGGACATGCTCTGTGTCTTAAACCCTTTGGTAGTTGGGGGTGTCAACTGACCACGAAACTAAGAGTAGCTTGTGCTTGGGGCACGAATTTGGGGCAAAGGGAAGTAGGGCATAAAATAGATGCTTGATACGGACTTTGCATATAAATACACAGGTTAGACAGGGTCTAGTGTATTGTAAGCCTTTGGGCAAATTCCTAGTTTATTGAGGAAGCAATAAAAGGTTGGGCGTTTTGGCCTGTAAAGTTGTGTGTTGTCCATTGCTTGCTTACTTACAACTTGTGTGGCAAATCAGTGTAGTTGCAGCTTGGCGTGGGCGTACTGATTTGGTTGACAGTGTGACGCCCCCAAATCTCTACACTCCCCTGTAGCAGATCTAGTGCTCACGTGAAACTATACAACTATAAATATTCAATAAAATATGACTCCTATCTATCCAAGGTTCACAGTATCCCATAACAGATAATAGTTCTCGTAAGAACGTTTTCCGTGTTTGGATACCCTCACTTGGATGTATAGATTCATATCTTGTGGATATCTCTTTCATATCAATAGTTCCTATCTATCTGACATTCACAGTATCAATGATAAGATTGTCCCTAGAATTGAGGGGCGCATTCCGGTAAAGATGGCACCTTACCGACGCTCATTAGTGTAACCCGAAAGCTTATAGAACTCTCAATATCATTCAAATACCCTCATTCAGATGTATAGTTCGTATAGATACTATATTTCCTTAGTACAACTATGCTAAAGAAAGTAAAGATCAGAGTATAACGCATTCGGTGAAATAAAGGATCATAATATCATACATATCATTTGGTTCGGTTACATCATTCTCGATACTAAGTTATTACAACAAAAGTCGTTAAAAGACTTAGAGTATTCAAAACAGTAATGAAAATATTTAACAGGTCCTTTCCCTTTATTGACCCCAAATGTGCCGGGATTACCATTTACAACTGCAAAAGAAGATATGCGCAAGAATGAGCTACAAATGCTCAGCAAGTTCATTTGAATATGTAAACACCATGTGTTTGATTTGAAAGATGTCAATGATGTATACTGAGGGTTCAATACATGAACCATATATTTCATTTAGTTCTATCAGTCTTTAATGACTTAGAATCATTTGAGTTTTGGATATTTGGTAGGTGATCAGCCTCACCAATATCCTAGGAGTATGCATATCATCCTACCATTTGTGGTCAATATATTATCGACATTTATTGGCCTTCCTATGAAGGCATTTCCATTTACTCAGTATAAGATGTCTTACCAAACAATTTGGTTTGACACAACAATTTACGCTCGAATAAACAATATATGAATAATGATTCATTTCTTAAGTTATGCTGAACAAGAAGCAATAACTTCACAATAATTGATAGCAAGATGTATAATACTTGCATAATATAAGTTGAGTAAGGTTATGACACTTGCCTTAGCGTAGTTCGTTTTATTCTAGTACGATCGGTCAACGCACGTAGTCTACGTATACTAATAATAAGCGTTAACACGTATATAAACATGTATTACGTTAATATAGACAAGTTTTATTAAGGTTCGACGTTGATTCGGTATCTCGGTCGCATCCTTAATGGCTAAACACATAGATTGTTCGATAAAACTTTATTTGAAAGTCTAATTATTAGTCTAAATAATTTAATTATTATTTATAATACTTTTAGAAGCTTAATATTATTTTTAAATAATTTTTATAAGCTTGGAAGTATTTTTAAATAATTTTACAAGTTTACAAATATTTTTAAATGATTTAATTATCATTTAGAATAATTTTAAAACATTTAATATGTTATTTAAATAATTTATTTATCATTTAGAATATTTTTAGATACTTAAAATATTATTTAAATGATTTATTTATCATTAATAATATTTTTATAATTTATTTCATCATTAAAATAATTTATTTATTACTTATAATAATTTTCAAAACTTAATTTGATATTTAAATGATTTAATTATCATTTATAACATTTTTAAATACTTAATATATTATTTAAATGATTTATTTATCATTAATAATATTTTTAAATATTTAATATTTTATTTAATTATTATATATAATAATTTTATTTACCTTAATATCATTTTTAAATAATTAAAACAATTATTAAATGATTTATCATAATTATTATTTATTATTTAATTAAATTAAATAATATATCAGAATATATAAAAATATTAAAAATAAATTTTTATAATTTAAAAATAAATTTTCGAATTTATTTATTAATTATTAATAATTATTTAATATTTATTTATTATTTTATAATTTATTTGATTAATTTTTATTTAATTTTATTGAAAATTCGTCGCTAAAGGGCTTTAGCGACGGTCTGCATAGGGTTTTAGTTTTCTGGGTTGTCACATGCATTTCGTCGGTAAAGGTGTTCTTCAATGAAGAACAGTTGGTCAATGTTCAACATGGATATTTGACCTCAAATTAATCTCAGATCGTTTGATGTTTGTTCTTGATTTTTGTTTGTTGTTATAGCAAACATGGTAGGGTATAACAACATGTTGAATTTCATCTCAAATTATATCATATCATGCTAGAAATTTTATGGTCAAACTACCCCGTTCATGACTGTTCTTGAGTTTCTGGGTAACCCAGAAACTCATCCAGTCATAACGGTCAACGTGGTTTGACTGTTAATTTCGTTCAACTGGTTGATTGTTTTGGTGTTTTAATGATTCAAGATTGTAGTTTATATAGCATACAACAACTCTAAACCAATAAACTACATAACATATTTCATCTAGGCCATTTCTGGGTTGATCAAAAGTCTTGTCAGACACTGTCAGTGTGTTCTTCATGTTTCTTGGTTACCCAGAAACAGTCTATCATGGTCGGTCAATGGGTTTTGACCATTAATAACTTTCACCCTAGAGATAATTTATCCACTCTACAAGTCGGGTCTTAAAGTCAACATGGCATACTACTGATTCATGCTTTAAAACACATCAAACAAACATTTTAAGTCGATCAAAAGATCTGACAAAAAGGCTTGTCAGACAGTTCTTGACTGCCAAGAACAGTTTGAGTTTTTGGCTTGATTTTCATATCTAGATGATATGTAAACATGTTTTAACCGCCTAGATCACTAAATAACATATTAACAAGGATTCCTAAACATCTAAAACACAAAATTTTTGCAGGCTTGAAGATCAAACATAAATTAGGGTTTTGTGCACCTTTTTCTTTAAAATTTGATTTCTGGCTTCTGATTCTGAACTTGGGCTTGCAGAGGCTTGTTTAGGCTTGATAAATAAGTGTTTAGGTTTACAATTTCGTAACTTTTAACCCTAACATCTCATTCTATTTATAGGTTTTGAAATTACGGTTTTCTTAAACTAGTTTCCAAATCTTGGTTCCAAAAATATCCAACCTTGATACTTGTGCTGCTTGAAGTCTGATCTCATTAACCTACTTGTGCTGGAGTGTGTCAAGCACAAGCTTGCACACTCCTAGCTTCATTTTCATTGGCTAGGATTTTATTTTTGATTTATTTTACTTACTAATTAAAATTAGATTTTTGTTAATTATGATTAGGGTGTTAATTTAGGTTTAGTAATACCTTAATTAATGTTATATATCATAATTAAGGTTTTCATAAATTAGGGCTATTGAACCAAATTAGGATTTTAGGGTTTCTAATTAGGATTTAGGGTTTTTAATTTCACAATTAGGGTTTTAATCTTCCGTTTAGGGTTTAACTTAATCTTAATAATTCATAATTAATATTATGATTTATTATTTAAATCTTAATTATATTAATTAAGATTATTGTACAATAATTAGGGTTTTACTTAATCAATTCGGACAATTATTATCAATTAGGGTTTTCAAATTAGGGTTTCTATTTCAGTTTAACATTTTAAACCCTATTTAACTTATTTTAGAATTTTATCAGTTAATATAATATTATATTAATGTTGAAGCACGAAAACCACTTCGTCATTTCCAAGCACGACACAACAGCTTACAAAAATAATTTGCCGACACACTTCTCGGTGAATTCGCTGGAAACACGACAAATCATTTTGTCCGATTAAGCACGACACAGCTGCTTGGAGAAAAATTTTTATTTGACCTAATTGTTTAATAAAATACACAATCACATAATATCAAGTCAGAATAAGAAATTTTATTTCACAAACACATAATTTACATTTACAAATCTTATTAGGGTTCGGAATATCACATTCACCCCCACTAATGAGAATTTCGTCATCGAAATTTACAGTACAGATTATAAAAACAAGTGTGGGTAGTTGTTTCGCATTTTACTCTCGAGTTCTTACGCAGCTTCCTCTATATTTTGATTTCTCCAAATAACCTTGACTGAAGGTATCACTTTATTCTGTAGATTTTGTTCTTTCCTATCTATGATACCAACCTGTGACTCATATCCAAAAAAGGATAGCACCTCACAAGCGTACCTATCAATTTGCCATTGACTTCTTCGGCGTCCTATATTTCCTTCCGTACAAAGCTACAAATGGTGGCATTCCTATGCTTGCATGATAACTATTGTTGTAGGCAAATTCTACTAAAGGTAACTGATCTTCCCAACTTTTCTTAAAGTCCATGTTGCAAGTTTGCAACATGTCCTCTAGTGTTTGAATCGTTCTCTCACTCTGACCGTCGGTTTGTGGTGATAAATTGTGCTTAATCTCAACTGGGTTTCTAAGTGTTTCTGGAGACTTGTCCAAAAATTGGAAGTAAATCAGGGATCTTGGTCTGATACTATAGAAATAGGGACTCTATGTCTAGAAATAATTTCATTGATGTAAAGTTTGGCTTGTTCGTCAAGACTGAAGTTAACTCTTATGGGTAAAAAATGAGATGACTTGGTAAGACGATCTACAATTACCCAAATGGCATTGTGACCTTTCTGTGTATTTAGAAGACCTACTACGAAATCCATGGTAATATGTTCCCACTTCCACTCGGGAATTTCTAAGGGTTGTAGTAATCCATTCAGTTTCTGATGTTCAGCTTTAACTTTTTGACATGTTAAACATTTACTTACCCATTCCTCTATTTCTCTTTTCATGTTAGACCACCAGAAGTGTCGACTTAAATCTTTTTACATTTTTATACTACCTGGATGCACGGCGAACTTAGAATTATGGGCTTCATTCAGTATTTGATCTTTTAGTTCTTGTACTGAGGGTACTCAAATTCTCTCTTCGTACCTCAGTGCCCCATCCTTGTCCATTCTGAATTTGATATTCTTTTTATGATTTATTTCGGTCTTACACTTCTAACACTCTCCATCTAGCTCTTGTAGTTCTTTGACTCTATCCAATAAAGTCGAACTATTTTCTATAACGAATAACTTTTGGGTAGAATTCACTGGAACTCTTACCTCTATCTCAAGTTTTATCAAACTCTTTTATCAGTACCTCGTTGTTAGTTATTATATTCAACTTTTCTTAGTTCTTTCTACTTAACGCGTCTGCTACAATGTTGGCTTTCCCAGGGTGATATAAAATTTCACAGTCAAAATCCTTTATCAACTCTATCCATCTCCTCTGCCTCATGTATAACTCTTCCTATATGAAAATATACTTCAGACTTGTGTGATCTGTGTACATCTCACACTTCTCCCCATACAAGTAATACTTCCAAATTTTCAAGGCAATTACTATAGCGGCTAACTCAAGATCATGCGTAGGATACCTCTTCTCATAATCTTTGAGTTGTCTTGATGCATATGCAATCACCTTCCCATGTTGCATTAACACATATCCTAACCCTTTGTGTGATGCATCACTATAAATAACGAGACCTCCTGTATCATCTGGTAAAGATAATACTGGTGCCATGCTTAACCCTTTCTTCAACTCTTGGAAGCTTTCTTCACATTTATCTGTCCAAACATATTTCACTGTCTTTCGAGTTAAATTGGTTAGCGGGGTTGCTATCTTTGAAAAGTTTTGTATAAAACGCCGATAGTACCCTGCTAAACCGAGAAAACTTCTTACTTCTGTTGGAGTTGTTGGTTGTTCACAATTTACAACCGCTTCTATTTTGGCTGGATCTACCGCTATCCCATTCTTGTCAATCACATGACCCAAGAACTGGACTCGTTGTAGACACCCAAATTTTGCACTTCGTATACTAACCTTGACAGGAGGGCAAATTCGTCAAATGGATCGGCCTGCGAGAGCAAAAGATAGGAAAAGTACGGACACTCGACGCCACCATGATAATTTGCAGCCGAAATCGACATGATAGCAGGGCTATCCGAATTTGGCATTCCCGGAAGGTGTGGCGCGCTTCTCAATGATTCTCGGACTGTAAAGCACGAGCCTGTCAGCGAAAACTGACGTTGCGGCACGAAAATCGAGGCGTGGCACGAAAATCGAGAAAGTCAAGCCCGCCAGCCGCGGATAGATCTGCGGCCAAGTGGGTGCGCCAGCACGGAACCCAGGAAATCAGCACTACCAGCTGAGTGCGATGGGAGGCGTGCCAGCTGGCCAGCCGCAGATCCATCTGCGGCCAGCCGCAGATAGATCTGCGGCTGGCTCTGGCCAGCCTATTTAAGCCGCTTCGGGCAGCATACAGGAGGTTCAGCAAAATTTTAGAATTGGGAAGAAGAAGGAAATTCCAGCAGCAAAAGAGCACGGAAGTTGAGAGGAAAAAGAGAGAAATTTTGCAATCAAATAGGAAGAAAAGAGAGAAAAAAAGAGAGAATTCAATTCTTTTGATTTTGGTTGTATCACACATATTTCTTCTTCTATTCAATACACAAGTTTACATCCATTTTGATCTCATTTGCAAGGTGAAATCTCTTTTGTGATATCAATTTCTATCATATCATTTGATCAAATTAGATGCAATTTTTCATGTAATTTATTGATTGAACAATGAATTAGGGATTATGAGTGAAGTTTCCATCGGAATAAAACTCTTCCTGATAACCCGATGATATTCGTTCATTAATTTCTTTGTTTGTTTTAAGGTGTTATATTTGGTATCAATTCCTTTAAATCGTTATTTTAGGATGTCTTGGTATTGTTAGATTGTCCGGGCTGGTTTATTTTCTTGTAATATCCGATTGTTTGTGTGTGGATACTTGGTTGTGAGCCTAGGAAAGCGACCCCGGGGTCCCAATCCGATGATGGACATATCTTGATGTAAGAAGTAGAAATGACGTAGTTTTCATTGTAAATATGTAATCGTTGGGCCTTTAAAAAAACGAACGCTAAGGCGAGAGAATCGTGCTTAAGGCCCCGAAATAGTGAAATTTGTGATTGTTGGCGTTCGGGGACATTTTGATGGCTTACATGCCCATGAATAGCCCCGACGCGTGTTTATGCTTGATTTGATTTATGACACGAAATTGATTTCAAAGCTAAATGATAAGATTTTCATAAAATCAATCAAAGTAGGATATTAGAATCACGAGGTTAAAATTTGAGAAATGTTAATGAATGTCGATTCCTATCTAACGAGAAAGCTAAAGAAAGATCGTTTTCCAAAACATCACACAAAATGATTTTATAAATAAAATGACGTTTTACTAAACCTTGATACATAGGGCGAAAGAGATTCTAGAAATTGCCTATCATTTATGAAAGCAACGTATAAATCTCGATTCCTATTTTGGCCAAGGTTTAACAAAACTCGTGTTTTACCAAAACGACACCTAATGAAAATCTCATAGTTTTGACAATTAAAATCAAACCTTTTCTTATAAAGAATCAAGCTTTCTCGTATAAATCGAAAGACATTCCGAAGCGTTCTCAAAATTAAAGCACGATTTTCCCTAAAATCCAAATGACTCTTTCATACAAACCCACCACGACATTCATATAGGCACACACACACACGCACACACACACACACACACATTCATGAATTAAAGGATAGGAAAGCATCAAGATTGTGGTAACCGTGTTTCACGGAAGTCGAGGGGTGCCTAACACCTTCCCCTCACTTAAACAAGCCCCCGAACTCTATGAATCTCAATTCGCAGACCAATTAATTCGGAGTCACATATGAGCCAGCGATTTACAAAAGAATGAAAATTCGGATGAGTTGGTACATCCATTTCAAATATACCAACTGGCGACTCTGGTTAATTGGCTCATCATAAAAAAATGATCTTTCAAAAACCCCGTCGACATCAATGCCGACCTTTTCAAAAAATCATCTAATCAAAAGGCTAAAAAATTGGAAAAGGACAAATACCGCATTAAGCGGAAAAACCCGGCGTCGACAGATGGCGACTCTGCTGGGGACATTAGAGGGCTTAAACCGCGTTCAAATCTTGATGCTATCCTATCCTTCAAAAAATTATGAATATGTATGTGCGTGCAACATTTTGACCTATTTTACTTATTGTTGTGTGAATGTGTGCTTTTGTCCAATGAATGAATGATTGAATGGAGTTGATTTACCTTAAAGTAATCATTTGCATACGGTGAGGACGATGAATGTGAATGTATGTTGAGATTGTACCTCCTCCTGAGGCGAACCCGTCGGTTGCTTATTACTGGACTCGATGGGGCTGCTCCCCGGAGATGGCTCAGGAAACGCACCACTCAAATCCGCTCCAATCGAAAGGGCTCAAACGAGTAGATTGCGAAGATTTGGGAACCTTCATGTCGAAAAGCCCGTGAGAGTAACCCTAGGATAGGTCAGCCCCAGATTAACCCAACGCAGGAAAAGTCTCATCATGCCCTTTTACGTTTATACGTATAAATGTCATAATCCCATTGCAACATATTCATATATGCTTCCCCTTTATGTCAAAAGAAAATACTAACCTCTGTGTTTTGCAGGGAACGGCACGGGAAGCATAATAAATCGTATCCAGCATGCATTATTTCAATAAAGGACCGCTAACGTGTTGTTTTGCAGAAAAAGATTAAAAAACCCAAAAACACCAAAAATTTATAGCTTTAGCATGCATCTGCATCCTTTCATTGCCCAAAGACTAAACTTCGAACCGTTTGCCTGCAGGATTGCTCCTCAAACCCGTTCGCAGTCTAAGAAAGCCCAGGTCTCTACCTTTGAAATGGCTGATCTTCCCAATCATAGTTCCATATCTCGGGAAGAGTTCGATGATTTTAAAAAGCAGATGATGGAAATGGCCACAATGCTAAAGGAACAGTTCTTGATCAGACATGATCCGTCAAACCAAGGATCGCATAATATTCCACCACCAGGGGATGACCAGAATCCTCCTAAAAATGGTGCAAACCTGCTTAAAGATGACCAACCCCGACTCAAGGACGAGCCAGTCATCCCAAAGGCCGTTCCCATATCTAACAGGACCGTGATTGCTATCCCAGAGGAAGGGGACACGGACGACCTTCGGGAAAAAAATGAAACACATGGAGGAGACCATCCAATCTCTAAGAGGCATAGGCTCCCTGGGTAGGGTTAATTACTCAGATCTGTGTGTCTTCCCCGGAACCAGATATCCAGAGAAGTTCAAGGTCCCCGAGTTCGAAAAATACAATGGAAAGGGAGACCCCTACACGCACTTGAAAATATACATTGGAGAACTCGGGTCTTATGCCGAGAGGACGAGGGGCTGAGGATGCAGCTATTCCAGAAAAGCTTAACAGGGGAGGCAAGGATCTGGTATGCCCGCCTTGACAATGCCCGAATCCACAACTGGGAGGAGTTGGCCCATACCTTCTTAACTCAATACAGCTTTCCAGGCCCAGATGGCCCCTGATAGATATCAAATGACAAAAATCAAGAAGCAACCAAAAGAATCTTTCAGGGACTATGCACAACGATGGAGGGGTATGGCTGCACAGGTGAATCCCCCAATGAACGAGGCGGAAATGGTAATGACCTTTGTGGACATTCAGGAGGCGCCCTATTATGAGCGGGTGATATCGGGGATTGGGAGACCTTTTGCCGAGATGATAAAAAACACACGGAGAAATGGTGGACATGGGGTTAAAATCTGGTAAGATCCGGGACCTCACAGCTCTGGAAGTGGTTGCGGAGCAAATCCAGTGTGGAAACTATGGCAGCACTTCCCGTAGAATTCAACAGAAAAAGGAGGAAGATGTTTCCCTCATCCTGCAGGGATCATCTAGAAAGGCAGAGAACAATCCTCCAGTGCAAATACAGAGAATTGTGCCACCCCGACAACATAATCTCAATTATCAAAGGTCGGGCGAACGAAGAAGATTTGAGACAGCAAGAGATCGGGTATTCACCCCGCTTGGGGAGCCTCTTGAACAGATTTTGGCGGTATTGATAGCACAGAGAAGGATAGGCGATTTGGCACCCCCAATTGATACGAAAGGAGGAGAATTTGATCCGAGTAAGAAGTGTGCGTACCATTCGGGTTCTCCTGGTCATGATACTCAGGAATGCTGGGCTCTGAAGCACAAAATTCAGAATATGATCGATAGCGGGAAGATCGTGGTAGAGAAGCCAGAGGTTGTGAAGAAGGACCATGAGTAGATGCCAGTTGTTGTTCCTTATTTTAAAATTGTGCATGATTATGTTATTTTGTCATGTTATCTTAAAGATGATCATTGCGAGAAAATGCCTTATATATGACAAATATTTTGTTTCATGCCAGGTGTACCAATTTGAGTGTCTCTTGCCTAACAAACGATTCTTCAAATTCAAAAGTTGACTACGATTTTGATATTGGGCTGGATTTCGATTTAATGGGCATTGAGCAAGATGAGACAGATAATGACGGCACGCCTGACGAGATCAAAGGATGGGTCGAAGACAAACCCCAAACCCAACTCAAACCAAACCATCACCATAAAAAATTAGAACCCCTGACAAACCTAGAGGGCTCAAAATAGGAACAGATCTGACCCCCTAGCCAGAAAACAGAGCTGTTAAGCCAGTATGGAGATATCATTTGCCGATATGGGCAACCTGAGGCCTTAGTCTCCGACAATGCCAAAAATTTGAGCAGTACCCTTATGAAGGAATTATATGACCAGTTCAAGATCAAACACCTCAATTTTGTCATTTGCCGTCCTAAGATGAATGGGGCAGTGGAGGCTGCGAATAAGAATATCAAGAAGATCATGGCGAGAATGTCTGCTCTAAAACATCGGGGATGGCCGGATCTGCTACCTTTCACCCTGCTGGCGTACCGAAAATCGGTGCGTATTTCTACAGGGGCAACCCCTTACACTCTGGTATAAAACGGAATAGAGGTAGTTCTGCCATTTGAGGTTGAGATGCTCAGATAAACGAGGAGGGTTGAATGCAAGGTCGATACGACCAATTGGCCCTAATTGATGAGGAAAAGGGTGGCTGCTATTTCACGCGACCAGTTGTATCAGCAAAGAATCTCTCGATCTTACGACAAAAGATAAGACCTCAGAAGTTCAAAGAAAATGACCTAGTGCTAAAGAAAGGCATGCCTTCTCTAAAAAAAAAAAAAAAAAAAAAAAAAAAAAAAAAAAAGAAAAAGCAAACCCAAAGGGAAGCTTGCCCCGAACTGAGAGGGGCCTTTCGTGATTAAGAAGGTGATAACCGGAGGAGCCCGCATATTGCAAGATAGGGATGGAGAGGTGTTTCCAAAACCCCTCAATTCCGACTCGGTGAAGCGGTTCCATTAAAAAAAAAAAAAAAAAAAAACCAATTCCCAACAACCAGAAAAGCCTTTGAAAGAACCCAACACCAACAACATTTTATCGTCGTTATTTGAAAGAACGAAAAACGTAGGACCTGATCTCCCGACTTGTGGGGGTACGTAGGCAGCCATCGTGGCACGGTCCCATTCCTTACAAAATAATACTTTCTTCTGTCAAAACCAATTCCTAACAACCAGAAAAGCCTTCCTATACCCTCAAAACCTTCCCGAAGTCAGCCACCTGATCAGCTTCATCTCAAGTGACATAACCCGGACCCAACCAAACACTTAGTCAAAAAAAAAATCTAAGACTCAGTCCGATGAAATCAACAGGGTGTGCGGTAGTATCTGTCAAATCTCCATCAAGACTTGAGAAGAAAAAGAGGGCAAGATATCAAAATCGTGGTTGACTGGATAAAATGAGGATCCGATGAAAGGCAACGATACGAAAAAGGGGGAAAATGACTGAATATAAATGCATGTCTATATATATAAGTCATTTCGTTACAAGATTTCCTTTTCGATAACAGATGAAACTGACATAATCTATGCAGGAGATAAAATGATCTACAGATCTGAAACTAACTTAAGCAGGATGGATAAAGTGGTGGATAGGTCTGAAGCATCGGCGTCCCCTGCAATCTACTGCCCCATCATGTCGATACGATCCAATAAAGAAATGGCTCGGCTAACGGTAGTAATCAAGGCCAGTCGGATCCGGCCATCCTCAGCGACCCGACTAGGGGCAAAATCAGCTGAGATGGAATCATATCTGGAGGACATATCCGTAGACTCGGGGGGGGGGAATAAATACCTCTGGGGCGGTGTCATCAGTGAAAATCACTCAAGAGTCATCAAATACTCCAAACTGACTCAAACCAACCACGACAAGTTGGTGAGCCACCTGGGAAGGCATCCAAGCAAACCACGACAAGATGGTGAGCACCCTGGGAAGGGCTGATATCCAAGCAAACCACGACAAGTTGGTGAGCAACCTGGGAAGGCATCCAAGCAAACCACGACAAGTTGGTAAGCAACCTGGGAAGGCATCCAAGCAAACCACGACAAGATGGTGAGCACCCTGGGAAGGGCTGATATCCAAGCAAACCACGACAAGTTGGTGAGCCACCTGGGAAGGCATCCAAGCAAACCACGACAAGATGGTGAGCACCCTGGGAAGGGCTGATATCCAAGCAAACCACGACAAGTTGGTGAGCAACCTGGGAAGGCATCCAAGCAAACCACGACAAGATGGTGAGCACCCTGGGAAGGGCTGATATCCAAGCAAACCATGACAAGTTGGTGAGCAACCTGGGAAGGCATCCAAGCAAACCACGACAAGTTGGTAAGCAACCTGGGAAGGCATCCAAGCAAACCACGACAAGATGGTGAGCACCCTGGGAAGGGCTGATATCCAAGCAAACCACGACAAGTTGGTAAGCAACCTGGGAAGGCATCCAAGCAAACCACGACAAGATGGTGAGCACCCTGGGAAGGGCTGATATCCAAGCAAACCACGACAAGTTGGTGAGCCACCTGGGAAGGCATCCAAGCAAACCACGACAAGATGGTGAGCACCCTGGGAAGGGCTGATATCCAAGCAAACCACGACAAGTTGGTGAGCAACCTGGGAAGGCATCCAAGCAAACCACGACAAGATGGTGAGCACCCTTGGAAGGGCTGAGATCCAAACAAACCACCACAAGGTGGTGAGCAACCTGGGAAGGCATCCAAGCGAACCACTACAAGTGATGACATCTGTAGAACAGTATCAAAAGACTGTACAGGAGTCATTTTTTTTCAATTTACATGTTGGGTCACATGCATGAATAGATGATAATTCTGTCTGTGATCCATGAAATGAAAAAAATCGAGCAGGTTAGGTGTCAAGGTCCTAGCCTATCAGAGTCAAAAGCGATGGCGGCCAAGAACGATGTACAAGGACGAACTCCAAGGATGCCTCTCAAACTAGTCAGGAGGATAACGTCCTTTGATGACAATGCGATGGGATAAGGTGATCGCGAGACGAGCGACCGGAGACGAGACCCGGCACTCGCAAGATAACCAACCGGCGACGATAACCAGGGGTTATGAGATGGGTGACCGACGATGATACCCGGCCCCGACATGACGATCGACCGGCGACGATAACCGGCGATCACGAGATGGATGACCGGCGACGATAACCGGCTCCGACAGATAACCAACCGGCGACGATAACCGGGGGTTACGAGATGGGTGACCGGCGACGATACCCGGCCCCGAGAGACGATCGACCGGCGACGATAACCGGCGATCATGAGATGGATGTCCGGCGACGATAACCGGCTCCGACAGGATAACCAACCGGCGACGATAACCGGGGGTTACGAGATGGGTGACCGGCGACGATACCCGGCCCCGAACGAGACGATAGATTGAAAGAATGAACCCAAAGACTAACAAACACGGTCAAGGGGTTGATACATTGACACTCTTACGAATGCCTTGCCTGCATTACATCTTATGTTGCATCATAAGCTATATGTGTTGCATCATGTATGTATTGTCAATTCTTATGCACTGTCATTCATGCATCGGGTGTCTATTCTTTATCCTGTTCATTTCATTTAACATTTCATAAACATGATAAAGAGGGGCAGCTGTAGACACCCAAATTTTGCACTTCGTATACTAACCTTGACAGGAGGGCAAATTCGTCAAATGGATCGGCCTGCGAGAGCAAAAGATAGGAAAAGTACGGACACTCGACGCCACCATGATAATTTGCAGCCGAAATCGACATGATAGCAGGGCTATCCGAATTTGGCATTCCCGGAAGGTGTGGCGCGCTTCTCAATGATTCTCGGACTGTAAAGCACGAGCCTGTCAGCGAAAACTGACGTTGCGGCACGAAAATCGAGGCGTGGCACGAAAATCGAGAAAGTCAAGCCCGCCAGCCGCGGATAGATCTGCGGCCAAGTGGGTGCGCCAGCACGGAACCCAGGAAATCAGCACTACCAGCTGAGTGCGATGGGAGGCGTGCCAGCTGGCCAGCCGCAGATCCATCTGCGGGCTGGCGAAGTTAGACCAGCTCCTGGCGCCGGCCAGCCTATTTAAGCCGCTTCGGGCAGCATACAGGAGGTTTCAGCAAAATTTTAGACTTGGGAAGAAGAAGGAAATTCCAGCAGCAAAAGAGCACGGAAGTTGAGAGGAAAAAGAGAGAAATTTTGCAATCAAATAGGAAGAAAAGAGAGAAAAAAAGAGAGAATTCAATTCTTTTGATTTTGGTTGTATCACACATATTTCTTCTTCTATTCAATACACAAGTTTACATCCATTTTGATCTCATTTGCAAGGTGAAATCTCTTTTGTGATATCAATTTCTATCATATCATTTGATCAAATTAGATGCAATTTTTCATGTAATTTATTGATTGAACAATGAATTAGGGATTATGAGTGAAGTTTCCATCGGAATAAAACTCTTCCTGATAACCCGATGATATTCGTTCATTAATTTCTTTGTTTGTTTTAAGGTGTTATATTTGGTATCAATTCCTTTAAATCGTTATTTTAGGATGTCTTGGTATTGTTAGATTGTCCAGGCTGGTTTATTTTCTTGTAATATCCGATTGTTTGTGTGTGGATACTTGGTTGTGAGCCTAGGAAAGCGACCCCGGGGTCCCAATCCGATGATGGACATATCTTGATGTAAGAAGTAGAAATGACGTAGTTTTCATTGTAAATATGTAATCGTTGGGCCTTAAAACGACGCTAAGGCGAGAATCGTGCTTAAGGCCCCGAAATAGTGAAATTTGTGATTGTTGGCGTTCGGGGACATTTTGATGGCTTACATGCCCATGAATAGCCCCGACGCGTGTTTATGCTTGATTTGATTTATGACACGAAATTGATTTCAAAGCTAAATGATAAGATTTTCATAAAATCAATCAAAGTAGGATATTAGAATCACGAGGTTAAAATTTGAGAAATGTTAATGAATGTCGATTCCTATCTAACGAGAAAGCTAAAGAAAGATCGTTTTCCAAAACATCACACAAAATGATTTTATAAATAAAATGACGTTTTACTAAACCTTGATACATAGGGCGAAAGAGATTCTAGAAATTGCCTATCATTTATGAAAGCAACGTATAAATCTCGATTCCTATTTTGGCCAAGGTTTAACAAAACTCGTGTTTTACCAAAACGACACCTAATGAAAATCTCATAGTTTTGACAATTAAAATCAAACCTTTTCTTATAAAGAATCAAGCTTTCTCGTATAAATCGAAAGACATTCCGAAGCGTTCTCAAAATTAAAGCACGATTTTCCCTAAAATCCAAATGACTCTTTCATACAAACCCACCACGACATTCATATAGGCACACACACACACACACGCACACACACACACACATTCATGAATTAAATGATAGGAAAGCATCAAGATTGTGGTAACCGTGTTTCACGGAAGTCGAGGGGTGCCTAACACCTTCCCCTCACTTAAACAAGCCCCCGAACTCTATGAATCTCAATTCGCAGACCAATTAATTCGGAGTCACATATGAGCCAGCGATTTACAAAAGAATGAAAATTCGGATGAGTTGGTACATCCATTTCAAATATACCAACTGGCGACTCTGGTTAATTGGCTCATCATAAAAAAATGATCTTTCAAAAACCCCGTCGACATCAATGCCGACCTTTTCAAAAAATCATCTAATCAAAAGGCTAAAAAATTGGAAAAGGACAAATACCGCATTAAGCGGAAAAACCCGGCGTCGACACTCGTTTCAACCAAAATTCACACTTGAAAAACTTTGCATAAAGTTGTTCCTTGCGTAATATCTCCAATACGCTCCTTAAGTGTTCAGCATGCTCCTCCTTTGTTCTCGAGTATACTAAAATATCATCGATGGACACTACGATAAATTTGTCTAAGCATGGTTTAAACACTCGGTTCATCAAGTCCATGAATGCTATCGGCGCATTTGTTAATCCAAAAGACATCACAAGAAACTCATAATGTCCATAGCGTGTCCTAAATGCTGTCTTCGGCACATCTTCTTTTCTTACCTTTAATTGATGATAACCTGATCGTAGGTCGATCTTCGAAAAGTGTTCGGTCCCTTTTCAACTGGTCAAACAAATCATTAATTCATGGTAAATGATATTTGTTCTTTATGGTTAACTTATTTAGTTCTCTATAATCAATACACAACCTTAATGTTCCATCCTTTTTCTTTACAAACAACACCGGTGCTCCCCATGGTGAAACACTGGGTTGTATGTACTTCTTGTCTAAGAGTTCTTGTAACTGTACAAGTAACTCTTTCAACTCTACTAGTGCCATCCTGTACGGTGCCTTCGAAACTAGCGTCGTACCAGGTGCAAGATCGATAACAAATTCGATCTCTTTATCCGAAGGTAGACCAGGTAAATCATCTGGAAACACCTCCAGAAATTCTCTAACTACAGGTATTTGATCTAACTTTGCTCCTTCTTTTCGAGTATCTACTATATATGCCAAATAACTTGTACAACTCTTCCTAAGCAATCTTTCTGCTTGCCTTACCGTCAGACATCGAGATCGCTTAGGTGAACAACCTTCGTTGAACACTATCTTTGACTTCGACGCAGTCAAAAGGTTTACACGCTTTCGATGGCAGTCAATCATTGCATTATGATTAACTAACCAATTTATGCCTAAGATTATATCGAATTCTCCTAACGGTATAGGAATAAGGTTCACAAGAAATTTGTGTTCCTTAGTCTCTACGTTACAATTTCTATATATGAATTTAACGGAAATTATCTCTCATTTTGCAATTTTTACGATTAAAAAGGTATATCTAAATCTATTAACTGTTGGTTGAGTTTACTTCTCTATTTTTTTGCCTCAACTACTAATGTATATGGTCTTCTTCAAGGCAACGGTAGGCTATATAAGTGAGAAAACTAGTATAATTACAAGTATGTAATGCACATATTGTTCAAACATAATTTGTATATTCATACAGAAGGTTTACATATTCGGCTAGTAGTTTATATAAGTACTTGCTTGGATTTGATATCTTTCTCTTTCCTTTCTTGACAACAGTGTCTGAAGTCGGATATTTAGTCGTCCTTCATTCTTTAACCTTTCTTCCACATACGTTACCCTGTTTAAGGTATGTATTTCCATCTGGCTATTTCTAGTAGGTTTTCCTCCTCTGGGTTTCCTTCTTCTAACACTTCTACAGACTGATTTTGAACTTCTGATATATCCCTCCATATTATTGGTTCTTCCTCATCTGCTTCTTCTTCTATAATCTGAACCTCTGTTGTGTCCTCATTAGGTTCTGTCGCTATCGCATCATGAAATTCTAAGTTATATTGAATTTCTTGTCCTTCCCGATCACTGCCATGCTCAAGCTCTATCACTTGTGAACCTATCTCCCCTGAACTATCTTCCCAATTTGGGTCTGCCATCCTACAAAAGAATTTTACTTGTTTAGTATTATGATGAAGCATGTTTACACAAAAATATAAGATTTTTAAGGTTATTTTATGTGTATTAAGTATTTTACGGACTCAAAGATTATATCCTAAGGTATTTCCTAACTACCTTAGAGCTATAATCTACAGCTCTGATACCATCCTGTGACGCCCCCAAATCTCTACACTCCCCTGTAGCAGATCTAGTGCTCACGTGAAACTATACAACTATAAATATTCAATAAAATATGACTCCTATCTATCCAAGGTTCACAGTATCCCATAACAGATAATAGTTCTTGTCAGAACGTTTTCCGTGTTTGGATACCCTCACTTGGATGTATAGATTCATATCTTGTGGATATCTCTTTCATATCAATAGTTCCTATCTATCTGACATTCACAGTATCAATGATAAGATTGTCCCTAGAACTGAGGGGCGCATTCCGGTAAAGATGACACCTTACCGACGCTCATTAGTGTAACCCCAGAGCTTATAGAACTCTCAATATCATTCAAATACCCTCATTCAGATGTATAGTTCGTATAGATACTATATTTCCTTAGTACAACTATGCTAAAGAAAGTAAAGATCAAAGTATAACGCATTCGGTGAAATAAAGGATCATAATATCATACATATCATTTGGTTCGGTTACATCATTCTCGATACTAAATTATTACAACAAAAGTCGTTAAAAGACTTAGAGTATTCAAAACAGTAATGAAACTATTTAACAGGTCATTTCCCTTTATTGACCCCAGATGTGCCGGGATTACCATTTACAACTGCAAAAGAAGATATGCGCAAGAATGAGCTACAAATGCTCAGCAAGTTCATTTGAATATGTAAACACCATGTGTTTGATTTGAAAGATGTCAATGATGTATACTGAGGGTTCAATACATGAACCATATATTTCATTTAGTTCTATCAGTCTTTAATGACTTAGAACCATTTGAGTTTTGGATATCTGGTAGGTGATCAGCCTCACCAATATCCTAGGAGTGTGCATATCATCCTACCATTTGTGGTCAATATATTATCGACATTTATTGGCCTTCCTATGAAGGCATTTCCATTTACTCAGTATAAGATGTCTTACCAAACAATTTGGTTTGACACAACAATTTACGCTCGAATAAACAATGTATGAATAATGATTCATTTCTTAAGTTATGCTGAACAAGAAGCAATAACTTCACAATAATTGATAGCAAGATGTATAATACTTGCATAATATAAGTTGAGTAAGGTTATGACACTTGCCTTAGCGTAGTTCGTTTTATTCTAGTACGATCGGTCAACGCATGTAGTCTACGTATACTAATAATAAGCGTTAACACGTATATAAACATGTATTACGCTAATATAGACAAGTTTTATTAAGGTTCGACGTTGATTCGGTATCTCGGTCGCATCCTTAATGGCTAAACACATAGATTGTTCGATAAAACTTCATTTGGAAGTCTAATTATTAGTCTAAATAATTTAATTATTATTTATAATACTTTTAGAAGCTTAATATTATTTTTAAATAATTTTTATAAGCTTGGAAGTATTTTTAAATAATTTTACAAGTTTAGAAATATTTTTAAATGATTTAATTATCATTTAGAATAATTTTAAAACATTTAATATGTTATTTAAATAATTTATTTGTCATTTATAATATTTTTAGATACTTAAAATATTATTTAAATGATTTATTTTATCATTAATAATATTTTTATAATTTATTTCATCATTAAAATAATTTATTTATTACTTATAATGATTTTCAAAACTTAATTTGATATTTAAATGATTTAATTATCATTTATAACATTTTTAAATACTTAATATATTATTTAAATGATTTTTTTTATCATTAATAATATTTTTAAATATTTAATATTTTATTTAATTATTATATATAATAATTTTATTTACCTTAATATCATTTTTAAATAATTAAATATAATTATTTAATAATTAAATATCGTTTTTAAATAATTAAAACAATTATTAAATGATTTATCATAATTATTATTTATTATTTAATTAAATTAAATAATATATCAGAATATTTAAAAATATGAAAAATAAATTTTTATAATTTAAAAATGAATTTTTGAATTTATTTATTAATTATTAATAATTATTTAATATTTATTTATTATTTTATAATTTATTTAATTAATCTTTATTTAATTTTATTGAAAATTCGTCGCTAAAGGGCTTTAGCGACGGTCTGCATAGGGTTTTAGTTTTCTGGGTTGTCACATGCATTTCGTCGGTAAAGGTGTTCTTCAATGAAGAACAGTTGGTCAATGTTCAACATGGATATTTGACCTCAAATTAATCTCAGATCGTTTGATGTTTGTTCTTGATTTTTGTTTGTTGTTATAGCAAACATGGTAGGGTATAACAACATGTTGAATTTCATCTCAAATTATATCATATCATGCTAGAAATTTTATGGTCAAACTACACCCCGTTCATGACTGTTCTTTAGAGTTTAACTGGGTAAACCCAGAAACTCATCCAGTCATAACGGTCAACGTGGTTTGACTGTTAATTTCGTTCAACTGGTTGATTGTTTAGGTGTTTTAATGATTCAAGATTGTAGTTTATATAGCATACAACAACTCTAAACCAATAAACTACATAACATATTTCATCTAGGCCATTTCTGGGTTGATCAAAAAAGTCTTGTCAGACACTGTCAGTGTGTCTTCTTCATGTTTCTTGGTTACCCAGAAACAGTCTATCATGGTCGGTCAATGGGTTTTGACCATTAATAACTTTCACCCTAGAGATAATTTATCCACTTTACAAGTCGGGGTCTTAAAGTCAACATGGCATACTACTGATTCATCATGCTTTAAAACACATCAAACAAACATTTTAAGTCGATCAAAAGATCTGACAAAAAGGCTTGTCAGACAGTTCTTTTGACTGCCAAGAACAGTTTGAGTTTTTGGCTTGATTTTCATATCTAGATGATATGTAAAACATGTTTTAAAAACCGCCTAGATCACTAAATAACATATTAACAAGGATTCCTAAACATCTAAAACACAAAATTTTTGCAGGCTTGAAGAAGATCAAACATAAATTTAGGGTTTTGTGCACCTTTTTCTTTAAAATTTGATTTCTGGCTTCTGATTCTGAACTTGGTGCCTTGCAGAGGCTTGTTTAGGCTTGATAAATAAGTGTTTAGGTTTACAATTTCGTAACTTTTAACCCTAACATCTCATTCTATTTATAGGTTTTGAAATTACGGTTTTCTTAAACTAGTTTCCAAATCTTGGTTCCAAAAATATCCAACCTTGATACTTGTGCTGCTTGAAGTCTGATCTCATTAACCTACTTGTGCTGGAGTATGTCAAGCACAAGTTTGCACACTCCTAGCTTCATTTTCATTGGCTAGGATTTTATTTTTGATTTATTTTACTTACTAATTAAAATTAGATTTTTGTTAATTATGATTAGGGTGTTAATTTAGGTTTAGTAATACCTTAATTAATGTTATATATCATAATTAAGGTTTTACATTTCATAAATTAGGGTTATTGAACCAAATTAGGGTTTTAGGGTTTCTAATTAGGGTTTAGGGTTTCAATTTCACAATTAGGGTTTTAATCTTTCGTTTAGGGTTTAGCTTAATCTTAATAATTCACACTACAACAAAAATGGCATCTAGTCACGGACAAATCCTTCACAAGACATAATATATCACTCACAAGAGATTTATTGCGAAAAAATATTTCCTTCACATGATTGCTCGCATAAGACCTCGTCGCAATTGGGTATCCTTCGCTAAGTAGTAACTAAATATTATTTGTGAAGGATATATTGTGAATAACTTTTTATTCACAAATTATATTTGGTAATGGAATATTGTTATATAGTGAAAATGTGGTTTCCTTCACAAATAATATTTTAAGGACTATTTAAAATTAACGAATAACTTTATTCCCTCACAAATAATATATTGTGAAGAACAAATTTATTTAACGAGAGAAAATTTTCCTTCACTAATTATAAATTGAGAATCTTTCTTCACATTAGTAAGAAAAAAATTCCTTCATTAATGACTAACTAATTAACTAGAAAAGATTTTAGTGAGGGAAATAATCCTTCACTAATGTCCATTTCTCAAGTAAAATCCTTCACAAATTATAAATTTGTAAATAAAAAATTAATTAATTAATAATCAAAATTCATTACAAATTATAATTAATTTTCAAATCCGTGATTTCATATTTATTATTATTAATCTCGATAAAAAAATATTAAATTTAATATTTTAAGTAAATATAAATGTCATACTTGTTTCAAACTAATTGATAAACTAATGTATAAAGAGCTAATAAAACTAATACTCCATCTATAAATAGATAATGCTCGAGTCACGATAAATACATAATTTGTTATTGTATCTTGGTCTCTCAAGTACCAGGACCATAATATCTACAATATTTATTAACTAACATTAGTAAACTGAAAGAATAACAACGAAGTAGAAGGAATAGAGTGTCATGTTAGGTCCACTTCATTATCATTTTCTTCAAGGAAATAAATGTTGGGGGACTGTAAACTTCATGCTGCAAGAGAATCACCAAAATTCAATGAAATGAGGAATAAGAAAAGATAAAACTGGTAAACTTAAATTAAGAGAGAGAGAGATTAACCATTAACCTGGCAAGCGATAAGATTTTTGAGACAGGCTGGCTGCCCATTTCATTCACACACTCGTGTTTTCTTCTAGTGTTTAGAAGCTTTTTCAGTAGTGTTAACACTGGAGAGAAGAAATAAAAAAAAAACAACAAAAATATATAAACATGACCATGCCACTTGAATATTACCAAAAGCTAAATTACAAAGATCCAAAAAATCCAGTTAAAAGAACATTTCAAGTCTCTTTTCATACCATTCCTGTAAATTGTTTATGATCAAGTTCAATCAGTAGGTCTGATGAACCAAAATTGCCACCAAATCAGACAAAAATGAACTACATATCATAAAGGACTAAAATACAAACAAAATTTCATACCTGACGAAGCTTTCTAGCAAAGAGTGCAACTTCTCCTTGTTGGATTGATAAAGTACTGTGAAGATCATCAAATTATCTTCAGCCACCTCTGCAGCTAGAACACTGATTGAAGAAAGAAAAAGAAAAATGAGGAAACAAGAAAACATGAGCAAGTATAGAAAACTACTAAATTGTAAAAATTCAAAGATTGGTTTGACATAGATGAAACATTAATCGAGGCTCCTTACTTCTTTGACTGATTGTACATCAGAAGCTGCCAGAGTTGAAATCTCCTCTAGACTAACATTAGAGCAAGTTTGTGCAAACGCACAACATTTTGAATATCCTCAATGTGAGACACAAAAAGTGAAGCATTTACTTTCTTCTTTAAATCCATCACAACCTATGCACATAATTTTGTTCAAATGCAAAATTGCATGATCAAAGTTGTCTTGCTAAAAGCTCAATTGCAAATGGATGTTTTGCTACTTATAAAGGCAGTTACAATATGACATTCAAAAATTGAATAATAAGGGATACCAATAGAAAGAAATGGAGTATAACAATAAACCAAAGACATCGACAATTTAGGAACACCTCAGAAACAATATCATTATTAGCAACAATGATCTTAGGGACAAGTACGATGCAGATAGAATGCTCACCAGAACACAAACAACATAGCCTTAGATGTAGGAATCATTATCTTTAGTACATGTATGACATAAGTAAATACTTCCCATTAATTAACCATATGTTCCCAAATTATTCACGTCTTCAAACCCTATTTAAGCAAGAGTATAGAGATTCCAAATTGTAAGCTTAATAACATTCATATTAAATCAATAAACAGTTGATACTTATAGATATAATAATTTTACGTATTTCTTTACTGAATTTTCACATAGTGGCGTCCTACTTTTTGAGATGTTTGTTACAATATCTCTACAGCACATAGTTCTGATTAGGCCAGCAGTTGATTAGTACCTTATCATTTACATCCAAACAAGAATTGCAAAACTTCTCAATGCATTGTAGATGTTCATTTTGCTGAGACATCGATGCAGCCACCGTGTTGTAGAGGGTACGTATTTCTTGTACGAGTTCAGCTTGATAATTGTTCACAACTGACCTGTTATCGGCATTTAGTTTATCCTCTCTACCTGTGGAAAATCGAAAACCAAATTAGATAACAAATAGGTAGAATTCCATCAGAAAGAAACATAAAATAATTATAAATAAGACTACATACTAATTTTCATAAATAATGAGGCATTATCTTGAAGAGATTTTTCCAAGTCCGAGCATAAGACACAGGCTTGGTGAGCCAAAGCATTTTCTATTTCAAAATAGTCAACATCATGACAGCACTCTAATAACATAGATTCAAACATTATAGGGTAGTGGACTCCTTTTTTCCCGCTGTTGTATTCCTCCTTTTCTTTCCTTCAATTATAACAACAAATACAACAAACACATAATCACATATTCACGTACATATGACCGTATTTCCACCAATGCAATTAATGCATTAGATGCTTCACATCCCATAGAACTATCTTTGCCTCAAATAATGTATCACATCCCATAGAACTATCTCTGCCTCAATATTTGACAATCGTATATTATCTCCAGACTAAAGATTGCTCCTAGTGTTGTTGTTGATATCGTTATTTCTCTCTTCTTCATTTTATTCCTTTGTTAAGATCTCTAGCTTTATCTTTACTACTAATATTACTAGTAGCAATACTATGTCAAACTTTTTTTCTTTTTCCTACTGATTGTACTATGTTTAAATTTTTTCTTACCATTCTTTTCTGTGAAGTAATGTTTTACTGTATAAGAACATTATATTACACAGGATACACCTTCAATATTGGAGATAGTATTTTTGAAGTAAGAATTTACTTTGAATTGTACAACACTACTGTGACTGAATATATTTGGAATCTCGTGGGGAAAACAAATCAACTTGTAGCTAATATTTCTTCATCACATGACAAGTTGGAGGCTCCGTGTTTTCTTTATATTTAATGTGTTGTGTTAACGCCTTATATAATGTATTACCTTGGCTTGATTCTCCAACTCCGTAGAATTATCTTCACCATCTCCAAGAGCATCGTATCGAATTGCTAATGCAGTTTTAGCGGCAAGAGATCGGGAGATTTTCCCTTTGTGTTTTGGTGCTGCCTGACCAATTAAAGATGTGTGGTAGATAAGACCATATTTAGGGGTTGCATGTTTTGTCTTTAAAGCTCTGAAAAGAGCTTTTTCCTCACCAAGAATCTGAACTGTACTCCCTGGGCTGTTTTGCAAGATTCAGCAAAACTGCCGCTATGGGCAATGAGGCGAGCACCGACAAGTTCTCCAACAAGAGCAGTAAGATTTAGAGCAATGGTGTTCATCTTGCTCTTTAAATAATCATAAAGTTGAGCTCTGTACTCTGAAAGAGATAGAACTTGATCACAAAGGTCTTTGATATTGATCAGATCAAGGTCACTAACCTTCAGTCCCCATGGAAATCAAGGATGCTTCTTTCAGTTCTGTCTCAATCTCTTCTGGCAATATCTACAAACATATGAAGGGACCAATATAAACAACTTCATTCTCTCTCCATTAAATGACTAAATAAGTAATCATATCAAAATAGGAAGCAGTAATTTTCAAATTTAAAAATAGGTTCCACGACTGATGTCCAAGTCAAAATTTTGATATGTCAGATGAAATAGACAAAATTAGGCCAAGACACACTACTTAGTCCTATACATTCAATTCAATTCATAGATTCTATAAATAAAAATCATAGTTTGTTTCCAACTAGTAATAGTTGATAATAACCAAAGAATAACTAAAATTTACTAGTTGATAATAACCAAAGAATAACTAAAATTAGGCCACCCACAATGGAACATGGAATTCCATGAGATGCAACCGGCAATATTTCTGAAACTGCAATAGTTACAACATCCATTTCTGAAACACTTGTTTGCAAAAGCACTGGGGCAGGTATTCACTTAGGAAGAATTAGGTGGGTTCATGGTGTAGCTAGACTATGGCATAGGTCTATGTAGTAGTTCATTAGAATCAGGTAACTAGGTGAAATCCCCTAATACAAAATACACTTGTTTGCAAAAGTATAGTAGCAATAGATGCCCTTCTTAGTGGGAAAAGATTGAACCCTTTGTAGTTGGAATTTTCTGGCAAGTAGGAGGGTTTGTCAAGTTACAACACCTCAGAGCAATGGATATGGGGTTATTTAATTACTAAGCCTAGCTACAGGGCTTTTCAACATGCATTTAATAAGAGAGATGCATAAAGGGAGTTCACAATATAAATTCAAAATTAATATATATATACACACACACACACACATATAAACTAGATATTCACACATCAAGTAACAAAATTTATTCTATAAACCAATTCATTATGAGGGAATATCTAACACCAATTGCAATCTAAAACCAACAGCGACAAAGTGAATGCTTTCACATAAAAATAGCATATAATATAAGAAAGTTAAGATTTCACTTTTCACACCAACTAGAAACAGAAGTTCACATGTTAATATCAATAAATTAAAAGCACGTTACAATAAAATGAAAACATCTTAAATTCAAACTAGCTATATATGGATTCGCCAATTTAACTTTTAGAAAAATAGGAAACCAGTGTCAGGACAGTAGGCAGGCCACAACCCTTATTGAGACAAGGAAGTTGGGACAATCCAAATAGCAGGAACATTTTAATGTAACAACTGATAATCAGTTATACTATGCACTGGTTATACTATGAAACATTTTAACGTAACAACTGATAGTCAGTTATGTGAGCCAAAATCATCATCAATTCTAATAAACCCAAAAATGAAAAAGTAACAGATTAGGAGAGTGAAAGAGGAAGAAGAAGAATTATCCGGATTCACCAGAAATGAAGTCAATCATAGAAGCAAATTTAAAAAAAATAGGGCACATAATTTGGGGATCTACCAGAGATTTCAACAGAAAGAAGGAAATCGAAATATTGACAGCGCACAAGAGAACTACAGCGGCGGAGCAAGCGGAGGAGCAAGCGGCAGAGCAAAAGCGGAGGAGCAAGCAGCGGAGGAGCAAGCGGCGGAGTGAAGAGGGAAAACTCAAGAACATGGGATTTGGAGCCAAAAAAACTTACAAACATGGTATAAATTAGGTAGTCTGTTCTTTAATTATTTTCCTTCCATTCGCTCCCCTCAAATAAAAACTTACAAACATAATATAAATTAGAAACTCTGTTCCAAAGAAAGAGTAATAACATTTTTTAAAAAAACAATTCTTTTAAAAGTAATATTATATGTAAAATTATTATTTCAAAAACTTAAAGATATATTTAAATTTTAAGATATCATAAATTAATTATAACAAACTGAAATATATATAACTCTCTTGTAGAACAAAAAAGTAATATTTTAACATTTATAATTTGTTCCACAAAAAGAGTCATAATTATTATAATTTTGTTTATTATCAATTTAAAATATTTTAAATTTTAAATTATTATAACTTAATATTTTAATTAATACAATTAATATTGTAAATTACTTAAAAATTATCATTAAGAATAAAATTTCTATTAAAATATTAGTTACATTACAATTTGAATCATAGTATATTATAAATTAAAGAATAAACTCAAACTTAACTCTTTGTGTATAACAAATGAATATATTTTTAGTATTTGTGCTCTATTCAACAAAAGAGCGCCACTATCTTTTTTTTTGTCATGATCAATGTATGAAATTTTAAAGTTTAACGTAGTGTAAAGCTATTTACTTTATAGTTTATTAAAAGAAATAGTTGATATTGTAAGTTACTTAAAAAGTGTTATTAAAAGTAAATTTATTACTCTAAAAAATTTAATGTAATTATATTACAATTTATATTCACCACAATTAATTCTAAAAAATTTATTTAGAACAAAACAACGACCAATTTTATCTCTCGCAAAAAACATCTGAACAATAATATATAGTGAGTAATAATTCCTTCATTAATAGATTTTTTCCTCGCAAATTTTCATCATAAATTGGCGCCAAAAATCCTTCTATCACCTCAATTTTGCGAGAAAAAAATATAAATTGTGAAGGATGTTTCTTTCGCTAATAACTATATTGTCACTATATTTTTTTTCTTCACTGTTCCTTCGCTAGAAAACTCTTCATGTGAAGGAATGAATTCCTTCACAAAATTTTCCTTCTCTACATCCCTAATTTCTTGTAGTGTCATAATTAATATTATGATTTATTATTTAAATCTTAATTATATTAATTAAGATTATTGTACAATAATTAGGGTTTTACTTAATCAATTCGGACAATTATTATCAATTAGGGTTTTCAAATTAGGGTTTCTATTTCAGTTTAACATTTTAAACCCTATTTAACTTATTTTAGAATTTTATTAGTTAATATAATATTATATTAATGTTGAAGCACGACAAACCACTTCGTCATTTCCAAGCACGACACAGCAGATTACAAAAATAATTTGCCGAGACACTTCTTGGTGAATTCGCCGGAAGCACGACAAATCATTTTGTCCGATTAAGCACGACACAGCTGCTTGGCGAAAATTTTTTGTTTGACCTAATTGTTTAATAAAATACACAATCACATAATATCAAGTCAGAATAAGAAATTTTATTTCACAAACACATAATTTACATTTACAAATCTTATTAGGGTTCGGAATATCACATTCACCCCCACTAATGAGAATTTCGTCCTCGAAATTTACAGTACAGATTATAAAAACAAGTGTGGGTAGTTGTTTCGCATTTTACTCTCGAGTTCTTACGTAGCTTCCTCTATATTTTGATTTCTCCAAATAACCTTGACTGAAGGTATCACTTTATTTTGTAGATTTTGTTCTTTCCTATCTATGATACCAACCTGTGACTCATATCCGAAAAAGGATAGCACCTCACAAGCGTACCTATCAATTTGCCATTGACTTCTTCGGCGTCCTGTTAGGGGAAAGTGGTTCGTTGGCTGACCAGGTCAAGGCACTGGGTGCTGATCTGCTTAGTACGCAAGATCATATGCAGGGTAGTGATCATGCAACCGAGGAGAAAATCAATGGGTTGACAGTGAAGATTGAGAAACTGACGACCATTGGTGAGGGGTTGGAAGCGGCTTTCAACTAAATAGATAGGGAGATTGCACTCATTACGAGGGCTTTGTTGCAGACTAGCGGGACGGACTCTGCAGTGGTGCAGCAAAAGACAAGAATTCCTGAGCCTAAGGGATACGACGGGGACCGTAGCGCCAAGGAGCTGGAGAATTTTCTGTGGGACATGGAGCAGTATTTTAAGGCTACCCATATTCGCGAGGGCGAAATGGTGGACATTGCTAGTATGTATTTGACTAGTGATGCCAAGTTATGGTGGCGCACAATGGTTGGGGATAACACCCATGCGGCTGTAGCGACTTGGGCTGACTTGAAGAAGGAGTTAAAGGGGCACTTCCTTCCAGCAAATTCGAGTTGGCAAGTGAGAGAAGCGCTGAGACTTATAAGGCACAATGGTACTGTGCAAGAATATGTGAAGAAGTTCACATCGCTGCTGTTGGATATCACGGGAATGTCCGAGGAGGACAAGGTGTTCAACTTTGTGGCAGGTTTATAGCCTTGGGCGCAGACAGAATTGCGACGCTAAGGGGTAAAGGATTATCAGTCAGTGGTGACTGCGGCTGACAGTCTTGTGGATATGCGGCTGGACAAGGCTGATCAGAATGGGTCTAAAACTAAGAGGGCAGACAAGGGTCCTGTCAACGGAAATCTTGGCGATGGAAAGGACAAGGGTAAGCCATTTGCGGGTGGTGGACAGAAAAAAAAGGTGCAGTCCAAGCCGTGAGGTTGTTTTATCTGTAGCGACCACATTTCGCACGAAATTGCCCAAACAAGGTGAACTTAACGGCATTGAGGGCAGAAGAAGATCGGGGATCTGATTCGGATGGAGAGGCACGACTCAATGTTCTGAGAGTTGGAAGCATGCAGGTGTTGGGCGCTGCATGTGACAGAAAATGATTTTCTGGTGGGGGTGTTGTTCTTGGTCGAGGTGGAGATACCAAGTTTAGCACGTTAAAAGGAAGCATCAGACGGACTTGATGGCTTTTGGAAATCTCCTTAGTTTAACAAATCGAGGGCTGCTCAGAAGATCTTCGACGAGGGCGTCGAATTCTTTTAGTGGGGGTGCTTTGTTAGACCCTTGTTGGCTTGACACTCAAATTGTGCGGTAGCTTGACATAGATTGGGCGCAGTGTGCGGCAGATGGGCTTAACGGGCGTAGATGGGCGCATCGTTCAACAGATGGGCGCGACATATGACAACTATGTTCGGTGGAGGTAGAAAACTTGAGACATTAGCCAAAAATGGGTAGATCCCGGGGATCTACACCATGGCTGTTTGAGCACGCATGATGTCTGTTCGTAGTACTTTGGAAATTTTCATAAGTGCTACTATAGGGGAGGGGTGGTCCGTGAAGTCTACCTGGGTCATGGGTGGGGTGCTATGGCTGATGCCTGGGGCATGTTGGGGAATTGTTGGGCTCCCCTAACAACAATGCTAATGACGGATTGGTGGCTTGGATTGGATTGAAGACCCATTCATGAGCAAGGCATGGTTTGGGCAAAGGTTCATTGAAATGTGGGCAACATACGGACTGTCGGGGCACAATAGCGAGTAGGCTTTACACTATTGGCAATGCTGGGACATTGGTGTACCGGGATGCTGCAACATTTGATGATGAAGACCAAGGTTTATGGGAAAAAGGCTTGGCAAAGAGGGGCGCTTAATATAGGCTAGGCCTAGAGTGCCAACGAGTTGCATGGGTTCGGTGCTAGTCAGTGTGGGATATTGATGAGTGTGTTTTATATACACAAATTGGGTACTTTTAGCCTTAATAATTTGTAAGTCTTTAACTATTTTGTTTGATTTTATGTGTTTTTATCTTATTATTGTGTAATATAATTTTGTATTATTTTTATATGTATTTGTGTACTTTTATGTGTTTTTGGGTTGTTTTGTAGGTATTGAAATAAAAGCCCTTGGGATCAATGCGTTGTCGGCGTGAATTCGGCATTTCGACTGCTTATTTATCAATTTCACCCATGATCTAATCTGAATCTCTCAAAACTCAAAGCACAAAAATTGTAGATTTTGATCTCAGCTTTTCAGAGAATCCGGAATCATCCAATTTGAAGTTCGTATGAGAAAGTTATGGTCACTTTACCATCGAATTTGACATGAATTTTACGCGGCAGTTGCTTCGGGCTCAATTTGAGCCTTGCTCCGGCCTGTATCTCGTTACACTCCAGTTATTGAAGTTGTAGATCTACTTCTTAGCTTTCCATAGCCTACTTAATAGCCTTAATCCGAATTCGGACGAAGACGTTATGGCCATTTTCCCAACAGACGTCGTAGCTGGAAAATGCAGCGCAGCTGCGCCCATTCCTAGTACAATTTCGGCGCAGCTGCGCCCATCTGCAGAATCAGCAGATTTGGGCAACGCAGCTGCGCCCGGACGCAAGCCAAAGTCAGCGCAGCTGCGCCCGACATCCAGGGAGTTCAGTATTCAGCGCATCCAAGCGCGCAGTTGTGCCCGATTCGCCAAATTTCGCGATTTCAGTTAATTTTTGGTCTAAATTGGTGGGCTAAGCTAGGTTTTTGCCTTAAGAACTATAAATACAATATCTAGCCTCAATTTTAGAGAGAACTAGACCCCAAAAATCAGATTCAAGAGAGGGGGGAGCTACCAAATTCATCACCAAGGAGGGTCAAAGTTCTACAAATTAAGCTATATCAAGTAAAGGCCAAGGAGCTAAAGTATCAAGGATTGCAAAATCAAGGAGGAAAAGCTAGAGATCATCATCAACCCAACAAGCAACATTTGAATATCCATCAAAAATTGGTTTTATCTCTAATTTCCCTTCTAATTTGTAATCCAACATGATGTATAAATTGAATATGATGTTATTTGTAGCTACTATGAGCTCGATTTTTATTCTAAGATTTCAATGGAACCCAACACCTAGTTTGAATCAAATTATCTCTCTTTGATATTAATTATCATTTTAGAATTGGATATCATAATTTACGCTTCATGTATTAATTACCTTAATCATCAATTAATGTGATAATCTATATAGAATTGAGAAAGGAAATATAGATTGAGATCTGATTATGCTAGCATGTGTTCATAAATTCTGCATGTGATGGAATTTAAGTTTCGTGCCTAGGATAGAGATATACCGAAGCACCATGTGTGGCCAATTGAGAACTTATGCTTCAACCCTTTTTGATTGTAATTCACATAGAGATATAGTGCGTTAGTCATCTAGGGTGTTCATATTCATTTTATCAATTGTGGATTTAGTGTGATACGAATATGGTGCATCGAGAGGTGACCATATTTTACATTCGTGTTCTCGACCAACATTCTAACGTAATAAATTGCGAATTGAATGTCTAGTATGATTTATGCTGAAAGTATAATTGATTGATCACCTATATGAAATTGAAAATTGGATTATAGTGTTAAGAATGGATGACTTGCTAGTATTTGGGATAGAGATATATCTAAATGTCGTGTGTAACTATTATGAGATTACAAACTTAATGACTCCCTACACGGAGGTTCATTCGTTTGATGAGTAGATTGACTAAGATTATGTGGCTTGTGTCTTGTTAATCATTCATGGAATTGAATGGATTGTTGGCATGTAGGATAACCATATACCTATGTGTCGTGTATGGGTGATTTTCATATGACCATACACTAAGGCTTATGAATAAGGTGAATTTCTCGGTTAACAATTCTTGTGAATTAACTAGTTGAAAATGAGAGATAAGAGATTTAAATGAAGTGTTGGGGGAAATTGTAATCTTATACTTGTTAATACTAGATTTTCATTATCTTAAAAGCTTGTCAATTAGTTAATCAAACACATCAAGTTTCATTGTTTAAATAAAATTGAAATGATAAATGGGTTAATACTTGGTAAACATTAGAAACAATTCCTCGTGGGATCGATACTTTACTTACTCTTTATTACTTGTTGACCGCGTATACTTGCGCGTATTTTTCGGTTGCGAAATCGATCAACAAGTTTTTGGCGCCGTTGCCGGGGAATTGCTTTTCTAGTGTTTTTCCGATATTAATTATAATCAAATTGGTCTTAATTTAAATTTGTATATAAATTTATTTTTGCTTTAGTTTAACATTTTTCTGTTTTTATGCTTTCTTCTTTGCGAGGCACACCATGGTTGGCTATAATGATCAATGGTCGTACACATATATGACTCAACCAAAGGAGACGGGATTTGATGGACTCAATGTATTTTCTTCAATTTCAGCACAAATTAAGATATTTGAAAGGAAGATGGATACTCTTGAAGCAAAAAAGACTCAAAATAGAGTAATTACTTATGATTATTGTGCTCACAATCATCCGAGTCATCAATGCACTGTCAATTTTGAACCGGTACATTACGATGGTGATTTCCCCAACGGCTATGCTTATACCGATTATTACCAAGGTTGGGGGTATCACCCGGATTTTTCATGGAGCTATAATTATGAAGATCAATACTATGCTCCAAATCCAACGTACACACCGGAATTCTCATGTCCACCTTCATTGTCAGCACAAATTGAGACATTTTCGAGGAGGTTGGATATTGGCATGGATAAGGTTTTGAAACTCCACGAAGATTTTAATATGAGGAAGGAAGCATTATCCAAACAAATTAAAAATCTGATGGAACAAATCATCAATACCTCAACCAATGGTCCTCAATACATAGATTTTGAGACTGACGGTGAGCCCGAGCCAAATCTACAACTATATGCGCCACAAGATGTCGACAAAGCGGAGACATGTGGGGCTATGGAAAATGAGGCCACCGAAGATCTATCTGTTAGTGCTAACAAAGATGAGCCGATTGTGTTAGTGCCCAAAGTGCCTTCGTCAGCAAAATTCATGAATCCAGTCAGTTTTGCAAAACCATGCCCAATTGGTAGTCATGTCGTCGGTAACGCTCCTTTTGACATGAGAGTTAACATAAACTTGGAACAATGGTGGGCCGAGAAAAAGGAGAAAGAAGAAGAGCCCGTTGTGCTCGTCAAGCCCCAATGCCCCAATCTTATCATAGACACAACGGAAGAAGAAGCACCTAGTTTGTCAACATTCGTAATTGGGCACTTATCTAAAAAGAACAAACTAGGTGATTTTGATACAATGACTCTTACTAAAGCGAAACCCTCAAATTTTCCATCACTACCAATGGATGAAGCAGGCGAGAAAAACTTCTTTGTGCCATTAATTGAAATTAAGTGTGGTGGTCACCAACCAGGCATGCATGTCATGCAAATCAAAGAAAGAACAGTGAGGCGGCATGCAATGGTCAATTTTGCGATTGAGCCGGATTGAAATGAAATGGAGGAGTCGGGCTAACGACTTTAAACCAAGCACTTCTTGGGAGGCAACCCAAGTTTACGATTTTGTTTTTATTTTTGTTGGATTGCATTTTAGTGGTTTAATTGCATTTTTAATTTCTTTAGTCATTTGCTTTTAGGTACGCTCCCAACTTAGAGGTATTGAAAGATGATATCAATGGCCCTTGACACGGTTTCAGGGAAGTCTTCTATTTTAATTTTTCCTATATCAGACATTGAGGACAATGTCAAGTTTAAGTTTCGGGGTAGTACTTCGTATTTGTGTGTTTTTAATTTAGTTTTTATGTGATTTAAGTTATGTATTTTTGTTCAAAAAAAAATTTATTTATTTTTAGGATGTGTCTCTTGAGCACTGTTTTAATTTGATTTGAACTACAATTCATGGTCTATGATAAGAACTTGTTTGAATTAATTCTAACTCATGGAAAATGGATAAATGTTGCTTAGTCTTTGTGCTTAATCGTTATTGTTGGTTATTGTTTTGCTTATGCGTCCTTTCACTCTTTTGCACCTACCCATGAGTATTGAGCTACTTGTATGCTTAGAGAAAACTCTTATAACTGAACGCTTGTGGAAAATATCTATAAACTCTAGAACTCGTTTAAACATCACTCGAAGCAAGGTATCCAAAATTATTGTGCTTGATTTGTTGGTCATGTGGTGAGTTGAGATAGAGCATAAAACGCACTCACTCATGGACACATGCGTAGGAGAGATAGAGCGTAAAATGTACTCTCTTATAATTTTGATAAAAGTAAGACATTTATGTTTATCAAATCTTGTGTTAGGTTGAGATGGAGCGTAAAACGCACTCACCCACAAGAGTGGACTTAGGATAAGATGGAGCATAAAATGCACTTACCTAGAGTCTTTTGATTTCAAATTTTTGGAAATTACGATTTGTATAGAGTGATGTGTTAAGCATGTTGTTTCGGGGTTTATTTTGATTATTTCATAAGGTAATGTGGTTGCATAGCTTCATTCGAGCTTGATTGGTTTAGTGCTATTGGGTACACACACACACGGAAGGAATCTAATGCGAGCTATGACTAGCTAATTGTAAATCTAAACTTGCAGCGCTTTGAAAGTTTTCATGTGTTTATGCTTTGAGACCATTGTTCAAGCTTATTAACTCATTGCTCAAGATTAGTTTATTTAGAAATATTTAATTTTTATAGTTCGTGTGTTTTGTTTGAGGACAAGCAAAGGTTTAAGTTTGGGGGTATTTGATGAGTGTGTTTTATATACACAAATTGAGTACTTTTAGCCTTAATAATTTGTAAGTCTTTAACTATTTTGTTTGGTTTTATGTGTTTTCATCTTATTATTGTGTAATATAATTTTGTATTACTTTTATATGTATTTGTGTGCTTTTATGTGTTTTTAGGTTGTTTTGTAGGTATTGAAATAAAAGCCCTTGGGATCAATGCGTTTTCGGCGTGAATTTGGCATTTCGGCTGCTTATTTATCCATTTCACTCATGATCTAATCCGAATCTCTCAAACCGCAAAGCACAAAAGTTGTAGATTTTGATCTCAGCTTTCCAGAGCATCCGAAATCATCCAATTTGAAGTTCGTATGAGAGAGTTATGGTCATTTTACCGTGGAATTTGACATGGATTTTACACGGCAGTTGCTTCGGGCTCCATTTGATCCTTGCTCCGGCCTGTATCTCATCAAGCTCCAGTTATAGAAGTTGTAGAGCTACTTCTTAGCTTTCTATAGCCTCCTTAATCCCATTAATCCGAATTTGGACGAAGAAGTTATGGTCATTTTCCCAACAGACGTTGTAGTTGGAAAATGCAGCGCAACTGCGACCATTCCTAGTACTATTTCGGCGTAGCTGCGCCCATCTGCAGAATCAGCAGATTTGGGCAGCGCAGCTGCGCCCGAACGCAAGCCAGAGTCAGCGCAGCTGCGCCCGACATCAAGGGAGTTCAGTATTCAGCGCATCCAAGCGCGCAGCTGCGCCCGATTCGCCCGATTTCGCGATTTCAGCTAATTTTTGGTCTAAATTGGTGGGCTAAGCTAGGTTTTTGCCTTAGGAACTATAAATACAATATGTAGCCTCCATTTTAGAGAGACCTAGACCCCAGAAATCAGATTCAAGAGACGGGGAGCTACCAAATTCATCACCAAGGAGGGTCAAAGTGCTACAAATCAAGCTATATCAAGCAAAGGCCAAGGAGCTAAAGCATCAAGGATTGCAAAATCAAAGAGGAAAAGCTAGAGATCATCATCAACCCAACAAGCAACATCTGAATATCCATCAAAAATTGGTTTTATCTCTAATTTCCCTTTTAATTTGTAATCCAACATGATGTATAAATTGAATATGATGTTATTTGTAGCTGCCATGAGCTAGATTTTTATTCTAAGATTTCAATGGAACCGAACACCTAGTTTGAATTAAATTATCTCTCTTTGATATTAGTTATCATTTTAGAATTGGATATCATAATTTACGCTTCATGTATTAATTACCTTGATCATCAATTAATGTGATAATCTATATGGAATTGAGAAAGGAAATATAGATTGAGATCTGATTATGCTAGCATGTGTTCATAAATTCTGCATGTGATGAAATTTAAGTTTCGTGCCTAGGATAGAGATATACCACCATGTGTGGCCAATTTAGAACTTATGCTTCAACCCTTTTTGATTCTAATTCACATATAGATATAATGCGTTAGTCATCTAGGGTGTTCATATTCATTCTATCAATTGTGGATTTAATGTTATACAAATATGGTGCATCGAGAGGTGACCATATTTTACATTCGTGTTCTCGACCAACATTCTAACGTAATAAATTGCGTATTGAATGTCTAGCATGATTTATGCTGAAAGTATAATTGATTGATCACCTATATGAAATTGAAAATTGGATTATAGTGTTGAGACTCAGTTTTGATATCATACGAAAGTTCGAGATTCTTGTGGGTGGTGTATAAGATTATGTGGCATGTGTCTTATTCATTGTCCTCAAGAATGGATGACTTGCTAGTATTTGGGATAGAGATATATCTAAATGTCGTGTGTAACTATTATGAGATTACAAACTTAATGACTCCCTACACGGAGGTTCATTCGTTTGATGAGTAGATTGACTAAGATTATGTGGCTTGTGTCTTGTTAATCATTCATGGAATTGAATGGATTGTTGGCATGTAGGATAACCATATACCTATGTGTCGTGTATGGGTGATTTTCATATGACCATACACTAAGGCTTATGAATAAGGTGAATTTCTCGGTTAACAATTCTTGTGAATTAACTAGTTGAAAATGAGAGATAAGAGATTTAAATGAAGTGTTGGGGGAAATTGTAATCTTATACTTGTTAATACTAGATTTTCATTATCTTAAAAGCTTGTCAATTAGTTAATCAAACACATCAAGTTTCATTGTTTAAATAAAATTGAAATGATAAATGGGTTAATACTTGGTAAACATTAGAAACAATTCCTCGTGGGATCGATACTTTACTTACTCTTTATTACTTGTTGACCGCGTATACTAGCGCGTATTTTTCGGTTGCGAAATCGATCAACAAGTTTTTGGCGCCGTTGCCGGGGAATTGCTTTTCTAATGTTTTTTCGATATTAATTATAATCAAATTTGTCTTAATTTAAACTTGTATATAAATTTGTTTTTGCTTTAGTTTAACATTTTTCTATTTTTATGCTTTCTTCTTTGCGAGGCACACCATGGTTGGCTATAATGATCATTGGTCGTACACATATATGACTCAACCAAAGGAGACAGGATTTGATGGACTCAATGTATTTTCTTCAATTTCAGCACAAATTAAGATACTTGAAAGGAAGATGGATGCTCTTGAAGCAAAAAGGACTCAAAATAGAGTAATTACTTATGATTATTGTGCTCACAATTATCCGAGTCATCAATGCACTGTCAATTTTGAACCGGTACATTACGATGGTGATTTCCCCAACAGCTATGCTTATACCGATTATCACCAAGGTTGGGGGTATCACCCGGATTTTTCATGGAGCTATAATTATGAAGATCAATACTATGCTCCAAATCCAACGTACACACCGGAATTCTCATGTCCACCTTCATTGTCAGCACAAATTGAGACATTTTCGAGGAGGTTGGATATTGGCATGGATAAGGTTTTGAAACTCCACGAAGATTTTAATATGAGGAAGGAAGCATTATCCAAACAAATTAAAAATCTGATGGAACAAATCATCAATACCTTAACCAATGGTCCTCTATACTTGGATTTTGAGACTAACGGTGAGCCCGAGCCAAATCTACAACTAGATGCGCCACAAGATGTCGACAAAGCAGAGACATGTGGGGCTATGGAAAATAAGGCCACTAAAGATCTATCTATTAGTACAAACGAAGGATGAGTCGATTGTGTTAGTGCCTTTAGTGCCTTCATCAGCAAAATTCATGAATCCAGTCAGTTTTGCAAAACCATGCCCAATTGGTAGTCATGTCGTCGGCAACGCTCCTTTTGACATGAGAGCTAACATAAACTTGGAACAATGGTGGGCCGAGGAAAAGAAGAAAGAAGAAGAGCCCATTGTGCTTGTCAAGCCCCAATGCCCCAATCTTATCATAGACACAACGGAAGAAGAAGCACCTAGTTTGTCAACGTTCGCAATTGGGCACTTATCTAAAAAGAACAAACTAGGTGATTTTGATACAATGACTCCTACTAAAGCGAAACCCTCAAATGTTCCATCACTACCAATGGATAAAGCAGGCGAGAAAAGCTTCTTTGTGCCATTAATTGAAATTAAGTGTGGGGGTCACCAACCAGGCATGCATGTCATGCAAATCAAAGAAAGAACAGCGAGGCGACATGCAATGGTCAATTTTGCGATTGAGCCGGATTGAAATGAAATGGAGGAGTCGGGCTAATAACTTTAAACCAAGCGCTTCTTGGGAGGCAACCCAAGTTTACAATTTTGTTTTTATTTTTGTTTGATTGCATTTTAGTGGTTTTATTGCATTTTTAATTTCTTTAGTCATTTGCTTTCAGGTACGCTCCCAACTTAGAGGTATTGAAAGATGATATCAATGGCGCTTGACACGGTTTCAGGGAAGTCTTCTATTTTAATTTTTCCTATAACAGACATTGAGGACAATGTCAAGTTTAAGTTTGGGGGTAGTACTTCGTATTTGTGTGTTTTTAATTTAGTTTTTATGTGATTTAAGTTATGTATTTTTGTTCAAAAAAAATATTATTTATTTTTAGGATGTGTCTCTTGAGCACTGTTTTAATTTGATTTGAACTACAATTCATGGTCTATGATAAGAACTTGTTTGAATTAATTCTAACTCATGGAAAATGGATAAATGTTGCTTAGTCTTTGTGCTTAATCGTTATTGTTGGTTATTGTTTTGCTTATGCGTCCTTTCACTCTTTTGCACCTACCCATGAGTATTGAGCTACTTGTATGCTTAGAGAAAACTCTTATAACTGAACGCTTGTGGAAAATATCTATAAACTCTAGAACTCGTTTAAACATCACTCGAAGCAAGGTGTCCAAAATTGTTGTGCTTGATTTGTTGGTCATGTGGTGAGTTGAAATGGAGCGTAAAACGCACTCACTCATGGACACACGCGTAGGAGAGATAGAGCGTAAAACGCACTCTCTTATAATTTTGATAAAAGTAAGACATTTATGTTTATCAAATCTTGTGTTGGGTTGAGATAGAGCGTAAAATGCACTCACCCACAAGAGTGAACTTAGGATAAGATGGAGCATAAAATGCACTTACCTAGAGTTTTTTGATTTCAAATTTTTGGAAATTGCGATTTGTATAGAGTGATGTGTTAAGCATGTTGTTTCGGGGTTTATTTTGATTATTTCATAAGGTAATGTGGTTGCATAGCTTCATCCGAGCTTGATTGGTTTAGTGCTATTGGGTACACACACACACAAGGAAGGAATCTAAAGCGAGCTATGACTAGCTAATTGTAAATCTAAACTTGCTGCGCTTTGAAAGTTTCCGTGAGTTTTCATGTGTTTATGCTTTGAGACCATTGTTCAAGCTTATTAACTCATTGCTTAAGATAAGTAGTTTATTTAGAAATATTTAATTTTTATAGTTCGTGTGTTTTGCTTGAGGACAAGCAAAGGTTTAAGTTTGGGGGTATTTGATGAGTGTGTTTTATATACACAAATTGGGTACTTTTAGCCTTAATAATTTGTAAGTCTTTAACTATTTTGTTTGGTTTTATGTGTTTTCATCTTATTATTGTGTAATATAATTTTTTATTACTTTTATATGTATTTGTGTGCTTTTATGTGTTTTTAGGTTGTTTTGTAGGTATTGAAATAAAAGCCCTTGGGATCAATGCGTTTTCGGCGTGAATTTGGCATTTCGGCTGCTTATTTCTCAATTTCACCCATGATCTAATCCAAATCTCTCAAAACTCAAAGCACTAAAGTTGTAGATTTTGATCTCAGCTTTCCAGAGCATCCGGAATCATCTAATTTGAAGTTCGTATGAGAGAGTTATGGTCATTTTACCGTCAAATTTGACATGGATTTTACAAGGCTGTTGCTTTGGGCTCAATTTGAGCCTTGCTCCGGCCTGTATCTCATCAAGCTCCACTTATGGAAGTTGTAGAGCTACTTCTTAGCTTTCTATAGCCTCCTTAATCGCCTTAATCCGAATTCGGACGAAGAAATTATGGTCATTTTCCCAACAAACGTCGCAGATTTTGGTACCGCAGTTGCGCCCGGACGCAAGCCAAAGTTAGCGCAGCTGCGCCCGACATCCAGGGAGTTCAGTATTCAGCGCATCCAAGCGCGCAGCTGCGCCCGATTCGCCAGATTTCGCAATTTCAGCTAATTTTTGGTCTAAATTGGTGGGCTAGGCTAGGTTTTTGCCTTAGAAACTATAAATATAATATGTAGCCTCCATTTAAGAGAGACCTAGACCCCAGAAATCAGTTTCAAGAGAGGGGGCAGCTACCAAATTCATCACCAAGGAGGGTCAAAGTGCTACAAATCAAGCTATATCAAACAAAGGCCAAGGAGCTAAAGCCTTAAGGATTGCAAAATTAAGGAGGAAAAGCTAGAGATCATCATCAACCCAACAAGCAACATCTGAATATCCATCAAAAATTGGTTTTATCTCTAATTTCCCTTCTAATTTGTAATCCAACATGATGTATAAATTGAATATGATGTTATTTGTAGCTACCATGAGCTAGATTTTTATTCTAAGATTTCAATGGAACCCAACACCTAGTTTGAATCAAATTATCTCTCTTTGATATTAGTTATCATTTTAGAATTGGATATCATAATTTACGCTTCATGTATTAATTACTTTGATCATCAATTAATGTGATAATCTATATGAAATTGAGAAAGGAAATATAGATTGAGATCTGATTATGTTAGCATGTGTTCATAAATTCTGCATGTGATGGAATTTACGTTTCGTGCCTAAGATAGAGATATACCGAAGCACCATGTGTGGCCAATTGAGAACTTATGCTTCAACCCTTTTTAATCGTAATTCACATAGAGATATAGTGCTTTAGTCATCTAGGGTGTTCATATTCATTCTATCAATTGTGGATTTAATGTGATACGAATATGGTGCATCGAGAGGTGGCCATATTTTACATTCGTGTTCTCGACCAACATTCTAACGTAATAAATTGCGAATTGAATGTCTAGCATGATTTATGCTGAAAGTATAATTGATTGATCACTTATATGAAATTGAAAATTGGATTATAGTGTTGAGACTTAGTTTTGATATCATACGAAAGTTCGAGATTCTTGTGGGTGGTGTATAAGATTATATGGCGTGTGTCTTATTCATTGTCCTCAAGAATGGATGACTTGCTAGTATTTGGGATAGAGATATATCTAAATGCCGGGTGTAACCATTATGAGATTACAAACTTAATGACTCCCTACACGGAGGTTCATTCGTTTGATGGGTAGATTGACTAAGATTATGTGGCGTGTGTCTTGTTGATTATTCATGGAATTGAATGGATTGTTGGCATGTAGGATAACCATATACATATGTGTCGTGTATGGGTGATTTTCATATGACCATACACTAAGGCTTATGAATAAGGTGAATTTCTCGATTAACAATTCTTGTGAATTAACTAGTTGAAAATGAGAGATAAGAGATTTAAATGAAGTGTTAGGGAAAATTATAATCTTAGACTTGTTAATACTAGATTTTCATTATCTTAAAAGCTTGTCAATTAGTTAATCAAACACATCAAGTTTTCATTGTTTAAATAAAATTGAAATGATAAATGGGTTAATACTTGGTAAACATTAGAAACAATTCCTCGTGGGATCGATACTTTACTTACTCTTTATTACTTGTTGACCGCGTATATTTGCGCGTATTTTTTGGTTGCGAAATCGATCAACAGATATGTTGGATGACAGATGATCACTATGTGTTGGGCTACACGAGGTGCTAACCAACGCTGGGCGTTGTGCTGCATAGGGTGTTAGGCAATGTTGGTGCATGGTTGTGCAAAGACATGATTTTACTTGATGGGCTGAACAACGTGCAAGGACTGATGCATGTGGAGGCAATTAGTGGGCTGGCGTGCACAGTTGGCGGGATTGCTAGTTTGACTGGGTTAAAGAGCAGTTGAGGTGCAACTTGAGTTGGCAGGTTACACATGACAATAGGGCTGCGGGTCAGATAGTGGGAGCAGTTGAGAGCTGGCAACGCTGGACATAAGTGTGCATAGGCGTATGTGATTGGCGTGATTAAAGGCTGGAAGTGCAGAACATGTGTGGGCACTCAGGGAGTGCATGGCTGCTGCATGTATGACATGTTTCAGGTTTGATGTGCAGAACATGGGTGTGCACTGCAACATGTGTTTGTCATGGTTCCACTAGCCTGCTACACTTTTGAATGCTGGATTCCTATTGGCTGGAGCCCTTTGGTAGTTGGGGGTGTCAACTGACCATTAGGCTATAAATAGGCAATGCCTGGGGTACGAAATTGTTAAGAAAGAGAGCAGGGTGAGTGAATGCTTGAAGCAACTCTGGGAATGTCTGGGACATGCTCTGTGTCTTAAACCTTTTGGCAGTTTGGGGTGTCAACTGACCATGATGCTAAGAATAGCTTGTGTCTGGGGCACGAATTTGGGGCAAAGGGAAGTAGGGCATAGAATAGATGCTGGATACGGACTTTGCATGTAAATACACAGGTTAGACATGGTCTAGTGTATTGTAAGCCTTTGGGAAAATTCCTAGTTTATTGAGAAAGCAATAAAAGGTTTGGCGTTTTGGCCTGTAAATTTGTGTGTTGTCCATTGCTTGCTTACTTACAACTTGTGTGGCAAATCAGTGTACTTGCAGCTGGGCGTGGGCATGCTGATTTGGTTGACAGTGCTTGGAGTGTTGTGCGGGAGTGGCTGACTGGCTGCGAGGAGGTAAGCCAGACCATCACAAGGCAAAAAATTCAGGGTAAACCGAGGGTGGTTTCAATCGGTGGAATCACTTGAAATTTTGTTGGGGCGAAATTTCGTTGGGTGTTGCTGCAGAACATCTCTAAGAAATGGCAAACAACACGATTCGGATCAATGAACTACAGGAGCGTGTTCAGCGACTCGAAGGATTTGTGGGCGAGACACTTTTAAGGGAAAGTGGTTCGTTGGCTGACTAGGTCAAGGCATTGGGTGATGATCTGCTTAGTACGCAGGATCATATGTAAGGCAGTGATCATGCAACCGAGGAGAAAATCAATGGGTTGACAGTGAAGATTGAGAAACTGACGACCATTGGTGAAGGGTTGGAAGCGGTTTTCAACCGAATTGGTGGGGAGATTGCACTCATTAAGAAGGCTTTGTTGCAGACTAGCGAGACGGACTCTGCAGTGGTGCAGCAAAAGACGAGAATTCCCGAGCCTAAGGGATACGGCGGGGACCGTAGTGCGAAGGAGCTGGAGAATTTTCTGTGGGACATAGAGTAGTATTTTAAGGCTGCCCATATTCGCGAGGGCGAAATGGTGGACATGGCTAGTATGTATTTGACTAGTGATGTCAAGTTATGGTGGTACACAAGGGTTGGGGATAGCACCCGTGCGGCTGTAGCGACTTGGGCTGACTTGAAGAATGAGTTAAAGGGGCACTTCCTTCCAGTAAATTCGAGTTGGCAAGCGAGAGAAGCGCTGAGACTTCTAAGGCACGATGGTACTGTGCAAGAATATGTGAAGAAGTTCACATCGCTGCTGTTGGATATCACGGGAATGTCCGAGGAGGACAAGGTGTTCAACTTTGTGGCAGGTTTACAGCCTTGGGCGCAGACAAAATTGCGATGCCAAGAGGTAAAGGATTATCAGTCAGCGGTGACTGCGGCTGACAGTCTTGTGGATATGCGGTTGGACAAGGCTGATCAGAATGGGTCCAAAACCAAGAGGGCAGACAAGGGTCCTGCCAACGAAAATCTTGGCGATGGAAAGGACAAGGGTAAGCCATTTGCGGGTGGTGGACAGAAAAACAAGGTGCAGTCCAAGCCGGGAGGTTGTTTTATCTGTAACGACCACATTTCACACGAAATTGCCCAAACAAGGTGAACTTAACGGCATTGAGGGCAGAAGAAGATCTGGGATCTGATTCGGATACAGAGGCACGACTTAATGTTCTGAGAGTTGGAAGCATGCAGGTGCTGGGCGCTGCATGTGACAGAAAATGATTTTATGGTGGGGGTGTTGTTCTTGGACGAGGTGGAGATACCAATTCAGCACGTTAAAAGGAAGCATCAGACGGACTTGATGGCTTTTGGAAATCTCCTTAGTTTAACAAATTGAGGGCTGCTCAGAAGATCTTCGACGAGGGCGTCGAATTCTTTTAGTGGGGGTGGTTTGTTAGACCCTTGTTGGCTTGACACTCAAATTGTGCAGCAACTTGACATAGATTGAGCGCAGTGTGCGGCAGATGGGCGTAACGGGTGTAGATAGGCGTAGCGTTCGACAGATAGGTGCGGCATGTGGCAACTATGTTCAGCGGAGGCAGCAAACTTGAGACATTATCCAAAAATGGGTAGATCTCAGGGATCTACATGATGGCTGTTCGAGCACGCATGATGTCTGTTCGTAGCACTTTGGAAATTTTCATAAGTGCTACTATAGGGGAGGGGTGGTCCGTGAAGTCTACCCGGGTCATGGGCGGGGTGCCATGGCCGATGCCTGGGGCATGTTGGGGCATTGTTGGGCTCCCTTAACAACAATGCTAATGACAGATTAGTGGCTTGGATTGGATTGAAGACCCATTCATGAGCAAAGCATGGTTTGGGCAAAGGTTCATTGAAACGTGGGCAACATACAGATTGTCGGGGCACAATAGCGAGTAGGCTTTACACCATTGGCAATACTGGGACATTGGTGTACCGGGATGCTGCAACATTCGATGATGAAGACCAAGGTTTGTGGGACAAAGGCTTGGCAAAGAGGGGCGCTTAATATAGGCTGGGCCTAGAGTGCCAACGAGTTGCATGGGTTCGGTGCTAGTCAGTGTGGGATATGTTGGATGACAGATGAGCACTATGTGTTGGGCTACACGAGGTGCCAACCAACGCTGGGCGTTGGGCTGCATAGGGTGCCAGGCAATGTTGGTGCATGGTTGTGCAAAGACATGATTTTACTTGATGGGTTGAACAACGTGCAAGGACTGATGCATGTGGAGGCAATTAGTGGGCTGGCGTGCACAGTTGGCGGGATTGCTAATTTGACTGGGTCAAAGAGCAGTTGAGGTGCAATTTGAATTGGCAGGTTGCACATGGCAATAGGGCCGCGGGTCAGATAGTAGGAGCAGTTGGGAGCTGGCAAAGCTGGACATAAGTGTGCATAGGAGCATGTGATTGGCGTGATTAAAGGCTGGAAGTGCAGAACATGTGTGTGCACTCAGGGAGTCCATGGCTGCTGCATGTATGACATGTTTCAGGTTTGATGTGCAGAACATGGGTGTGCACTACAACATGTGTTTGTCATGGTTCCACTAGCCTGCTACACATTTGAATGCTGGATTCCTATTGGCTGGAGCCCTTTGGCAGTTGGGGGTGTCAACTGACCATTAGGCTATAAATAGGCAGTGCCTGGGGCATGAAATTGTTAAGAAAGAGAACAGGGTGATTGAATGCTTGAAGCAACTCTGGGAATGTCTGGGACATGCTCTGTGTCTTAAACCCTTTGGCAGTTTGGGGTGTCAACTGACCACGAAGCTAAGAGTAGCTTGTGTCTGGGGCACGAATTTGGGGCAAAGGGAAGTAGGGCATAGAATAGATGCTTGATACGGACTTTGCATGTAAATACACAGGTTAGACATGGTCTAGTGTATTGTAAGCCTTTGGACAAATTCCTAGTTTATTAAGAAAGCAATAAAAGGTTTGGCGTTTTAGCCTGTAAATTTGTATGTTGTCCATTGCTTGCTTACTTATAACTTGTGTGGCAAATCAGTGTACTTGCAACTGGGCATCGGCGTGCTGATTTGGTTGACAGTGCTTGGGGTGCTGTGCGGGAGTGGCTGATTGGCTGCGAGGAGGTAAGCCAGGCTATCATAAGGCAAAAAATTCGGGGTAAACCGAGGGCCTTGTGACAATTCCCCTCATAACCGTGGAGGCAATTGCAACGATAGCCTCCAAGACCACTGTCCGAATCATTGCAGTAGCTATTTAGTTGACAAGCAAAAGCATTAGAGTCCTGTTGAGCTTGAGCACAAGTTTAATTTCCAATCGCCCAGTCAAGTAATCTTGGAACATTGGCCTTGGTTTTCTTCACGAAGATCAGATCAGAGAGATCTGATGTGCCATTAAATGTGAAGCTGTCTTTCTCGCCCAAGAAGGAATAACCACAAGGATCAAATGACCAAACATCGGTGTGTTTGTTAAAGCTATACATGATACCATAGTAGTACTAGAGACCTTTGGGTATTGGTGTTTGGCAACAACCAAAGCCAGAACAACCGTTCTTGGGCACATCCTCTACTTTGGAGCAGTGAGCCGCGCATCCACTGCCCTGTTTGGAGTCAATTATAAGTGTTGCGTCATCATAGCCAATAATCATCCACACATTTGCATCCGAAAAAGTGTATGAAGATGCCGTCAAATTAGTACTTTTTTCGTCATAGTCTGAGACTAAACCCCCGGATTTATTATAGCAGTTTTCAGTGATTTTGTCATTAGAAATGCGCAATTGAGTTTTGGATATATTGTAAACCTCAATATTTGTGTTTACTCAGAAAGGCCTTGGGAGGGTTGAAAGAAGTGTTGTAGTTGATGTCAAACCATGACTCCATGGAACAACCCGAGCCTAATCCAATGCCCAATGGATATGGCACGATTAGGTCTCCGCATTGGGGTTGGCATCCCGGCTTGGTGATGACGGCAGTCGCCTTCGTGATGGTGGACTTGTTAGAATTTGAGCCAAAAATAATTATTGGTTTCATTAATTATTTAATGAATCAACATATCAATGTGTTCTACTCCATGAGTAGATTAAATTAAGTATTTGGATGCTCAAATTCATAGAGTAATGAATGAGAAATTAACTCCTAAAGATCACCCTTTGAAATGATAATAAATATTTGTGGGAAGCCAAGTCCCACATTGGTTAAGAACTAAAGTATTGATTGGTTTATATACAAGAAAGTTGCTCTTGGGTTTGGGCTCCAAGGGGCACCCCACTTTTGTGGAAGGGAGAGGACCTAGCCAAGGGTTGGTTTAAACCCACACGCGCACCGCCGACCAACCGGTCGGGCGGGCCGGGTCGTGGGTCTGGGTCCTTGTATATATTTTTTGAACAAAATTTATTTGAATTTGTTTAATTTTATTTAGTTCTATTATCAAAACTGTGTCGTTTTGATAAGTTATTTATTATCAAACCTGCGAAGCGTTATCTGCAGAACGTACACAAATACTGCGTCGTTTTGGGAAGTGCCTATCCGAACAAATGCCGTGAACGGAAGCGTCCTCTCTTTTAGGCCAAAACTACGTCGTTTTGACCGAACAAATGTTATGTCATACCTTTTCACATGCGTCTGATGCCCTTTCAATGGGTTGTGTCCCATCATATGGGTCACGAATCCTTCCTATAAATAGAGTAGGAGGGGCGGCCATTTCATTCATTGAATTCACAAGCAATCAAGCAATATAAGTCATTCGAGTCATCTGTATAATCCATTTTAGAGTCTTTTTAGAGAGAGAGTCAGAGCATTTATTTTGGTTCGCTGAGTATACTATTTGTAGTGTTGCTATAGTATACGTTGTCATTGTATCCTGGGAGACAAGTGCCGCCAACTCTAAGCACCAATAAGGAGGGCATAATTGTCTTAAGGACATAGTACATTATACTAGCCTTGACATACATTATCTGTGTTTCCAAGTTTGGTTTTACAGATAAGTTTATATATATATTGAGCATTATATATTTATATATATATATATATATATCAGTTTCGATTATTATTAATTTTTAGTTGCAAATATATATTATTAAATATATATCTTCCCTAACAATCTTAAGACAAATAGTATTATATTTAATTTATATTTGCAAAACTATGACTACCGATTCTGTTATTACAATCGGTTCTTCTTCTTCTACACCTATGATACCAAATGTTTCTGCGAACCATGGTGAAAAACCAGAAAAGTTCAATGGAACAAAGTTTAAAATATGGCAACAGAATATGTTGTTTTATCTCACTATGCTCAACTTGGCAAGGTTTCTTCATGAAAACCCCCTGTGCTTAATGAAGATGAAACAGATAGGCAAGTTGTTGCCGCTATTGATGCATGGAAACATGCTGATTTTCTGTGCCGAAACTATATCCTCAATGGATTGGACAACACATTATACAATGTGTATAGTTCTCTCAAAACAGCAAGAGAAATATGGGATTCCTTGAATAAAAAGTATAAAAAAGAAGATGTTGGCACGAAGAAGTTCGTAGTTGGCAAGTTTTTGGACTACAAGATGGTGGATTCCAATGCTGTCATCTACCAAGTCTAAGAATTACAAGTAATCTTGCATGAAATACATGCAGAAGTTATGTCTTTAAGTGAATCTTTCCAAGTTGCTGCTATTATTGAAAAATTATCACAAATGTGGAAAGATTTTAAGAATTATCTCAAGCATAAACACAAAGAGATGAAATTGAAGACTCGCCATGTGGGTCTGGGTCCTTGTATATATTCTTTTTAGACAAAATTTATTTGAATTTTGTTTAATTTTATTTTAGTTCTATTATCAAAACTGTGTCGTTTTGATAAATGTTATTTATTATCAAAACTGCGAAGCGTTATCTGCAGAACGGACACAAAAACTACGTCGTTTTGGGAAGTGTCTATCTAAACAGATGCGCTCATTCTGTTAAGGCTCAAAACTACGTGGTTTTGACCGAACAGATGCCATGAACGGAAGCGCCCTCTCTGTTAGGCCAAAACTACGTCGTTTTGACCCTAACGGACGCGCCCTTTCTTCCCCGAACTGACATGCCTCTTCTGCCATGGCCGAACAGATGCATCTCACATCTTTTCAATGGGTTGTGTCCCATCAGATGGGTCACGAATCCTTCCTATAAATAGAGTAGGAGGGCCGGCCATCTCATTCATTCATTTTAACAGAGCATTAACCATTATAAGTATAAATAGTTCATAGTTATTTCAGAGAGAGAGTCCGAGCATTTCTTTGGTTCGCTGATTGTGTTATTTGTAGTGCTGCTATAACACAAGTTGTCATTGTATCCTGGGAGACAAGTGCCACTAACTCGAAGCACCAATAAGGAGGGCATAATTGTCTTAAGGACATAATATTCAATACTAGCCTTGACATATTCATATTTTAAAAGTTCGGTATATCAGATAAGTTTATATATATATTAATTATTATATATATATCAGTTCAATTATTATTAATTTGTAAGTTTCAAATATATATTATTAAATATATATATCTTCCCTAACAATAACAATCTTAAGACAATTAAATATTATATTTAATTTATATTTGCAAAATATGGCTACCGATTCTGTTATTACAATCGGTTCTTCTTCTTCTACACCTGTGATACCAAAGGTTCCTGTGAACCATGGTGAAAAACCAGAAAAGTTCAATGGAACAGAGTTTAAAAGATGGCAACAAAAGATGTTGTTTTATCTCACTACGCTAAATTTGGCACGATTTCTTCATGAAGATCCTCCTGTGCTTGGTGAGAATGAAACAGACAGGCAGATGGTTGCTACAATTGATGCATGAAAACATGCAGATTTTTTGTGCCGAAATTACATCCTCAACGGATTGGATAACACATTATACAATGTGTATAGTTCTCTCAAGTCTGCAAGAAAATTATGGGATTCCTTGGATAAGAAATACAAAACAGAAGATGTTGGCATGAAGAAGTTCGTAGTTGGCAGGTTTTTGGACTACAAGATGGTGGATTCCAAGGCTGTCATCAACCAGGTCCAATAATTGCAAGTAATCCTACATGAAATACATGCAGAAGGTATGTCTTTAAGTGAATCTTTCCAAGTTGCTGCAATTATTAAAAAACTACCACCAATGTGGAAAGATTTTAAGAATTATCTCAAGCATAAACGCAAAGAGATGAAACTTGAAGACTTAATCGTGAGATTAAGGATTGAAGAGGACAATCGTGCTTCTGAGAAGAAAAAAGGAAGGACTTTTGTCAAACATAAAGCTAACGTGGTGGAACAAGGCCAGAAGTCTAAAAAAAGAAAGTACACCGGCAATGGGCCTCAACAGGGAATGAATAAAAAGTTCCAAGGCAAATGCTACATTTGTGATAAGCCCGGACATAGGGCAAAGGATTGTCATAAACGCAAAGACCAGAACAAGAAGTCTGCACAAGCCAATGTAACGGAAGTGGATGGACTTCTTCAAGGTGTTTTTGAAATGAACTTATCAGCAGTTGTTTCTAAAGTAAACATGGTTGGAAATCCCAAGGAATGGTGGGTAGATACTGGAGCAACCCGCCATGTGTGTTCTGACAAGAAGATGTTCTCCACATATCAAGAAATTGAGAATGGAGAACAATTATTCATGGGAAAATTTTCAACATCCAAAGTTGCAGGGCAAGGAAAGATGGTTCTAAAGATGACATCTGGCAAGGAACTCACCCTCAATAACGTGCTTCATGTGCTCGATATTAGGAAGAATTTAGTGTCAGGATCTCTTCTTAGTCAAAAGGGATTCAAATTAGTCTTTGTATAGGACAAGTTTGTCCTAACTAAAAATGGGATGTATGTGGCGAAGGGATATATGAGCGATGGGATCTTCAAAATGAATGTAATGACTATTGTACCTTCCAATATTAATAAAATTACATCTTATGCTTATATGATTGAGTCTTCTAATTTATGGCATGGTAGATTAGGACATGTTAATTATAATATTATACGTAGATTAATTAATATAGAATGTTTGCCAAAATGTGAAATTAACTCCAATCATAAATGTGAAGTTTGCATTGAGGCAAAACTTAAGAAATCTTCTTTTAAATCAATTAAAAGAAGTACGGAACCTCTTGAATTAATACATACTGATATTTGTGATTTAAAGTATATACAAACAAGAGGGGGTAAGAAATATTTTCTTACTTTTGTTGATGATTGTACAAGATATTATTATGTCTACTTATTGAGAAGTAAAGATGAGGCCTTGGAAATGTTTACACATTACAAGAATGAGGTTGAGAATCAACTCGATAAAAAGATCAAAACAATTAGAAGTGATAGAGGTGGGGAATATGAATTTCCTTTTATAGAAATTTGTTCTCAACATGGTATAATACACCAAACAACTGCACCATATTCACCACAACAAAATGGTGTTGCTGAAAGAAAGAATAGAACTTTAAAAGAAATGATGAATGCATTATTATTAAGTTCTGGATTACCTCAAAATTTGTGGGGGGAAGCAATTCTTTCAGCAAATTATATTCTCAACCGAATACCTCAAAAGAAAAATTTAATGCATCACCTTATGAGTTATGGAAAGGACGAAAACCGTTTTATAAACACTTAAAAGTGTGGGGGTGCTTAGCAAAGGTAATGGTTCCTCCACCCAAAAAGGTGAAGATATGACCAAAAATAATAGATTGTATTTTCATTGGTTATGCTAATAATAGCAATGCATATAGATTTTTGGTTAATAAATCAAAAATAGAGGAAATACATGAAAATATTATTATTGAGTCAAAAGATGCTGAATTTTTTGAAACAGTATTTCCAAATAATAAATCACAAGTGCTAAGTTCTAATGAACATGAAATAAGTTTAAACAAAAGAACTTATGACACTGTTAGAGACAGTGATCAAGGATTAGAAGATATTGATGAACCTAGACGTAGTAAACGGGCTAGAATATCAAAATCTTATGGTCCAGATTTTCTAACTTATCTGTTAGAAAATGAGCCTCAAACTTATAAAGAAGCAGTATCGAGTCCTGAAGCTCCATATTGGAAAGAGGCTATAAATAGTGAAGTAAAATCCATACTGCACAATCATTCATGGGAATTAGTGGATCTCCCACCAGGTTTTAAACCTCTTGGATATAAGTGGATATTCAAGAAGAAAATGAAAGCAGATGGATCTATAGATAAATATAAAGCAAGACTTGTAATCAAAGGATACAAGAAAAGGAGGGTTTGGATTATTTTGATACCTATTCTCCTGTGACAAGAATATCATCAATTAGGATGTTAATAGCCATTGCAGCTACATACAATTTAGAGATACATCAAATGGATGTGAAAACAGCCTTCTTGAATGGTAATCTCGAAGAAGAGATATACATGGAACAACCAGAAGGGTTTATTGTTCTAGGACAAGAAAAGAAAGTTTGTCGGCTTGTGAAGTCCCTTTATGGATTAAAACAAGCACCTAAACAATGGCATAAAAAATTTGACAGTGTAATGATGTCAAATGGTTTTAAAATAAATGAGTGTGATAAATGTGTATATGTCAAGGACACTACGAAAGGATTTGTCATTATTTGTCTTTATGTAGATGATATGCTCATTATGCGTAGTAATAATGAAATCATTAAAACTACCAAGAATATG